>CM035116.1:98933137-100133137 GCA_020205555.1 Panax stipuleanatus | reverse complement strand
ACACCAAAGGCTGTCTCGGACAAGTCAAAGTCAGTGGTTCAGGGGAGAGCTTTTGTCGTGACTTCCCAAAAAGCGAGGAACCCGAACAAAGCTATCACGGGTAAGCTAATCATAAAATCTTGCGAAGTGTATACCTTATTAGATACCGGTTCGATCCACTCTTTTATTTCACCTACTTGTGCTCAACGTTTGAACTTGAACTCTGAGAAACTAGACTTTGACTTATCTGTGGAAACTCCGTTAGGAGAAACCTTCATTACATCCACAGTTTACAAATCCTGTTTGATTCAAATCGACACCCTCACATTACATGTTGATCTCATCTCTTTGAAAATAATTGAATTTGATGTGATTTTAGGAATCAATTGGTTAACTACCTATCATGCCAAAATTGATTGCTTTCGTAAGGTCATTAGTTTTCGTATTCCTAATCAACCTGTTATGCGAATTTAAGAAACCAAACCAATCACTGTCATCACTAGCCATAAAGCCATTCGTTTATTAAAAAATGAATGTCAAGCTTTCTTAGCCCATGTCACCAATTTAAACAAGAATACGTCAGATTTGAATGATATTTCTGTTGTTAATAAATTTCCTGATGTTTTTCCTGAAGAAATTCCTGGCCTACCCCTAGAACGTGAAATTGAATTTTTTATTGACCTTGAACTTGGTCCAAAATATCAAATGGCTCCTACTGAACTTCAGAAGTTAAAAGTCCAACTACAGGAGTTGTTAGACATCGGCTTCATATGTCCTAGTACATCGCCTTGGGGTGCTCCTGTTTTATTCGTAAATAAGAAAGACGGGAGTATGAGACTTTGAATTGACTATCAAGAGTTGAACCATGTCACCATCAAAAAATATGTACCCATTACCTCGCATTGATGACTTGTTTGACCAGTTACAAGGTGTTAAATTCTTCTCAAAGATCGATCTTCATTCTGGATATCATCAGTTAAAGATTAAAACTGATGACATTGCAAAGACTGTCTTCAGAACTCGATACGAGCATTATGAATTCTTAGTCATGTCTTTTGGATTAACTAATGCTCCTGCTGCCTTCATAGATATGATGAACCGGATATTCAAGGAATGTTTAGATCATTTTGTGGTTGTCTTTATTGATGACATCCTCATTTACTCCAAAAGTCGTGAAGATCATGAGCAACACTCGAGGCTAATAGTCCAAAAACTTCGTGAAAACAAGTTACATGCCAAGTTGAAGAAATGCGAGTTATGGCTTGAGGAAGTAGCATTCCTTGGGCATGTGATATCGAAACATGGAATATCTGTTAATCCGACAAAGATTGAAGCAATACAAAGTTGGGAGCAACCTAAGTTAATAACCAAAATACTTAGCTTTCTGGGCTTAGCTAGTTATTATCGGAGATTCGTGGAAGAATTTTCTCGAATCGCTACTCCATTAACTCAGCTAACTCGAAAAGATACAAAATTCGGATGGAGCGAGGAATGTGAGAAGAGCTTCTAAGAACTCAAGAGGAGACTCATTTCAGCACCTGTTCTAACAATACCATCAGGTTTGGAGGGATTTGTCATCTACATCGATGCTTCAGGCAGAGGTCTAGGTTGTGTTCTCATGCAATATGTGAAAGTTATAGCCTATGCCTCTCGACAACTCAAAGAATATGAAAGGAATTATCCTACTCATGATCTAGAGTTGGCATCAGTCGTTTTTACTCTAAAGATCCGGAGACACTACATGTATGGGGAGAAAGTGGAGATCTATACAGACCATAAGAGCCTTAAATATTTCTTCACTCAAAAGGAACTCAACATGCGGCAACGACGTTGGCTTGAGCAGTTGAAATATTACGACAATACCATCCAATACCATCCTGAAAAAGCGAACGTGGTAGCTAACGCGTTGAGTAGAAGATCATATGCGGGAACGAGTGCGATGCTGTCAACACAAAGACCCATTTTGTATGACTTATAAAAGACGGAGATAGAGTTAAAGACTCCAGGAACCCACGTGAAGATGGCAAACATACGAGTAGAACCAGCTTTAATTGATAAAGTTAAAGATGCTCAAGCTACAGACCCAGAGCTAGTGAATATGAAGAAAAAAGTACAAGAAGATGCTATTCCAGAAGCAAGAATCGACGAGGAAGGGATACTTTGAGTCAACTCTAGACTTTATGTTCCTAACGACCCTGATTTAAAATATAAAATCATGATGGAAGCACACAACACACCGTTTGCAATCCATCCTAGAAGTACCAAAATGTATCGTGATCTTCGACATACATTTTGGTGGAGCAATATGAAGAGAGAGATCGCAGAGTTTATCTCAAGGTGTTTAACTTGTCAACGTGTCAAGGCAGAGCATCAAGTGCCAAAATGTACATTGCAACCACTTGAAATTCCAGAATGGAAGTGGGAATACATCAACATAGATTTCATTACGGGTCTTCCCAAGGTTTCTCAAAGCATAAATGCAATTTGGGTCATTGTCGATAGATTAACCAAGTCTGCTCATTTCTTGCCTATACGAGAAACTTATTCACTTGAATGTCTTGCTCGTATGTACATAAATGAGATTGTAAGACTACATGGTATGCCAGTATCCATAGTTTCTGATCGCCTAGATTCACTTCACAATTTTGGGTTAGCTTGCAGAAAGCTATGGGCACTGATTTACGATTCAATTCTGCATATCATCCTCAGACGGACGGGTAATCGAAAAGGACTATTCAAACTCTTGAAGATCTATTGAGACTCTGCGTCCTAGACTTCAAAGGAAGCTGGGACAAGTACTTACCATTGGTGGAATTCTCCTATAACAACAGCTATCAAGCAAGTATAGTCATGGCTCTATTCGAGGCGTTGTATAGATGAAAGTGTTATTCTCCAGTATGCTGGGATGAGGTGGGTGAAGAAACTTTGTTGAGACCAGAGTTGGTACACATGACTACGAAAAAGATTCAAATAGCACAAGATCGACAAAAAAGTTATGTTGATCTTCATCAAAGGGACGTGAAATTCAATGTCAGAAACCATGTATTGTTACGTGTTGCTCTATAGAAAGGAGTTATGAGATTCAAAAAGAGAGAAAAGCTCAACCCACGATTTATTGGTCCATTTGAAATCCTCGGCCGAATAGGAACTGTGGTCTATAGACTCGTCTTACTGCCAAGCATGTCTTGTGTTAATAACGTTTTCCACATATCTATGTTACGTAAATATGTGAAAGACCCGAATCACATTATTGAATTAGAACCAGACGAGATAGCAGAAGATTTAACGTATGAAGAGGTACATGTTAAAATCTTAGATAAGAAGGAACATATTATACGCTCAAATGTTTTACCTCAAGTCAAAGTTTTATGGAGAAACCATAATATTGAGGAAATGACCTGGGAGTTAGAATCTGAAATGAAAGCAAGGTATCTTCAACTCTTCGAAATACTAGGTACGTACACCAATTTTGAGGATGAAATTTCATAAGGAGGGGAGGTTTTAAGACCCCAACTTTTTATGAATAAATATTTAATTTTCTCTAAATATTATTCTAAATAGTAAAGTGATAATTTAATAAATTTTATAGTTATGGGTGATATGTGAAAATTTTACAAAGTAAACACTTGTCAGAAACTATTTGTTTGGTCGGGGAATATTCGTACGATGGAGCAATCATTGGTGGACCCCATAACGAAATAACTGTCGGATATAGAAAGCGACAGAAATAACTTTTTTATAAAATAAAGGCAAAATTTTTACCATTAAACCATTGAAATACCCAGTGATAAAAGTACAGTAATACGCGTTATTCCACAGTAGTACGCGGTATTGCACAGTATCACTGATTATTGATTCTTACGTAAGAAGTCACTCAGTATTCAATAATTGCCACAGTAGTGGCTCTATAGTATTTCATATTATTGATTCAATAATTGTTACAGTAACATCTAAACAATATTTTATATTATTAAATCAATAATTGACACGACATAGTTACTCATATTATTATTAGCATTATTGACAATGTCTAGAAAGTTCCGTCGAGAAAAGGGGTTAGATTATTTAATTGTGCGCCAATAAGGAGAAATTCTTATCGGAACACCCCATTTTTCTTGGGAACGATCTGGTTGTCAATATTGTGAGTTATAATATTAATGATGAATAATTGTTGAAAGATTAAAAATATGTTGATTGAAGATAAGTGATTTGTGGTAAATATTTATTCAATTTTTTATATAAATAGAGGGGTTTGACATGAGGCGTTTGTTGCAAGTTTGGCTTATTATTCCATAGCCACGTGCTAATTTTTCAAACCGTCGGTAGAAATTACTTTTCAGTTTTTGTTTTATTGTTATAATAATAATAATAAAATAGAAATTATTATATATAAAGTTATTTGTTCTATTAGAATATAATTAGAACATATTATATTATATATAAAATTATTTATTTTATTAGAATAATTTTGATGAATAATGATGAATAGTAAAATCAAATAAAATTTTAGAAAATCATTATTTTGTCCGTGATTATTTCTAAATAGTACACCTCAATTCTCCTATAAATAGGTTGTTCAGTTAAGTAATGAAACTCACACCAGAATCAGAGAATTCTTCTTCTATAATATTGTGTTAGGTTTGTAAGAAATCATAGCGCAATCAAATTGCAAAATCAGCGGAAGCATGGTAAAATCAGAGTTTAAAATTTTTCTACAAACTAATTACCCGGATCATCCTTTATGCAAATTATTAATTTAAAATGATAAATAAGAATTTATGGAATCATACCCTTGTAGAACTAAGCTTCCACAGGTACGAGTTCAACTCCTTGTTCTTCGCGATTTCCTTGAATCTCCGGGATTGATTCCTTCCTTTGATCAACGTTAGCCACCCAAGTGTTTGGCCTCTAGAGGTGATCCACCATGGAAGAGGAATTGTTCAAGAAGGAGGGTGGTTGGCTAAACCCTAGTTTTCTATTCTCTATAGAAAAGGATTACTCTCCAACAATTGAAATTACATCTACTAATATCTAACATAGGATTCCTCTTATATATAGATATTTATTCAACCCTTTTAATCCAATTAGAAATAGGGTTTTATTTAATTAATTAAACTTCTTTAATTAATTAGGCTTCCCAACACATTGGGAATAATTAATTAAACTCTTTTAATTAATTTTCATACTAATCTTATTAGGAATAAATGAGAGTACTAATATTTAATTAATTCTTAAACTCCTTTAGAAATTAAAATAATAATAATTGTAATAATATTAATAAGACTCCTCTTATTAATTTATATTTAATATTTCCAAAATATTAAATAATAAATATTAAGCTATTTAATTTATTTTATGACCATAGATCAAATTAATTACACTTAACATATTATTACAATTATGCCATTACATTCTTAAATAATTATTCTTCCTTTTATGGTGTGACCCTTTAGGTTCTCCATATTAAACCGGTTATGAATAAATCAATTAGAACAATTCTAATCTAATTTAAATAAATAAATTAAATTAATAATCTATTTAAATAAATAATATTTATTCTATAATAGGGATAAGCCTCCCTAGCGATCAACGACTTTTCATATAATATAGATTTCAACATTAATCATAAAAGAACCCTTAAGTTAATAGTTACCGTACAATTCAATCTTTTCACCCTACAATGTCCCAATTAAATATAAGACATGGAATTACTATTAAGTCTTATTTTATTTAATTATATATATTTCAATCGAAAAATACACAACTCCAAATAATGCAAATTAGAAACTTCTTTCTAATTTCATTCCACCTTGGCCAAGAATTCATGGGTTGTCATTTATCGAATCACATAAGACATATCTCTTCTTTTACTAGAAGCGGTAGATACTTTATTGATCATTCATTATCTCCATATATAACTTATTACACCCAAGCATACCCTTTGATATACGCTAAGGGTCTTAAGAATAAGTCAAAGTATAATTTATTATACACAAGATACTATGATGATCTCAAGTCTGAGGATCACTTGTACTACTATCACATTAGGAATTCCTATTGACAGGCGAGTAAAACTCCATTAGGTATTTCTTAGCGAGTCACGTTCAGTGTACTTATTCTTCAATAAGCATCTACATACTTACTTTAGTGTTTCCACACAAATTGTAAGACCCCAACTTTTTATGAATAAGATTTAATTTCCTCTATATATTATTTTAAATAGTAAGGTGTTGATTTGATAAATGTGATAACTTATGGGTGATATGTGCAAATTTTAAAAAGTAAGCAAGTGGTCATAAAATATTTGTTGTGTCAGGGAATATTTTTTTGTCGGGGAATATTCGTACGACGGCGCAATCATTGGTGGGCCCCATAACGAAAAACTGTCGGATGAAGAAAATGACAAGAATAAGTTTCTAAAAATAACGGCAAAACTTTTACCGTTAAACTGCTGAAATACCCGGTGGTTAAAGTACAGTAATACGCGTTGTTGCAAAGTAGCACACGGTATTGCACAGTAATTTCTAATTATTGATTCTTACGTAAGAAATCACTCATTCAATAATTGTTACAATAATTACTGTTCAGTATTTTATATTATTGATTCAATAATTGTCATAGTAACCACTGTACAGTATTTCATATTATTAATTCAATAATTGTCATACATATTATTGAAATAATATTATTAGATAACATTATTGACAACGTCTAGAAAGTTCTGTCGAGAAAAGGGGTTAGGTTATATAATTGCGCACCAATGAGGAGAAATTCTTATCGAAAAGCCTCCTCTTTTCTGGGAACGACCTGGTTGTCAATATTGTGATTTTATAATATTAATTGTGAATAATAATTGATGAATAAATTAAAATTTGTTGATAAATATGAAAAGTAAATATTTGATCAATTTTGATATAAATGGAGGAATTTTTTGCATGAAACATTTGTTGAAAGTTGGTATTTTATCTTCTCCGATAAAATAATTTATTCAAATATATTATTATAATATTATATTATAATAGCATAATGTGATAATATAATAGTATAATTTTATAATTTGAATGGTAACATTATTATAATAAATGCATGATATAAAAATAAAATGAGGTGGAAGAGAGCAAATTGAATTTGAATTCTTTTAATAATTATAAATGTTTTAAATAAATTTTAAAACAAAAACATGTAGAACATGTTGTGTCCTTTGAGGTGTGCTGCAAGTGGTATGCTGAAGTTTTTTCAAAACTGTGTGAAATTTTTCAGAGATGGTGTGCCACACCTTTCCTATAAATAGGGTGCTTAGTTAGAAATGAAAATCACACCAGAATCAGAAAAAAAAATTCTCTATACTATTGAGCGTATTTCTTGTGAATATAGGGATAGTTCGAGTGTTTATAACAGTCCAAGATTTCCTCAACATAATCTCCGTTATTCCAGTCAGAATTACTCTCCTACTAAGGTAAAGGATATTATTTTTCTCGTAAAGGATGTTATTTTCTTTCAATGTTCGTAAAAGATATTATTTTCTTTCATATTCCATATTATGAAAGTGATAATATTTCATTTCATATTCCCAAATTTAAACTTACTACGGTAAGTATTGCTTCTATAATTCCTAAAATGATCAGAAATTCCTTGAGTTTTGCGCTTCATCTAATATTATTTCACCGGAATATTGAGCTGAACTTTTTTATAAAATTTGTACCTTTTCATATCGGGATACTATTCATACGTATGGTACTATTCACGAGAATTTTTTTATGTCCAAATTATTTATGATATATGAATATCATTCTTAAATTTTGCTCCACAATTGATTATTATGTTGACAATTTGAACATTCTTGAAATTGGATCCATGTTTTTATCTTCATTTTTGAACTTTGGATAAATTCTCTAATATTTATCCTTTATCTCACTGGATTCGTTCTTTATATTATTTTTCGTCATCCTCAGTCTTAAATTGTGGTAAAAGTTATCTTTGGCACGTAGTGCAAAGATGAGCTGTTGATTGATGAATATCTTTGGCGTGTAGTGCAAAGATGTGCTGTTGATTTATGAATATCTTTGGCATGTAGTGCAAAGATGGACAAGTGTTTGGTATGATCATAACCACTGGTGATACAAATGAATATCTTTGGCCTGTAGTGCAAAGATGAATTATTGATTTAAAATATTTATTGATTGATGTTACAGGGATAAAATATTGATAATGAACTTTTAAATCATAGAAGATAGTACACTTCATTCTCTACTTAACTCTTCTAATGGATTGTTATTTCTGCTGCAGTTGTTGATCTAAAACTTGTTGTCCACAATATTTTATCTGATTTATTGAAAGCTAACGATAATTTATTCTTCATTATCTCAGTCATAATATTCTTTACTGGGCTAGTTGTACTAGTTGAGCTCACCCTTTTCTTCCATTGTTCTCTTCAGGAAATGAGAATATCGAGGGGACTAGTCGACGAATGGAGTGATGGTCCGAGATAGAGCTGTAGTAGTTCTCACTATTTTGTAAACTAGTGTGATAATAATTGTAATTAATGAGTACTGACTGAATTTGAGCGTTTAAATTTCGTATTATATACGATCTGTATTAAAGCTCACAGTTTGTGTGATCGTATTTTATACGACCGTTTGATATAAAAATATTTTTATTTGAATTCTGTACTATGTATTTGGCGACTCAGAATGGGTTGTGTATTGGACCTATTTTGGGGGCGTTACAGTTGGTACCAGAGCTTAGGGATATGATCTCTAGAGGAGATCTGGGAATAGAACTAGGAGGGGAGAGACGAGTAAAGCCTTCGCTAGTGTGTCCTACCTAAGTTTACTTGTTATTTAATTGGTCGGTCGGAACATAGGGATAATATGTGACATGTCAATTTCTTTAATTAATCCTGGTTTTGTGGCAGTATTTAAGAATAACATCTGAAAATCAAGAGATGAACTCATATAGAGTTTTAAGTGATGAATTGAGGAGATGTATTTAAAGAATAAATATTGGAGTATAATATCTTGTTATAACAAAGATGTTTATTGGGGAGTACTAATTAAGTTATTGAACTTGATTGTAGGCTGTCAGGCGAAGAAGAAATTATAGATATTCATGTAGTGAGTGAAGAATTAATAGTTGCACCCGAGCTAGTCGCAGAGGTAGCAGCTGAGAGTGAGGAAGAAGATGACCCTGAGGAGGATTTATTAGGAGAATTTTATGATCGAAATGTAGAACTGCAAGATCGTATTCGTGAGTTAGAAGAGCAGGGTGAAGAACGACAAGCGATCGTGGAACAAAGGGATGCAGCAATTCAAGATTTTGCTACCCGATATACGAAGCTTGAACAGAAGCTCTCTCTGGCAGAGCATATGATAATATAACTAGAATCTGAGAATGCAAATGTCAAAAATTAGCTGAAAGAAGAAACAACTGAACGAGTGAGAATGGAAGATGCATGGGTAAAAGTCGCACGACGCGTTAATATTATAGAAAGAGTCGTCCGATCCAAGAAAGATAAAATAGACGATATGGATTTCACTTTTTGGACAGCAATTAGGAGAATCTAACATCGAGTTTGGAATTATCCTGTGCAGAGCGATCAACCCCAATTCGATATGGATCGAAGAGTAATGATTCAGATTATGGATCAGGAGTACGACGAAGCAGTTGAGGGTGGAATGTGCTTTATAGGGAAGTCAAGACCAGCTGGGATGGTGACACCAAAGGTTGTCCCAGACAAGTCAAAGTCAACGGTTCAAAGAAGAGAATTTGTCGTGACTACCCAAAAAGCGAGGAACCCGAACGAATTTATCACGTGTAAGCTAATTATAAACTCTTACGAAATCTATACCTTATTAGATACCGGTTCTACCCACTCTTTTATTTCACCTAATTGTGCTCAACTTTAGAACTTGACCACTGAGAAATTAGACTTTGATTTATCTGTTGAAACTCCATTGGGAGAAACCTTCGTTACATCCACAGTTTATAAATCTTGTTTGATTCAAATTGGCACCCTCACATTACGTGTTGATCTCATCTATTTGAAAATACTTGCATTTGATGTGATTTTAGGAATCGACTGGTTAACCACTCATCATGCTAAATTTGATTACTTTCGTAAGTTTGTTAGCTTTCATATTCCTAACCAACCTGTTGTGCAAATTCAAACAACCAAACCACTAAAATCAATCACTGTCATTTCAAGTCATAAAGCTATTCGTTTATTGAAAAACGGATGTCAAGCTTTCCTAGCCCATGTCACCGATTTAAACAAGAATACGTCAGATTTGAATGATATTTCTATTATTAATAAATTCCCTGATGTATTTCCCGAAGAACTTCCTGGTCTACCCCCGGAACGTGAAATTGAATTCTTTATTGACCTTAAACCCGGTACAAAACCCATTTCCAAAACCCCATATCGAATGGCTCTTATTGAACTTCAGGAGTTAAAGGTCCAACTATAGAAGTTGTTAGACATCGGCTTTATACGTCCTAGTACATCGCCTTGGGGTGCTCCTGTTTTATTCGTAAAGAAGAAAGACGGGAGTATTCGACTTTGTATCGACTATCGAGAGTTGAACCATGTCACCATCAAGAATAGGTATCCGTTACCCCGCATTGATGACTTGTTTGACCAGTTACAAGGTGCTAAATTCTTCTTAAAGATTGATCTTCATTCTGGATATCATCAGTTAAAGATTAAAATTGATGACATTCTAAAGACTACCTTCAGAACTCGTTACAGGCATTATGAATTATTAGTCATATCTTTTGGATTAACTAATGCTCCTGCTGCCTTCATGGATATGATGAACCGAATATTCAAGAAATATTTGGATCATTTTGTGGTTGTCTTTATTGATGACATCCTAATATACTCCAAAGCCTCAAATATTCCTTCACCTAGAATGAACTCAACATGCGACAACTACGTTGGCTTGAGCTGTTGAAAGATTACGACCATACCATCCAATACCATCCTAGAAAAGCGAACGTGATAGCTGACGCATTGAGTAGAAGATCATATGCAGGTACGAGTGCGATATTGTCAACACAAAGGCCTATTTTGTATTACTTACAAAGGAGGGAGATAGAGTTAAAGACTCCAAACCCACGTGATTATGTCAAATATATGAGTAGAACTGACTCATGGCTCCATTCGAGGCGTTGTATGGACAAAAGTGTCGTTCTCTAGTATGCTAGAACGGAGTGGGTGAAGCAACATTGTTGGGACCAGAGTTAGTACGTATGACTACGGAAAATATTCAAATGATCTGGCTACGTATACAAACGGCACAAGATCGACAAAAGAGTTATGCGGATCTTCATCGAAGGGACGTGGAATTTAATGTCGGAGACCATGTATTGTTACGTGTGGCTACATGGAAAGGAGTTACGAGATTCAAAAAGAGAGAAAAGCTCAACCCACGATTTATTGGTCCATTTGAAATCCTTGACCGAGTAGGAACTGTGGCCTATAGACTCGCCTTACCTCCAAGCATGTCTCATGTTCATAACATTTTTCATATATCCATGCTACGTAAATATGTGAAAGACCCAAACCACATTATTGAATTAGAACCAGACGAGATAGCCGAAGATTTAACGTATGAGGAGGTACCTGTCAAGATCTTGGATAAGAAGGAACATGTTCTACGCTCAAAGGTTATAACTCAAGTCAAAGTTTTATGGAGAAACCATGATATTGAGGAAATGACTTGGGAGTTAGAATTGAACATGAAAGCAAGGTATCCTCACCTTTTCGAAATACCAGGTATGTACGTCAATTTCGAGGACTGAAATTTCATAAGGAGGAGAGGTTGTAAGACCCCAGCTTTTTATGAATAAGATTTAATTTCCTCTATATATTATTTTAAATAGTAAGGTGTTGATTTGATAAATGTGATAACTTATGGGTGATATGTGCAAATTTTATAAAGTAAGAAAGTGGTCATAAAATATTTATTATGTCGGGGAATATTTTTTTATCGGAAAATATTTCGTACGACGGCGCAATCATTGGTGGGCCCCATAACGGAAAACTGTCGGATGAAGAAAACAACAAGAATAAGTTTTCTAAAAATAACGGCAAAACTTTTACCGTTAAACTGTTGAAATACCCAGTGGTTAAAGTACAGTAATACGCGTTGTAGCACAGTAGCACACGGTATTGCATAGTAATTTCTAATTATTGATTCTTACATAAGAAGTCACTCATTCAATAATTGTTACAGTAATTACTGTTCAGTATTTTATATTATTGATTCAATAATTGTTGCATTGATAATTGCATATTATTTTATATTATTGATTCAATAATTGTCACAGTAACCACAGCACAGTATTTCACATTATTAATTCAATAATTGTCACACATATTATTGAAATGATATTATTAGATAACATTATTGACAATGTCTAGAAAGTTCTATCGAGAAAAGGGGTTAGGTTATACAATTGCGCGCCAATGAGGAGAAATTCTTATCAAAAAGCCCCCTCTTTCTTGGGAACGACCCGGTTGTCAATATTGTGATTCTATAATATTAATTGTGAATAATAATTGATGAATAAAATAAAATTTGTTGATAAATATGAAAAGTAAATATTTGATCATTTTTGATATAAATGGAGAAATTTTTAGCATGAGATATTTGTTGAAAGTTAGTGTTTTATCTTCTCCGATAAAATAATTTATTCAAATATATTATTATAATATTACATTATAATAGCATAATGTGATAATATAATAATATAATTTGAATGATAACATTATTATAATAAATGCATGGTATAAAAATAAAATGAAGTGGGAGAGAGCAAATTGAATTTGAATTCTTTTAATAATTATAAATATTTTAAATAAATTTTAAAACAAAAACATGTAGAACATGTTGTGTCCTTTGAGGTGTGCTGCAAGTGGTATGCTGAAGTTTTTTCAAAACTGTGTGAAATTTTTCAGAGATGGTGTGACACACCTTTCCTATAAATAGGGTGCTTAGTTAGAAATGAAAATCACACCAGAATCAGAAAAAAAAATTCTCTATACTATTGAGCGTATTTCTTGTGAATATAGGGATAGTTCGAGTGTTTATAACAGTCCAAGATTTCCTCAACATAATCTCCGTTATTCCAGTCAGAATTACTCTCCTACTAAGGTAAAGGATATTATTTTTCTCGTAAAGGATGTTATTTTCTTTCAATGTTCGTAAAAGATATTATTTTCTTTCATATTCCATATTATGAAAGTGATAATATTTCATTTCATATTTTCAAATTTAAACTTACTACGGTAAGTATTGCTTCTATAATTCCTGAAATGATCAGAAACTCCTTGAGTTTTGCGCTTCATCTAATATCATTTCACCGGAATATTGGTCTGAACTTTCTTATAAAATTTGTACCTTTTCATGTCGGGGTGCTATTCATACGTACGGTACTAGTCATATGTACAATACTATTCACGGGATACTATTCACGAGAATTTTTTTTTGTCCAAATTATTTTTGATATATGAATATCATTCTTGAATTTTGCTCCACAATTGATTATTATGTTGACAATTTGAATATTCTTGAAATTGGATCCATGTTTTTATCTTCATTTTTGAACTCTGAATAAATTCTCTAATATTTATCTTTTATCTCACTAGATTCGTTCTTTATATTATTTTTCGTCATCCTCGATCTTAAATTGTGGTGAAAGTTATCTTTGGCCCGTAGTGCAAAGATGAGTTGTTAATTGATGAATATCTTTGGCCCGTAGTGCAAAGATGAGCTGTTGATTTATGAATATCTTTGGCCTGTAGTGTAAAGATGAGCTGTTGATTTATGAATATCTTTGGCATGTAGTGCAAAGATGGACAGGTGTTTGGTATGATCATAACCACTGGTGATACAAATGAATATCTTTGGCCCATAGTGTAAAGATGAATTATTGATTTGAAATATTTATTGATTGATGTTACAGCGATAAAATATTGATGATGGACTTTTAAATCATAGAAGATAGTAGATTTCATTCTCTACTTAACTCTTCTAATGGATTGTTATTTCCGCTGCAGTTGTTGATCTAAAACTTGTTGTTCATAATATTTTATCTGATTTATTGAAGGCTAACGATAATTTATTCTTCATTATCTTAGTCATAATATTCTTTACTGGCACCCTTTTCTTCCATTGTTCTCTTCAGAAATGAGAATATCGCGGGGACTAGTTGGGGAATGGAGTGATGGTCCGAGATAGAGCTGTAGTAGTCCTCACTATTTTATAAAATAGTGTGATAATAATTGTAATTAATGAGGACTGAATTTGAGCATTTATATTTCGTATTATATACGATCTGTATTAAAGTTCACAGTTTGTGTGGTCGTATTTTGCACGACCGTTTGATATAAAAAGATTTGTATTTGGATTCTGTACCATGTATTTGGCGACTCAGAACGGGTTGTGTATTGGACCTATTTTGGGGGCGTCACACAAATGATCATGAGATCAACCATCCTCATCCAATAAGCATGCAACATATGTATCAATCTATCCGGATTTACTAATCCCCTTTTTAGTAATCCATCGATTGGGAACTATTTTAGATTTAAGCGTTCTAAGAATTTAGATCTCATTGGCATGATCAACATCATGTGTGACAACCCAAAAATTTATAAGATCTTAAATGATTAAAATAAAAGTGAAAGAATAAAACCTAGATGGAAATTTGAGGATTTATTTAAAAAAATTAAGTAAAACCTATATGGCTTGCAAGAGAAAAGAGAAAATATGGGTTACAAAATTTCAAAACCCTAGAAATGGAGTTATATGTATTGAAAGGAATGTTAAGGATAAGGTATTACGATACCTATAAATTTGATGTGAACTGAATAGTCTAAGAAATGTTATATGGATACATGTGTAAATTATTAAGGAAATAAAATTTCCCATGAGGAGATGCTATGAGGTTAAACAAAGATGAGTATATGTATAAAAATATATATATATATATATATATATATACTTAGTAAGGTGCTATATATTTTAGCAAGAGAAATGATGAATTAAGTTAAAGACATAAGAATCAAGATAAAACTATGTTAGTAGTTAGCATAGGTTGAATGTTGGTCTTGACTGGCAAATAAGAAGATGAATAAGTATAAAGTCATTAGCTAATATGATTAGCAATAAAAAGGGAGTAAGTTAAAACTCAAAATTTGAGTTAGAGATAGAATTTTGAAGCACGAACTACTCGATTGCGTCCAGAATGTCAAGTTTAGTCAGAAAAGACAGTAAACACAAAATGTGTAAGGGTTGACTTTTTGGTCAAAGTCAACAGTTGACTTTTATGGAGAAAAGTCAAAATTAGAGTTAGAAGTAGAATATGTGATGACTTATGTGAATTATGTAATTGATTAAATAAAAATACATTATATAATGTCTATACATTTTTTTTGTATATAAAGAGAATTAAGAATAAAGTTATGTAACCTAATATATATATATATATATATATTAGTTATAGCAACTAAATAACCTAAGGGGTTATAATATGAGAGAATATTAATATATAAAAATATATACTAACCCTAAGAGATTTATTTCATACATATCAATTAATTAATAACCTAAGTATTTTAATAATTCAGAAAATTGATTTAAGGTATTAAACCCTAATTACATACTCAATAAACTTGAATACGACAAGTCTAATTGGTTTATGTAAGTGAATTAACATTATTGGTTGATAAGAATATATAAATATCAATAATAATGAGGATTAGTTCAAAAAATAATAAATTAAGAAGAGTAAATAATTTAAACAAACCCACTTATTTTATTAAGCATTGGACTTATAGATAAATTGATTTAATAACAATTTAATTGTTAAACTAGCCCAATATAATATGTATAAGACAAGTATTATAATGGCACAATTTAATGGAACAATTACATTTTCTAGTACATTTTTAGAAAAAATTACAACAAAAGTGTATCTAGAAAATATTTACAAAATTAATATATTTTCAATAGTTTATTTATAAAATTAGTGCATTTGGTATCCCTTTAATCGTAGCCCACGAGTCTCTCCCACGGAGCATCCGGGATGACATCTAATCCCTCCCCGCTTCGTAATTTTGACATCAATATTTCTCTTCTTCTTCTTCTTCTTCTTCTTCTTCTTCTTCTTCTTCTTCTTCTTCTTCTTCTTCTTCTCTTCCTCCTCACCATTTGCGATCATTCGCTTTCCTGAGTCCTCCATGAAACCTGTTCTCATTGTTCCTGAGATTGCTGCATCAATGCTTGTTGCTGCTTCAGCCTCTTCTGCTACATCTTCTTGTTCTTTTAATTTATATATAAAGAGATAGATAGATGAATCTAAATTAGGGTTTTGTTTTGAAGGAGGAGAAATAGAACAGGTTTCATTAATTTGGAAATCCCCATTAAATATTTCGTCGAGAACCTTGGTAGAAAGTTTTAACCTTTGTGTTCGTGGAAGCAACATGATAGCAGGTCCTATCAGGATAAGTGAATGCATTCAGAAAAGTGTGCAAGCAACCTTTCAGTAGTTCAACAAAGGGTTCCTTCAAAGGGTACTTTCTCGAGCCACACAATACACTATGTTCCAATATGTGAGGGCTTCCAGTTGAATTGGCTACTAGTATCAAAATCCTTTTTAGACGAACCTTGGTAGTTTCTTATATTATTTCTTCTATTAAAATATTTTATTTTATGTAGCCTCGAGGCATCTTGTTTAACCAAATCTTCATACCAAAGTAACCAAACCTTCATACCAAGGTAACCAATCCACCTCCACACCTGCAGTTTTTTCATAGTGCAGTTGGTAACCAAACCTTCATACCAAGGTAACCAAACCTTCATACCAAGGTAACCAATCCACCTCCACACCTACAGTTTTTTCATAGTGAAGTTGGTAACCAAACCTTCATACCAAGGTAACCAATTTAGTTTTATTAGGTTACCAATTTATTTTGAATGTGATGCAGTTGGTAGCCAAACCTTCATGCAGTTAGTTGCCAAACCTTTATACCAAGGTAACCAATTCAGTTTTATTAGGTTACCAATTTATTTTGAATGTGATGCAGCTGGTAGCCAAACCTTTATGCAGTTGGTTGCCAAACCTTCAGACCAAGGTAACTAATTCAGTTTTATTAGGTTACCAATTTATTTTGAATGTGATGCAGTTGTTAGCCAAACCTTCATACAAAGGTAACTATTTTATTTTTTGTGGGTAACCAAATCGTCAAAAAAAATCAAAACAGTAACTCAGGTACTTCAGAGATTCGCGGCGGAGGAGGATGATGAAGGGAGAGGGCGATGTAGCAGCAGCGCAACCAAGGACTTCCGGAGATTCGCGGCGGAGGAGGATGATGAAGGGGAGGTGGTGATGAAAGGGAGGCAGAAGAAGAGAATGATAAACGGGAGGCGGCGGCGCAACCAAGGACTTCCGGATATTCGCGGCGGAGGAGGATGATGAAGAGAATGATGAAAGCGAGGCAGCGAATGAGGATGATGAAGGGGAGGCGGAGATTAGCGGTGATGAAGAGAATGAGGAGGCGGCGGAGGAAGATGATGAGGAAGATGAAGATTAGGATAGAGAAGATAATTTTTTGTTTTTCCCTCCTTTTGATTTGAATTTTGAATTATGGATTTGTTTTTGTTGTTAGATCCCAAAGATTTGAATTTGAATTATTAATTATGGCGGTTATTTCTCCTTAATATTAGGTTTCCTTATTAATGTGAAATTGAATGGTTTGAATTTGTTGCCCTCTTTTTGTAATTATTTTGTGGATGCACTAATGGTGTAATTACTTTCCAATTGTTGTATATTTCTATAAAGAACCCCATTTTAATTATGGGTGGAAGCCCAAGTTCATTTTTGTTAGTAAGCAAAATAAGAAAAAAATGCAAGCCCAAAAGGATTAACTAGTGGCCCAAGCTAAGCCCACTTGAGGAAGGAATATTTTAGTCATTAAATATGATTAATATAAGATAAAAATGGGGGAGAAGTAAGGCCTTATGTGACGCCCCCAGAATAGGTCCAGCCAACCCAACCCATTCTGAGTCGCCAAATACATGGTACAGAATTCAAATACAAACTTTTATATCACACGGTCGTGCAAAATACGACCACACAACTATGAGTGTCAATACAAATATGTAGAAAATATTAATATTCAAACTAAGTCCTCATTACATTTATTATCACACTATTTATTAAAAATAGTGAGGACTACTACTACTCTAACTCGGACCATCACTCTGTCCCCCGACTAGTTCCCGTAACATTCTCATTTCCTGAAGAGGACAACAGATGAAAAGGGTGAGCTCAACTAGCCCAGTAAAGAATATTATGACTAAGATAATAAAAAATAAATTATCGTCAGCATTCAATAAATCAGATAAAATATTATTGACAACAAGTTTTAGATCAATATTCGCAGCGGAAATAAACGTTCATCATCAATATTTTATCCCTGTAACATCAATCAATATACATCTCAAATCAAATATTCATCTTTGCACTACAGGCCAAAGATATTCATTTGTATCATCAGTGGTCATGTTCATCTCAACACCGGTCATCTTTGCACTACGGCCAAAGATATTCATCAGGTAATCATTCATCTTTGCTCTACAGACCAAAGATATTCAGTTATATCACCACTTAGGACTGAGGATGATGAAAAATAATATAAATAACGAATCCAGTGAAATAAAGGATAAGATTAAGGATTCGTATTTTAGTTTATTCAAGTTCAAGAATATTTCATAATAATACTTTGTAGAGCAAAATTCAAGAATGAAGCTCAAAACCTATATCCAATCAAAGATAGTAACTATAACAGACAATTTGGACAAACAGAAGAAATTTTAATTTTTCCGTGAATAGTGCCGTATACGTGAATAGTGTCGTATACGTGAATAGTAACCCCAACGAAAAAAGTAAGAATTTCAAAATAAAATCCATGCCAATATTTTGGTATAATGATATTGAAAAGAATAACATCATTTACGAAAGAAAATAACATCCCTTACCTCAAAAGAATAGTACTTCTGACTGGAATATCGGATATAATACCGAAGGAAACTTGCACTGAATAATAACACTCAAAGTATCTAAATACTCACAAAAATACGCTCGATATTATAGAGAGAGAAAACTTCTGATTCTGGTGTGATTTTCAATTCTAACCTAAGCACCCTATTTATAGGAAAAGCTTAGGATGCCAAAGTAGACTTTTGAATAAAATAATATTTTATTTTTAAAAAATTCCTCCGCCGGCTGCTCAGAATTTTTCAACAAAACAACAAAAGTGGGGCCCACCCATTAAAAAAATATTTATTTTCTGAAACTTCAATAATTCATAATAAATAGCCTCTTTGTCAGAAAAATACAAATTCTATGTCTTTTTCAAAAGAAATTTAATTCTCTACAACTTTGTAGAAGGAAGTTTTTCCAAATTCCAAACATAAATTATCCGAAATCCATAAATAGATGATTTTCTACACCAAAATACTGATAAAAACACATTAGCACTAATTCCTTCTCTTATATTCACAAAATAAATATTTCCTTATCAATAATTAATTATTCACAAATAATATTATAGAACTACAATATTGACAGCCAGGTCGTTCCCAGGAAAGAGGGGGCCTTCCGATAAGGATTTCTCCTTACTGGCGCGCAATTAAATAACCCCTCCTAGACAGAACTTCCTTAGACATTGTCAATAATGCTATCTAATAATATTATTCAAATAATATGAATTATTGAGTTGATAATGTGAAATACTGTGCAATAACAATTATTGAATCAATCATAGCAACGTAGCAATTATTGATATAAAATATCAGCGTAGCAATTATTGAACCGATAAAATATCTTGCAATTATTGAATCAATAATATAAAATATTGAACAGTAATTACTGTAACAATAATTGAGTAAGTGCCTTCTTTCGTAAGAATCAATTATTAGAATTACTGTGCAATACCGTGTGCTACTGTGCAATACCGTGTGCTACTGTGCAATACCGTGTGCTACCGTGCAACACCGCGTATTACTGTACTTTAACCACCGAGTATTTCAACAGTACTAACAGTAACAACTACGCCGTTATTTTATAAAAAAGTTGTTTCTGTCGCTTTCTATATCCGACAGTTATTCCATTGTGGGGCCCACAAATAGCTGCGCCGTCGTACGAATATTCCCCGACAACAAGAATATTCCACGACCAAACAAATATTCCCCGACAACAAGAATATTTTATAACTACTTGCTCATTTTAAAATATTTGCATATTTCACCCATAACTTTTCACATTTATCAAAACAACACCTTACTGTTTCGAAATAATATATAAAGAAAATTAAATCTTTATTCATAAAAGTTGGGATCTTACAGCCTCCCCTCCTTATGAAATTTTGTCCTCGAAATTGACGTACGTACCTGGTATGTCGAAAAGGTGAGGATACCTCGCTTTCATTTCCGATTCCAACTCCCAGGTCATTTCCTCAATAGCATGGTTTCTCCACAAAACTTTAACTTGAGGTATAATTTTCGAGCGTAGGACATGCTCCTTCCTATCCAAGATCTTGACAGGTACCTCCTCGTACGTTAAATCTTCAGCTTTCTCGTCCGGTTCTAACTCAATAATGTGGTTTGGATCTTTCACATATTTACGAAGCACGGATATGTGAAAAACGTTATGAACACGAGACATGATTGGAGGTAAAGCAAGTCTATAAGCCACATTTCCTACTCGGTCAAGTATCTCAAATGGACCAATGAATCGTGGATTGAGCTTTCCTCTCTTCCCGAATCTCGTAACTCCCTTCCACGGAGCAACACGTAATAACACATGGTCCCCAACATTAAATTCCACGTCCTTTCGATGAAGATCCGCACAACTCTTTTGTCGATCTTGTGCGGTTTGTATCCGTTGTCGGATCATTTGGATCTTTTCTGTAGTCATACGTACTAACTCCGGTCCCAACAATATTGTTTCACCCACCTCGTTCCAACATACTGGAGAACGACACTTTCTCCCATACAACGCTTCGAATGGAGCTACGCCTATACTTGCCTGATAACTGTTGTTGTAGGAGAATTCCACCAATGGTAAGTACTTATCCCAACTCCCTTTGAAGTCTAGAACACAGAGTCTCAATAGATCTTCAAGAGTTTGAATAGTCCTTTCTGATTGTCCGTCTGTTTGAGGATGATAAGCCGAACTGAATTGTAAATCCGTGCCCATAGCTTTCTGCAAACTGATCCAAAATCGTGAAGTAAATCTGGGGTCACGATCCGAAACCATGGATACTGGCATGCCATGCAATCTCACAATCTCATTCACGTACATATGAGTAAGACGTTCAAGGGAATAAGTCTCTCGTATCGGCAAGAAATGAGCAGACTTGGTTAACCTATCAACAATAACCCAAATTGCATCTATGCCTTGAGAAACCTTGGGAAGACCCGTAACGAAATCCATCGTAATATGCTCCCACTTCCATTTTGGAATCTCCAGTGGTTGCAATGGACCCTTCGGTACTTGATGCTCCGCCTTTACACGTTGACAAGTCAAACATCTCGAAATAAACTCTGCGATTTCTCTCTTCATATTGCTCCACCAAAATGTATGTCGAAGATCACGATACATTTTGGTACTCCCAGGATGGATTGCGAATGGTGTGTTGTGTGCCTCCATCATGATTCTATGCTTCAAGTCAGAATCGTTAGGGACACAAAGTCTGGAGTTAACTCGAAGTATTCCCTCTTCATCGATTCTTGCTTCTGGAATGGCACCGTATTTTGCGCGACCGTGTGATATAAAAGTTTGTATTTGAATTCTGTACCATGTATTTGGCGACTCAGAATGGGTTGGGTTGACTGGACCTATTCTGGGGGCGTCACAGTTGGTATCAGAGCTTAGGGATATGATCTCTGGCGGAGATCGGAGAATAGAACTAGGAGGGGAGAGACAAGTAAATCCTTCACTAGTATGTCCTACCTAAGCTTATGTGGTAATTAATTGATCAGTCGAAGCATAGGGTTAATATGTGATATGTTATTTGTTTAATTAACCCTTATTTTATGGCAGTATTTGAGAATGGTAGCTTAGAATGTTAACAACGAAGTGAATGAGACCGTGGAGCCACCTTTAATCACTAACCAGGAGAACGTGCAACAAGAAGGCAATGTTCATCCTGAAAACAACGCTAGTCAGACGATAAACGATGAGATGTTTAGAAGTTTTTTGCAGTTCATGCAAAACCAGACGAGGGAGACTCGTGTGCAAAATACAGGTGGAGATAATAACAACACGTGAATTGTCACCGCCAAGCAGTTCAAAAAATTGGGACCACCAGAGTTTCTGGGAAAGCCGGATCCGATCAAGGCAGAGACGTGGATTAAATAAATTACCAAGATATTTGATGTCTTGGGATGCACGGAGGAACAGAAGGTTCCATTTTCCACATTTATGTTCCGTGGAGAGGCAGATTACTGGTGGGAATCTGTGAAGCGTACCCAGCCTGCCTCACTCAAGATGTCTTGGGAAGTGTTCCAGAAACTGTTCAATGACAAGTACTTTCCTTGCACTTTCTTCTTCATCTTCATCAGCTCCGTATCCGTAGCTTGAGCAGCTTTAACTTTATCAATCAAAGTTGGTTCTACACGTATACTTGACATCATCGCACTCGTTTCCACATATGATCTTCTACTCAACGCGTCAGCTTCCACGTTCGCTTTTCCAGGATGATATTGGATGGTATGATCGTAATCTTTCAACAGCTCAAGCCAACGTCGTTGCCGCATGTTAAGTTCCTTCTGAGTGAAGAAATATTTAAGGCTCTTATGATCGGTATAGATCTCCACTTTCTCTCCGTACAGGTAATGTCTCCAGATCTTCAACGCGAAAACGACTGCTGCCAACTCTAGATCATGAGTAGGATAATTCCTCTCATATTCTTTGAGTTGTCGCAAGGCATAAGCTATGACTTTCCCATGTTGCATGAGAACACATCCTAACCCTTTGCCCGAAGCATCGCTGTAAATAACAAATCCATCCGAACCAGATGGTATTGTCAGAACAGGTGCCGATATAAGTCTTCTCTTGAGCTCTTGGAAGCTCTTTTTGCATTCCTCGCTCCAAACGAATTTTGTATCTTTCTGAGTCAACTGAGTTAATGGAGTAGCGATTCGAGAAAATCCTTCTACGAACCTCCAATAATAACCAGCTAAGCCCAGAAAGCTTCGTACTTCGGTCACCGACTTAGGTTGCTCCCAGCTTTGTATTGCTTTAATCTTCGCCGGGTCAACAGATACTCCACGTTTCGATACTACATGCCCAAGGAATGCTACTTCCTCAAGCCAAAACTCGCATTTCTTCAACTTGGCATATAGCTTATTCTCACGAAGCTTTTGAAGTACCTACTTCAAGTGGTGCTCATGATCTTCACGGCTTTTAAAATAGATGAGGATGTCATCAATAAAGACAACAACGAACTGATCTAAATATTCCTTGAATACACGGTTCATCATATCCATGAAAGCAGCAGGAGCATTAGTCAATCCAAAAGACATGACTAAGAACTCATAATGCCCGTACCGAGTTCTAAAAGTAGTCTTTGGAATATCCTCAGTTTTAATCTTTAGCTGATGATATCCAGAACGAAGATCGATCTTTGAAAAGAACTGTGCTCCTTGCAACTGGTCGAACATGTCATCAATAAGAGGTAACGGATACCTATTCTTGATGGTGACATGGTTCAACTCCCGATAGTCAATACAAAGTCGCATACTCCCGTCTTTCTTCTTTACGAATAAAACAGGAGCACCCCAAGGAGACGTACTAAGACGAATAAAACCGATGTCTAACAATTCCTGTAATTGGACCTTTAACTCCTGAAGTTCAATAGGAGCCATTCGATATGGGGTTTTAGAAATGGGTTTTGTACCGGGTTCAAGGTCAATAAAGAATTCAACTTCACGTTCTGGGGGTAGACCGGGAAGTTCTTTGGGAAATACATCAGGAAACTCCTTAACAACGGAAATATCATTCAAACCTAATGTATTCTGGTTTAGATCAGTGACATGAGCTAAGAAAGCTTGACATCCGTTTTTCAATAAACGAATAGCCTTGTGATTTGAAATGATATTGACTGATTTTAGTGGTTTGGTGGTTTGGATTCGCACAACAGGTTGATTAGGAATATGAAAACTAATAACCTTACGAAAACAATCAATTTTGGCATGGTAAGTGGTTAACTAGTTAACTCCTAAAATCACGTCAAATGCAAGTATTTTCAAAGATATAAGATCAACAGGTAAGGTAAGGGTACCAATCTGAATCAAGCAAGATTTGTAAACTGTAGATGTAACAAAGGTTTCTCCCAACGGAGTTTCAACAGATAAGTCAAAGTCTAATTTATCAGAAGTCAAGTTCAAACGTTGAGCACAAGCAGGTGAAATAAAAGAATGGGTAGCACCGGTATCTAACAAGGTGTAAACTTCGCAAGAGTTTATGATCAGCTTACCTGTAATCACCTCGTGTGGGTTCCTCGCGTTTTGGGCTGTCACGACAAACGCTCTTCCAGGAATCACCGACTTTAACTTGTCCGAAACCGCCTTTGGAATCACCACCCCCGCTGAATTTGGTTTCGCAATAGGACAATCTCGAGCTATATGTCCTTCTTTTCCACAGTTATAGCATGCTTTGAATTGTTGTGGGCAGTTTGGGCTGAGGTGTCCCTCTTTCCCGCATTTATAGCATACGACCGGTGGTCGTTCTCCTCCCCTAGAAACAGTTGATGCTGGTGCTGATGTTGACATCTTCACGTTCTCATTGTTATACCTTCTCTTTTTAAAATCTCCTCCCGATTCGCTTTTTCTACTATCATGGCCACGATTACCACCGGAGTGGTTACCGCTTCTGTCATACTTTCCTCCTCGCTGGTTGTCATTGCTCCGTTGACCGCTGCCACAGGTACGACCTTGGTTGTGGTCCCTCGGTTGAACATAATCATTATCTCGTTCTAACAACTGGGCCCTGTTCACTACATCCGAATATAGAGAAAATTTATGAGAAATGAGGTATTGACGTATTTCGGGTTTCAAACCTCTTAGAAACATCCGCGTCATACGTTCCTCATTCTCCACCAAATGAGGTGCAAACCTGGACAGCTCCGCGAACTTAGCCTCGTACTGGGATACCGTCATGTTGTTTTGCTCGAGTCTGATAAACTCTACCTCCTTCATATAACGAATACTTTCAGGAAAGTACTTGTCATTGAACAGTTTCTGGAACGCTTCCCAATACATCTTGAGTGCGGCAGGCTGGGTACGCTTCACAGACTCCCACCAGTAATCTGCTTCTCCACGGAACATAAACGTAGCAAATGGAACCTTCTGTTCCTCCGTGCATCCCAAGACATCAAATATCTTGGTAATTTGTTTAACCCACGTCTCCGCCTTAATCGGATCTGGCTTTCCCAGAAACTCTGGTGGTCCCAATTCTTTGAACTGCTTGGCAGTGACAAGCCGTGAGTTGTTATTATCTCCACCTGTATTTTGCACACGAGTCTCCCTCGTCTAGTTTTGCATGAACTGCAAAAAACTTCTACACATCTCATCGTTTATTGTCTGACCAGCGTTGTTTTCAGGATGAACATTGCCTTCTTGTTGCACGTTCTCCTAGTTAGTGATTAAAGGTGTCTCCACGGCCTCATTCACTTCGTTGTTAACATTCTCAGCTGCCATTCTCAATTACTGCCATAAAACAAGGGTTAATTAAACAAATAACATCTCACATATTAACCCTATGCTCCGACTGACCAATTAAATACCACATAAGCTTAGGTAGGACATACTAGTGAAGGATTTACTCGTCTCTCCCCTCCTAGTTCTATTCCCCGATCTCCACCAGAGATCATATCTCTAAGCTCTGATACCAACAGTGATGCCCCCAGAATAGGTCCAGTCAACCCAACCCATTCTGAGTCGCCAAATACATGGTACAGAATTCAAATACAAACTTTTATATCACACGGTCGTGCAAAATATGACCACACAACTGTGAGTGTCAATACAAATATGTAGAAAATATTAATATTCAAACTAAGTCCTCATTACAATTATTATCACACTATT
Organism: Panax stipuleanatus; assembly: GCA_020205555.1. Taxonomy (NCBI): domain Eukaryota; kingdom Viridiplantae; phylum Streptophyta; class Magnoliopsida; order Apiales; family Araliaceae; genus Panax; species Panax stipuleanatus. The sequence goes on along the minus strand of CM035116.1, from coordinate 100,106,996 downwards.
TATTAAAAATAGTGAGGACTACTACTGCTCTAACTCAGACCATCACTCTGTCCCCCGACTAGTTCCCGCAACATTCTCATTTCCTGAAGAGGACAACAGATGAAAAAGGTGAGCTCAACTAGCCCAGTAAAGAATATTATGACTAAGATAATGAAAAATAAATTATCGTTAGCCTTCAATAAATCAGATAAAATATTATTGACAACAAGTTTTAGATCAATATTCGCAGCGGAAATAACCGTTCATCATCAATATTTTATCCCTGTAACATCAATCAATATACATCTCAAATTAAATATTCATCTTTGCACTACAGGCCAAAGATATTCATTTGTATCATCAGTGGTCATGTTCATCTCAACACCTGTCATCTTTGCACTACGGCCAAAGATATTCATCAGGTAATCATTCATCTTTGCTCTACAGACCAAAGATATTCAGTTATATCACCACTTAGGACTGAAAATGATGAAAAATAATATAAATAACGAATCTAGTGAAATAAAGGATAAGATTAAGGATTCGTATTTTAGTTTATTCAAGTTCAAGAATATTCCATAATAATACTTTGTGGAGCAAAATTCAAGAATGAAGCTCAAAAACTAGATCCAATTAAAGATAGTAACTATAATAGACAATTTGGACAAACAGAAGAAATTTTAATTTTTCCGTGAATAGTGCCGTATACGTGAATAGTAACCTCAACGGAAAAAGTAAGAATTTCAAAATAAAATTCATGCCAATATTTTGGTATAATGATATTGAAAAGAATAACATCATTTACGAAAGAAAATAACATCTCTTACCTCAAAAGAATAGTACTTCTGACTGGAATATCGGATATAATACCGAAGGAAACTTGCACTGAATAATAACACTCAAAGTATTTAAATACTCACAAAAATACGCTCGATATTATAGAGAGAGAAAACTTCTGATTCTGGTGTGATTTTCAATTCTAACCTAAGCACCCTATTTATAGGAAAAGCTTAGGATGCCAAAGTAGACTTTTGAATAAAATAATATTTTATTTTTAAAAAATTCCTCCGTCGGCTGCTCAGAATTTTTCAACAAAACAACAAAAGTGGGGCCCACCCATTAAAAAAATATTTATTTTACAAAACTTTAATAATTCATAATAAATAGCCTCTTTGTCAGAAAAATACGAATTTTATGTCTTTGTCATAGGAAATTTAATTCTCTACAACTTTGTAGAAGGAAGTTTTTCCAAATTTCAAACATAAATTATCCGAAATCCATAAATAGATGATTTTCTACCCCAAAATACTGATAAAAACACATCAGCACTAATTCCTTCTCTTATATTCACAAAATAAATATTTCCTTATCAATAATTAATTATTCACAAATAATATTATAGAACTACAATATTGACAACCAGGTCGTTCCCAGGAAAGAGGGGGCCTTCCGATAAAGATTTCTCCTTATTGGCGCGCAATTAAATAACCCCTCCTAGACAGAACTTCCTTAGACATTGTCAATAATGCTATCTAATAATATTATTCAAATAATATGAATTATTGAGTTGATAATGTGAAATATTGTGCAATGACAATTATTGAATCAATCATACCAACGTAGCAATTATTGATATAAAATATCAACGTAGCAATTATTGAACCGATAAAATATCCTGCAATTATTGAATCAATAATATAAAATATTGAACAGTAATTACTGTAACAATAATTGAGTAAGTGCCTTCTTTCGTAAGAATCAATAATCAGAATTACTATGCAATACCGTGTGCTCCTATGCAATACCGTGTGCTACCGTGCAACACCGCGTATTACTGTACTTTAACCACCGGGTATTTCAACAGTACTAATAATAACAACTACGCCGTTATTTTATAAAAAAGTTATTTCTGTCGTTTTCTATATCTGACAGTTATTCCAGTTGTGGGGCCCACAAATAGCTGCGCAGTCGTACGAATATTCCCCGACAACAAGAATATTCCACGACCAAACGAATATTCCCCAACAACAAGAATATTTTATAACCACTTGCTCATTTTAAAATATTTGCACATTTCACCCATAACTTTTCACATTTATCAAAACAACACCTTACTGTTTCGAAATAATATATAAAGAAAATTAAATCTTTATTCATAAAAGTTGGGGTCTTACACCTTAGTGGCCAATTTTTAGAAGAGAGGGAAAGGGGGAGTAATGTAATCATTATGCTACTTTTTGGAGTGGACAAGTTAGGATAGGTGGCAACCATTGAATGGGCCAACACTTAAGCTTATCTAAACATGTAATGATGAGAGGGAGAAGCGATAAGATTAGCAAAGATATGGATAGATATAATATGATATCTAATCATTTTTATTTTCTAGCATACTTAATTATACATTTTGTTCTCACTTTATTTTTTAAGAAAGAAAGAGAGAGAAAGCTAAAGAAAGAAAGAAACAAGCAAAGAGAGAGAGAGAGAGAGAAAGGGAAGAGGGGCGGCAGCCCTTTAGGGGAGAGAAGAAAGAGAAAAAGAAGAAGAAAAAGAAGAAGAAGATCAAAGCAAAGGTATAATTTTAATTTCTAAGCTTTACTCTTTTTTCTTATAATGGTTTAATGAAAATGGGGTTTTTGATTTGGAAGTTTAAAACCCTATAATCTATGTGTTTTTCATGGAATCAAGTATGGATCTAACATATTCAAGTGTTAGAAAGCAGATCAAAAGGATAGAAAGGGAACTAGGTTTCTAGAAATAGAAAACCCTAGCTTTCTCTCCCTTTGATCAACGAGTATTTTAGATCTACGCCTTCTTTTCACGATCCGTCAAAGAGGGGTGCTAGATATATGAGTTGACTAATAAACCCAAGTGGTAGAACTCAAAAATCACGTTTCTAAAACTCGTGGTATGGGTTTTAGTCAAAACAGACCGTGTAGTGGACAAAAAGGGTAAAAAGTTTTCTGATCAGTCTGCCACGAGGGCTTTTTCATCAACTGTTTATGCTTTACAAATTTGGGGAAAATTTGGAGAAATAATATGAGTAGTTATGTAACTCCTGTAAAAATTTGAGAATATTTGGTCATACGGATTGAGAGTTATGCATTTTACGGCCAAGGACTACTTTTAAACATATACCCGAATAACTCTCTGTGTGTAGCTCCAAATTTTATGGAAATATTACTGAAAGTACATGTATATAACATGAGCATACTCTGAAATTTTCAAAATTTTTGGAGACAATCAAGATTTATGATAAATCTGAGAATATTTGGCTATTATGGACTATTTAAATATAGTAAACGTATTTTAAAAAATTTTGGAAAAATATATTTTCATGAGGGAATTATATATGGCTGCTTTCCAGAAAAGAAATGGTTTTAGAGATAATTTGCTATTTTTCATGTAAATGATTATACATGGATAAATAAATTTAATTAAATATATGATTTGAAAAATATGAAAAATAAGGTTTTACGACTTGAGACCCTTAAGCATAATTTATGCAGATTTTTGATGAAGGTTTGGGTCAGTTGTGAAGATTTATTATGTTTATGACATTTTAGAATGCTTAAATGAATTAATTAATAGAAGAAAAATAATTAAAATAAATTGTATATTAATTTAATAAACGACTTAAAATATTTTTATATGACTAATGATATTGGATTGAGATATTATTAGTAATATTTAACTTGAATGTTATTGAAAGGTTAATAACATTAGCTTGAAATATTATTATACAATTAATAATATTAAAAGGCAAATTAAAATAGAAAATTTCTTTATTTTAATTGTAGTTATTGAATTTGGTATTCAAGGAACTATATCATGTATATAGTCTGTTGAAAGAAGAATCTAGGGTTACTGAATTTGATTTCGGGTTGCTGAAATTGAATTCAGTCTGCTGAAGTTGATTATGGGATACTGAAATAGTGATTTCAGGATGCTGAAATGTTATCTGAGTTACTGAAATAGTATTTTCGGTTTACTGAAATGCTATCTAGGTTACTAAGATGACATATAAAGGGATAACTTATAAGTATAAGTTATGACATGATGAAAAGATTATCAAAGTGTAATGATAATACTAAGATTATAATGTAATGTCTAATACTTAACTATGTGATTGAATGTTAAACAAGTTAATACAAGATAATGAGATTATAAGTGAGCAAGTGTTAAGTCTAAAGTAGTACAGTCGTACTCTGCAATAGTTGATGTATAGTATCTGGGCTAAATAATTCCTTCAGGGAGCGGAGGTATATACGAATTAGCAACCAATTTAACTCGCTGTGAAAACATTATAGACGAGACGGAAACTAATTTGTTGGTTGTTTGTGAGAAACCACTCAGTACACTATATTGAATACTATTAAAGACTCGAGGTGTGCTAGGTTTAGACTTGTAAATAAGTATGGTGTTAAAGAATTATCTAGTATTTGACTATGTAGTTAAATGTTAGATAGTTTACTTTTAGAGTAATGGTAATATGAGATAAAGTATGATATTCTAATTGAAAGATCAATCTTATAACTGATAGGTCTTTTCAATAAGGAGTTAAATTAGATTGCGTAGCAGTAATCGACTATGCAGTCAAGTTTTCCTTAACTCAAATTCGAGTTATATTTTCAAAGCATGTTAGTGAATAATATTTTTGATTATTCACGTCTATACTGATTATTGATTCGCACTTAGTGCATTTGCATATGTTTATCGGGGATGAAAGGCTGATCACCTTCATTACCATAAGGTTCAGTTAAAGTTGTTCATGGTCCTTGTTGACATTAAACATTATTGATTCACACATTCAATTATTGAAGTTATGATTCATTCTCTTTCACAATTATTATATTATTGAAAACTTGAAAGCTTATTCTTTCTTTCAATCATGATAAATCTTCATTGAATTTAAACTTGCTGAGCAAAGTAGTTGCTCACCCTTGCGATATCATGTTAACAAATTTCAGATTAAGACGAAGGCTTGAAGAAGGACAGAGACAAGGGCAAAGTACAATAATATATTGTTATGCACGAATAACTATTTAGTTATCTTATGTAAACCTTTTATAATTTTGAAGGTATGTATTTAGTTAAGGTTATTAGATCTTGGAAAATGTTATAGAATCGTGAGAAATAAATAATTTATGTTTATATATTCCGCATTAGTTTATAGAATATGTATGAAGATGAAGTACCGTAACGTACCAGGTCCGTGGTTCTAGGGACGCGGATTTGGGGGCGTCACATGTTGGTATAAGAGCTGTAGGTTATAAACCTTAGGTAGGTTAGCTTAGGCTATAACCGCAGAGATGAGGATAAGAAATAAACTCAAATAGAGCTTAAGTGATAATAGATGAATTCAGGAAATTCATCATTAAGATAAGAATAAGATAAATAAGATTCAAAGAAGAATCTTGAAGAGTTATAAAGATAAAAATTCGGAGTTACATGACTCCAATAATAAAAATGAAAAGTGATAATAAATAGACAAATTCTATAAGATGAAAAGTGTAAAATCATAATATAATATGATCAAAGGGAAAGATAAGAAGATCATAAAATAAAACGATTATAAGAAGAGATCACAACGTGATCTGATGAGGTCATAGGAGGGCAGATGATCAATCGATTGATTTAAAAACTTTATAGCAGAATTGCTATACGAATATGGTACTATAAATAGTACGAGTTAAACTCAAAAGAGTTGAAAAGGATGATGCACGGATTAAACGAAATTCGTATTGAGCAAAGAGGAGACTAAGATTATATGGGATTTCAATTGAGGACTCATGTGATAGCTGAGTTGTACAAACCTTTGTATGGACGGGGGTTTTGTGCTTGGTCTAACGACTACTTAGTTTATCACATTGATAATCATTGGAATGTTGGTATCGCGCTATTCGCTATATGTATGTTGAGAAGGTGATTCTTTTCTTATGTGTATAATGAATAGGTAGAGAATATAAGATTAGGTGCGAGTTCTTAAAACTCATGCTTATGGTAAGTTTGTGATTCATAATTGTATGGTATGTTTTTGAACCCCTAAACGTATGGACAGTTCTTGATTTGTTCTTGAACTACATATTGCTAGGATAAGTTTCTAAACTCATATTATTGTGGAAAGTTCTTGAACTCATAACGTGTGGTATGTTTAATGAACTATACTGGGGTATAGAAAAGTTATGGATGAAGAATGGAGAATTGTTAAATTTTAATGGTGATAGAATAGATAGAATGATTAAACAATTGATCATTAGAGGAATTAAAGTTGATAGTGGAAGCATAGATATTTCAAATCTTCTAGTTGTGCTAGACTTTAAAATTTTGACATCAAGCTAAATTCGCACTGATGTGCCTTTAAAAATAAAAATGAATTTTGTTATCAGCAACACATGGTTTCAATTGTGTAGAAGTGGGCTTCGAACCACTAACACCTAGTTATCTGTTGCGGCATGATAACCCCAAAAATAATTTTTCAATAGTTTTGAACTGTTTAAAGAAGAGTCTATGCTAATTGTTTTGGCTAGACAAAAATGATTTGAGACATCAAAAGGTATTTTATATATCATCAATGCATCATGGAACCTGGTGCAAAGATGATAAAGACGATGGAGTCATCAATGCAGTATTACCTAGTGTCGGATGTGATCTAAGGATCGTTAACCTACTATGGTTTGGTGTAACATGACAAAGTCACAAAAATGACAGAATCCTCAAACGGACTGTAAATACAGTGCGGTATCATGACGTCATAAAATAATTTTTAGAATTTTAAAGAAAAGTTAAGTGCTAATTAAACTTGGTCAGACACATGTTTCGATATTGATATTCGAATTATTGGTATACGTCTAAGGTAATTAATTCAGCTAGGCAAATAGTTATGAAAAATTCAAGTATCTCTTTGAGAATTATCCCGAACCAAATTGTTTTGGTGTGAAATCTGATGCTAAGTCTGAGGTGAACAACCCCGAAAATGGGGATATACTGGTTGGATGATATATTCCAATCTTTGAACGCATACAGTCGTTCTGAGAACTAAGGCACAATAGATTGATCACCTAACGTGCCCGCATGGGTAGTTTACCTTCTTCATGATTGTAAACATACCTACCACATCATATTTTAGATTTGGTTACGGTGAATACCGTTAAACCTGAGAGTTCATGGTCTTATGAACCCTCAGCACAATATAAAAAGTTTTAACTCCTTAGAGAGAAGTCATGGAAGAATGTGATGGTAGCAGAGCTCCTCATAGAAGGAAGCAATATGTACTCATTAAATTAAGCATGAAATCAGGTAAAAGTTAACTTGAAAACCTAGTTTTGATGAATAAAAAGAGTAGGGATTAGTATACTGTAATTTTGAGGACGAAATTCTTAGAAGAAGGGGTGAATGTGACAACCCAAAAATTTATAAGATCTTAAATGATTAAAATAAAGGTTAAAGAATAAAACTTAGATGAGAATTTGAGGATTTATTTAAAATTTTTAAGTAAAACCCATATGGTTTACTATTTGCAAGAGAAAAGAGAAAATATGGGTTACAAAATTTCAAAACCCTAGAAATGGAGTTATATGTATTGAAAGGAATGTTAAGGATAAGGTATTACGATACCTATAAATTCGATGTGAACTGAGTAGTCTAAGAAATGTTATATGGATACATGTGGAAATTTTATTAAGGAAATAAAATTTCACTTGAGGAGATGCTATGAGGTTAAACGAAGATGAGTATATGTATAGAAATATATATATATATATATATATATATATATACATACTTAGTAAGGTGCTATATATTTTAGCAAGAGAAATGATGAATTATGTTAAAGATGTAAGAATCAAGATAAAACTATGTTAGTAGTTAGCATAGCTTGAATGTTGGCCTTGACTGGCAAATAAGAAGATGAATAAGTATAAAGTCATTAGCTAATATAATTAGCAATAAAAATGGAGTAAGTTAAAACTCAAAATTTGAATTAGAGATAGAATTTTGAAGCACGGACTACTCAGTTGCATCCAGAATGTCAAGTTTAGTCAGAAAAGACAGTAAACACAAAATGTGTAAGGGTTGACTTTTCGGTCAAAGTCAACCGTTGACTTTTATAGAGAAAAATCAGAATTGGAGTTAGAAGTAGAATATGTGATGACTTATGTGAATTATGTAATTGATTAAATAAAAATACATTATATAATGTGCATACATTTATTTTGTATATAAAGAGAATTAAAAATAAAGTTATATAACCTAATATATATATTAGGTATAGTAACTAAATAACCAAAGGGGTTATAATATGAGAGAATGTTAGTATATAAAAATATATACTAACTCTAAAAGATTTATTTCATACATCTCAATTAATTAATAATCTAAGTATTTTAATAATCCAAAAAATTGATTTAAGGTATTAAACCCTAATTACATATTCAATAAACTTGAATACGACAAGTCTAATTGGGTTATGTAAGTGAATTAACATTATAGATTGATAAGAATATGTAAATATCAATAATAATGAGTATTGGTTCAAGAAATAATAAATTAAGAAGAGTAAGTAATTTAAACAAGTCCACTTATTTTATTAAGTATTGGACTTGTAGATAAATTGATTTAATAACAATTTAATTGTTAAAATAGCCCAATATAATATGTATAAGACAAATATTATAATGGACTAATTGAATTATGGGTGGAAGCCCAAGTTCATTTTTGTTAATAAGCAAAATAAGAAAAAAATGCAAGCCCAAAATGATTAAATAGTGGCCCAAGCTAAGCCCACTTGAGAAAGGGATATTTTAGTCATTAGATATGATTAATATAAGACAAAAATGGAGGAGAAGATAAGGCCTTAGTAGCCGGTTTTTAGAAGAGAGGGAAAGGGGGAGTAATGTAATCATTATGCTTCTTTTTGGAGTGGACAAGTTAGGATAGGTGGCAACCATTGAATGGCCCAACACTTAAGTTTATCTAAACATGTAATGATGAGACAGAGAAGTGATAAGATTAGCAAAGATATGGATAGATATAATATGATATCTAATCATTTTTATTTGCTAGCAAGCTTAATTATTCATTTTGTTCTCACTTTATTTTTTAAGAAAGAAGGAGAGAGAAAGCTAAAGAAAGAAAGAAACAAGAAAAGAGATAGAGAGAGAAAGGGGAGAGGGGCGACAGCCCTTTAGGAGAGAGAAGAAAGAGAAATGTTCTCCATAAAAGAGAAGAAGAAGAAGATCAAAGCAAAGGTATAATCCTAATTTCTAAGTTTTACCCTTCTTTCTTATAATGGTTTAATGAAAAGGTGGTTTTTGATTTAAAAGTTTAAACCCTATAATCTATGTGTTTTCCATGGATTCAAGTATGGATCTAACATATTCAAGTGTTAGAAAGTGGATCAAAAGGAAAGAAAAGGAACTAGGTTTCTAGAAATAGAAAACCCTAGCTTTCTCTCCCTTTGATCAACTAGTATTTTAGATCTACGTCTTCTTTTCGCGATCCGTCGAAGAGGGGTGCTAGATATATGAGTTGATTAATAAACCCAAGTGGTAGAACTCAAAAATTACGTTTCTAAAAGTCGTGGTATGGGTTTTAGTCAAAACAGACCGTGTAGTGGACAAAAAGGGTAAAAAGTTTTCTGATTAGTCTGTCACGAGGGCTTTTTCGTCAACTATTTGTGATTTAAAATTTTGGAGAAAATTTGGAGGAATAATATGAGTAGTTATGTAACTCTTGTAAAAATTTGAGAATGTTTGGCAATACGGATTGAGAGTTATGCATTTTACGGCCAAGGACTATTTTTAAACATATACTTGAATAACTCTCTGTGTGTAACTCTAAATTTTATGAAAAGTTTAGTGAAAGTACATGTATATAACAGGAGCATACCCTAAAAATTTTAGAATTTTTGAAGACAATCTCGATTTATGATAAATCTGAGAATATTTGGCTATTATGGACTATTTAAATATAGTAAATGTATTTTAAAAATTTCTGACAAAATATATTTTAATGAGGGGATTATATATGACTTCTTTCCAGAAAAGAAATGATTTTAGAGATGTTTTAATATTTTTCATGTAAATGATTATATATGGATAAATGAATTTAATTAAATATATGATGTCAAAAATATAAAAAATATGGTTTTACGACTTGAGACCATTAAGCATAGTTTATGCAGATTTTTGATGAAGGTTTGGGTCAGTTGTGAAGAGTTATTATGTTTATGACATTTTAGAATGCTTAAATGAATTAATTAATAGAATAAAAATAATTAAAATAAATTGTATATTAATTTAATAAACGACTTAAAATATTTTTATATGAATAATGATCTTGGATTGAGATATTATTAGTAATATTTGACTTGAATGTTATTAAAGGGTTAATAACATTAGCTTGAAATATTATTAAATAATTAATAATATTAAACGAGAAATTAAAATAGAGAATTTCTTTATTTTAATTGTAGTTGTTGAATTTGGTATTCAATGAACTATATTATGTATATAGTCTGTTGAAAGAAGAATCCAGGGTTACCGAATTTGATTTCGGGTTGCTGAAATTGAATTCAGTCTGCTGAAGTTGATTATGGGATACTGAAATAGTGATTTTAGGATGCTGAAATGTTATCTGAGTTACTGAAATAGTATTTTTGGTTTACTGAAATGCTATCTAGGTTACTAAGATGACATATAAAGGGATAACTTATAAGTATAAGTTATGACATGATGAAAAGATTATCAAAGTGTAATGATAATACTAAGATTATAATGTAATGTCTAATACTTAACTATGTGATTGAATGTTAAACAAGTTAATACAAGGTAATGAGATTATATGTGAGTAAGTGTTAAGTCTAAAGTAGTACAGTCGTACTCTGCAATAGTTGATGTATAGTTTCTGGGCTAAATAATTCCTTCAGGGAGCGGAGGTATATACGAATTAGCAACCGATTTAACTCATTGTGAAAACAGTATAGACGAGACGAAAACTAATTTGTTGGTTGTTTGTGAAAAACTACTCAATACACTATATTGAATACTATTAAAGACTCGAGGTGTGCTAGGTTTAGACTTGTAAATAAGTATGGTGTTAAAGAATTATCTAGTATTTGACTATGTGGTTTAATGTTAGATAGTTTACGTTTAGAGTAATGGTAATATGAGATAAAGTATGATATTCTAATTGAAATATCAATCTTATAACTGATAGGTCTTTTCAATAAGGAGATAAATTAGACTGCGTAGCAGTAATCGACTATGCAGGCAAGTTTTCCTTAACTCAAATTCGAGTTATATTTTCAAAGTATGTTAGTGAATAATATTGTTGATTATTCACGTCTATACTGATTATTGATTCGCACTTAGTGCATATTGCATATGTTCATCAGGTATGAAAGGCTGATCACCTTCATTACCATAAGGTTCAGTTAAAGTTGTTCATGGTCCTTGTTAACATTAAACATTATTGATTCAGTCATTCAATTATTAAAGCTATGATTCATGCTCTTTCACAATTATTATATTGTTTAAAACTTGAAAGCTTATTCTTTCTTTCAATCATGATATATCTTCATTGAATTTAAACTTGCTGAGCAAAGTAGTTGCTCACCTTGCTATATCATGTTAACAAATTTCAGATTCAGACGAAGGCTTGAAGAAAGACAGAGACAAGAGCAAAGTACAATAATTTATTGCTATGCACGAATAACTATTTAGTTATCTTATGTAAACCTTTTGTAATTTTGAAGGTATGTATTCAGTTAAGGTTATTAGACCTTGGGAAATGTTATAGAATCATGAAAAATAAATAATTTATATTTATATATTCCGCATTAGTTTATAGAATATGTATGAAGATGAAGTACCGTAACGTACCAGGTCCGTTGTTCTAGGAACCCGAATTTGGGGGCGTCACATCATGATTCTAAAAGCATTGCTTAAAACTATGGGTTATTTATATATTATAAAAAATAGCATCTTGTAGATAATTAAATGCATTTAATAAATGAATACTTTTATTAATAAATAAATAAGATCGTTAACAAAGTATATGCTTTATCATAATACATGATTGGCTTGTATGCATACTACTTTCATATTGTGTGTATTTCTTTCTAGTATAAGAATACTTTGAGTGTAGCTAATAGTGCAAGATTTTCTTAAGATAATCTTCGTTATACTAAGGGAAAAGATATTATTTTCTTTCAATATTCGTAAAGGATATCACTTATTGCATACTCTTATGTAATATCATTTGCTTTCATATTCGTACTGATATTACTTAATACTCATAAGGGTTGTCATTCTATTTCTTATTAATCTGTGGGAATAACTTGTCTACGCGAATTATCACATGTCTGGTGAATAACCCTTCGTATTCATTTTTTATTAAGTTGTGGAAATAATCTGTCTACGCGGATTACCGAATGACGGGTGAAAATTCATTCACAGTTTCGTATATTATTTTATTTCATATTCCTAAATCTAAACTTACTATGGTAAGTATTGCTTCAATAATTTTTGAAATGATTAGAAATTACATGAGGTTTGCGCTTCATCTAATATCATTTCACTAGAATATTAGTCTGAACTTTCTTATTAAAATTTTAATCTTTTTATGTCGGGGTAATATTCATGTCGGGGTACTATTCAAGACAAAATTAGTTTCTTTTTCTTTTCAAATTATCTTTGATATATGAATCTTATTCTTGAATTTGAATCCACGTTTTGATCATCATATTGACAATTTGGACATTCTTGAACTTGGATAAATTAAATTACAAATCTCTAATATTTATCCTTGATCTCACTTGATTCATTCTTTATATCATTTTCATAATCCTCATACTTAAATTGTGGTGAAAGTTATCTTTGGCCCGTAGTGTAAAAATGAACTGTTGATTGACGAATATCTTTGTCCCGTAGTGCATAAATGGACAGGTGTTTGGCATGATCATGACCACTGGTGATACAAATAAATATCTTTGGCCCGTAGTGCAAAGATAAATTATTGATTTAAAATATTTATTGATTGGTGTTACAAGGATAAAATATTGATGATGGACTTTTAAATCATAGAAGATAGTAAACATCATGCTCTACTTGACTCTTCTAATGGATTGTTATTTCCGCTACAATTGTTGATCTAAAACTTGTTGTCTATCATATTCTGTCAGATTTTTCACTGTTGAGGATTAATAATAATTTATTCTTCATTATCTTAGTCATAATATTCTTTACTGGGCTAGTTATGCTCACCCTTTTTTTTCATTATTTTTTTCAGGAAATGAGAGTGTCGCTGGGATTAGTCGGGAAGTGGAGTAATAATCCGAGATAGTTACTATAGAAGTCTTCACTATGTTATAAAATAGTGTGATAATAATTATAATGAGGATTTAATTTGAGTGTAGATATTTTCGTATTATATACGACACAATATTTGTATTGAAACTCACAATTATGTGTGGTCGTATTTTGCACGATAGATTAATAGTTGTAAATAGGAAGATTTGTATTTTAATTCTGTACCATGTATTTTGGCGACTCAAAATGGGTTGTGTGGGCCTATTTTGGGGGAGTCACAGACAGGATCGAGAGTTTGAAGTCGGTAATTTTGTTTTCCTGAAAGTGTCTCTATGGAAGGGGAAAATTTGATTTGGCAAGAAGGAAAAACTGAGTCCGAGATTTATTAGACCCTTTGACATACTGCGAAGAGTTGGTGAGGTAGCCTATGAAGTTGCGCTACCTCCAGAGTTTGAACATATTCATAACATTTTTCAGGTTTCAATGTTACGATCGTATACGTCCGATTACAAACATGTCATAGAATATTAACTGCTACAATTTGAAAAAGATTTATCTTACGAAGAAGTTCATGTTCAGATAGTTAACAGAAAAGAGCAAGTACTCATAAACAAAGTAATACCTTCTGTTAAGGTAATCTGGAGGAACCACAACGCTAAAGAATCTACGTGGGAACTCGAAGACAGAATGATGAAAAACTATCCTCAGTTATTTGCTTAAGTCTTTGTATAGTGATTATGGGGTCAAAATCTTTTAAGGATGGAAGAATGTAACGAATGAATTAATTGAGTCGTGATTCTAGGGAAAGAATCCTTTTAAGGAGGAAAGAATGTAACGATCAAAAATTTTGTATTTAATTTAAAATATTTATTGAATTAAATAAATGCTTTAGTTGATTTATTTATTGATTAAATAAATATGTTAGTTGGGTTATTTATTGAGTTAAATAAATAATTGATGAAATTATTGTGCAATAATTTAATTAAATGTGTTATATTAATTAAATTAATGTTTAATAATTTTATGGTTTGAAGATTTAATTTAATGAGATAATTAAATTAAATGAGTTGTTAAATAATTGTAATGTTGTGTAATGATGTTGTTTTAATTTAATTGATTAATGGAATTAAAGGAATGATTAAATTAGAATATTAATATTTATTAAATAAATATTAAGAATTATATTGGCTAAATAAATATTATGTGGATAATTAAAAATTGTGATTTAAATTTAATAAGTGTAACATTTGTATACTATATTATAAGGGGTTATTTAAATAAATTAAAAAGAGGTTTAATGGTGCTAGCCAAACAAGGCATTGTGGCTTCTGAATTTTGTAACTGATAAAACCTTTAATCTGATAAGTTAATTATGTATTATATGTATATTAGTTATATGGGTTTTATATTTACGTTAGTTTATCTTTTCTAAGCCTAAGTCTAAAGAGAGGAAGAAAAACACAGAGATAGAGAGAGCTCTAGAGAGAAATTGAGAGTGTGACGCCCCCAAAATAGGTTCAATCCACCCAATCCATTCTGAGTCGCCAAATACATGGTACAGAATTCAAATACAATCTTTTATATCATACGGTCGTGCAAAATACGACCACACAACTGTGAGTGTCAATACAGACATGTAGAAAATATAAACACTTAAACTAAGTCCTCATTACATTTATTATCACACTATTTTAAAAAAAAATAGTAAGGACTTCTACAGCTCTAACTCGGACCATCACTTCATTCCCCGACTAGTGCCCGCAATATTCTCATTTTCTGAATAGAATAATGGAAGAAAAGAGTGAGCTCAACTAGCCCAGTAAAGAATATTATGACTAAGATAATAAAAAATAAATTATCGTTAGTCTTCAACAAATTAGATAAAATATTATAGACAACAAGTTTTAGATCAACAACTGCAGCGGAAATGACAATTCATTAGAAAAGTTAAGTAGAGAATGAAGTCTACTATCTTTTATGATTTAAAAGTCCATTATCAATATTTTATCCCTGTAACATCAATCAATATACATCTCGAACCAAATATTCATCTTTGCACTACAGCCCAAATATATTCATTTGTATCACCAGTTGGTCATGTTCATCTCAACACCTGTTCATCTTTGCACTACGGCCAAAGATATTCATCAGGTAATCATTCTTCTTTGCACTACAGGCCCAAGATATTCATCAAGTAATCATTCATCTTTGCACTACAAGCCAAAGATATTCAGTTATATTACCATTTAGGACTCAGGATGATGAAAATAATATAAGAAACGAATTCAGTGAGATAAAGGACAAAGATTAGGGATTCGTAATTTAGTTTATTCAAGTTCAATAATACTCCGTAATAATCAATTATGCAGCAAAATTTAAGAATGAAGTTCAAAACTTGGATCCAATCAAAGATAAAAAAAAAGTAATATTTTTTTTATCGTGAATAGTAACTCGTCATGAAAAAATGAAAATTTCTTAAAAAGTTCAGACCAACATTCCAGTGAAATGATATTAGATAAAACGCAAAACTCAAAGAATTCCTGATCATTTCAGGAATTATAGAAGCAATACTTATCGTAGTAAGTTTAAATGTAGGAATCTTAAATGAAATATTATTACTTTCATAATATGGAATATGAAAGAAAATAATATTCATTATGAATATTAAAAGGAAATAACATCATTTACGAGAAAAATAACATCATTTACCTTAACAGGAGAGTAGTTTTGACTAGAATATCGGATATAATGTTGAGAAAAATCTTGCACCGTAATCCACACTCAAACTATCCTTATACTCACAAGAAATACGCTCGATACTATAGAGAGAAAATTTTCTGATTCTGGTGTAATTTTTATTTCTAACTAAGCACCCTATTTATAGAAAAATGCAAGAACACCATTATTGACTTAATTAACCAAAGGATGAATTTCAAGCCCACTCCTTTGGAAAATGTTATCCGCACACCACACTTTTCAAAGCCTCCACCAAAATCAATTCTCATATGTTTATAATATATATATATATATATATTAAAATATTTATTTCCGAAACTTCAATAATTCATA
Source organism: Panax stipuleanatus (assembly GCA_020205555.1). Taxonomy (NCBI): domain Eukaryota; kingdom Viridiplantae; phylum Streptophyta; class Magnoliopsida; order Apiales; family Araliaceae; genus Panax; species Panax stipuleanatus. Next base: position 100,090,641 of record CM035116.1, on the reverse strand, counting down.
ATAAATAGCCCTTTTGTTAGAAAAATACGAACCTTATGTCCATTCCATATGAAATTTGATTCTCTACAACTTTGTAGAAGAAAGTTTTTCCAAATTTCGAACGAAAAATGACTAAAATTTATATACGGATGACTCAGCAGCATGCTACTTTTGAAAAACAAGCTTCAGCATACAACTTTTGAAAATTTTAAGCCTCTATCCATATTCCCACCAACCACATAAAATTATTATATTATCACATTATAATTTTATAATATAATATTATAATAATATATTTGAATGAATTATTTTATCGGAGAAGATAAAATGCCAACTTTCAACAAATGTCACATGCTAAAAATTCTACCCTTTTATATCAAAATTGAAATAAATATTTCTTTATCATGTATATCAACAATTAATTATTCACAGATAATATTACAGAACTACAATATTGGCAACCAGGTCGTTCCCAGGAAAGAGGGGGCTTTCCGATAAGAATTTCTCCTCATTGGCGCGCAATTATATAACCTAACCCCTTTCCTCAACAGAACTTTCTAGACATTGTCAATAATTCTATCTAATAATATTATTCAAATAATATGAATTATTGATTTGATATTGTGAAATACTGTGCAGTGGTTACTGTAATAATTATTGAATCAATAATATAAAATATCAGCGTAGCAATTATTGAATCAATAAAATATTATGTAATTATCACTGTAGCAATTATTGAATCAATAAAATAAATATTGAACAGTAATTACTGTAACAATTATTGAGTAAATGAATTCTTACATAAGAATCAATAATTAGAATTACTGTGCAATACCGTGTGCTACTGTGCAACAACGATTATTACTGTATTTTTTATCACCGGGTATTTTAACAGTTTAATGGTAACAGTTTTACCATTATTTTTATAAAAATTACTTCTGTCGCTTTCTATATCCGACATTCATTCCGTTGTAGGGTCCACCAATGACTGCGCCGTCGTACGAATATTCTCCGACAAAAAGAATATTCCTCGACCAAACGAATATTCCCCGACACAACGAATATTTTATAACCACTTGTTTACTTTATAAAATTCGCACATTCCATCCATAATTTATCGCATTTATCAAATCAACACCTTACTATTTCAAAATAATATATAAAGAAAATTAAATCTTTATTCATAAAATTTGGGGTCTTACAGAGAGAAAATTGGAAGAAGAAATCCTTGAAAACAAGAAGGGAGTAGCAATCAAAGCATCCTTATCATCTTAGGCTAAAGAAGAATCAAGGTAAAACAATCTAAATTCTAATTCTAAAGTTTCAAGTTCTTAGTTTTTGGTTTTCTCAAAATTAATTCTCTGTAATTGAGTTTCTTTGGTTAGATTGATGAGGAATTGATTTTTATATGTTAAGTGATATGCATAATCTGTTATATGGTGTTTATAAATAATTTTTGGAGTAAGTTAATCCATGAAATATGTTAAAGCATGAAGAACTTAGGTTTTTGGTGATATATATATGACATGTATGATTTTGGAGTCAAAATTGGTGTTCTATTAATATTGTAATCTGTAAATGATAAGTAGGTTTCATACCTACGAATCGACGCCATTTAAACCTAGGATATCGCTATTTTAAGTATGTTTTAGGTTCTTTTTCATGCATGTGCATTGGTTTGCGTGCAGGGACTGATCGGGACGAGAAGCAGACGGAATGGAAGTGTTAGCAGAAAGTTGTGTTTGATTTCTGCAGTCTGCGCCGAGCCGCGCTTGCCTAGCTTTAAAATTTGCAGGGAAGCAGATGCGTCGGGGCGCGCCTCCTAGGTATAAAATTGCTCCAAGGCGCGTTTACGGCAGGTTGACTCTGGCTATCCTATTTCGAATAGGATTCTGAGAGAGGTTGCTGAGGGTTGTTGCTCGTGAGTTAAAGCATATATATGGTTGAAGAGGTACAGAGAATAGACACTTGGATAGATTGAAGCCCTAGTTCGTGACTTGGACATGTGAGGAGATTTGACGCGGAGCGGGACACGACGAACGCAAGGCGAACGTGGAGACGAGTAACGACAGAATTTTAGATTCTATTTTTCTCTCTTCATATTTATCTTGTATTCAGAATATTTAATACTTTGTTAATTATGGATTTTTATTCATTTATGATGAACTAAATTCTTATTTAAGCCTATAATGGATCTTATTATGTAACGGAGGATGGAATTGCTTTAAATTTAGTTTATGAATATTATTTCCAGATTATTTACTATGTGTTGTGCATAACTTATACAGTTGCTTGATCACCAATTATCTGTTAACCCATATAAATTCGAGAGATGATATATGGGATTAGAACTGGCCATAGTAACGTATATTTGTGATTTCTACCGTAGTTAGAATTCATAATTCATGTATAGGATAGAGATATCTATGCATCATGTGTAATCTGAAGAGAACTTGCTAATAAACCTTTCTTAATTATAATTCGCATAAAGATATAGTGAGTTGGTTAATTAAGGTATCTTGCTTAATTCTATTATTTGTGGATTTGAGTGAGTATGGATTTAATGCATCGAGAGATGGTTATCTACTTCTGTGTTCTTGGTTAATAATATGGAGTAATTGATATAAATTGAAGGAAAGTATATTATCCGAAGTGAAGTAATAGGTAAAGTTGTAGGCTTATTTCTCCAAAACTTGTTAAAATCCTGAATTAGTGTTAATTTTGGTCTAAGTTGTAGTCTATTATAAAAATCATCAGTTAATCATTAGTTTAATAAAGCTGAAATAATATAAAATTGGTACTTGTTTGAATAAATTGGAATTATTGTCTCTGTGGATACGATACTTGATTTTATCATTGTATTACTTGTTGACCACGTACATTTGAGTGTAGCGCGTATAGATTTTATCCAACAAGTTTTTGGCGCCGTTACCGGGGATTGTAATTGCGTTTATTACTTATAATTTTAGTTTAATTAGTTCAGTTTTAGTTAAACATATATTTAGATTTTTAGTCTTAATTTTTTGTTGTTTATTGGTTATTTTAGGTAATCTTGAGTAGTGCATGCAAACTCGATCGAAGAAGCCAGATTTGTTGCCTTTCGAGGACGACATCGACAAACACTTCCAGAAGTTAACTACGTGGATTGCAAAAACTCGAGAAGAACTTGAAACACCCAAAGACAACATAGCTGCTGAACCGGAAGATATACCACTGAAGGATTATGCTATACCAAGAATTGCAGAAATTCAGTCAAGTATAACCAGACCAGCAATTAATGCCAATAATTTTGAGATCAAGTCTGGAACGATATATATGGTGCAGAATAATTGCCAGTTTGGGGGTCTCCTGAATGAGCACATTGTCAATTTTATAGAGATTTGCAATATTTTTAAGTGCAACGGGGTGTCAGACGATGCTATCAGATTGAGATTATTTCCGTTCATGCTCAGAGACAAGGCGAAGGGTTGGCTCCATTCTCTACCACAGGGGTCAATCACCACATGGAACGATTTGGAGCAGAAATTTCTGGCCAAATTCTTTCCACCTTCAAAAACACATAAAATGAGGACGGATATTTCTTCATTTGTTCAGCTATAGGGAGAGCCACTATATGAAGCATGGGAAAGGTACAAAGAGCTGTTGAGAAAGTGCCCACACCATAGATTTCCGCATTGGATGCAGATGAATACTTTTTACAACGGGTTAAGGAGTCATATATGAACCAGCATCGATGCAGCCTCAGGTGAAGCTTTTATGGCAAAGAAGTTTGAGGATACATGGGACTTGATAGAGACCATGGCGGCAAACAACTAGCAGTGGCCGACTGATAGAATGACTCAACCCAAGGCAGCGGGTATTTTGGTAGTGGATACTATGACAGCTTTATCTGCACAAATAGCAACATTATCGAAGAAAATGGATGCCATGTCGACAGGGAACGTACAGCAGGTAGCATTTATATGTGAACTTTGTGCAGGTGAGCATCCGACAGAACAGTGTGCGATCAACCCAGCTTCGGTACAGTTTGTGGGTAGCTATAACAGGCCACTTAACACATATCAGAATGCATATAATCAGGGGTCAAGGAACCATCCGAATTTCTCATTGAGCAACAACCAAAATCAGACTCAGCAACAGGCTCCACGACCATCATACCCCCTGGTTTTCAGAATCAACATCAACAGGCAGCTCCACAACAAGAGAAGAAGACCGATTTGGAGGAGATACTGGCAAAATACATAACTATAATGAAGCTGGCAATGAAAACTCAGGCGACTGCAATAAAGAATCTAGAAACTCAGATGGGACAGATTACTAGTTCATTGAATAGTAGACCCCAAGGAACCTTGCCAAGTGACACAGAAAAGAATCTGAGGGGAAGTCATGAACAATGTCAAGTTGTTACACTTCAGAGTGGAAAACAGTTAGCCGAGCAGAATTCAGAGAAGCCGACAACAAATGAGCAAGTTGAGACACGTGTGGAAGAGACAGTGGGAGAAAAATCTGCGAAAAAGGAACAAGTGGTTACACCAATAATCTACCCACCACCACCATTTCAACAACGAATCCAAAAATAGAAATTGGAGAAACAGTTCACCAAGTTTCTGGAAGTGTTCAAAAAGCTACACATCAACATCCCCTTCGTTGAGGCATTAGAGCAGATGCCTAGTTATGCCAAGTTCATGAAGGATATTTTGTCAAAGAAAAAGAAATTAGAGGACTTCGAAACTGTGGCACTAACGGAGGAATGTAGTGCGATATTTCAAAAGAAACTTCCACCAAAGTTGAAAGATCCTGGTAGTTTCACCATCCCATGCAAAATAGGGAGTTTGGCCTTCAACAAGTGTCTGTGTGATTTAGGTGCCAGTAAAAACCTCATGCCACTTTCAGTTTATACTCAATTAGGTTTACCAGCACCTAGAACAACAAACATCTCCCTCTAGCTGGCAGACAGATCAGTAACCTATCCACGGGGAATTGTTGAGGATGTTTTGGTAAAAGTGGACAAATTCATATTCCCAGCAGACTTCATCATTTTGGACTATGAAGAACATAAGGATATTTCGATAATCCTTGGGCGACCATTTTTGGCAACCAGTAGGACTCTCATTGATGTTCAGAAAGGAGAGTTGACCATGAGGGTGAAAGATCAAGAGGTAACCTTCAACGTGTTTAAAGCCATGAACTTCCCCAAAGAGGATGAGGAGTGTTTTCGGGTGGATATAATCGACAAGGTGGTGGGTGATGAACAACATCAGATACTGAGTACCAAACCCTTAGAAACGACATTGATGAGAGACTGTGATGGAGAGGATCCTAAGTTAAAGGAGTATCTGCAACTGTTAGAGGCAGATCCTAGATTAAGCAGATTCAAAGTACCAATTGAACCATTGGAAGCAGCAGGAACTTCATCAGCAAAGATGAAGCCATCTCTAGAGGAACCACTGACACTAGAACTCAAACCCTTACCCAATCACCTCAGGTATGCTTATTTGGGTAATTCATCTACTTTACTTGTTATTATTGCATCTGCGCTTAACGAATTGTAGGAAAGTAAGCTGTTAAGAGTTCTGAGGGAATACAAGTCTGCTGTTGGATGGACTATCGCTGACATCAAAGGAATCAGCCCGTCATTCTGTATGCACAAGATTCTGATGGAGGAAGAGGGAAAGCCAACAGTGGAACAACAAAGAAGGCTCAACCCAATCATGAAAGAGGTAGTGAAGAAGGAAATCTTGAAATGGCTGGATGTTGGAATTATCTACCCAATTTTAGACAATGCATGGGTGAGCCCGGTTCAATGTGTCCCGGAGAAAGGTGGTATGATAGTAGTAAAGAATGAGAACAATGAACTGATACCAACAAGGACAGTGACTGGATGGAGGGTTTGCATGGATTACAGAAATCTGAATAAGGCAACCAGAAAAGACCATTTTCCTTTGCCATTTATTGATCAGATGTTGGACAGACTAGCTGGACATGAGTACTACTGCTTGCTAGATGGGTATTCCGGATACAACCAGATCGTCATTGCACCAAAGGATCAAGAAAAAATGACGTTCACATGCCCATATGGCACCTTTGCCTTTAGAAGGATGCCATTCGAATTGTGTAACGCACCGGCGACATTTCAGCGCTGCATTATGGAAATCTTCTCAGATATGGTGAAGCGCGGTGTTGAAGTATTTATGGATGACTTTTCGGTATTCTGGGAATCGTTTGATAGGAGTCTCGAAAATCTAGTCCTGGTGCTGAAAAGATGTGTTGAGACGAATCTAGTGCTCAACTGGTAAAAATGCCATTTTATGGTCCAAGAGGGGATAATTCTTGGGTATAAAGTTTCTGGAAAAGGGTTGGAAGATGATAGAGTTAAATTGGAAACAATAAAGAATTTACCACCGCTAACTTCAGTAAAGGGTATTCGGAGCTTTCTCGGGCATGCTGAATTCTACCACCGGTTTATCAAGGACTTCTCCAAAATCACAAAACCGCTATGCAGTTTATTAGAGAAAGACGTCCCGTTTAAATTTGATGATGACTGTCTAGCGGCATTTGAGCAATTAAAGAAAAAGTTAACTACAGCCCCCGTGATCATAGCACCGGATTGGACAATGCCGTTCGAGCTAATATATGATGCCAGTGACTATGCAGTAGGAGCCGTACTTGGACAACACCGAGAGAAAGTCTTTCACGCCATCTATTATTAGAGCAAGACACTGACTGATGCGCAATTGAACTACACAACCACTAAAAAAGAATTCTCGCGGTTGTGTACGCATTTGATAAGTTTCGTTCATACTTGGTGGGGACAAAGGTGGTGGTATACACAGATCACTCGGCCATCCGATATCTAGTAGCAAAGAAAGACGCAAAGCCGAGACTAATTCGCAGGATTTTGCTCCTCCAAGAGTTTGATTCAGAGATTAAAGATCGGAAGGGGACAGAAAATCAGGTGGCTGATCATCTTTCACAAATGGAAAACCCGAAGCAGGACTAGACAGACAAGATAGTGATCAACGAGTCTTTTCCAGATGAACAGTTATTTCTAACCCACGGTGAGTTCCCATGGTATGCGAATTTTGCGAATTTCTTGGTAAGTAATATTCTCCCACCAGAGTTGACACGCCAACAAAAGAAGAAATTCTTACACAATGTGAAGTGGTATGTGTGGGATGAACCGTAACTGTTCCGACAGTGTGCTGACAGAATGATTCGGTGATGTGTGCCGAAAAGTGAAGTAGAGAGCATAATACAGGCATATCAAGCCTCATTATATGGGGGACACTACGGGAGCAAAAGAACGGCCGCAAAAGTCCTTCAAGCAGGCTTCTACTGGCCTACCTTGTTCAAAGATGCACATCAGTGCATGAAAAACTGCGATAGATGTCAACGAGTGGGGAATATTTCTAAGCGGAATGAGATACCTCTCAATATGATTTTGGAAGTCGATGTTTTTGATGTTTGGGGAATCGACTACATAAGACCATTTCCGTCTTCGTTCAGTAATTTGTACATTCTATTGGTAGTGGACTATGTATCGAAATGGGTGAAGGCAATTGCACTACCGACGAATGATGCGAAGGTGGTTTTAAAATTCTTGCAAAAGAATATCTTCACACGATTTGGTACCCCGAGGGCAATCATCAGTGATGAAGGGAGTCATTTCTGCAATAAGTACTTCACCGCTCTTTTGACGAAGTATGGGGTCAACCATCGAATCGCCACAGCCTATCACCCTCAAACGAGTGGCCAAGCCGAAGTCTCTAACCGAGAAGTGAAGAGAATCTTGGAAAAGGTCGTCAACCCAAATCGAAAAGATTGGTCGTTGAAACTAGATGACGCTCTTTGGGCGTATCGAACAGCTTACAAGACCTCTATAGGCATATCTCCATATCAGTTGGTTTACGAAAAGGCGTGCCACCTTCCAGTGGAACTCGAGCATAAAGTATATTGGGCAATAAAGAAACTTAACTTTGATATAGCAGCGGCAGGAGAGAAAAGACTTTTGCAAATCAATGAGTTAGATGAATTCCGCCTGCAAGCATACGAGAATTCAAAGTTGTACAAAGAAAGAGTCAAGAAATGGCACGATCAGAAGATAGTGGAGAAAAAGTTTGAATCAGGCCAGTCAGTATTGCTATTCAACTCTCGGTTGAAACTCTTCCCTGGAAAATTAAAATCCAGGTGGTCGGGACCTTTTACAATCAAGACAGTGTTTCCACATGGAGCCGTTGAAGTATACAGCAGGGATTCGTCTGAAACATTCAAAGTCAACGGCCAACGCTTAAAGCACTACTGGGGTGGTGATCTCGATCGCCAAGCAACCTCAATTGACCTCACCGATCCAGTTTAAAACAGGGAGTAGTCAGGCTGAATGACTTTAAATCAAGCGTTTGATTGGAGGCAACCCAATCATTAGTTTATTTCAAGTTTGAAAGTTATTTGTTTTGATTAAGTAATATAGCAGTAGATTAGACCGCACCGTAGAGTAGAAATTGTGTCTAATGTTAGAGTTAGCATCAATACTAAGTGTGTATAGTTTGGATTGCACGAAATGACAAGAAAAATAAGCATGCAAACGAAGAGGAAACAACTTCATAGTATGTGATGGGTATGGGCAGTGCAGACAAGCAAGGCAAAATTTTCAACAGGAAAATACTACCTGCGCCCCGGCGCATTTCGAAGGCTTAAAAACGCGCCCCGGCACAAAGTCTTTGATCAATTTCGCCCCAGCGCAAATTTAGGAAGGAAAATCGCGCCCCAGCGACGACCCCTCTGGCCAACTGCGCCCCGGCGCGTGTTGCGAAATCCTGTTTTTAAAAACCGACTTCAGCAGTTTTCAAATTCATAATCCTTATACAATCCAAACTTCTCCCAATCGAAATCAAAGAGAACTCTGCACTTTTGACAGAACCACACATCACAATCAATCTCCTAGTCGATTTCGAGACTCAGCATCAAATTATTACCACTCTTCACCATCTAGAGTTCACTCTCATCCAAGGTTCAAAGAAAAGGGGGAAATTTCTGCACAACAAAACACCAATCTTCTGAGGTGACAAAGACAAAGAGGTAACATTGATTTTGGGTTGATTATGAGATTATTTTTAGGAATTGTCTGTTAGGGCTTAAAGAATTCACAAAAAGTATAGTTTGGGGGTAAGAAAATCAACCTCTCACAGTGTGCACACCAAGTGTTCGACGAAAGGTTTCACCAACAACGCCTTCACTCCAGACCAAGTAACTCACAACATCAACACAATGACTTCCAGACAACAGAAAAGGCAACATGGGGAAGGTTCGTCCACCACCTCGCGACAATTAGACAGATAAAAATTCTTGAACGCCGAGGCGGCGGACCGGTTCGAGTACCTCTACAATAAGTCATTGGTGTCGAAGCGTGGTTTGGCTCCTGATGATTTTAATGGGGCTATGTTCAATCAAATTTGCGAGAGGAGAAGGAAAACATCAACAACGCCTTCACTCCAGACCAAGTAACTCACAACATCAACACAATGACTTCCAGACAACAGAAAAGGCAACATGGGGAAGGTTCGTCCACCACCTCGCGACAATTCGACAGATAAAAATTCTTGAACGCCGAGGCGGCGGACCGGTTCGAGTACCTCTACAATAAGTCATTGGTGTCGAAGCGTGGTTTGGCTCCTGATGATTTTAATGGGGCTATGTTCAATCAAATTTGCGAGAGGAGATGGGAAACGTTCGTGGCACATCCAGACGCCGCCGTAGTGGCGGTGGTCAAAGAATTTTATGCCAATGCTCCATACAAATCACCATTCTTCGCCTTCGTGAGGGGAAAAATGGTCTCGTTTACTGTGCAAGAGATCAACGACTACTACAATCTGCCATAGATAACTTGTTTGTATTCGGCCCTCAAGGAAAGCGGAGCAAACTATGAGCAAATTCTGACCAAATTGTGCAGGCCCGACGCCACATGGTCGTCAAACGGATCTCACTTTCAGACGGGCCACCTAAGTTTATATGGGAATATATGGCATGTGTTCTTGTGTGCCAAACTGCTACCTTGCACACACACGAGCGATGTCACGAAGGAAAGGTCCATTCTGTTATACACCACTTGTAAAGACCGATCAATTACGTGGGCCGTCTGATTCATCACAATATCCGTCGAAATCTTCGTGGATCAGTCCAGGGTGGATTGCCTCACCCGTCATTGATATGTGCACTATGTGCTCGGGCAGGGGTACAATGGAGTTCCACGGAGCCTATCTAGCAGCCTCTACTGTGTCTAGATCCAAATTTGGTTCAGAGGTATGGATGCTGGAAAGGAGGGAAATTGCACCCATCAGAACCTAGTGTATAAACCTGAGAAATAGCAAACGATTATCCCAAAAATCAATGTTACCTCTTAATGATTGTGATGAATTCGGAGTGTATGGCTTGTAGTAGTGAAGAATCCCTATTTTCTTTGGAATTGAGTTGACGAATTAGCCCTAGAGGATGAATGAAGATGTATGATTTGGTTAGGAGTATCAAAATTAACTTTGAAGATTGATTGGGACTTAGTAGTGGGTCGAAATCGTTTTTCCTCTTTGGTTTCGGATGGGAGTAGGTTGTAAAAGTGTATTGGGATAAGGCTTGTGAACTGATGAAGTTGGGTTTTTTTTTAAACTGATTTTCGCTATACGCGCCAGGGCGCAGATAATTGTACTTGAAAGCGTGCCGGGGGCCATTTGGTCAGAGAAGTATGGGCCAGGGCGACAAATTTTGTGTTGAAAACCGCGTCGGGGCGCATATAACCAGAGAGCTTGGCGACGGGGCGCGAGTTGTTCTTCCTGATTTTTCACCGGGGCATAAATGGCCAGAGAGTTTGGCACCGGGGCTCAATTTTATGCCTTTGAAAATTCGTCGAGGCGCATTTGGGTTTTTCTGCGGCCTTTGATTCTTGGTTTGGCAGTTCATGTTATTACACCTTTGGTCTCATTAACCTTCCTGACTCCCTCCTACAAACAAAACATAACATAATTAGTATTATTATTTACTTGATGCATTATACCCCATTCTTATGCTAAAACGTGTCCTAGTCTACTCTACTCTACTTAAATCGAATTAAATAATTTTAAAAAACTTGAAATAAACTAATGATTGGGTTGCCTCCCATCAAGCGCTTAATTTATAGTCTTCAGTCGGACTACTCCCTGTTGTTATCCTGGATCAGCAAGGTTAATTGAGGTTGCTTGGCGATCGAGATCACCCCCCAGTAGTGCTTTAACCGTTGACCATTGACTTTGAATGATTTGGTCGAATCCCTGTTGTATATTTCAACGACGCCATGTGGAAACACTGTCTTGACGGTAAACGGGCCCAACCACCTGGATTTCAGTTTTTCGGGAAATAATTTCAGCCGAGAGTTAAATAGCAATACTGACTGACCCGGTTCAAGCTTTATGTCCATTATCTTCTGATCGTGCCATTTCTTGACTCTGTCTTTGTATAGCTTCGAATTCTCATATGCTTACAGGCGGAATTCATCTAACTCATTGATTTGCAAAAGTCTCCGCTCCCCTGCTGTTGATAAATCGAAGTTCAGTTTCTTGATAGCCCAATATGCCTTGTGCTCGCGTTCCACCGGAAGGTGACATGCCTTCCCGTAAACCAACTGATACTGAGACATGCCTATCGAAGTTTTGTAGGCAGTCCGATACGCCCAAAGAGCGTCGTCTAGTTTCAACCACCAATCCTTCCGATTTGGGTTGACTACCTTCTCCAAGATTCTCTTCACCTCTCGGTTAGAGACTTCGGCTTGGCCACTCGTCTGAGGGTGATAGGCTGTGGCGATTCGGTGGTTGACCCCATACTTCGTTAAGAGAGTGGTGAAGTATTTGTTACAGAAATGGCTCCCTTCATCACTGATGATTGCCCTCGGGGTACCAAAACGTGTGGAATTATTCTTCTGCAAGAATTTTAAAACCACCTTCACATCAATTGACGGTAATACAACTGCTTCCACCCATTTCGATACGTAGTCCACAGCTAATAGAATGTACAGATTACTGAATGAAGACGGAAATGGTCCCATGAAGTCGATTCCCCATACATCGAAAATCTTGACTTCCAAGATCATGTTTAGTGGCATCTCGTTCTGCTTCGAAATATTTCCCACTCTCTGACATCTATCACAGCTTTTCACGTACTGATGTGTGTCTTTGAATAATGTGGGCCAGTAAAAACCTGTTTGGAGGACTTTTGCTGCTGTTCTTTCACTCCCATAGTGTCCCCCGTATAAGAAGGCGTGACACGCCTGTAAGATGCTCTCAACTTCACTTTCTGGTACACACCGCCGGATCATTCTGTCAGTGCACTGGCAAAACAAAAATGGTTCATCCCACATATACCACTTCTTGTCATGTAAGAATTTATTCTTTTGTTGGCAGTGTTAAATCTGGTGGGAGGATATTACTTACCAAATAGTTCGCAAAATCTGCATACCATGGGAATTCACCGTGGATCAAAAATAACTGCTCATCGGTAAAAAACTCGTTGATTGCTATTTTGTCTGTCTCGTCCTGCTGCGGATTCTCTAGTCGCGAAAGATGGTCAGCCACCTGATTTTATGTCCCCTTCCGATTCTTAATCTCTAAATCAAACTCTTAAAGGAGCAAAACACAGCGAATAAGTCTTGGCTTTGCGTCCTTATTCTCTACTAGATACCGGATGACCGAGTGATCTGTGTAAAATACCACCTTTGTCCCCACCAAGTATGAGCGAAACTTGTCAAATGTGTACACAACTGCAAGTAATTCCTTTTCAGTGGTTGTGTAGTTGAACTGTGCCTCTGTCAGTGTCTTGATCGCATAATAGATGGCGTGAAAAATCTTCTCCCGGCGTTGTCCAAGCACTGCTCCTACTGCATAGTTACTGGCATCACACATGAGTTCGAACGGCTTGGTCCAATTCGGTGCTATGATCACTGGGGCAGTGGTTAGTTTCTTCTTCAATTGCTCAAACGCCACTAGACAGTCTTCACCAAACTTGAACGGGACGTCTTTCTCTAACAGACTGCAGAGTGGCTTTGTAATTTTCGAGAAGTCCTTGATAAACCATCAGTAGAACCCAGTATAACCAAGAAAACTCCGAATACCCTTTACTGATGTCGGCGGTGGAGGATTTTCAATTGTTACCAATTTAGCTCTATCAACTTCCAAACCTTTTTCAGAAACTCTATGTCCAAGTATTATCCCTTCTTCGACCATAAAGTGGCATTTCTCCTAGTTGAGTAGCAGATTTGTTTTGACACATCTCTTCAGCACTAGGACCAGATTTTCGAGGCATCTATCAAACGACTCCCCAAATACGAAAAAATCATCTACGCTCTACCATATCTGAAAAGATTGCCATCATGCAATGCTGAAAAGTTATCGGTGTGTTACACAGTCCGAATGACATCCTTCTGAAGTCAAAGGTGCCATAGGGGCATGTGAACGGTGTCTTCTCTTGATCCTCCGGTGCAATGACGATCTGGTTGTACCCAAAATATCCATCTAACAAGCAGTAGTACTCGTGTCCAGCTAGTCTGTCCAACATCTGATCAATGAAAGGCAAGGAGAAATGATCCTTTCTAGTTGCCTTATTCAGCTTTCTGTAGTCCATGTAGACCCTCTAGCCAGTCACTGTTCTTGTCGGTATCAGTTCGTTATTCTCGTTCTTGACTACTGTCATACCACCTTTTTTCGGGACACATTGGACCGGACTCACCCAAGCACTGTCTGAAATTGGGTAGATAATTTCAGTATCCAGCCATTTTAAGATCTCCTTCTTCACTACCTCTTTCATTATGGGATTGAGCCGCCTCTGTTGTTCCACTGTTTGCTTGCTATCCTCCTCTATCAGAATCTTGTGCATACAGAATGACAGGCTGATTCCTTTAATATCGACGATAGTCCATCCAATCACAGATTTATATTCCCTTAGAACTCTTAACAACTTACTTTCCTGCAGTTCGTTAAGCGCGGATGCAATAATAACAGGTAAAGTAGATGAATTGCCCAAATAAGCATACCTGAGGTGATTAGGTAAGGGTTTGAGTTCTAATTTAGGTGGTTCCTCAATAGATGGCTTCATCTTTGCTGATGAAGTTCCTGCTGCTTCCAATGGCTCAAATGGTAACTTGAACCTGTTCACTCTCGGATGGGCCTCTAACAGTTTTAGGTACTCCTTTATCTTAGAATCCTCTTCATCGTAGTCTCCCATCAAAGTTGATCCTAGTGGGTCGGTACTCAGTATTCGCTGTTGTTCATCCCCCACCACTGTGTCAATAATATCCATCCGGAAACACTCCTCATCCTCCTTGGGGAAATTCATGGCCTTAAACACATTGAAGGTGACCTCTTGATCTTGCACCCTCATGGTCAACTCTCCTTTCTGAACATCAATGAGAGTCCTGCCAGTAGCCAAAAATGGTCTCCCAAGAATTATTGGAATATCCTTATCTTCTTCATAGTCTAGAATGATGAAGTCCGCTGGGAAAATGAATCTATCCACTTTTACGAAAACATCCTCAACAATTCCTCATGGATAAGTTACGGATCTATCTGCTAGCTGTAGGGAGATGTTAGTCGGTTTAGGTGCTGGTAACCCTAACTGCATATAAACTGACAATAGCATGGCATGAGGTTTATACTGGCACCTAAATCACATAGACATTTGTTGAAGGCCAAACTCCCTATCTTGCATGGAATGGTGAAACTACCCTGATCCTTCAACTTTGGTGGAAGCTTCTTTTGCAGAATCGCAGTACATTCCTCTGCTAGTGCCACAGTTTCGAAGTCCTCTAATTTCTTTTTCTTCGACAAAATGTCCTTCATGAACTTGGCATAACTTGGCATCTGCTCTAATGCCTCCGCGAAAGGAATGTTTATGTGTAGCTTCTTGAATACTTCCAGAAACTTAGTGAACTGTTGCTCTAATTTTTGCTTTCGGATCCTTTGTTGAAATGGTGGTGGAGGGTAAACTATTGGTATAACCACTTGGTCTTTTTTCGTAGATTTTTCTCCTGTTTTCCCTTCCACTGTCTGTTCCACACGTGTCTCCACTTGCTCATTAGTTATTGGCTTCTCTGAATCCTGCTCAGCTAACTGTTTCCCACTACGAAGTGTAACAGCTTGACACTACTCATGTCCTCCCCTCGGATTCTTTTCTGTGTCACTTGGCAAGGTTCCTTGGGGTCGATTATTTAGTGCACTTGCAATCTGTCCAATCTGAGTTTCTAGATTTTTAATCGCAACCAAATGAGTTTTCATTTCCTGTTATGTATTTTTCCAATACCTCTTCCAAATCTATTTTCTTCTCTTGCAGTGGAGCTGCCATTTGAATTTGATTCTGAAAACCAGGAGGGTATGCTTGTCGTGGAGCCTGCTGCTGGTTCTGATTCTGGTTATTGCTCCAAGAAAGTTTGAATGGTTTCTTGCCCCCTGATTGTATGCATTCTGATATGTGTTAGGTGGCCTGTTATAGCTACCCACAAACTGTACCAAAGCTGGGTTGATCGCACACTGTTCTGTCGGATGCTCACCTGCACAAAGTTCACATATAATTGCTACCTGGTGCACGTTTTCCATCGACATGGCATCCATCTTCTTCGATAACGCTGCTAGTTCTGCAGATATGGCTGTCATAGAATCCACTTCCAGAATACCTGCTGCTGTGGGTTGAGTCAATCCCTCAGTCGGTCACTGATAGCCGTTTGCAGCCATCGTGTCTATCAATGCCCATGCCTCCTCAAATTTCTTTGCCAGAAAAGGTCCACCTGAGGCTGCATCAATGTTAGTCCGTATATGACTCCCAACCCATTGTAAAAGTTACTCAGCTGCATCCACTACGAGAATCCATGATGTGGACATTTTCTCAAAAGCTCATTGTACCTTTCCTATGCTTCATATAGTGGCTCCCCGTGTAGCTGTGCAAATGAAGATATCTATGTTCTCATCTTATGTGTCTTTGCCGGCGGAAAGAACTTAGCCAAAAATTTCTGCGCCAAATCATTCCATGTGGTGATTGACCCCGGTGGCAGAGAATGGAGCCAACCCTTCGCTTTGTCTATGAGTGTGAACGGAAATAATCTCAATCTGATTGCATCGTCTCCCACTCCATTACACTTGAATGTGTCGCAGATTTCTATAAAGCTGACGATGTGATCGTTCGGGTCGTCATTTGGAAGACCCCCAAACTGGTAGCTATTCTGCACCATGTGTATTGTCCCAGGCTTAATCTCAAAATTATTTGCATTGATCGTTGGCCTGGTGATACTAGAATGAATCTCCGTAAGCCTCGGTGTAGCATAATCCCTCAGTGGTTTATCTTCCTGTTCATCCATGTTTGCTTTGGGTGTTTCAAGTTCTTCTCGAGTCTTTGCAATCCACTTAGTAAGCTTCTGAAACCGTTTATCGATGTCGTCCTCGAAAGGCAACAAATCTGGCTTCTTCGATCGAGTTTGCATGCACTACTCGAATGTACCTGAAATAACCAAACAAACAAAAAATTAAGAATAAAATATATATATATATATATATATGTTTAATTAAAACTGATCTAATTAAACTGATATTGTAAGTAATGAACGCAATTACTGTCCCCGGCTACGGCGCCAAAAACTTGTTGAGTAAAATCTATACGCGCTACACGCAAGTGTACGTGGTTAACAAGTAATATACTGATAAGATCAGGTATCGTACCCACAGAGACAATAATTCTATTTATTCAAACAAGTACCAGTTTTATATTATTTCAGCTTTATCAAACTAATGATTAAAAGATGATTTTCTAACTAAATTGCTACTTAAACCAATTTTAACACTAACTCAAGATTTTAACAAGTTTTAGAGAATTAAGCCTACAACTTCACTTATTATTTCACTTCAGATAATATCCTTTTCTTCAGTTTATATCTATTACTCCAGATTATTAATCAAGAACACTAAAGCAGATATAACCATCTCTCAATGCATTATACTCATACTCACTCAAATCCACAGATGATAGAATTAAGTAAGACACCTTAATTAACTAAATCACTATATCTCTATCTGAATTACAATTAAATAAAGTTTAACATCAAGATCTTATCAGATTACATATGATGCATAGATATCTTTATCCTATACATGAATTATGAATCCCAACTACGCAGAAATCACAAACATATGTCACTATGGCTAGTTCCAATCCCATACGTCATCTCTCGAATTCATATGGGATAACGGATAACTGGTGATCAAACAATTATATAAATTAAGCACAACTCATAGCAAATAATCTGGAAATAATATTCATAAACTGAATTAAAAGCTATTTAATCCTCCATTACATAACAAGATCCATTATAGGCTTAAATAAGAAATTAGGACTCTTCGGCGTAAGTTCCTTGGCTTGGACAGGGCATTTAGTACATGTGGCTATTCCTGATCCCACTGAATTGAATTGGGTCCATGAATCTAAGAAATAGTGAGAATTCTTGATCTCTCTCAATATCTCTCTCAATTCGAAAATCCAATAAATCCACTTCTACTAAATTCCTATCCATCTATCCAACGGAATTCAAGTTCATCATAAACGAATAAAATCCAATAATCCACAAAGTATTAATCATTCTGAGTAAAAGTAAATATGAATAGAGAAAGAAAGGAATATGAAACTCCATCGTTACTCGTCTTCATGTTCGCTTTGCGTTCGTCAGGTTAAGCTCTGCTTCAATCCTCCTCCGCTGTCCAAGTCTCAACTAGGGTTCCAAATTGTCTAAAGAAATAATCATCCCCTTATGAGCCTCTTTTTACCATATATATGTTCTCCTCCCGCACAGCAACTTCCAGCACTCCCTCCTCACAATCCTATTCGAAATAGGACAATAACTCCAAATCTGTCGAACACGCACCCCGGCGCCCTTATAACCCTTGGAGGTTCGCCCCGGCGCAGCTGCGCCCCAGCGATTATTTAGCCTATGAAATGCGCCCCGACGCGGTTTGTAGAAGTCCAGCCCAATTTTGCTTGTCAACTGCCAATCCATCCATTCCTTCGCCCCCTCAGATCCTGCACACAAAACCCACACACATGCATGAAAAGAACCTAAAACACACTCAAATTAGCGATATCCTAGGTTTAAATGATACTAATTCATAGGTATGAAACCTACTTATCAATTGCACATTGAATTAAACCAAGGGGAAGAAGAAGAAGCCATTGGATATGAGGAATTTGCTGAAAAGCAATTACCTGCTCCCTCCCCTCCATTCTTCTAGTCGTCATCAACTCTATCAATAGTGAATAAGGAATAGGATAGGCCAATGGCCTATCACACGGTTGATATATTTTAAGGACAATGAATATGGGACAAGCTATATTTCTCCTTAACTTATCAGTAAAATGGACTTCATTCTACTAAGGTTAATTCCTTTTGGGCTCATTAAGTCAATAATGACTTAATATTACTTCATTAATTTAAGTTAGGGATACATATACACTCACCTACATATATGTACACCCACATATAAACAAGTATATTCACACTTTAAATATACATCAACACATATAATCATGTACCTCAAGTATATTGGGTTAGTCCAAATAATATTTTAATTGGGCTAAATATATATTAGTTGGGTACCCTCAACCCATTATTCCAGCACACTTATTATTTTAATCATATATAAGTACCATAATGATTAATTAATATCAATCATTTATTCTCTTACCATTAAATTTCTTTTAATAATTTCAGTTAAACCTTTAGTTGGTTTAACTTTAATATTCATGTCACTAAAGGCTCATTTATCCAAGCTTACTAGAGATCTATAACTCAAGCTTATTATAATACAGTTTCAGCACTTAGAAAATACCAAGGGTCTAGGCCACGTTTGGCTTTCCCCAATTTCACTTCATTTTAATATTCCTTTAATATAAAGTTTGTGTGACACACTTTACCTTAATGCTAAATTATTTAGCTTACTTCAAATAATTGTACACTTATAATATTTGAACTATTATACTAGGCTTTATGAATTTATACTCATAACACCTACATTTAAAATAACCATTCTCCTTAGAATAATTAGTATGTACTACACTAATTATTATAATATAATTCTTCAATTCCCTTTCTTCCATAAATTGTCCCAAAACGATTCAGTCAGTCACACCTTAAATATTAATTTAATGCATCAATCTTTAACCAATATTTATTTATACTTATTTACTATCACGCCACTGCCACACCAAGCTTTATAATTATAATTTTCCATAATATAACTTAATATTTATTTTTGTTTGTTAATCTCCATGATTAACTTTCATTCAAATCATGCTTTGCTATCTCTATCCAT
This sequence comes from Panax stipuleanatus, assembly GCA_020205555.1. Lineage (NCBI taxonomy): Eukaryota > Viridiplantae > Streptophyta > Magnoliopsida > Apiales > Araliaceae > Panax > Panax stipuleanatus. Next base: position 100,071,307 of record CM035116.1, on the reverse strand, counting down.
TCATGGACATTTTGATCACCAATTATGACTCTTATTACACATATTAGCCATTAATATACACATCTTAAAGTTCAGATTACACAAACTCATCTAGAGTCATCTGCAGACCAGCGCAGCTGCGCTGGTTTTCGGCTTGGAAGTGGCGCAGCTGCGCCACCTCAAATTCAGACGCAGACTGATGAGTGGGTTTCATACCTACGAATCGGTACTTGTTATAGCTTGGTTCTTATTATTTTCAAGTAATTTTTCCATCAATTTACTGGGTTTTATGTTATTATGTGCAGGAATTAGAATGGATGCAAAAGAAGTTTAAAAGGACAATTAATTCAATTCATTCTCAAATAATATGGGCCACAAACATTTTAATTCAATATGGAGGAGGACATGACTCAAAAGGAAATTGATCTAACTTGTATGTGGGTCAGAGATTAGCAGTTCACGGATGCAAAGGCTTTCATGCAATTCTAATTTGATTATGGCTTGCAATATTACGTGGGTGGTTCCATGCAACATAAGCAGCTCGCGGATGTTTTAGTAATATTATGTGGGCAAGAGCATGAACATGTGAAGTTAGCAAAGTTGCAAAAAAAATAGAATACTCGCAAATTAATCTGGCTGGACAGTGTATAGACCCGCTGGGGCGGGGCCTTGAGCTGGAAATTCCCCACTGGGGCGGAGAGGCGGAAGCTGCAGTCTCTTTTTCCTACTCGGACTCGGTTGCATGAAGGACTTTAGTTAGCTTGTGGCTGATTGGTGGGTTGCATTTTATATGTTATATCATGAGACTGACCCGGATATAAAAGGAGGCTGGTAGTGGAGATTATAAAAGGATTGCTATGATATGAAGAGGAGCAATTGGGCATGACACGTAAGCAGCATATGAGAAAGGAACTTGATACAAGTGGGTCGGCTGTTGTTCTTTCCTTTCTCGGGTCGTGGGCTATCAATAAGGCAGGCTGATCTCTTTTCCTATTTCGAGTGGGCTTGGACCGAACATAGAGGCATGTGTGGAGCAGCTTGCGATTATCAAGGAGCTGATCTCCTTTTCTTATATGGACTTGGACGTGACCTGTGAGGGGATGATCTAGTGGGCTACGAATTATAAAAGGAAAAGGACTTCACCTGTTACAAAAGGAGGCTGATGGGTATAAATATATATATTAGATAGCTTTGTGGAGCATTCCACCAGATTAATATAATTAGATATATACATATATATATATATATATATTAGCTTAGATATTATATTGGAAAAGAGCTTGGACGGACAGGAGCTTATATATATATTACTCCTAGTAGATTAGTTTTTATTAGTATTAGATTATGATAGAGATTGGTATTATTATTAATTTAGTTTTCAATAAAATAAAATAAACCCTAATTGAAAGGGGATTTGAAGATTGAAGCAATTGGAAGCTATTGGAGATCCAGATCAAGAGCAAGGAGGAGCACGAATTTGCCGGCAACAGATTTATTCTCTTCTCTACTTTTATTCTGATCTTTAATGTGTATTCAATTGTGGATTCTTAGTTTTAATTCAATAATAATGAACTAATTCTTTGTTTAAGGTTGCAATGGATCTTATTGTGTAGTTTATTTTAATATGCTTCGCTATCAATTATTGTGAATTGTCTATTATAATTTGGAATAATTGTTTAATTGATTGGCCATCAATTACCGTGATAATCTATATGAAATCGATTGAGGAGTATAGATTTAGATCTGATCATAATAGCATGTGTTTGTGATTTATGCATAAATGGAAATCATGATTCGTGTTTAGGGTAGGAGTATTTTACGCCATATGTAATCTTATAGAGAACTTGTGATTAAATTCTTTTTAATTGTAATTCACATAGAAATATAGTGGATTAGTTAATTAGGGTGTCTTGCTTAATTCTATTATCTGTGGATTTGAGTGAGTATGGTATGATGCATCGAGAGGTGGTTATATTTGCTTTCGTGTTCTTGATTAACAATTCAAAATAGAGAGAATAATTGATGAGAAGTATGTTAACTTAGATGAAGCAATAAGTGAAGTTGTGATCTTAAATCTCCGTAATCTTAATTTAACTAGTGGTAATTAGAATTAAGTTAATTATAATCTGAAATTCATTCGTTTAAATAAGATTGGGTTGGTTACGGGTTAGTACTTGGTGATTCTTATTAAATAATTCCTCGTGGGAACGATAATTTACTTTCACTTTATTACTTGTTGACCACGTATACTTGCGTGTTTTGTGTAACTAGATTTTACCCAACACAGACAAGTTCTGCTACAGCAGAACTAGAATCAAATTTCTAAGTACTTTGAACATGCTTTTTAATTACTAACTTGCTACACCAGTTAACCAACATCAATTACTACGTTCTTCAATGACTTAGAGATTAAACTTCAAGTTCAAACTCTATTTCCTTCAATAATTAATCAACTATAAAATCTCATACATATATCTAATTTCTTTCCACCAAACCACATAATTCAAAATATATAATACATATATATTCTTATTCAAACTCGACATATCTTGTAATAAGAATTACATTTACTAAATTCTTATTTTAATAATTTTTGAAAATTCAGGTTATTATAGTGTCAAACCTCTGTAAGGCGTAGCTGCGCCCTACCCTGTGCAGAGACTATTTTGTTTGTTTTATTTTCAGTCCATAGCATGAAGTTGTAACCGTAAACCTATAAACATAAAGAGATGTTAACTATGTTATATGATGCTGTAACAGACTGTAGTGGTGTTATAGTACTAAATATGAAGATTAAAAATTATTGACTAACAAGTTATATAAGATTGAAACTCGATGTTGTAAGAGTTGAGAATGTGTTTTGTATGTTAAAGCTTATGTTATATGTTAATGGGTTTTCAAATTCGTGTTATGTGGTTAATTAATATGGTTAAACCTTAAGCTAAAGGTTATACCTTAACTAAGATGTTAAATGAAACCAATAAGGTTAACTTTATTTTGGCTAACTAGTGTTGTGAATCTAAATGGTATGTGTGTAGGATATTGGGGTACGTGAGTTATAATTGTTTAACCTACACACGAGGCAAGTTTCTTACTCTATCTTGATTTTGATTACGCAAGTTCTATAAACCTAAGCTTTCATTGAGCAAGTTCATTATTTCTATATCGTTTGTTATTATGCAAGTTATAAACCTTGATTCTCTATTTCAAGTGAAGTATATTTGATTATTCCAAAGTTATAACTTTTTGAAAAGCATTACTTAGTTATAAACGTTTATTCAGTTAAAAATCGTTATTGATGATCTTTGATCATAAATATCATTGTTTAATTCTCTAATGTTGTATAAAAATCTTATATGGCTAGTGAACCTTATTGATTAGACTAGTCCATAGTTGATGAAGCGTTCTAAAATTTTAGAACTCTTAGCGTTAAGATATTTGTGCACAATACATGGTACGAAGGGCTGATCCCCCTAAGTACGAGAAGTAAGGTCCATATAGTCTTATGACTTTAAAGGTTTAAAGTAGAGATACTTGATAACCTAGGACATAGTTCATGGTCTTGTGACCCTCAGATGTACTTTTGATCTTGTTTCTTATTCTTGATTCAAAAGCCGAGCTTTTTATTATTTAGAATCCATTAATTACTCTCATGTTATTATTATTGCCATTGTTATATTTGTGGGCAATTGTTTGCTCCCTCTTGCATATAAAATATTACAGCTAAAGTTGAGAAAGTCGATGAGCCGTTCACTAGTGAGGGCAAAGGCAAGATGAATAAGTGATGAAGACTTATTATATTTATTTGATCGAGTTTATATGATGAGACTTATTTTAATATATTTTTAATTTTCGCAATGAATGATGTATTAAAGGTTAGACAACCTGAAATTGTTTTTAAGAATTTGTCACCCTATTATGGGAGGATTATTGTTTAAGTTATTAAGTTTATGTTATTTCCTTTATTGGGTAGTTAGATGTGATTGTTTTGGATAGTGAACACCAAATTCTATCGAAATGAAGTACCCGTATTTGGGAGTGTCACATTAGTCATGAATTTCATTATTAAAATAACATTCTAACTAAATTAAATTTATTAAAATTTGAAATTTTATCAAATCACACGATCAATTATATTAATAATATATGTAATATTTTTAAAACACAATAATTAAAAAATAGTTGAAATTTATAATGATTCATAGTTCTATTCTGGTAAAATTATAAAGTAAATTTTGTTAATATAAACACTAATGTAAAATTTCATTAAAAATTTAAACAAAATTAACAAAATTATTTTTTCATAATCATAACTAACTAAATTTACACACCATTCAAATGTTGAACTTAATAATTGATAGCAAGAATATACAATATATAATTCAACAATTTATTATTTAAACAAATATTTAATAATATAATAGCTACAACTATCTTTTTAAAATCATAATTAAATATTTACTTCATCCATTTTCAAAAGATTAGCAAAATACAATTTGCATACATATTAATAAAAATAAATTAAAAAAAAGAGAGTAAAAAATTCTATATTTATTCTTAGCGTCTCCACAAAATTGTATAAAATAATAAGCATTTTTATTTTATATACTAATAGACCTTATTAAATTACATATTTATCCTTCATTTTTATGTAGTTTATCTCATTCTATCCCTCAAAAGACTAAGAAAGTATATTATATTCAAAGAGTTCTTTTACGGGGACATAAAAATTGAATATGAATATTAGATACGATTGTATTTTTTTTTTTGAAAATAAAGATACGATTATATTTGAATTTCACTTATTTATATTTTTATTTCTTATTAATTGTTAAAATATAAATAAAATAAAATTTAAATACTCTCGTATCTGATTTTTATATCCAATTTTTATGTCCAACGGAGAGTTTTTGATATTCAAATTATCTTAATAAATAAAATAATCAACCATTATCCGCGTCGCCCGTGCGAGCTTGTTATACCCAACGGGCCAAAACCAAAAACCTAGGACGAGAGTCGGAGACAGAGTGAAACAATTGCAAATCCGCCGGTGTAAGAGAGAATAGATCGGGAATCGGAATACAGAGGGAGTAAATTGATCGGAGGAGTTGGATGCTCAAAACCTTTGAAAACGAGGAGGACGAAAAGTGTAGAGGATTGGGACAAAATCCATCAAATCAGACAGCCATACCTTCAATTATCGCCTGACAACAGTTATCCAGGTTTTCGGCTTTGCAGAAGGTGCGTTTTTTATTTTTTATTTTTATTTTTTGTCTATTATCCCCTCTGCAGTGCTTTTCTGCCAGTTATTTAATTTAATTTTTGTTATTATTTTTGCGTTTCCCCACTTTTGTTGATGAAATTGGGAAAAAATTGATACGATTGTTTTAGTTTATGGTTTTAGTGTAAAGTAGTTTAAACTAGCGTGTAATAGGGAATATCTGCTGTGTATACAATAACAGCCAAGTTTTTTCTGCAGTCCTATCAGAGGAAAAAAGAAAAACAGATTTTATTGCATTCCTGATTACTATCTGCTGAAATGTTTAAGAACACGTTCCAGTCCGGTTTTCTGTCCATTTTATACAGCCTTGGGTAAGTAGTCTTTGTTCTTTTTCAGCTATTAAACATATTAACTGTATACATACTTACATACATGTGTATTTATATCTATATGTATATAATAAAAGGTATATAAGATTGAGCTTATATAAGCCAAGTAGTCCCTCAAAACTATGTTATTTTAACTTAAAGAGAGAAAAGTATCATAATCCCATCATTTTAGCTGAATGTAAAATTTCTCGCATGGAAATGATATCAAAGCCATTGGTTAAAGGCAAAAGACCCTTTGTAATTTGATGAAGGTGTGAAAGTATGACTGAAAGTTCTATTTTGGATCTCTATGATGATATAATCTTGTGTGAGTGCTTGGGCTGTAATTGACACACTAAAATTATTAAGAAGTCTGAATTCATTGGCAGTTACTGCAAAATGGAATTGGAACAATTGAAAGTGTTGCAAGTGTTGTAAGAACATGGATAAAAATGGAGTCTGATCCAATAGAGTATCTTGGGAATTTGAGAGGGTGAAAATTTGTGTGGAATCTGACTCGAGTGTTCTTGAAGTTGTGGAAGGAACTTTGGAAGGCAATGACGAATCTTGAAATTTAGTTGTAGCTACTAGTCAATTATAAAAAATAGTGAGGAATCGAGAATCAGGAATCAGAATTCTAAACAGAGGTATAGCTCGCTGAATAGATTGCATATATTATAAAGGAAAAGATAATGAGAGAAAAAATGATGTAATTGTTAGGTAGCTGGAGAGGGAGCGTGGGAGTGGGAGTGGGAGTGTGGGAGGGAGAGGAAGCTAGGGTTAAGGGAGGAGTGAGAGCTTATAAAGATTCTGATGGTTTTTTCTTTCTTTAAGTTAACGAGACATAGTTTCTGGGAGTGAGCTTATAAGCCCCTGGCTTATACAAGGAGAATTTTATACGTCCTTAGCTTATATAAGGTGAATCTCCCTCTCTCTCTCTCTCTCACACACACATTTATTTATACACTCGCGTTTGTGTATCTTTTTTTGAGGTACTGAAGCGATTTTTCTTGTTCTTTTTCCCTGTTCTTGGGGCACTCAAAAAGGAGCAAGCCATTGCAGATATGGGATAAGGAAGGTGAGTGGCTTCTTATCCGTTGTTGTTTATATATTGGTTATTTCTTCGCACTTGGATTTGTTGCTGATTCTTTTGGACAGTTTGATAATCTGTATTAATGTCCTAAACAAAAGATAGTTATGATTCATCTCTTACTTGCAATGTTGTTTAGAGCTCTAAACAAAAGACAGTTGTCATAACACGAGAAATTTAATGTCCTTAAATGTCCAACAGTTCAAAAGTTAAGTTTTTAATTTTATACACCCTAAGGTAGTGTTTGATAACTTCTTATTGCCTCTTTTTGGCCTTGCCTCTTATTCGTATAGAGGCTAAGTTGTTTGATAAAAATTTTGGCAACCTCGTTTTGCCTCTTAAAAAAAGACATTGAGTCAATTCTTTTTAGAAAAAGAGGCTACTCAGTACTATTTTAACCTCATTATCCTAATTTCATTTTTTTAATTCTTAACTTCATTTTATAGTAATTATCTAAAATTGTCATAATTATTATTATGTTTTATTAGACTTAAAATATTTACTAGTTATACATTATTGTTGATTTTATTTAAATTAATCATTTAATTTTTATTATATTTTTATCTTCACCATAAGTTTGTATAAATTGATACAAGAGTAAATTAGTAAAATGTGGTATTCAGACATATAATAAAGACTGGTTATCAAACAACCCTTTTACATTTAAACTCTGTTTTAAAAAGAGCCTTTATTTTAATAAGCTCTTGTTTCACAGTTTTATCAAACATTACCTAAGTATGACATAGTAATCAACTCAAAATTCTTTGCCGCTAACAATTTAGGAGGTAAACTTTTAGCTTCATGAAACGGCCCTAGTGTACTACAGTGTTTTATAAGTCTTCATTCGTTTTGTGAAGGTGCTGAATACAACTACATTTTATCCCAAGTGTGTTTGTATAAAACTAAAAAAATGATCAATAGTAAAAGATTTACAAGACATTCAATAAAATTGATTTTAGTGTCATTGTACCCTCCTCCCAAAAAAAGGAGTTATTTTTGCCAATTTCCTTATCGAATGGTGAAATGTTGTGTTGAATGTTGATTGTCCTCTGAATGTAATTTGCTCTATGTAAAAAGTAATACATAATAAAATCCGTGAGGTTTTTTATTAAGTGCTTTGTTGGCTTTTTTGGGTGTTAATCAAAACAACACGCACACGCAAGTGCACGTGGTTAACAAGTAATATAGAGTATGTAAAGTATCGATCCCACAGAGAATCAACTTAATCTTATTTAAACGATGGATTTAGTATTTTGAATAATAATATGCAATTAAACTAATATTAACTATCCCTAAAATGAAACTAGATAATGAAAACATGAGACTTCAATTTCACCTATTGTTTCATCTAAATCAATACACTTCCTGTTAAGCCAAATTAATTATCATGGGTTGTTAATTAAGAACACGAAGGTAAAATATGGCCGTCTCTCGATGTACCATACCCAAATCAAATCAAATCCACAGATGATAGAATCAAGTTGAACACCCTAATTAACTAACTCACTATATCTCTATGCGAATTACAATTAAAGAGGATTTAAGCGCAAGTTCTTATTAGATTACATGTGGTGCTTCGGTATATCTCTATTCTAGGCACGAATTATGAATTTCAACGTCATGTAGAACACACAAACACATGTTATTATGATCAGTTCTAAGTCAATAATCCGTTGCTCAATTTCATATGGGTTATCACGGTAATTGTTAATTAGGCAATTAAGCATTTCAACACAAATCACAATAGACAATCCAATAACAATTAATAAGACTAACAAGGAAGCATATCAAAATAAATTATACAATAAGATTCATTATAATCTCAAAATGGAGTTTAATTCATGATTGAAGTGAAATCCATAATCCACAATTGAATAAACATTGAAAGATACAAAGAGATAAGAAGAGAATTTAGGGTTTGAGATGAGCACATCTGAATCCTCTTGCTTCCAATCTGAATCTGTAATGCTTTCCTAGAGCTTCAATCTCCAAAGATCTAATCTAATCTAGGGTTTATCTAATCTAATGGAAGAGTAGAATATCTAATGATGATATATACAAGATGATCCCAAAGGATGGAATACTCTATTACATACTGATGTCTTTATTTATAAGTCCTAGTATGACTCCTTGTCTAAGCTATGCTCCAATTGCACTATTTAATGAAAAAGTCAACTCTGGTCAACTTTCGAAGTGGCGCGACCGCGCTGAAAATAGCCTGGAGTTAGATGCGGCTGTGCTCAAGAAGCAAATAGCATTTTCTTGGACCAGGGAAGAGCGCGGGCGCGCTCAAAATGAACTAGAAATGGGAGTGGCCGCGCCCTAAATTTTATGCTGCAGTGTCCTCTGGTAAAACAGCCATAACTTTTGATCCGGGAGGAGTTACAGGGCCTACCACCTATCAAATCGAAGATTTCGACGAGATCTACAACTTTCATTATTTAAGAATTGAGAAATAATTGACGGATGAAGGTCGAAATTGGGTTGGAAGTGACTGCTGTGCAATGGCAACCCGAAACATTGAAGTTCAACGTCCGTTGGTACAAAGGTCATAACTCTCGCATCCGAACTCCGATTGGGATGATTCAAGATGTTCCGGAAAGCTAAGAAGAAGCTTTACAATAAAACCTAAGTTCCAAGCCAAGAATATAAAATGAACATGAAAAAAGCCCAAACGATATCCGGATTACATTTCCTTGTCTTTCCATAACAATAGTCGCTCACACAGTTCCCAAGCATAAGATCTACAAAATGAACACAAAATGCATGAAAAGTAACTACGAAACATAGGTTTAAGCAACTAATTCAAGTAATAGGTACCAGATAAGATAAGTAGGTATAAAATCGACTTATCAAATACCCCCAAACTTGAACTGTTGCTTGTCCCCAAGCAACACATATGATGCAATGCAATAAACTAAACAAAATGCAATCTACTCTAAATGCTAACGAATCCAAATACCAGGTAGATATGAAGCTCACAAGAATTGCTTCAGAGAAACTACAAAATCTTCAAACAGAGAATCCAACCAAGAACAAGGCCATAATGCATACTATTCTGCAAATCAAAACCTGTCATCATTGATGTAGTGTGTGTGTGCTTAGCAACCATTAACTAGCTACAAAGCAAATACTTCACATAATATGCTTCTTAGAGGAAAAAATATAGTTTCAACTCAAGAAAGGCAGTAAACAAATTAAGCTCCAACCAAGACTATTCATCAACTAAGCTAAGAGTCAACAAGGGGTTTATTATGCTTTTATTTACTCACGAGGGCGATATTCGCACTTTTCCGTGTTTTCACCCGACTGTGCAATGTCTAGTTCTCTTAGGCTTTTCAGTGATACCCGTGTAGCGAGTTTTCGACCAACGACTCCCAAGCCAGATGACTTTAGGGCGCTAGGTGTAGAGACATCCCTTAGGGCGTACTTACTCAAGTATCAAAGGCTACAGAACTAAACTATCCAAAATGTTTATTCAACAAAATTTTTTTTCTTTTCTTTTTCTCATTTTTCTTTTTTTTATTTTTTATATATATAGCATACATACCCCTTGTTTTTCCCCAAACTTAAGCTTTTGCATCATCTAGCCATTTCTAACTGTCTACTAAATTTCTATCATTAAAACACAAATTTCGCAAAAGAAGACAATTATGTGACCATTTAAACTGAGCAAATCGTAATGTATATTCTAAAGTGCTATTCGATTACATTAGTTTCAAACAGATTAAAATTCACATCATGCTATAACATTACAACCAAGCCTAAGTAATCAAAGCTGATCAAAAATCATGCAGTTCCAATCTCCTCATAAGCCAAATGAATTTCACACAAACTGAAAATTTGGATTCATGCAATATGACCTAACTAAATGCAACAATTAAAAACAAATATTAACAAAATTTTTTGATTTTCTCAATTTGTTAGATGCAACATATGAGTAAAAACTAAACTATATGCAATACATATGAACATACTAATATGCACACTAAAGAAGAACAATCCCCCCAAACTTAAAACGAACAATGCCCTCGTTGTAATAAAAAGTAAGACTACTCCCCTAAGTGGCATTGTCATCTCCGTTCGCCTCATGATCCGATGGTGTATTTGGCGGTGGATAAGTCTGGATGGATCCAAAAGTTGGGAACTGAGCGTAGACTTCTTTAATGTCTTGGGAATTCGGCCTACAATCCCCCCAAACTTATTTGGCACTCCAATTTAGTATTTCAGCCCTTTTTAGAAACACTTGCAGTGCGCTTTGTTTTTGACTTCTATTCTGACCATTCATCCTAATAGCAATTGAATTGAACTTGAGAGGATCACAAAACAACCTATTAATACTACTATAATCTACCAAAAATTCTACTTACCATCAAAACTATGAAGAATTAAATATAGAAGGAGAAATGAGTGGATATGTAAATAAGAATTAAACAATGAGGGAGAAAGATTGGATTGGATGGGGTGCCTCCTATCAAGCGCTTGTTTTATAGTCCTTCATTCGGACTTCTTCTTGTCAATGCTATCCAATTCCTCTTTGATAATTTAAGAACTCTCCATCCATCAGGAGCAATGTATGTAGCTTTTGGTAGGTTCCCCGCAGTGTTAGCTATTGAATTAAAGTCACTTAGCTTGCTCTTTGTAGATAAGTCCCCCATATTGAATGTCACATAGCTAGGTGCTTCCTCCATTGTGTATGTGATTAGCTTGGGGCATTAAGTATTGTCAAACACAATGGGATCTTCTTCTATCTTCTCTTTCTCGGCTCACCATGGCTTCAAAGTTGTACTAGCTCTCATGTCATAAAGAGCCTTGCCGACGACGTGACTACCAAGGGGGCATGGTTTTGCAAAAATTACTGGATCCTTGATTTGTGGTGGAGATGGCACCTGGGGCACTAACAGAATATGGTCATCTTCATTAGAACTTAAAGATAGATCTTTGATGGCCTCATTTTCCTTATCTCCACTTGTCTCCCCTTTTTCGAACTCTTGTGGCTTATCCAATTGCAGATTCAACTCGGGCTCTTCATCAGTCTCAGAATCCATGTCATAGAACCAATTGTTTTGAGGATAGTTGTTTAAGGCTTTGAACATTTGATCTATCTGATTCTGAATATTTCGAATTGACATCTTTTGCTCAATCATCCTCTCCTCAGTTGACGCTATGAACTTGAACTACAAATCCTCCAATCTTGAATTTTCTGTTTCAGTTTCGGAATCCATGCATTGAGGACCATTGGTTGAAGTATTGATGAGTTCCATCTGGTTCTGAAAATATTGGCTCGATATTTCCTAACTCATCATCATCTCCTCTTGGTTTGCTAATAGCTTAGACATGAATTCCTTCAAATTTGACTTTTCTTCTTGTGGCAATGGAGGTGGACATGAAAATTCCAGTGGATATGTTGGACTTGGAGCGCAGTATTGGTCTTGATAATTATAGCTCTATGAAGAATCTGGGTGATACCCCCAATCTTGATGATAATTGGGATAGCCATAGTTGTTGAGGTAATCACCCCCATACTTTACTGGTCCAAAATTTACGGTGTATTGATGACTCGGATGGTTGCCAGCACAATAATCACCAGTAACAGCTATCTTTTGAATACGTTGGGTTGCAACAATGTCCAACTTCCTCGAAAGGGTCTCAAGCTGTCCTGTTAATGTTGAAATTGCGTTAAGTCTATCAATCCCTGTTTCCCTTGGTTAAGTCATTCTCGTATATGGCCATTGATAAGCAAAGTCATCCATGGTACCTGAAAAGATAGAAATATAGGAAGAAAATTAAAAATAAAATAAAATAAAATAAAATGTTTAAATTATGACTAATTTGATTGAAGCTAATGTTGGCAAAACTTATTAAACTAATTCACCAGCAACAACGCCAAAAACTTGTTGGATAGTTTGGGTGTTGATCAAAACAACATACACACACAAGTGCACGTGGTCAACAAGTAATATAGAGTAAGTAAAGTATCGATCCCACGGAGAATTATTTAACAAGAATTATCAAACACTAACCCGTAATCAACTTAATCTTGTTTAAACGATGGATTTAATGTCCTTAAATGTCCAACAGTTCAAAAGTTAAGTTTTTAATTTTATACACCCTAAGGTAGTGTTTGATAGCTTCTTATTGCCTCTTATTCGTATAGAGGCTAAGTTGTTTGATAAAAATTTTGGCAACCTCGTTTTGCCTCTTAAAAAAAAGACATTGAGTCCATTCTTTTTAGAAAAAGAGGCTACTCAGTACTATTTTAACCTCGTTATCCTAATTTCATTTTTTTAATTCTTAACTTCATTTTATAGTAATTATCTAAAATTGTCATAATTATTATTATGTTTTATTAGACTTAAAATATTTTACTAGTTATACATTATTGTTGATTTTATTTAAATTAATTATTTAATTTTTATTATATTTTTATCTTCACCATAAGTTTGTATAAATTGATACAAGAGTAAATTAGTAAAATGTTGTATTCAGACATACAATAAATACTGGTTATCAAACAACTCTTTTACATTTAAACTCTGTTTTAAAAAGAGCCTTTATTTTAATAAGCTATTGTTTCACAGTTTTATTAAACATTACCTAAGTATGACATAGTAATCAACTCAAAATTCTTTGCCGCTAACAATTTAGGAGGTAAACTTTTAGCTTCATGAAACGGCCCTAGTGTACTACCGTGTTTTATAAGTCTTCAGTCGTTTTGTGAAGGTGCTCAATACAACTACATTTTATCCCAAGTGTGTTTGGTATAAAACTGAAAAAATGATCAATAGTAAAAGATTTACAAGACATTCAATAAAATTGATTTTAGTGTCATTATACCCTCCTCCCAAAAAAGGAGTTATTTTTGCCAATTTCCTTATCGAAAGGTGAAATGTTGTGTTGAATGTTGATTGTCCTCTGAATGTAATTTGCTCTATGTAAAAAGTAATACATAATAAAATCCGTGAGGTTTTTTATTAAGTGCTTTGTTGGCTTTTTTGGATGTTAATCAAAACAACACACACACGCAAGTGCACGTGGTCAACAAGTAATATAGAGTATGTAAAGTATCGATCTCACGGAGAATTATTTAACAAGAATTACCAAACACTAACCCGTAATCAACTTAATCTTATTTAAACGATGGATTTAGTATTTTGAATAATAATATGCAATTAAACTAATACTAACTATCACTAGAATGAAACTAGATAATGAAAACCTGAGACTACAATTTCATATGGGTTATTACGGTAATTGTTAGCTAGACAATTAAGCATTTCAACACAAATCACAATAGATAATCTAATAACAATTAGTAAGACTAACAAGGAAGCATGTCAAAATAAACTACACAACAAAATCCATTATAATCTCAAAATGGAGTTTAATTCATGATTGAAGTGAAATCCATAATCCACAATTGAATAAACATTGAAAGATACAAAGAGATAAGAGAATTTAGGGTTTGAGATGAGCAAATCTGAATTCTCTTGCTTCCAATCTGAATCTCTAATGCTTTTTAAGAGCTTCAATCTCCAAAGATCTAATCTAATGGAAGAGTAGAATATCTAATGATGATATATACAAGATGATGATCCCAATGGATGGAGTACCCTATTACATACTGATATGTCTTTATTTATAAGTTCTAGTATGACTCCTTGTCCAAGTTACGCTCCAATTGCACTATTTAATGAAAAAATCAACTCTGGTCAACTTCCGAAGTGGCGCGGCCGCGCTGATAATAGCCTGGAGTTTGGCGTGGCCGCGCTTAGAGCCTCTCGGTCTGTCATTATACCTCGAGAAGTAGAAAGACAGATAGCATTTTCTTGGACCAGAGAAAAGCGCGGACGCGCTCAAAATGAACTAGAAATTGGCCGCACCCTAAATTTTCTGCCGCAGTGTCTTCTGGTAAAACAATCATAACTTTTGATCCAGGAAGAGTTACGTGGCTTGCCACGTGTCAAATCGAAGATATTGACGAGATCTACAACTTTCATTATTTGAGAATTGAGAAATAATGGACGGATGAAGGTCGAAATTGGGCTGGAAGTGACTACTTTGCAATGGCAACCCAAAACATTGAAGTTCAACGTCCGTGGTACAAAGGTCATAACTCTCGCATTCGAATTCCAATTGAGATGATTCAAGATGTTCCGGAAAGCTAAGAAGCTCTACAATAAAATTCAAGTTCCAAGCCAAGAACATGAAATGAACATGAAAGTTCAAACGATGTCCGAATTGCATTTCCTTGCCTTTCGTAACAGTTGCTCACACAGTTTCCAAACATAAGTTCTACAAAATGAACACAAAATGCATGAAAAGTAACTACGAAACATAGGTTTAAGCAACTAATTCAAGTAATAAATACCGGATAAGTAGGTATAAAACCGACTTATCATGCTTCACCCATTTTTACTATGAAACTGTAAGAAGCCCAACAAGTGAAGAAAGGGGGGAAAACGAGGAAGAAGTAGATGTAGAAAAAATAGATATAGAAGTGAAACAATTTTAGTAGCGAAGCAAACTAAACATGAACAAGAATACTTAGGAAAATGACTTGCTGATTTGAGACTGGTAAGTTTGTTTTCCAAAAAGTCATGCTCTTGAAATAGATGTAGAAAGTGAAACAATGCTCTTGAAATAGATGTAGAAAGTGAAACAGTTTTAGTAATGAAAGGGACTAAACATGAAAAAGAGTATTCCCAATAATCCGTTGCTCAATTTCATATGGGTTATCACAGTAATTGTTAGATAGGCAATTAAGCATTTCAACACAAATCACAATAGACAATCCAATAACAATTAATAAGACTAACTAGGAAGCATTTCAAAATAAACTACACAACAAGATTCATTATAATCTCAAAATGGAGTTTAATTCATGATTGAAGTGAAATCCATATTTCACAATTGAATAAACATTGAAAGATACAAAGAGATAAGAAGAGAATTTAGGGTTTGAGATGAGCAAATGTAAATTATCTTGCTTCTAATATGAATCTCTAATGCTTTCCAAGAGCTTCAATCTCCAAAGATTTAATCTAATCTATGTTTATCTAATCTAATGGAAGAGTAGAATATCTAATGATGATATATACAAAATGATGATCCCAAAGGATGGAATACCCTATTACATACTGATATGTCTTTATTTATAAGTCTTAGTATGACTCCTTGTCCAAGTTACGCTCCAATTGCACTATTTAATGAAAAAGTCAACTCTAGTCAACTTCCGAAGTGGTGCGGCCGCGTTTAAAATAGCCTGGAGTTGGGTGCGGCCGCGCTCAAGTAGCAGATAGCATTTTCTTGGACAAGGGAATGCGCGGGCGCGCTCAAAATGAACTAGAAATGGGAGTGGCCGCGCCCTAAATTTTATGCTGCAGTGCCTCTGGTAAAACAGTCATAATTTTTGATCCGGGAGGAGTTACAGGGCCTGCCACCTGTCAAATCGAAGATATCGACGAGATCTGCAAGTTTCATTATTTGAGAATTGAGAAATAATTGACGGATGAAGGTCGAAATTGGGCTGGAAGTGACTGCTTTGCAATGGCAACCCAAAACATTGAAGTTCGACGTCTGTTGGTACAAAGGTCATAACTCTCGCATTCGAACTCCGATTGGGATGATTCAAGATGTTCCGGAAAGCTAAGAAGAAGCTCTACAATAAAACCCAAGTTCCAAGCCAGGAATATAAAATGAACATGAAAGTCCAAACGGTATCCGGATTACATTTCCTTGTCTTTCCATAACAATAGTCGCTCACACAGTTCCCAAGCATAAGATCTACAAAATGAACACAAAATGCATGAAAAGTAACTACGAAACATAGGTTTAAGCAACTAATTCAAGTAATAGATATCGGATAAATAGGTATAAAACCGATTTATCATGCTTCGCCCATTTTTACTAAGAAACTGTAAGAAGCCCAACAGGTGAAGAAAGGGGGGAAAATGAGAAAGAAGTAGATGTAGAAGTGAAACAGTTTTAGTAGCGAAGCGAACTAAACATGAACAAGAATACTTAGGAAAATGACTTGCTGATTTGAGACTGGTAAGCTTGTTTTCCAAAAAGTCATGCTCTTGAAATAGATGTAGAAAGTGAAACAGTTTTAGTAATGAAGGGGACTAAACTTGAAAAAGAGTATTCCCAATAATCCGTTGCTCAATTTCATATGGGTTATCACGGTAATTGTTAGCTAGGCAATTAAGCATTTCAACACAATTCACAATAGACAATCCAGTAACAATTAATAAGACTAACAAGGAAGCATATCAAAATAAACTACACAACAAGATCCATTATAATCTCAAAATGGAGTTTAATTCATGATTGAAGTGAAATTCATAATCCACAATTGAATAAACATTGAAAGATACAAAGAGATAAGAAGAGAATTTAGGGTTTGAGATGAGCAAATCTGAATTCTCTTGCTTCCAATCTTTATCTTTAATGCTTTCCAAGAGCTTCAATCTCCAAAGATCTAATCTAATTTAGGTTTATCTAATCTAATGGAAGAGTAGAATATCTAATTATGATATATACAAGATGATGATCCCAAAGGATGGAATACCCTATTACATACTGATGTCTTTATTTATAAGTCCTAGTATGACTCCTTGTCTAAGTTACGCTCCAATTGCACTATGTAATGAAAAAGTCAACTCTGGTCAACTTCCGAAGTGGCGCGGCCGCGCTGGAAATAGCCTGGAGTTTGGCGCGGCCGCGCTTAAGTAGCAGATAGCATTTTCTTGGACCAGAGAAAAGCGCGGGCGCGCTCAAAATGAACTAGAAATTGGCCGCACCCTAAATTTTCTGCTGCAGTGTCTTATGGTAAAACAGCCATAACTTTTAATCCGGGAGGAGTTACGTGGCCTGCCACCTGTCAAATCGGAGATATTGACGAGATCTACAACTTTCATTCTTTGGGAATTGCGAAATAATGGACGGATGAAGGTCGAAATTGGGCTGGAAGTGACTGCTTTGCAATGGCAACCCAAATCATTGAAGTTCAACGTCCGTTGGTACAAAAGTCATAACTCTTGCATTCGAACTCCAATTGAGATGATTCAAGATGTTCCGGAAAGCTAAGAAGAAGCTCTACAATAAATCCCAAGTTCCAAGCCAAGAACATGAAATGAACATGAAAATCCAAACGATGTCCGGATTGCATTTCCTTGCCTTTCATAACAACAGTCGCTCACACAGTTTCCAAGCATAAGTTCTACAAAATGAACACAAAATGCATGAAAAGTAACTACGAAACATAGGTTTAAGCAACTAATTCAAGTAATAGATACCGGATAAGTATGTATAAAACCGACTTATCATGCTTCACCCATTTTTACTAAGAAACTGTAAGAAGCCCAGCAAGTGAAGAAAGGGGGGAAAATGAGGAAGAAGTAGATGTAGAAAAAATAGATGTAGAAGTGAAACAGTTTTAGTAGCGAAGCGAACTAAACATGAACAAGAATGCTTAGGAAAATGACTTGCTGATTTGAGACTGGTAAGTTTGTTTTCCAAAAAGTCATGCTCTTGAAATAGATGTAGAAAGTGAAACAGTTTTAGTAATGAAGGGGACTAAACATGAAAAAGTGTATTCCCATTACTGAAAAAAATGACTAGTATTAATACGCAGGGATTTTTATAACACTATTAATTTAATTTGGTTCATGGTGTGTCAATCTGATGATAAGGTACTGGAGTACTCTAATTTGCTTGAATAAGATTTTATTTCCTTTTTCATTTTGTCGCCAACGAAGGTAACTCCTAGTTATACGGTTGATTCCTTTTAGGAAGGCTTGAATGAACATGTTTTTTCTTTTCCTAAATTTCTTTTTCCGAATAAAATTGTCCTTTAGAATGATTTAGATTCTGACAATTGTGTGCTTCGATGGCTTAATATTAGTTGGCACCCAACATTACACAAGCTACATGTAAGTCGCAAGAAACTGTCTTTATTTGCTTCTATTTCTATTGTGTATGTGTATGCATTTCTTTTTCTTAATTCTTTTTTTTTGTATTTTCTTGGGGTGGGGGTTATTTCTCTTTTGCTTGTATTAATTCATGGACTTCTTCTGTAGGTGTAGAACAAACTCAAAACTAAGGAGTCTGTCATACTTAAATGCTTCATTGTTGGTAAGAATTAACTTGTCAAATTTGTTGTGCCATGTCTCACCCTTTCTTTCTTGGGTCTAATGCAGTTGTCAACGGTCATATAAAACGAACTCAAGATGAAGACATACAATCCAATGTCCTTGAAATAGTTGGATCTAATGTCCAGTCTGCATACGTTACATGCCCAGCAGATCCAGCTGCGACACTTGGTATAAAGTTACCATTTTTGGTTATAATTTTGAAAAATCTAAAGAAATACTTCACATTTGAGATTCAGGTGCTGGATGATAAGAATGTCAGACGACGTTTCCGAGCTTCTAATTTTCAAGTGTGTAAGTCTAACCAATTAGTTCAGTAATGTGCATGTTTATCCTTTATTTTTTTTCCGTCACTAAATTTTTCCTCCAGAAGAAACTCTCTAGCTAGTACAGTCTTTAATTAGTTGAGTCTTAAAAGAGATTTTTCCCTGCTCGCAGCACAATAATTTTACTATTTTTTTTGACTAAATGAGGAATTAAAATAAAGAAGTGCGATCAATTTTCATTGATATCGTTGTAAAATTATTCTATTTAATATTATTCATTCTATGCTAATTTAATATATCATTGTGATCTTTTTCTTCTCATCTGTTCTTTAGTTTTCCTTTTTCTTGTGGGGTGTGGAGAGAGGGGTTGGGAAGAAATGGATGAGCACTCACCTGCCCCCATCTTTCCGAAGAAAATGATACATAACTAACTTATAGCCTCTGGTAATTGCACACAGAATTGGGAAAAGTAAATCATTGTGTCGAGTTTATGGTTAAATTTCGAATATTATCCTTACCTGTAACTTTAACATGTTCTAGTGGGCACCATCATAGTTCCTTAAACATCAAATCACAGCAGCTACAATTTTGTAAAGTGTAGCGTGATCTTTTTGCATGAAGATCTCTAGCCAGAGTGAATCATTATGCACAAAATAATACTCAAAAGTGACAATCTTCGAACAAGAGGAAGTAGTTTGTCTCTAGCTGGGATTAGTGAGACCCAGAGGGTGAGGATCTTTGATTGGGTGCGTTCAAAGAAAAAGAAGGATTTTTTGTCAACCGTAATTTACATCATTTTCCCCTATATCAATAACTCAATCAAAATACAATTATCCCAACTGTAAAAGCTTTGGATTCAATGTTAGTGCAATTCTAATTCACTTATATTACTAGTGTTAGTATCCAAACTGGTCTTGTGAGGTTCATGCTGCTCATCACGCAGAGTTAGAGCTAAGGAGAAAACATGTTTAGCATTTGGGCAATGTGAATTACAGACTTTTTTGAGCATTTAAATATCATTCCTGTGTTAATATAATATAGATAGAACACTGTTTACATGCTTCTAGTTGTCAGGCAGTACTGAAGGACAATGTTTGTTTGCCTTCTAGTATATTCATTACCGATGGTGGAGTGATTATGTTTTACTCAATTGATAAATGTACATTTGCCTTTTAGGCTGTGACACGAGTGAAACCGTTCATATGCACCGTGCCTTTGAGGATGGATGAGGGATGGAATCAAATTCAGCTGAATCTTGCTGATTATACCAGACGAGCATATGGAACGAACTATGTCGAGACACTTCGAGTTCAAGTTCACGCAAACTGCCGTCTAAGAAGGATATATTTCTCTGACCGTCTTTATTCGGAGGAGGAACTCCCACCAGAATTCAAATTATACCTTCCTATGCAGGTAAAGTTTACCGACATTGGCTACACTAGGTTTGTACCACTAATTGCTTTTAGGGTCTCATTCTTTCTTCTTTCTTCTTCTTTTTCTCTTTTCAAATTGTTTTGATTGCAGAAAGCATGAAGTTCTGGAGAAGTTCACTTTGCTATGACATCCCAAGTTGCGCAAATTTTTCATGTCATTTTCTGTTTTATGTACAAATTTTTAGAGTTGAAGTACTTTAAAATTTTTAGAGTTGAAGTACCATTTGGTTTCTGTACTCATGGTTTGGTTTAATTTTAGTCTTGGAAAATATCTTCATGGTTACCAGGCATACATTTGTAGCTAGGTAGTTAAAGATAGTATTGAGAGTTTCAAGTGGTATGTTCATTTATCAATTGTTAACTTTTTATTTGACTTGTGCTGTTTCGTGAATTGGTGAGCTGAATTAAACCTTTTGGTTTATAAACGTGCCCAATGAAAAGGATATGCCTGCCTGAATGAAATTGCCTATATTATTTGGACTCGAACTAGTTTTAAAACCCCTACTAAATTAATAGTATCCATTAATTATTATTAGCCTTTGGTGTCGGCCTTTTGCCTGATGTGGGGCATAAAGGCTATGATCACGGGTTTAGACGTGCTTGAGATAAGCTTATGCAAACCGGGCCAAATGAAGACATAAACCGATAGCCGGATCCTCTTATAGGGTTATGACGTGGGGAATAAGGCTATGATCATGGGTTTAGACGTGCTTGAGATGAGTTTATGCACACCGGGTCAAATGAAGACATTGATAGCCGGAACCCCCTAAAGGGTTATTGATTGCCCATCGTCATTGAGTAATCAGTCTTTGTGTATGAATAAGCAAATCACTATCCTTATAGACCACCAACAACTATGAGCAGAAACATCACAACAAAAAATAATAATAAAACAAAGAATAGATGGTCAACACTTTCACGGGCCAAACTTCATAAATTGCAATATGAATTAGCGCAATATGCATTTGCAATATTCATAGGTAACGTTTATTTGGTCTGGTATGGATTAAAAATATAAATGAGTTGGGGAACTGATTTAGGTACAAAGTTGAATGAAGGCTTTATAGTATTTCAATTCATCTTGGACGGTCCAAAATAAAAGTGAGTGGCTCAATTAGGATCATCTGCACAATAGTTTTAAGGATGTATACAAATTATTGTGCGGACGGATCCCCATAAATTTATTTATCTATTTATCTATTTACATATATATAATCTCTGATATGAGATATTAATGATTTATTTATGACTTGTAATCCATTTGTTTATATTGAGATTGAGGTGCATTGATGAATTTTTATTTTATTTTATTTTTGTATGTGAATTTAGTAGTGATTTCATATTTTTTTAATTATTAGGAGAAAAAAATACCTCAATGTCGGAATCTGATCAAAGTCAACCTCGTTTAAATGTTCATGTAGTGTACACATCATATGGTTTTATTACTACTTCTATTTGTATTATGTTTGATAAAACTGAATGTTAAGATCTGAACAGTTTAGACATTTGAATAATGTAGAACATCTGAATATAATTATATTTTAATGAAAAAATATTATTTGATAATTAATTTTTTTTAAATGTCTGAATAATAATAATTTACTATTTTGACCCTATAAACTATTTAAGCAAAACTAGTTAAATGACTATGCTCATTAATTGATACATTTGGTACTCTAAAATCTAAATTTCTCAAATACCCATTTGCTCTTTTAACTTAAAATCTGTTGGGGATCAGCTGTTGGGCTATTGTCTTTGTTGGTTGATTTCGCAATCAGTGAATATGTATAAGTATACACAGTCAACAAGTAATAAAGCGATAAGAAACGAGTGTCGTACCCACGAGGAATCCTAATTAATAAATCCTAATTAGTAGTATTGTATCAATCCAATTTTATTTAAACTACCCAATTTTGTGATTTTTCAATTAAAACTAAATTAAATTAACTAACTAATTTTCACACGCAAATTGATTCAAATGATTAAGATTTAAGACTACAATATCCCCAATTATGCAATATAAATCAATTATTCAATTTCTCCAATTATTCAATCCACACGAGTTGTTAATAAGAATTCAATGTATTGAAAAGCCCTTTTTCAAGTGATCAGATAAAATTATTTAATTCAATAAATTCTGCGATATTCCTATGCAAAATAAAATAATTAAATTCATTAAGCATCAATTCCCAATTGTTACATGCAGCGAAAAGAAATATCACTATTCAATTCACAACCTTAATTATTTATCTAATGTAAATAACTAAGAATACATGCTACCACATTCAGTTCTAACCCTAGATTTCATCTCCCGAATTCATCTAGTGTAACATAGTAATTGTTGACCAAATAATTAATCAATTAGCATGGAATATGATAGACAACTCAATATAAATAAATACTTGGATTAATATGGATAATCAAATCATAAGCATAAAAGGTTCAATTGTAGTCTCAAATAAAGAGTTAATTCATGCTGAAAATAGGAACCAAAAATCCCATAATAAACATCTCGAATAAATTACAGATAAAGAAGAAGAATAAAAACTCAATGATGACCTTCAATCTTCAATCTCTAACTACAATTCTTCAATGTTCCTCTAAAATCTCCTAGTTAAATCTTCAGTGTTTGTCTCCAAAAAGGTGTGTACGTTATGTCCATATTTTATAGCTTTTTAGTCCCCTTCAAGTCAGCCTCCCCTCAAATCCTAAGTAATAAAATTTATCCTTTTTCTCCAGCTTTTTCACGAAATTCGCCAACCTCTTCTGCTGCCCAGCGCTGGGATTTGTGCCTTATTGAGGCCCTGACGCTGGGATTTGTGCCTTATTGAGAGCCCCGACGCTGGGATTTATGCCTGAATTTACAATCTTGCCCCTTGCTTTGCCAGAATTCCCTATTTTGCCATTAATGAATCCAAATTTCCTGTTTTCCCCTTCTACCTACAAAAGATGAGTAAAACAAGTAAATATGCTCCTAAAATACTCATAGCAAACAAAATATTAAGCCTAAGAGTACTTAATTCATGGGTACATTACCCAGTCATCAAATACTCTCAAACTTAAACATTTGTTTGTCCTCAAGCAATACAAATACACAAAATAACATGAATGCACCTACTAACTACATGACACCACAACTCGAGCATGACTTAACATTATTAACCTCGATCAGCCTCAAAGATCCTTAAACACAACCCGAATGAATATTCAAAAATCAACATCAGTTATCTTGAAAAGTTATCAACACTCTTATCTCCAACCCACCATGTGTGTGTGTATATCCACATGTCAATCTTACCATAAACCAATCAAACTTGAGAATCACAAGGCTCAACGATAGATAAACACATATATAAGACATTTATTATCCCTCTATAGATTAGATACTTCCTATTTCCAAAATTCTATATTCTACATTTTTTTTTAAATTTCTTTTAGAATACTCAACCAGTACACTGTCTAGTTTTCTTAAGTTTTTCAATGCTACCCATATAACGAGTTTTCAACTAATACTCCCAAACCAGTTGGCTTTAGGGTACTCGGTGTTAAGACACCCCTACAGATCTAATAACCCGAATAGCAAAGGGCACAAAACTAAACTAAGCCAAGTGTTTATTTTTTTTATTCTAACTTGTGCAATGTTAATCTTTATTAGTTTTTTCACTGTTACCCGTGTAGCGAACTTTCTACCAACGACTCCCAAACCAGATGGTTTTAGGGCGCTAAGTGTAGAGACACTCCGAAGAGCGTACTTATTCGAATAACAGAGGCCACAAAGACAACTTAGTCAAATATTTTTTTATCTTTTTTCTTCAAAATACGGAGTAAACTAAGCCATAGAAGGTGATCTATATCTATCCTCAGCCTCAGATTCTTTCAGTTCAACTAAATCGGGGTAAATCGACATATTGACAATGTGCAATAAAAACAGGGTTTTCTTCAATAAATCAAGTCAATACTATCCCTAAGCTAACTTTGCTTTCATTATCCCATTCATTCAAGTTATCACTTAATAACTCACAAAATTTTATCATTGGCCAACACAAGGTTTTATGCTTCATCATGCTCAAATGATATCATGCTAACACAATGCAAACTAACACATAATCACAGTACTAAAACTAACACAATCTAGATGCAAAACAACCTACTATGAGCATGCAATTCTACTATGAAAATGAAAACTAGAAAACTACCCCCAAACTTAAATTGAGCAATATCCTCATGCGAATTATAAAGCAATTAAAATTGAGGACTTCCTTGATTAGGTCACTCGTCGGGAGCAACATCCTCATCCTCGCTCATCTCTTGATCGGAAGGGGGAAAGACAGGCAAGACCGGTGCAATTGGAAATTGGCTAGGGTCCACGGTAGGGTTCAGTCTAGCAAACATGTTCACTAGGGCATTATTGAAAGAGACATTGTATGCATAGATGGTGTCTTGCCGCTCAGCCAACCGAACATTTTGTGACTCAATGTTATAAAACCATCCATCAAACTCGCGCTGGACGTCTTCAGATACGACATGACGAGGAGAGGAGGATGAGGGATTAGGCTGCTGTGGATCCGACTGTGGAAGTATAAACCCTAACCCCCGCGAGTGATTCTCTCCCCCAGTCCAAATCTTGTACCTCATTATTTGTGGTCTAGAACCGACATAGGCTGCTGTAGTATTTCATTGTTTTTCCATTTAACCCCAGCTTTGTCACATAAGGCATAAATAAGAGAAGGGTGCGACAGACCGCCAGTGGTACCCCCACTTGTTGCACACATAATCGATTGTTGAATGATTAACCCGACATCCATTCGCTTACCTTTGACTAAACAATAGAGCAGTATGACCATTTCTTTGGTGACGTCACTGATATGAGTACAAGGCATCAGTTTGGCACATAGAAAGGTGTACCAAGCCTTTCCATATCGGATGAGCTGCGACTGAGGAAATGCCATACTCCCGCGCTCATTAGTTTTCCACGTTGAGCCCGATTGACATAACTCTTGTATGATTTGCGCGTAATCTGGTCATTGGCTTAAGAAATTGGTATATTGGCTACGACTCCCCTCATTAGGCAGATGGTAGTACTCGTTGATATAAGTACTGTCAAATTTGACTGTCTTCCCTGGCACTTGTACTCCATAGTGGTAATGTTCTTTAACATTTGCGTAAAATTCTTTAACCACTACAATAAATGCAGCCTCAAATTGGTCGGTGAAGTTGAACCAGTCACGCTCAGTAATTATGATCGCTATCTCCCCATCCTTTGTATGATCCGGCCGTAAACATCTCTCCGGAATTAGAGATTGTGTCGTCATGTTATTGCATCTCTCTTGAGCTTCGGCGCTCATGAATCTCTTTTTATCAAATTGTTTAGAAGGAGCGGAAGAAGAAACGGATCCCTCACCACGTTGTCGTTTGGACGCCATAGATTAACCTACAATAGAAAACAAGTAATTGTCAGCCAAGGTTATTCTATCAAACTCTCACAGGCAATCACATCGCCCCATGATACCAACTGTAGACATATTACCCCCAAACTCGAGTTTTGGTGTTAATTCAACGTTACAGGTTGTGAGCTTTGGTATGAATGTGGCTCTTAATACCATATTATATAATTTGGACCTTACATAGTTCCATGTAGGCACAACAACGACAATAGATGGATGTATAGTTTGAAGCAGTTAAAGAATCCGACACTAGTTAAGTAAGATATCATTACAATTGTAGAACATGCCCATGTACAAATATAAGCATCAAACTTTTGTCATCCAGAGTATCAGTTGCACCTCACCCCCAGCCAATTATACCAACATGGGTCTTCAAGTTTGCCAGTGAATGAAATATAAGTCACAGATCCATCATGCATAAATTTTACCAATTAAGACTCTCACGGGCATTTAAGCAAACACCTCATATGCGTGTGTCCCCTTCAACATCTAAACCCCAGTCTACTTAATCAATCACCCACATAGATGGCATACTCACAAACTTAGTTCATCAATGCATGGATCAAGTAGGCACAAATTCATAAATTCACTTGTTATGCTTTTGTAATTCATGGTGGGGGCTCCAAATTGCACATACTATACTAAATCCCAACACAAACAATATTTACCAATTAAGTGACTAAAAGAGAAGTGGCATGTGTTACCTGTGTTTGGAGAGAACGAGTATGAAGGAAAATTGAGCACAGTTGAACACCTTGTGATGGTGCAATTAAATTGTGGAGAATTTAAGATTGTAACATTTGTGAGCAGGTAATGGAGATGTGATGTGGAATGGGTGAAGATAAAGGCGTGGTGGGATGTAGCAGTAACCGAAAAGGAGAGGGAGATCGTGGGAGAGCAACAGGAAATAATTATGAGAAAGAGAGAGAATTGCGTACCTGATCTGGGCAAAAAGCCCTAAAAAAATTTCAAATACCCGTTCTTGGCGTCGGGGCGATGGTGAATGAACTATGTGGAGCGCCGGGGCGCTAGTCGACAGGGACTTGACCAATGCTCAGCGCCGGGGCGCTATAATTTAGGCTGTTTTGGGCATCGGGGCGCTGGGTGTTTTTGAAGTCTCTGACCCCTAGCGCCGGGGCGCTCCATTGAACTGAATTGGTAGCGTCGGGGAGCTTGTTTGTCTTAAAGTTCCTGTTGACTAGCGCTGGGGCGCTGCTTTTGCCTTGAATCTGAGCGCCGGGGCGCCAATGTTCTGAATGCTATTCCCCTTGTTTTGCTCAATGCTGCTCATTTAACCTCTTTTCTTCTTATGACATCCTACAATTGATAGAGTAATCATTTTAAGAGCAGATAGCACTAATAAAACTAAAAGAAACTACTGCGACCCTACTAATTTGAAACGAACTACAAATTAAATGAAATAATAAAAGAAATCTTGGGGTTGCCTCCCCATAGCACTTGGTTTATAGTCGTCAGCCCGACTTTCCTGTTTCGTTCAAGTATCCACTATGTCAATCAGATTGATTGATGCATAGCGTCGATCGATGTTTCCTCCCCAGTAATGTTTCAGTCTTTGACCGTTGACCTTGAATGTTCTCTTCGAATTTGGCTCTTTTTGAATTTGGCTCTTCTACTTCGATAGCTCCATGGGGTGCAACAGAAATAACCACAGGGTCCGGACCATCTAGACTTCAATTTTTTGGGAAATAACCTCAACCTTGAGTTGAACACCAATACCTCTTCTCCCGGTTCAAATTTGCGATCAATGATTCGTTTGTCATGCCATTTCTTGACTTTTTCCTTGTAAAGCTTAGCATTCTTGTAAGCTTGATGCCTGAACTCATCCATCTCGTTCAATTGAAATAACCTTTTCTCCCTCGATGCTTGCAAATTAAAGTTCAATTTCTGAATGACCCAATATGCATTGGGTTCAAGCTCTACCGGTAAATGACACACCTTTTCGTAAACCATTCTGTATGGTGACATTCCGATAGGGTTTTTGTAAGCTATTCGATATGCCCATAGAGCATCGTCTAATCGCATTGCCCAATCTTTACAAGACGGATTCACAACTTTTTCTAAGATCCGTTTGACCTCCCGATTCGACACCTCTGCTTGGCCACTGGTTTGGGGATGATAGGTTGTAGCAATCTTACGTTTCAGCCCATACTTGGCAAGCAATTTGGTGAAGTGCTTGTTGCAAAAGTAAGTCCCTTCATCACTGATTATGGCTCTTGGCGTACCGAATCGGGTAAAGATATTCTTCCGTAAGAACCGCAGTACCACTTTGGCATCGTTTGTAGGTAACACAGCTGCTTCACCCCATTTTGAAACATAATCCACGACCAAAAGTATGTACTGATTGTTGAATGAGGACGAAAATGGTCCCATATTGTCGACGTCGGGAAAAAATCCGCGGGTCGGGTCACAACCCAGATCTTTCTCTCTTCCTAAGTTTTGTCTACCCTTATTCTTTTTAATATGAAAAAGGTTTTGAAGGATTTTTTAGGAAAAGGCCAACATGTATCATGTCGACGATTGAACGTTTTTACAGAGTCGTCAGTTGGTAGATTTGAAATGGTTGTACCAACTCAACCGAGTTTTGTTTGAAAGAGACCCAATTGCTGGACACTGTCGAAACTTGATCTTTGAAACCGAGGTTTTGAGTTCGGGGGCTTGGTTAAGTGTGGAGAAGGTGTTAGGCACCCCACAACTCCCGTGTAAACACAGTATCGCATCTTTTCAATATTTCCCTTTTGAATCTGCAGTGTGTGTGTGAATGCTGGAAGAAAATTGGGCCTATGCTTTGATTGGAAGTATGTTTATGCATCATTAAACCTATATACGAAGGGTTTGATTTGATTTGCAAAAAGTCTTTGATTTGATTTGCAAAAGTGTTTGATTTGATTTGCAAAAGCTTCTCTTTTCGATAAAATTATTAAAATGATGTTTTGAAAGAAGGTTTTCAAACCCTTACGCTAACATAGGAATTGAAGCATATTGATACTTCAGTTTTATCTTTTCAGCCTTAAGGCTCAATTTGAATGATGATTGTCGGGTTGCGAAGCATCCTCGACCACAAAATATATACAAGTGTCGGTCTTCTCATGGGCATGACAGCCATCGGAGTGACTCTGACATGACAAACCATATTTTCACTTTGTTGAGACCTTAAATCCGAATAACCATTTTAAGGACTTTTGCATGTACATTTTTACAGAAAAACTGGCAGGGTACTTTTGTAAAGGGGAGTTTGTCCATCGTGGGAATCAGATTCTGATCTGTTTGATCATGAATCCCACGATTCCTAGGCTCACAGAGGGAGGCCAATAAACCTGCACAGCTCAAATTTGTATAGAAATCCAAATATCGCCAGAACCAAGGATTCATCAGTAAATCCTGGCTTGCACATGGCCGAAGCATCTCGTTCCCACTAGATAACGATCTAAGGGCCGCGAGGTAGCTTTTATAACTGAAACTAGAAAAACGCTAGATTTAGATAAATCTCAGCCATTCTCGCTTCCCGGTTCTATTTGGACCTATTTTGAACCGTTTGAAAACTAGAGTTGGCGAGATTTAAAGAAATCTAGTTTGCCAGCAGAAATGTCAGTGCCGATTCATATCAAATGAATATTTAAAGCACCAATTTAATAAAAATGAGTAAATCCATATATATATAATTATATATATAAGAAAGCTGTAAAAGGCGATGAGTTTTCACTCGCAAGCCCGTACTGGAATTGAAGTATATATATATATTTATAAAAGCTGTAAATAGCCACGGAAAGATCCAGGCTATGACAAAATTGAAATATATATATATAAGCGTAAAAAGGGCGGTGGGTTTTCACTCCGAGGCCCGGACTGGAAAGTAAATATATATATATATAGACAGAAAAGTAGTCAAACCAGGACCGGGAAGATAACCCAGTATGGTGAATGGTGCAAAAATAGTAAAAAGGCCATAGAATGATCCAGGCCGAACTAGAATGTAAATATATATATATAGTTATATATAGACAGAAAAGTAGTCAAACCGAAACTGGGAAGATAACTCAGTATGGTGAATGTTGCATATATATGCATATATATATATAAAAGTAGTAAACTATCGCGGATTTGACATCTAAGCTTGACAGAATTGAAAAGTTAGTATATATACAGTTAAATATATACAAAAAAAGCCAAACTCGGACTAGGAAGATAACCCAGTCCGGCGAAGTTGCTAACAATGAAGATGCAAGTATATCAAAACTGTTAGAAGCAACGGATCGTCAATTCGAGTTGTAGAAATGTCAGAAAATGCGTTTAGGTACTAAAATGTACCAAAAGTTTTAAAAAAACGGCCATAGAACTGAGTTCCAGGAATATTTAGAAAACGAAACTTGATATGCAAGTGTATAAAAGTGCGAAGAAGTAATAATAACTTTCTGATCGTAAAAATACTCACAATGAACTGGTACACGGGCTTTTTGCCAAATCGCTGGCTTTAAACGTCCAAATCTATCGGTTATTTTCTGATATGTGATAGTATGTGGGTATATCTACGTGTTAGAGTGAAAAAATTTGGGTTTAGATGAAAAGCAAATGGCTGGAAAACCAAACGGGCAGGGGTTCAGAGCGTTTCTGAATTCTTGAAATGAGTTAGGGGTGAGCTCATATATATAGACCCAGGAGCCTCCACTCTACCTGCTGCTACCTCAGGTAGAGATGCGGCTCCACGTGGTAGGGCCCACGTGACAGATCCTGTTGCATCGAAGTACGTGCACTCCGAGCAATGCAATGTTAGGTTCAAAACTTTCTAACTTTTGATCAGAGCGTCCGTTTGAGGCGTGCTATACCTTTCTGGAAAGCCCTCGTTGAGCGCATCGCAATGACATGGGAGAAAACCTTTTTCGAGTCCAAAAAGATGGGTTCATACCCGGGTCTTTGATTCCTCGCAGTTTATCCGATAAGCTGTCTTACGCTGTTTCCACTCGGGATCATCGTTATGGTTCGTTATGACCTTAGTGGCATCAATTTGGCTTGAATTTGACCGAATTGACTTAGAGTTGGTAAAATGATCGTTTTTCCCCTCCCGGGGTTGCCTTTAGTGTCGGCATGACCTTTGGCTGACTTCCTGGGGTTGTTTCCAAGGTTTGGATCCCATTCGAGTCTGTTCGTCCTCAGTGTTGTCTCCGAGGCTGACTTGGTCATTCTAGATTTTCCTCTGGAGATGTTGTGATGCTTTAGGATTGTTTTCGAAGGTGGCCTGACATCCTGGGTTGAGATCGGGGCTGATCTGTACCTCCCAGGTTGAGACCGGGGCTGACCTATACTTCCTGGGTTGAGACCGGGGCTGACCTATACCTCCCAGGTTGAGACCGGGGCTGACCTGTACCTCCTAGGTTGAGACCGGGGCTAACCTGTACCTCCCAGGTTGAGATCGGGGCTGACCTGTACTTCCCTGGTTGAGACCGAGGCTGACCTGTACTTCCCGGGTTGAGACTAGGGCTGACTTGTACCTCCCGGGTTGAGATCGGGGCTGACCTGTACCTCCCGGGTTGAGATCGGGGCTGACCTGTACCTCCCGGGTTGAGACCGGGGCTGACCTGTACTTTCCGGGTCGAGACCAGGGTTGACCTGTACTTCCCGGGTTGAGATCGGGGCTGAGTTGATGGCCCGGTATTGAGACCGGAGTTGAGTTGATGGCCCGATATTGAGACCGAGGTTGAGTTGACGGCCTGGTATTGAGATCAGGTTTGAGTTGACGGCCCGGTATTGAGACCGGGTTGAGTTGACGACCCGATATTGAGACCGGGGTTGAGTTGACGGCCCGGTATTGAGACTGGGGTTGAGTGACGGCCCGGTTTTGAGACATGGGTTTAGTTGATGGCCCGGTATTGAGACCTGGGTTGATTTGACTGCTCGGTATTGAGACCGGGGTTGATTTGACGGCCCAATATTGAGATCGGGCTTGAATTGATGGCCCAAAATTGAGACCGGGGTTGAGTTGATGGCCCGGTATTGAGACCGGGGTTGATTTGGAAAGACAGTCTTGCCCTCCTACAATGTTAGTAACAGGAAAACGAAATTTCGAGTGTCTACAGATGCCCCTCTTTATCACGTTCATGCAATGTAATGAAATGAACAGGATAAAGATTAGTAGACACGGGAAATTCAAATGTAAAGGGGAGGCAATGCATGATAGGGTATGTCATAAATGTCATATACCTTCGAGGGGGTAGGGTTATCACTGATTGATTACGTTAGTTTCTGCTGGGGTTAACGTTATTCATGATATCCCTTGGGGCGGCACTGTTAGACGATTACTGGTAGGATAACCACTGACAGGTTATCAGAGTTAGTCTGTCACAGATTGTTCTCGTCTCGTTCTGCTGGGGATGACGTTATCCGTGATGAACCTGCCAACTCTGATGAAGATGATATTATTGATGCTACCTTGGTTTGAGACCAATGGTTTTCCATGTCTGTCAAGACCCTTCACAAGGCATATTTTCTTTCCCGGCTGATGTCATCGTATCTTTCTGCCGATTTTTCCCCTGGGGATATATCTCGGTTACCGAGTACCTCAGCATGTGCTTTTGATGCCTATCTTGATGATAATTTACACCGGTAGTTTACAATAGGAGTGTTGAATCACCAATCCTTCTCGGTGCTCCCTCTAAGGATGTGTATAATAGATTCCATCTGTAATAACCAGGAATTTCAAATCACTTTATATGTATATAAATTATTGATATTTAAAACTTTGTGCTATATAGTGATTTAATATGTGATAACATATGTGAAGTGGTGTATGGCTAAATAAATATATATACGATAGTTATGGATATATATATTTATAGATTTCATTAAAAAGGAAAGCTTCATAACCTAATTATACATTAGGTGAGATAATTAAATAACCTAAGGGTTATGGTAATAATGAATAGTTAGTATTTAATATTTGTACTAACTTAAGTGGATAATTTTATTATTGCAGGTGATTAATAATTTTAAACCTAATTATAGTAAACCTAATTAGGTTACAAGTTAAAGAGATATATGTAAGTAATTAAATTCTATAAGATTGAAAATAGAAACCCTAAATAATCAATTAGGGTAATATATATTAAAATTGTTAAACTATGTTTATTACATAGCCCAAAACAATTAAATGAGAAGCCCAAAAGAAATAAAATGCAAACCAATACTTAGCCCACTTGATTAAGGGTATTTTAGACTTTTGATTAATCAAATTTGTGCATTAAAATAAAAGCAAAATGGAGGGGATAATGGGGCAAGAGTTACCGATTTTTGTAGGTCTTTTAAGGCAACAAAATTATGCTAATCAAGTTCTTTAATTAGTAACTCTTAAATTAAGTACAAGTGTGTCTATCTCCCATTGGTGGAAAATCTGCTTAGCACCTTTAATGACATGATTAGGCTTAATTGGAAGAGATAAGGTAAAGCCTTTTATCCAAGGGACAACAAAGATATGGGGGATATTAGTTATGATCCTAGTTGTATCTAACAATATTACAAGATACATTTCATTTTCTATTCTTCTTCTTCTATTTTTCTCCCAAGCTAGCAAAATACAAAGAGAGAAAAGAGAGAGAGGGGTTCGGATTTGAGGAGAAAGAGAGGGTGTGCTAGCTTGATTTATGCACCCTAAGTTCATATCTTACTTTGGTAGATCAAGGAAGGTTGCTACTAGAACAAGGTACAACCTAAATCTTCATCTTCTTCTTCTATTTGGTGTTATAGCAAGATTTGATGGGGTTATGAACTAATACCCAAGATACCTTAGTTTTACATATCATCATGTATGAAACTAAGTATCTTGAGTGTTAGATCAAAGGTTTAGAGGAAGAAAATGAGCATATGCTCTCCTAGGGGTGAAACTCTAGTTTTTCTTCCACTAAATCTTGTGTAACCCAAGTTTTATAACTTGGATTTGTGATCCGTCGAGGGGGGGGGGGGGGGGGGAATGCTAGATATATGAGTTAGCTAGTAAACCCAAGTAGTAGAACACAAATCCAACAATTTTTGAAGCCTTGGGGGTTGTTTTCCCAAAACAGTCCAGGTATAGAACTTAAAGCTTTAAAAACCCTAAAAGCCTACTGATCCGTTTTTCCTAAGGCTATTTCAGCCAGTTATGCATCTTTTAAAAATCAGAGAAAAATCACAGGGGTACCTTAAGAAGTATCTACATGTAGGAAAAAGAACGGACAAGTTTCAATGTGTATTTTGTGTGTAATGGCTTTTACCGTGAAGGACTTCTAAATATTCTTACCCAGATTCCTCACTGTGTATACCTTGGAAAAATATGAAATTTATACAATATGTGTATATATGTTATGAGAGTGTACCCTGAAAGTTTCAGAAATTTCTAAGCAAAACTAGATTTATGAAAAATATAACAAGATTCGGAGGTTTTGAGTACTTTAAATATAGTAAATTACTTTCTAAAATTCCAGAAAAATTTGTGAATCATTTTTGGATCATATAATATCTAGATCCAAAGGACAATAATTTTCAGAACCTGTTTGCTATTTTTCATAATAATGTTATAGTTATGGTTAAAAGGAAATAAATGGTTAAATGATGTCATAAATGAGGAAAATAAGATGTTAAAGCTTAGGTACTCCTATTATAGTGTAATCTAACCTATGTGAGGTATTTTGGTAATCTAGTATGATAAATAATATTTATGATCTTTTATGGGTATTAAATAAGTTGTTTAATAAAGGGTAAAATAATTAAAATAAATTATTTATTTGCCTAATAACTTATTAAAATATTACTATGATATTTGTAATATAAGAATCTGATATTTTTAAGTAAATAAAAATATTAAGATTTAAAACTTTATTGAAATATTATTGAATGGTTAATAATATTTGATTTAAGCATTAATAAATAATTAAAATATTTTTAAATGGCTAATAATATTAGATTAAAATATTATTAATAATATTAGATTAAAATATTATTAAAAGATTAATAATATTAGATTAAAGTATTAATTGATAATTAAAATATTATTAAGTAAATAATAATATTCAAAATTAAATAATATGTTATTAAAAATGTAATAACATTAGTAAAGGAATAAAATATTATTAAATAATTAATAATATTAGTAAATAAATAAAATATTATTAAAAGGTTAATAATATTAGTAAATGAATAAATTATTATTAATTGATTAATAATACTAAAGAATAAGTAAGGTATTATTAAAGTAATAATATTATTGCATGATTAAAATATTATTAAGAGGATTAATAATATTAGTAAAATATTAAAATATTAATAATATTAGTAAACGAATAAAAGTGTTATTAGTGGACTAATAATACTAAAAGGTGAATTAAATATTATCAAGATTAATAATATTAAGTGAATTAAAGGTAGTTGTTATTTAATAGTAATATTATCGAGGCATGATAATATTTCTAAGAACTAAATGTAATATGTAATATCTATGTGATTACATAATGTAATGTTATGCTATGGCTAATTGAAAGATTAACTATAGGTCGCTCAAAGGAAGATAATTAAATTGCCTAGCGGATAGAATTTAATTGCGTAGTAGTAGCCTACAAACAAGGCAAGTTCCCTAACTCAAACTCGAGTTATTATTTTCGAAGGCATGTTAGTGAATAATTATTGTTGATTATTCACATCTATACTGATTATTGAGATTCGCACTTTGTGCAATTGAATTCCTGTTCTATTATTATTGAACTGTGAATTAAATTAAAGTTCTTTCATTCATGAACTGTTTATGAGATAGATCTATGCTAATTGTATCAGCTAGATCAAGCATGTCTAAATTTGTTAAATCAAATGTGTTTTAAGAGCTGTTCTTATTAAATTGATATGGTAAAAACTCTTGGCTGAGAAAAGGACGAATTTGATTAAAGCATGATATCAATGCTGGATTATTAAGTGTTTATGCATAAATCACGGGGTATGAAAGGCTGATCCCCTTGATTATCAAAACTTATTAAAAGGTCCAGTTTAAATACTGAGAACCTTGGCAAATGTTCATGGTTATTTCAAACCACTCAGTACCTGTTATTCAATTATTCGAATATTCAACTGTTGACTATTAATTTATGTTCCTTTATAATTTTATACCGTTGTTGAATATTGAAAGCAAAACTTCTTTCTAATCATGATATATCTCCTTTGTGTATAAACTTGCTAAGCAAATTAGTTGCTTACCCTTGCTATATCATGACATTTATTTCAGCTAAGGCAGGAACGTCCAAAGGGGACAAAGGAAAAGGGAAGGTTCAAGAGTAGATGTTTGAGAAGGCTTATATACTAGTTTATTTTAAATGCTATTTGGTTATGTAAACTCTTTATAGTATTAAGAGTACGTTTTAAGTTAAGGTTAACAAACCTTGGGACTATGATTGTAAGACTTTATTACTATTATGATAAACAATGTATGTTTGTTCTTCTACATTAGTTAGAAAGTATGTTTGTTGTTGAGTATCGTGAACACCGAATTCGAGGTTAGGAAACCTTGATTTGGGGGTGTCACACCATCATTGGGGATGGATTATTATATTGCTTCCGTCACCGGATCACTTCCGATGCTTCGCGGAGTTGTGCCAATGACTGAGATATCGCTGGGGTTGAGCCAACGGCTGAGATGTCATCGGTCAGTACCCGACACTTTGCTGGGGTTGTGCCAACGGCTGAGATGTCATCAGTCAGTACCCGATGCTTCGCTGGGGTTGTACCAACAGCTGAGATGTCATTGGTCAGTACCCGACGCTTCGCTGGGGTTGTGCCAATGGCTAAGATGTCCCTGGGGTTGAGCCAATGGCTGAACTGTCATCGATCAGTACCTGACGCTTCGCTGGGGTTGTGCCAACGGCTGAACTGTCATCAGTTTGTACTCGATGCTTCGCTGGGGTTGTGCCAACGACTGAATTGTCATCAGTCTGTACCCAATGCTTCATTGGGGCTGTGCCAACGGCTGAACTATCAGCGGTCAGTACCCGATGTTTCATTGGGGTTGTGCCAACGACTGAACTGTCATTGGTCTGTACCCGATGCTTCGCTGGGGTTGTGCCAACGACTGAACTGTCATCAGTCTGTACCCGATGCTTCGAAAGTGGCAGTTTTCTGTAGTTTTTTAGCAGTCTTCATCATTGATCCCCAGACATTGCTTCGGGATGAATACCAAGGGTTTTTAGGGAGTTCCCCTTTCTGTCAGGATTACGCTACTTAAATGCAGGATTTCAAGACAAATCACTCAATCGCGTAACGATTTTTTCTCAAATTTGACTTTTCAGCTCATATAAACTCTATTTTACCTTGAATTGAACTGAAATGAGCCAGAGGGAGCGGGGCCCACCTTGGGAAGCCACAGGTAGAGGTGCGACAACCGCAGGTGGGCTCGCTTCTACTTGTGGCTTTATATTGGCTGCGGGAGTTCATTTGAAATCAGTTTTATTTCGAAGTTTCAAACGGAATTTGATTTTCTTTTTCAGATCTACGGAGTTCGGGCAGCCTATTTCAGATTTCGTCTGCTTCCACTTGTTCAGCGCATCGCAGGTAACATTTTACATCTTTTTTTCGCAAGTTTTGACCATTAAAAGCATGTAAACCACTTAGGGTGCTTTCAGACGCAATGTATAAAAAATGTATGCCTATATGACCTGCTAAAAATTTTCTGACTTCATATGTATGCATATTTTACTGTAATGCACATTTTGACGTAAGAAAATTCAGATTCTGAGACAGTCATTTTTTGTTCTTTTTGATCAGTTTACTCATCCTTTTTGAGGCCTAGTGAGCCTGGATTTTCAACTAAAAATGTCCATGGTAATTTGGCTACCACGCGAAGTTTACTTTTGATTTTAATTTATAAATATGAACTGTTCCTATTTTTGGGAAGGTGTGCTACTGAATGGACACCTAGACATGCCTGTGTGCATGCGAACAGTCCATTTTATAAAGGAGACTCTGGCAAATTTTTTTAAAAGCCCGAGCATTTAATAAACATGCGATTTTGACTCTACTAGGGATTTTTGACTGACCCGTGCATGTTTTCAGGGTTTAGCTTATGAAAAACATGCAGTTTTGACTATACGGGAGATTTTTGACTGACCCATGCATGTTTTAGGACATAGAAATGCATAAAATACTGATTTAAATTAATAAGCCATATGTTTTAGGCTTACCACACCCTTTCTGAGGTGATTTGGAGACTTTGTCCAGGTAATGGACTGAGATAGACCCGGCAGTGCTAGTAGGGTAGTTTCGGGAGTTAGACGGAGGCGAGCTTCTGATGTTCCTCAGCCACGTCCAGCTCGGCCGCCTCGTAGATTAGTAGAGTCGGTGATTCGTCCAGCCCAGGATGAGCAGCCTATTGATATTTATGATGAGCAGACTCCTTTTGCTGCTCCTGCCCAGGCTCAGGTCCCACGTGCGGAGCTTTCGGGCATTGTTGTGCCGATCCAGGAGTTATTGGGAGACTTGAGTCATCATCCATCGTGATTTCTTCACGCCAATGAGGTGACTTGAAGTTTTCTTCTCTCTGGATTCTCTTTCTTTCTTTTGCCATTCTCGGGGCATAGGTTTTTGACACAGTTTGGCTTTTGATGCAGGTTCCCTGCTTTACGCAGCCCAGAGGGAATTGGTTCAATGTGCACTCTCTCTACCACACTTTGCACCAGGAGTACAGGGATATCATTGACGGCTGGGGGTTTCAGGCATTCTTCTCTATTCTTCCTCACCGTTGCCCCTAGGGTTATATTAGGGCTCTGTCTGAGTACTGGTTCCACCAGACTCAGTCTCTTCATTTGTTGGACTGCGAGGTGATGATGACACCTATGGATTGGAGGTTCATCACCGGCATAGAGTTCGAGGGTGAGCCCGTGCTTGTTGTGGCTAACATTTCGCCCACTGCCGTTAGATCCCTGTTGGGAGTTCCTTTGTCTGCTCTCAAGGGTCGGACAGTCCGATCTGGTCCCTTGAGCATAGATGCCCAGAGTGGGGCTTTACTTGAGTCTCTGCCTGATGATCAGAGGGTTAGGGATCGCATCTTGAGGTGATTATTTTTTGTGATCATCAGAAGTTATTTTTTGGTGGATAACTAATCGACTGTGTCCTTCGCCCTGGTTAGTGCTACCCGATATGTAGAGCGCCTCAGTGACTTTGATTGGGGTTCCTACACGTTTGCCTATTTTCTCCGGGACATGCGTATGTTTTCAGAGGGTTTGACGGAGGCATGGTTAGGATTCTACCCATTTCTGCTGGTGAGTACATCTTTCTTGTACCTTTTTGATTTCTGATTTACATTTGTCAGTCTTGGTCACTAAGGACTTTTGATATTTACATGGCCAGTTCTGGGCGTATAAGAGGCTTCCTTGCCTACGGCCCGCCACTGCTTTAGGTCTGGAGACCTATCCTCGAGGACAACGTTGGCATCACTCCACTCTGATAGAGGTCCCTGTTGCTGAGGGTTTTACTCATTCCCGCCTGCAGTTGGAGCTTTTGACAGCCGGATAGATCTCGTGGATCCCATATACCTCTGAGTTTTTGACTGTTGGATTTGAGGGAGGCTTCCCCACAGGTTGGGAGTTTGCATTATCGACCTGCAGAGTCTTGTTTTTGACAGAGGGAGGCTAGGAGCTCTATCTAGGAGAGCATGCTATCAAGAGTATTACAGGGCAGATCCGTATTCCCATTATTCCTCCTTCTTGGCATCAATGGCCATTGGTCCAGCCACTGACAGATATCACTATAGAGGGCGTATTCTGATTTGTCCTATCAGAAGGCCCTTACAGCTGGGAGGCATTTAGCAGTTGGTGGAGCCCTCGCACGATTGGAGCTCAGACTCGTGCTACCCAGTTTATGGCAGACATGGTGCCTGGGTATATGATGATGACAGACTGGATAGCTTGCCTCAGGGAGCCTACTCATTTGGACCAGATCACAGGGCTGACCCAGCAGTTGGAGAGAGCTCATTTATTCATCAGGCAACTTGGCAGAGATCCGTCAGAGGCATCTTCTTTTGACCCTTCCAGCTCAGGAGCGGGCCCCTCTTCAGGTCCATTTTCCAGCAGTTTTGCAGGAGCTGATCCTCCCTTATACCTCCTAGACATGCCTGATGACCGCGACTTTGTGTCCACGGAGGAGATAGAGCAGGTTAACCACCTGAGTGTAGATATTTTAGATCTTTTTGGATAGCTATTGTAGCTATATCTTTTGGTTGGCCACTGTTTTGACTATTTGGGTGGCTGTGCCCCATTTTGATAGACCATTGTTATTAGTTGGGTGGTGGTGCCCCATATTCTTGTACTTTTTATTTTGCTTTATATTTATCATACAGGGATGATGCTTGTAGTAGATAGTTTATTGTAGATATGCATGATATTTCCTATCTATCGCATCATGTTTATTATTGTCATTATGCATGTATTATGTCATGTTTATGTATTTAGACAGATGAGTTCAGATTTGACCCCTGGATGGTCTTGTGATACGGTGATACAGATGGCGTCGTCCACCGTCAGTCGTATTGAGCACTTACCACCATTTGTGGTGGCATCATCCTTGAGATCATGGTATATGAGCCTGCCCTTCCCAACCAGAGGGGCAGTGGATCAGATGTTAGGGCATTCCTTGGCCCTCGTAGACTTTCAAGTTCCGTACGGGTTTGTAGATGGCCTTTTATCTTTTTGGATACCCGAGAGACAGGTTTTCCGCTTCGGGCGGCACGAGCTGACTCCGACTTTAGAGGAGTATGAGCGGTTCACTAGTTTGGCTTTAGATTTGCCCTTCACTCGTACTGCGATCAGCAACATGAGGAGACCATTTCTTAGGATGTCTGGTTTACATCACAGTGTAGTTTCAGATGAGATCGTTTATGGATGTGTGATCTCTATAGATTTCTTGATCGATCATTTTGGTAGGTTTGATAGTTACGATCATGCTGGAGATTTAATTTATTTTGGCAGAGGCATGGCATTTGGCCAGGATAGACGTTTTGCTAATGTGTATAGTATCTTATGTCTATATGCCCCTTCACTTGGACCACTTGGATGTCGGATTGATGGTCGTAGTTTGGGCCCTTAGACAGGGTAGCACTATTCTTCGGATGATATTGGCCGAGACGCTGAGAGCAGCTATGACGCCCCCAAATTCGGGTCCCTATTATTACCTCGGATCCGGTGCAGTCACGATACTACTATCGTCGAACTATTACATCTTTTATTCATAACTTAAAGAATAAACTTGCTTTATTACAATTTAGAATATAAATTCTTTTCATTATCAGGATCTCGTATAATGACTTCAAAACTTTTACAAGTTATAATCTTGGTCATTTACCATTCCTATCTTATATCACGTTTGATATTATAAAAATGCGGAATAACTTAAACTTATTCAATCTTTTTTGAATATAATCTTTTATTGCTTTCATAACTTGAATCCATTACATTTTCCTGAATCAAACTATATTATGATTCACTCTATTCAAATTTTTGTATAACCATATACATCTTAACTTGATATCCTTTATGTATTAACTAATACATCTTTATAGTACGACAAGCGTTAACCCTTGTAAACAAATATCAAGTACAACTACTAGAATCTAAACATGGTTCAAACGATAATCTAAATAGCATTCTTCGTTGTGATACTATCTAACTTTATCAATCAAGAAGCACGAAATCTTTATCGTATGTCCTCAACCTGCAAAAATGGTTATTTGCAAGAGTGAGCTTGACAGCTCAGCAGTTCTAACAGTTTTCATGCATCACAAAGCATATAACATCATACGCAGTTCATGCATTTATAATCAGTTTATATTACTAAGCATGCTACTTCTCACATAACAAGCATTTCATCAAAGAACAACTTTCAATCTCATACGTATCTCATATACAGTTCATATATAAGTTCACATCATTGCAGCATAATATAATTCAACTAACAGTTATTGAATTCATATATCAAATAGGAACTGAAAGACTTGCCTGATTCGTAGTTTAATAACTACGACTTAACTGCGTAAAGATATCTGTACTTCGTGTAATCCTACACAGTTATATAATCATAGATTCACACTCGTCAATTATACACATCCATACATTCTCAATATAATAATAAGTATTACATTATTGTCTAACTTGGTTCTTAGAACCTTGTTTCACTTTCTTCATACGCTTAGTATAGCTAGGTACGTATAGATATTACTTAATATCAATATTAACACACTTAACTATCTAAGTGTTCGACACATATTTAAAACTCATAAATATATAATCTATATTGCTCTTACGTTTCTCAAACCTTATCAAAACCCTTACATTCAAACTTTCTAAGTTTCACCTTTCAAAATCCTTGTCATACTTAAACTAGTCATGCAAGGCTACTATGTTCATCATGTATACATGTATATAAGGTTACTAACGTAAGTTTGAAACCTAGCATGCACATTCTATGCCCACTTCAAAGTTATATATTTTTCATTTATGCTTAACTTGATTTCACGACAACTAACATGGTAAGCATACATGTATGATACATTAGCGAGTCTAAGAGTACTATCAAACATGTCCACAAATATCGGAATCCAAATCTCAATGTAACATGTCAAGGTGCACGTTCAAAACTTATACTTTCATTAGTAAAGTTCACTAATAAGGCCTAACATGTTCATGCTATATATATACATATGTTAACATGTCTGTCATGTATTTCAAGGCCATGTAAACATGCTTGCAAAATCAGAATATGGATATGGTACATACGCGTCAAAGTTTGTTTTCAAAACTTACACTTTCGTTAGAAATGTGCACTAGTGAGGTATGCATGCTCATGTTACATTATGAAACTCATATACGTAAGTCAACATGCCTTTCATGCATTCTTAAACCATACTAATGTGTCTCAAAAGTCAGAATATAAACATGACTTATATACGCCAAAATTCATTTATAAAACCTTAAGTTTATTTTCAAACTATAAGCTTCTTCATCAAGTTTGTATCTCGTCATGGTCAAACCTACTCATGCTATGTCAATATACTTGCTTGTACATGTTACTTATGCTTGCAAGCTGGTTTAAGTAATCAGTTAACCTACTATCACTCACAGCCTTAACAAAAAATTAGAATCTGGTGCAGGGGACTGGCGTAGCGGTGCTGCTACTCAGTTATAAATCGGCGCAGCTGCGCCGTGTCTGGTTCATGCCAGAGAGCAGCCTGCTTCGGCAGTTTTCCAGCCCAAACACAAAAACTTAATACGAACTTGATTCTAATCAGCCATATAACAGTCTAAACATATATATAAGCTAGTATAGCAACTAAGGAACAATTAACAAACATTACTTGATCACATAATCATGGATTCCATACTCAATTCAAGAATTAGAAATTTATAAAATTTTAGAAAACATGAATTGAAGAACATGAAAGGTATATTATACCTCTGCTAACAACTTGGGCTTGCTGCTACTAAATTCTCTCTCAATTCTAGAATGCTATTACTAAGGTATACAATGCTCTCCACTTAACACTTAAGCAAAATTCTCAGCAAATGAAATTGAAGAAGGTGGGAGCTCAATTTATAGAACTTTCATTGCACAGACCATGAAATCCTCCATTGAATCAAACTAATAGATTGAAGGTTTGTATGTTGGTTAACGTGGAGTGGTTGAATGGTTGGTAGAACACATCATGATCCCCACTCCCCATTGATCATTGCTAGCTAGATTGCTGATTTTGAGATTATAGGGAGTAGAATAGCCTTGAGTATTTCACGTGTGTGGGAGAATGAGAGGTGACCCTTATTATGGGATAACAATTACAAGCTCAACTATTTGTCAATAAGCTACATGCTACACTTGTGTTATAATACACACACTATATACTTAAGTTGTATTCATATAATACATGTTTAAGATATAATTTTAATATCATCATGTATTTCACATAAATAATATTTCAATGTAGTAAATGTAATTTGCACACATATAATCCATGTACATTTCATCCTACCGGGTATAATTCTTTCGGGTATCATCACATTGTATTATCCCAACTCTATCATTCCAATTATTGAAATCCTTATCAATTAACAATTGTTTACTTATTATAATATTCATGAGGTATTTATTTAATGTTCCCTCCCACATATTGTCACATATACATTATTTATGTAACTTATAAAATTTGGTCAATCATAATATATAGTTCTTATATATTATATAGTCTCATTAAAATGTCACACTATACTTGCACAAAGCAATTAACTCCCATATTAATTAATTCCGTTAAATCATTCGTTCATTAATCAATGTAACTATTACTCTCCATAAGAATTAATTAACATTTATATGATTAATTATCACAATAAATAAATATAAATCTTATTATATTTATAAATCATTTACTCATTAATCAACATATTATCAAATAATTACTTGATAATAGTATATTGTCCATAACAATAATTAATATTATAAGACAATATATCTCATTCCTCATCAATACAATTCCGATTATATTTATAATCAATTTCTTTATTATTATACTATTACTAGCCATAATAATAAATTAACATACTATTGTAATAACAATTAACAATTAATATAGGTTAATTATTTAATAAATAATTCCTCCATCCTTGAATTAATTAATTCATCAACGAATCTATTATCGTGCCACACAAGGCATTTCTCACAAGCTTACATTAAGCTTATTCTCACTCTCATCACTTACTCATTTTCCACCACATTACTACTTATAACATGTTCAATTTACTTAGAACTATTAAATCACAAGGTTCACATAAATAGATCGTGAATGAAAATATTCAAATATTCTTTATAACACTTACGGTAATATAGTAACTCAAGCTATTAAAATAACTTAGTTTTCTTTCATTAATTAACTCTCTAGAAAATACATTAGAAATTATGTATTTTGCCATAACATAAAATATTATGTTTTCTCCAAATAAAAACATTCATTATTAGAAAATAATTTACTTATTATCTCAAGATA
This sequence comes from Panax stipuleanatus, assembly GCA_020205555.1. Classification (NCBI taxonomy): domain Eukaryota; kingdom Viridiplantae; phylum Streptophyta; class Magnoliopsida; order Apiales; family Araliaceae; genus Panax; species Panax stipuleanatus. Next base: position 100,026,315 of record CM035116.1, on the reverse strand, counting down.
TTATTCTTAATATAATATCAAATAATTACATGTACGACACATGTACATATATTATATATAAAAAATAATAATAAGTTTATTTTCTATTATAATAAATTATTTCCATCAATTTATATAGCAAATATGTCTTAATATATTTACCATATTAATTAATTATACCTATTACCTCATACAAAAATATATAAGGTAATATTATAACATTCCCCCTTTGATTAAAATAATTCAATTTTAGATATTATTTTAATATCTTTTATTAGAAATATATAATAATTATTTCTCTTTCTTTTCTATAAATTGTCCCCAAGATAATTTCTTCAAATATTAAATATTCATATAAAGATATAATGATTTCCATTTCCCCTTAATAACGTATATATATTTAACGTTATTCGTACATTAGACTTTCTCACATATTACCATTCTAAGTAATATATATAAAAAGTATCAACTATAATTACATATTCAACACATATATTAATTCACTCCTTTACTTAAGTAAATTAAACCCTGTACTATATCACCTTAGTTGATTAAGGTTTAATATTCACATTATATTATTCTGTAATATAACTTCTAATTTAAATTAACCAATATTTATTCTTATTAGTTAATTCCCTTAACTAACTCGTGCTTCACTATCCAAATCCATCCATGGATAGCTTAAGTACTAACAATAACCTATATTACATCATACTATTCACTAGTACATATATTATTCAAGAAAAAGACGATTATTCATTAAAAATATTTAATATCACCAACTTACTATGATAAAATAATTCTATAAATTATTTAATATCGATAGAAAATCTTATCCACCTCCTTTACCTCAACTCAATTGTCTTTACGATAAATAACAAATATATATTAATAATATATCTATTATTCACAAAATCACATATTATATAGTGCATATTACCCTATGTAACACAATACTTTCTTTCTCATAACACACACACATATATATATATATATATATATTCAAATCCAATACATGTCTTAAGAATTTTATTTATTGAATTCTTATTATATAAATTCTAAAAATTCGGGTTCTTACAGCAGCCACCCACTGCAGTACCCACCCGGAGGGGTTTTTTAGAGGCAGTTCGGTCTTGATGTACGTATGGCTCATGTCCCATCTACGACCGATTGAATTTTTCAGACACCGGGGTATTATTTTACCTATGAGATAGCCATGTCTTACTCCTTTCAGCCTGCGAAGTGTACCGACGCCGAGACATGGTCATCATTTCTGTCTGATATTGCACATCTATTCTTGATTCTGCCATGCTCAGGGCTAGTCTCCCCCTATAGCTTCGTCACCCACGCATCTGACATGGACTACCTGCCCCTAGCGGGATTGAGGGGAGTGACTACTTACCATCCTCTGGCTGTTATGGGCCAGTTTGATTAGTTTCAGAGCCTGCATCAGTTTGAGGGGGCTGTTGATCAGAGGATGCCAACTTCGTCTATGTCGTCTGCCGATTGAATCCGAGTGTATGAGTGTTGAACTCACAAGGAGAGGGCTGATTTCTCCAGTAGCCATCCGAATCGTTCTGTAGAGTACTCAGCGTGGTTGGAGGCGGATATAGCATCAGCTGCATTCATCCAGTCAGCTTCGATAGTGGATTTAGACGAGGAGGAGCCTATGGAGGATCCTGATTCTCCTACTGAGGATGAGTTGTTTATGGGTCTGACAGCAGCTTTAGTTAGTGACCCACCGATCATTCCTGCCGGGACAGATCCCGCTTTGGCAGACTCACTAGCTAGGATGACCTTTGAGAGAGATCAGGCTAGAGCGCTGATGTTGATCGCCTTGTCTGGCAGATATATAGATTTTACTGTGAGGGATGCGGCTCGAGCCGCTCAGGATATGACATTGATTTAGAGAGACGAGGCTCGATCTTCTCGCCATGCTGTTTTTGTCGATATTAAGGAGACTTTGATTGCCAGAGACGCATTTTTTGTGGAGAGGGATGAGGCTATAGTTTCCCGGGATTTCTACATCGCCGACAGTACCACTCTCTGATCTTATACTCATGGTCTGGTTACCGAGATGAGTGCATGCATTGATGATCACAGTGCCACACTGCAGATGACTGTGGATGTTCTAACTCGTATGGAGGCTGAGGGTATTGCACTTGCATCTGCTCCTCCATTTTCAGAGAGAGATGCCATGTTGGCACTATTGGCCCGCTTATCCATGGGTCCATAGACTAACTTTATTTTTTCTGCACATACTAGATCAGCCATTTTTGTCATGTTCAGGACACTATGTATATATCAAATAGTATTATATATCAGAGAAATATATTTTGATTAACTGCCCTATTTGGATATGTATTGTCATAGCTAAGTGATTACTATTTCTTTAATGACTTGCTGTTGTTGATGTATCTTGAGCTTCTCTTTGATGGACTGACAGTGAGATGTCAGAGAGTATCTCAGGTAGGCCTGCTGACCAAGGAGGCTTGATAGAATATAGGTTTTATATGGTTTTGGTGTCTTCGAATAGGTTTTTATTAGTTTTTTTGTTTTTCTTGAAGGTCAAACCGCACCATAAATGGCTGCCTACGTACTCCCTGGGTGTAGGGAGATCAGGTCATTCGTAGTTCAGTTTTGGTATGAGAGAGATTTAAAAAGTATTTATCTTGTGTTTTGAGTTTGGTTTGATGAGTTTTTGATTTTTTTGTTTGGTTTGACCGCACCAAAAATGGCTGCCTACATACTCCCGGGTGGAGGGAGATCAGGTCATTCGTAGTTCCGGTTTCTAGTAAAAACCGAGCCTGATTTGATTTGTAGGACTAGGATGCGGGAATGCATGCGTTTCAGACATAGTACCCTTTTATGGTGTTTGAGTTGATGAGTTGGGGAAATTCGATTCCGTCCATCTCTTGCAATCTGATAGCTCCTCCCGTCAACACCTCCTTGACAATGAAAGGGCCTTCACAATTAGGGGTGAACTTTCCTTTGGCTTCGTCTTGATTGGCCAAAACTTTTTTCAGCACCAAGTCATTTTCTTTGAATTTCCGTATTCGAACTTTCTTGTTGTAGGATCGAGAAATCCTTTGCTGATATAACTGCCCGTGGAAAATGGCTGTAGCCCTCTTTTCATCTATCAGGGATAGTTGGTGGTACCGGTCTTGCAACCACTGATCTTCTTCCATCTGAGCGTCGATTAACACTCGCAAGGACTCCATCTCTACTTCTATGGAAGTACTGCTTCCATGCCATAGACCAATGAATAGGGGGTAGCCCAGTAGAGGTACGCATTGATGTCCTGTATGCTAATAAGGTTAAAGGCAGCAGGTCAGGCCATTCTTTGTGATCGACGGACATTTTTTGCATGATCTTTTTGATGTTCTTGTTGGCCGCTTCGATAGCACCATTCATCTTGGGCTGATAAATGACGGAATTGAGATGCTTAATATGGAACTTGTTGCATAGTTCTCTCATCATCTGATTTTTCAGGTTCTTGGCGTTATTTGATATGATCACCTCCGGTTGTCCATATCGACAGACTATATTATTTCTGATGAAACTAATGATGACCTCTTTGGTGACTTTAGTGAAAGAGGCAGCTTCAACCCACTTGGTAAAGTAATCGACCATGATGAAGATGAATCGATGACTATTACTGGCTTTTGGTTCTACTAGACCGATCACATCCATTCCCCACATGGAGAAAGGCCATGGTGAACTTATGTTATGTAGCTCATTTGGAGGAGCATCTAAGGCATTTCCATGTACTTGGCATTGAAAGCATCTCCTGACATGATCGTCGCAGTCAGCTTTGAGAGAGAACCAATAATGCCCTGTTCTTGATATCTTCTTGGCCAGCAAATGACCACTCATGTGTGGACCACAGACTCCATCGTGGACTTCATCCATCAATCTTTGGGCTTGCTCTTTATCAAGGCATCTTAGCAGGCCTATTTTAGTATCCCTTTTGTATAGTGCATCTCCGCTTAGATAGAACTTCATAGCCATTTTGTGAATCTGCTTTCGTTCGGATTGGCTTGCCCCATCGGGTGTAGATCCATCTCGGAGATATTCCTTGATGTCTTGATACCAAGGCTGTTTGATAGGAGGTATTTCATCTGATATGTCTCCAATGTAATTCCCGTATGCCGGGGCCTTCTAACTTGTGAATTTAATGCAGAGAATCCCAGTCCTATCGGATATGTGGATCAAGGAAGCCAACGTCGCCAATGCATCAGTGAAATCATTCCTACCTCAAGGAATATGGATGAAGGCTATGTCGTGAAAATCCAAAGATATGTTAACGACCTACCGGTGATATGCCCGCAAATGCAGTTCTTTGGTGTGATATGCCCCAGTGGTTTGTCTGATGACCAATTAAGAGTCTTCGAAAACTAGTAAATATTTGATACCCATGGATTGACCTAACTTCAACCCCATTATGTAGCCTTCATACTCGGTTGTTGTTGGTGTTGCCAAATTGCAGTTTGGTAGCCAAAGGATATTGTTCTCTTGCACCAGAGATAAGGATTTCCCCAGCTCTGGCACCCTCCATGTTTACTGCTCCATCAAAATATATTTTCCATGGTTGAACTGTATTCTCTTGTTGGAGTTGTTAAATTGTCATGATCCCATCATCTGGGAAATAAGTCTCCAGGGGCTCGAACCCTCCTGATGGTGCTTTGGCTAATTGATCTGCAATGCCTTGACCTTTGATGGACTTCTGAGTCACATAGACAATGTCGAACTGTTGGAGGATCAACTGCTATTTGGACAGTCGACAATTCAACATTGGCTTGTTAAATAGGTATTTCAGTGGATCCATGCGGGATATGAGGTAGGTCATGTGCCCATGGAGGTAATGTTATAACCTCATTGCAGCCCATGCTAACGCACAACATGTCTTTCCGATCAGGGTATACTTCAGCTCACCACTGCTGAACCTTTCGCTGATGTAGTAGATGGCTCTCTCCTTACTACTATCATCTTTCTGTCCCAGCATACAGCCTATTGCATTGTCATTAACGGACAAGTACATAAACCGGGGAACTCCGTCCCTTGGGGGTACCAAGACTGGTGCTTCGATTAGCTACTTCTTGATGGCGAGGAAGGCTTTCTGACAATCCTCATTCCATTTGGTGGAGGAATTCTTCCTTGGTAGCTTGAATATGGGTTCACAGGTTGCTGTTAGCTGGGAAATGAACTTGCTTATGAAATTAATTCTTCCCAGGAACCCGCATATCTCCTTCTCTGTTCGAGGTACTGGCATTTCAATGATGGCTTTGATCTTGGCAGGGTCTAGCTCGATGCCTCGATTACTCAGCAGGAATCCCAGTAACTTGCTTGATTTGATGCCAAAAACACATTTGGCTGGATTCAGCTTGAGGTAGTACTTACGCAACTTATTGAATAGCTTCCTGAGATGGTCAAGGTGATCATCCTCCCTCCGAGATTTGATGATGATGTCATCCACAGAAACCTCTATCTCCTTATGCATCATGTCATAAAATAGGGCCATCATGGCTCGCTTATATGTGGCTCCAGCATTGATGAGACGAAGGATAATCGTCTATAGCAGAAGGTTCCCCAGGGAGTGATGAAAGCTGTTTTCTCCCAGTCTTCTTTAGCAAACATGATTTGATGGTAACCAGCAAAGCAATCCATGAAGGAATACATGCCATACTGCGCCGTATTGTCGATTAGGATGTGGATGAAAGGTACTGGGAAATTGTCCTTGAGGTAGGCTTTGTTCAAATCCCTACAATCCACGCATACTCATACTTTCCCTCTGTGTTTAGGTATGGGGACTATGTTTGACAGCCACTCTAGGTATGTTGATACCATGATGATACCGGCTTTGAATTGTTTAACGACCTCTTCTTTGACTTCCAAACTTCATTCAGGTTTTAATCGCCTGAGCTTCTATTTGATTGGCTTGAATCTATCATTGATGGGCATTCGATGGATGGCAATATCAGTAGATAGGCCAATTATATCTTCATATGACCATGCAAGCACATCCTGGAGCTGTGTTAGGAGTTCGATCAGGTCGATTTTTTGGTCTGGTGTGAGGTCTATGCCTAACTGGATTTCTTTGATGTTTTCGGAGGTTCCGATATTGACAGTGGTGGTTTAGTTGAGGTTTGGTTTGGGTTTATCTTCGACCCATTCTATGATCTCCTCGGGCACCTCATAGTCATCTTCCTCCTCTTGATCAATATCCATCAAGTCGAAGTTCAGTTTTACATCAAAGTTGTAGTCACTGTGACAGGTTGGCATCTCATCAGCAGTGACAAACAAATCTAACTCTGGAGTCCTAAAAACAAAAAATGCTTTCACTTTAATATATACAATTGCTTAAATATACAAAGCATTTGGCAAAGCATGACAAAAGTTACTGCTATAGCCGTGCAATCAAGAGTAAGCAGTAAATGAAAGCATGTTACAGGGCAGATGGACTCTCTGCCCTTTTACCCTTTTTGACTAAGGCAAGGCACGCTGCTCCAGTTATCCAGGGTTAGATCCTTATGAATAGGGAGGATCAAGGAATTATGCTCGTCTGCCTCATCTCGGATAATGACTGAGACATCATTTACAATAAGGCCAGGGTTTTTATTTGAACTGCCCCATTTCCTTTCTTGATGCGAGGAATTTGAATCTGATCCTCGTTGTCACTGTCTGGGATCTCATCATTCATACCCTCGTAGTTTATGATAACCCGCATGTTAGCAAATAGGTATCGTCCTTCGTACAGGATCTTTTTTTTCCCTTTTTGCTATCACCTTCAGGCTTTGGGGATTTCCTTTCCCCGGCTGGTATGATTGGAGGAAATAGCATGGCTGATATCACAGTAGGAATCTTCCTCATTGGCTATACGAAGCCATCATCAGTGAGGTTTGGCAGCAATATGGTGGAAACATGAGCCTTAGGGTGCTTATGTGGGTTCCGACGGATTGACCTGGATGAATAACCCAATTCGGCTCTCCCTGTCTGGCTCGGGATTTGGACTGGACTTGTAATACCTTGCTGATTCTTTCCTAACCCTTCTCCAGGTTGGAAACCTAAAGACACCATCTCTTGGCCTACTGTCATCACTTAAGGGGAGACTTTAGGCTTCAAGGCTGGTGCTCCGATAGGTAGATACTGAGTTTCACTCACCTCCAGGGCTTGAAAACTTGCAGGTTCAAACCCTGCATCCAGGCTAATCACCCGCATGTCTCCCTATATGCAGACAGGGTATTCCAGTTTGGTATTGATCGTGATGAGGTTGCCATTGATAATGCATTTGAGTTGTTGATGGAGGGTGGATGGCACTGCCCCTGCCATGTGGATCCATGGTCTGCCCAGCAAAAGGTTGTATCCAGTGGTGATGTTGAGCACCTGAAAGGACACATAGAAAGTGTGCGGACCAATCTCTAGAGGAAGCTCTATTTCTCCCATAACTTGTCGACGAGATCCACCGAAAGCCCGGATGACCACATGACTGGTTTTAATCCGGTTCAGGTTAATCTTCATTCTCTCTAAGGTGTCGTAGGGATAGATGTTGAGGGATGATCCTCCATCTATGAGCACGCCTCCGATCACATACCCGAAAGATATCACTGCTATGTGTAGGGACTTGCGATGACCCAACCCCTCTGCAGGTATGTCATCGTCTGTCAAAGATATCACATTGCTGTTGAAAATGTGTTCTACCACCTGACGGAATTTCTCGGCATCCACGGTATGTGGTAGATGGACTTCTTCCAGTACTTTCACCAGAATGTTGCGATGATCCATTGAGGATAATACCTAATCTAGGATGGACATTTGCTTGGGTGCGTCTTTCAAACTTTGCACCATTTTGATTTCATTGTGCCCCATTTTGTTGAGTAACTCTTCGATTTTCTCTTCAGCCATCTTTTCTTTGGCTTTGATGACTGGTTTGATCACCCGCTGAGGCTGGTGCAATGGATTATCCTTTAGTACAACTGGCAATGTTGTTTGAGGTGGAACCTTTGTCATTCCCATAGTTCCATGAGACCTTCTTTAGACTGATAACTGGATACTGAGGTCTGAAGGCCAAGATTAAAGGCTTGGGTGCGGCCACTTTCACAGGATTTTGTGTTTCTTTGACCCCTTTTCCTGGCAGTACTAAGGGTGTGAGGGTTGGTTCACTATCACAGGACACAACAGCCACTGTATCCTGATTCCACGCCGTGGGAATAAAGAGAGTGTCTTCATCTGGGAGGCCATAATTCCGATTCCCTTTTATCAATCCACCGCTTTCTATCATATTCTAAATCAGGTTACGAAGTGCCCAGCAATCCTCAGTATCATGGCCGGGTGCACTAAAGTGGTACTGACATATTTGGTCAGGCTTGAATTTCCTGAATCGCGGGTTTAATAGAGGTAATAAATCTGCAACCATTCCCTCATTGATTAACATCTGGAGGATTTCCTTCAACGGCTGGTTCAGGTTGGTGAAATTCCTTTGAAAGGCAAATTTCCTACCAGCTTGGAAATTCTCCTCTTTGACCATCTTGTCGGTCCAGGATTCATGCTCATGAGACCGGTAGTGATACCTTATGGGGATAGGACTGATCTCCGGTGTGGGGGGATTTGTATTAAATTGGTTGGTCTGATTCATCATCTCTTTGGTAATCTGATGTTGATATACGACCAATTCTGCTAACTGTTCAATTTGTTCCTTGATAGACCCAATCTCTTGTTCGATCAGGAATCGCCTTTGCGAGATTTCCCAACTGTCTAGGTTGTTATTACTAGATGGAGTCGACTCTCCTATATACCGGAGGTACTTGGATCCTTCTCTATTACCTGTGTTGATCATGTTGACATTTTCCTCTTTGTGCTGAGGGAGGGGATTATCCTGCACGTGCGGTTGATCGGGCTTTGTCACCACAATCTCTCCGTTGTCAATCAAGTCTTGAATTTTATGCTTGAGAGACCAACAGTCTTGTGTGTCATGGCCCGGAGATCCATAATGGTAGGCACACATCTTGCTTGGGTCAAAATTTCATCCACCGGTGTTGGTTGGTGGAAGGAGTTGCACAATCTTCTTCTGTGAGGTTAACAATTTTAGCACATTCTCGAGTGAATCCCCTAATTGGGTGAATGTTCTCCGACGTTTGGCCTCCATAGTCTTCTGAAATGGAGGGCTCGAAGGTTGAGCTGAAGCTTGGAAAGGGGTATAGATCCTCCTTTGAATGAGCATATTGTTTGACTCGCCCCTTGGATTCTGTCCTTGCAATACTAAGGACACTTCTTCATCTTTCTTTTTATGTGTTCTCCGGTGATTAATCCCATAATTTACGGATTGGATATGCTCAGCAACGGCTTCCAAGGCAGTCATGTCCTTTATCTTCCCAGACTTCAGCCCCATTTTGGCCATCTCACCGTGCTTGATCATTTCAGAGAATGGTTTTCCTATGCCTGCTAGGACCCTCTCATAATATGGAGCGTCTTGAATATCGATGAAGGTCATGACTATCTCAGACTCAGTCATAGCTGGGGTGACTTGTGCTGCAACCCTTCTCCATCGTTGAGCATATTCTCTGAATGACTCAGAACTTTGTTTCTTAATTTTGGTTATCTAGTATCTGTTTGGAGCCAGCTGAGATTGGAAGCTGTATTGACTGAGGAAGGCATGGGCCAACTCTTCCCAACCGTGAATTTTGGAGTTATCTAGACGGGCGTACCAGGCTCTAGCCTCTCCGGTCTAACTCTTCTGAAATAACTGCATTCGAAGTTTCTCGTCCTCCGCATAGGATTTGAGTTCTCCAATGAATACTTTCAAGTGATTGTAAGGGTCTCCTAATCCATCATATTTCTCAAAATTAGGAGTTCTAAATTTTTCGGGATAACGAGCCCCAGGGAATATACAAAGGTCTGAATAATTGACACTGCCAAATGCCCCAGTCCCTTTGATAGACCGGATGGTTTCTTCCATCTCCTGTACTTTCTTTAGAATGTCACCAGCTTCCTGTTCTTTGTTGAGGGTGGTGATTTCAGGAGTTTTGTTGGTTATGTCTTGATTTTGTGATCCAGGAATCTGAGTATCTGCCTTTTTGGTCTCTTGATTGCCACCACTACCACCAGGTGTTCCTGGTTCTGTGTGAGCTTGGGCTTGCTTCCCTTTTAGAGCCTTACTTTGTTCTCTCAGGAAACTGGCCAATTCGGCTATCTGATTCTTCAGTCCTTCGAACTCTTCCCTAGAGACAGGGGTGGATTTTGGCTGAGCACTTGAAGTCATGTCCGTGGGTGGACTTAGTGCTTTCTTAGACTTAGATCTAGTTACAGGACCAATTTTTTACCTACAACAAAATGTAGGCGTGTCAATATCCTAATGTAGGTAGGGATAGGATGCATGCCATGATATGTTTTTGTGGTTTTTTAATCTTATCCTTCAAAATAGAGGTCAGTTGTTTTGATGACAGGATGACAAGATGTATATAACAAGGAATGTAAAATTTTTATTAGGGTATTTACATTGTGCTCCTTTACATTGGAATTGAAAACTTGACATTGAATTGAAAGAGGAAGGATGGAGAAGCTTCCCATCGGATTTGGTTAATCAGAGGTTGACCTATCTTAGGCTACTCTCGTCGCTTTTTGGCATGAAGGTCCCCAGATCATCGTAATCTACTAGAGGGAAAATTAATCCGATCTTTTAACAGGAGCGAATCTGGGTGGTGCATTTTCATGAGCCCTGAAGACTTAGTCTCCCTCGAAGACATTACTTATCACCGACGGGTTTGCCTCCTGGTGGAGGAATCACATAACATACATTGACATACATCGCGTCTCACCGTTATACATATGATGACATTGGTGTAAAGCACTAATATGGGCTTGAAGTACTAAAAAAGCAGGAAAGCATTAATTCACATTCATTCAATGTAAAGACTCATCATTCACATATTCATTCAATGTAAAGACACAGCATTCACACATACGCAGATATAAAAGGGAAATTTTGAAAAGATTTGAACGCGGCCTAAACCATCTACTGTCCTCAGTAGAGTCGCCACCTGTCGACGTCGGGAAAAAATTCGCGGGTCAGGTCACAACTCGGATCTTTCTCTCTTCCTAAGTTTTGTTTACCCTTATTCTTTTTATTAGGAAAAAGGTTTTGAATGGTTTTTTAGGAAAAGGCCAACAAGTATCATGTCGACGATTGAACGTTTTTACAGAGTCGCCAGTTGGTAGATTTGAAATGGTTGTACCAACTTAACCGAGTTTTGTTTGAAAGAGGTCCAATTGCTGGACACTGTCGAAACTTGATCTTCGAAACTGATGTTTTGAGTTCGGGGGCTTGGTTATGTGTGGGGAAGGTGTTAGGCACCCCATAACTCCCGTGTAAACACGGTACCGCATCTTTTCAATATTTTCCTTTTGAATCTGCAGTGTATGTGTGAATGCTGGAAGAAAATTGGGCCTATGCTTTGATTGGAAGTATGTTTATGCATCGTTGAACCTATATACGAAGGGTTTGATTTGATTTGCAAAAAGTCTTTGATTTGATTTGCAAAAGTGTTTGATTTGATTTGCAAAAGCTTCTCTTTTCGATAAGATTATTGAAATGATGTTTTGAAAGAAGGTTTTCAAACCCTTACGCTAACATAGAAATTGAAGCATATTGATACTTCAGTTTTATCTTTTAAGCCTTAAGGCTCAATTTGAATGATGATTGTCGGGCTACGAGCATCCTCGACCACAAAATATATACAAGTGTCGGTCTTCTCATGGGCATGACAGTCATCGGAGTGACTCTGACACGACAAACCATATTTTCACTATGTTGAGACCTTAAATCCGGATAACCGTTTTAAGGACTTTTTCATGTACATTTTTACAGAAAAACTGGCAAGGTACATTTGTAAAGGGGAGTTTGTCCATCGTGGGAATCAGATTTTGATCTGTTTGATCATGAATCCCACGATTCCTAGGCTCATAGAGGGAGGCCAACAAACCTGCACAACCCAAATTTGTACAAAAATATATCCAAATATATCCAGATCCAAGGATTCATCAATAAATTCTGGCTCGCAAATGGCCAAAGCATCTCGTTCCCACTAGATAGCGATCTAAGGGCCGCGAGGTAGCTTTTATAACTGAAACTAAATAAATGCTAGATTTAGATAAATCTTAGCCATTCTAGCTTTTCGGTTCTATCTGGACCTATTTTGAACCGTTTGAAAGCTAGATTTGACGAGATTTAAAGAAATCTAGTTCGCCAGCAGAAATGTCAGTGTCGATTCATATCAAATGAATATTTAAAGCAACAATTTAATAAAAATGAGTAAAGCTATATATATATATATATATATATATATATATATATATATATATATATATATATATATATATACTTCAATCCCAGTACGGGCTTGCGAGTGAAAACCCATAGCCCTTTATATATAAGAAAGTTGTAAAGGGCTATGGGTTTTCACTCGCAAGCCCGTACTGGGATTGAAGTATATATATATATATATATATATATATATATATATTTACAAAAACTGTAAATAGCCACGGAATGATCCAGGCTTTAACAGAATTGAAATATATATATAAAAGCGTAAAAAGGGCGGTGGGTTTTCACTCCGAGGCCCGGACTGGAAAGTAAATATATATATATATATATATAGACAGAAAAGTAGTCAAACTAGGACTGGGAAGATAACCAAGTATGGTGAATGGTGCAAAAACAGTAAAAAGGCCACAGAATGATCCAGGCCAAACTGGAATATATATATATATATATATATATATATAGTTATATATAGACAAAAAAAATAGTCAAACCAGGACTGGAAAGATAACCTAGTATGGTGAATGTTGCATATATATATATATATATATATATATATATATATATAAAAGCAATAAACTACCACGAATTTGACATTTGAGCTTTATAGAATTGAAAAGTTAGTATACATATAGTTAAATATATACAAAAACAAGCGAAACCCGGACTGGAAAGATAACCCAGTTCGGCAAAGTTGCTAACAACGAAGATGAAAGTATATCAAAGCTGTTAGAAGCGACGGATCGTCAATTCGAGTTGTAGAAATGTCAGAAAATGTGTTTAGGTACTAAAATATACCAAAAGTTAACAAAAACGGCCACGGAACTGAATTTCGGGTATATTTAGAAAACGAAACTTGATATGCAAGTGTATAAAAGTGCGAAGAAGTAATAATAACTTTCTGATCGTAAAAATACTCACAATGGACTGCTACATGGATTTTTTTTGCCAAATTGTAGGCTTTAAACGTCCAAATCTACCCGTTATTTTCTGATATGTGGTAGTATATGGGTATATCTACGTGTTAGAGTGAAAAAATTTGGGTTTGAAAGACAAGCAAATGGCTGGAAAACCAAACGGGCAGGGGTTTAGAGTGTTTTCGAATTCTTAAAATGGGCTGGGGGTGATGTAAGACCCCAACTTTTATGAATAAAGATTTAATTTTCTTTATATATTATTTCGAAATAGTAAGGTGTTGATTTGATAAATGTAAAAAATTATGGGTGAAATGTGCAAATATTTCAAAATGAGCAAGTGGTTATAAAATATTCATTGTTGTCGGGGAATATTCGTTTGGTCGTGGAATATTCTTGTTGTCGGGGAATATTCGTACGACGGCGCAGCTATTTGTGGGCCCCACAACGGAATAACTGTCGGATATAGAAAACGACAGAAATAACCTTTTTATAAATAACCGTAAAACTGTTACGGTTAAACTGTTCAAAAACCCGGTGATAAAAATACAGTAATACGCGTTGTGTACAGTAGCACACGGTATTGCATAGTATTTTGGAATTATTAGTTCTTACGGAAGAAGTCACTTACTCAATAATTGTTACAGTAATTACTGTTCAATATTTTATATTATTGATTCAATAATTGCATGATATTTTATTGATTCAATAATTGCTACCGTTGATATTTTGTATTATTGATTCAATAATTGTCACTGCACAGTATTTCACATTATCAACTCAATAATTCATATTATTTGAATAATATTATTAAAAAGCATTATTGACAATGTCTAAGGAAGTTCTGTCTAGGAGAGGTTATTTAATTGCAAACCAGTAAGGAGAAGTCCTTATCAGAAGGCCCCCTCTTTCCTGAGAACGACCTGGTTGTAAATATTGTAGTTCTGTAATATTATTTGTGAATAATTAATTATTAATTTATATGATAAGAAAATATTTATTTTGTGGATTTCGGCCATTTTCGGTTGGGAATTTGGAGGGATTAAAAAACGTTGATTAATTGTGTGATGAGTAACATAACCATTAGAGGAAGTTACCGACACTCGAAGGAAGTTATGGTGATATGTGGCATTTTGTAAGTTGGGACCCATAGGTCATCATCTAAGAGTCACTTTCGTAAATAGTAATTCAAATAGTCACTTGCCTCTTCGTTTTTTTAAAGAGTTACTTGCTTCTTTGTTTTTCCAAGAGTTACTTGCCTCTTTGTTTTTCCAAGAGTTACTTGTCTCTTCGTTTTTTTCAAGAGTTACTTACCTCTCGTTTTTTCAAGAGTTATTTGCCTCTTCGCAAATAGTAGTTGCCTCTTCAATATTATCAGGAGTCATTTTGGACATTCGTTAAAGCCAAGGGCCACTTTCAGTTCTTCTATAAATAGAAGTTCAATTCTTTATTATTTCTCACCACCAATTCACAGAGTTATACAGAGAGAAGCCTTAGAGAGAGAATAAGAGAGAAAGAAGGAGAGTATTCTGCAACTACATTATTGCAGTATCCAAACTTCTACTAAGGTAAGGGGTATTATTTCTTTCGTATTTGTAAGGGATGTTATTTTCTTCCGTAAACGATGTTATTCTTTTCCATATCATTATACCAAAATATTGTCATGGATTTTATTATGAAATTCTTACTTTTTCCGTCGGGGTTACTATTCACGTGTACGGCACTATTCACGTATACGACACTATTCACGGAAAAATTAAATTTTCTTCTATTTGTCCAAGTTGCTTGTTAAGGTTCCTATTTTTAATTGGATCCAAGGTTTGAGCTCTATTATTGAATTTTACTCCACAGTATTATTATGGAGTATTTTTGAACTTGGATAAATTAAAATGCGAATCCTTAATCTTTGTCCTTTATCTCACAGGATTCATTAATTATAATATTTTTCATCATCCTCAGTCCTATATGGTGATATAACTGAATATCTTTGGCCTGTAGAGCAAAGATGAATGATTACCTGATGAATATATTTGGCCGTAGTGCAAAGATGACAGGTGTTGAGATGAACATGACCAACTGGTGATACAAATGAATATCTTTGGCCTGTAGTGCAAAGATGAATATTTGATTCGAGATGTATATTGATTGATGTTACAGGGATAAAATATTGATGATGAACTTTTAAATCATAGAAGATAGTAGACTTCATTCTCTACTTAACTCTTCTAATGAATGGTTATTTTCGCTGCAAATATTGATTTAAAACTTGTTGTCCATAATATTTTATCTGAATTGTTGAAGACTAACGATAATTTATTTTCTATTATCTTAGTCATAATATTCTTTACTGGGCTAGTTGAGCTCACCCTTTTCATCTATTGTCCTCTTCAGGAAATGAGAATGTTGCAGGAACTAGTCGGGGAACAGAGTGATGGTTCGAGTTAGAGCAGTAGTAGTCCTCACTATTTCTAATAAATAGTGTGAGAATAATTGTAATGAGGACTTAGTTTGAATGTTAATATTTTCTACATATTTGTATTGACACTCACAGTTGTGTGGTCGTATTTTGCATGACCGTGTGATATAAAGATTGTATTTGAATTCTGTACCATGTATTTGGCGACTCAGGATGGGTTGGGTTGACTGGACCTATTTTGGGGGCGTCATAGGTGAGCTCATATATATAGACCCAGGAGCCTCCACTCTACCTGCTGCTGTTGCAGGTAGAGGTGCGGCTCCACGTGGCAGGGCCCACGTGGCTGGTCCCATTGCATCGAAGTACGTGCACTCCAAGCAATACGATGTCAGGTTCAAAAGTTTCTAACTTTTGATCGGAGCGTCCGTTTAAGGCGTGCTATACCTTTCTGAAAAGCCCTTGCCGAGCGAGTCGCAATGACATGGGAGAAAACCTTTTCCGAGTCCAAAAAGACGGGTTCATAACCGGGTCTTTGATTCCTCGCAGTTTATCCGTTGAGCTGTCTTGCGCTGTTTGCACTCGAGATCATCGTTATGGTTTGTTTTGACCTTAGTGGCATCAATTCGACTTGAGTTTGACCGAATCGGCTTAGAGTTGGTAAAATGGCAGTTTTGCCCCTCCCGGGGTTGCCTTCAGTGTCGGCATAGCCTTTGGCTGACTTCCCGAGGTTGTTTCCATGGTTTGGATCCCATTCGAGTCTGTTCGTCCTCAGTGTTGTCTCTGAGGCTGACTTGGTCATTCCAAGTTTTCCTTTGGAGATGCTGTGATGCTTCAAGATTATTTTCGAAGGTGACCTGACTTCACCGGTTGAGACCGGGGCTGACCTATACTTCCCGGGTTGAGACAAGGGCTGACATGTACCTCCCGGGTTGAGACCGGGGCTGACTTGTACCTCCCGAATTGAGACCAGGGCTGACCTGTACCTCCTAGGTTGAGATTGGGGCTGACTTGTACTTCCTGAGTTGAGATCGGGGATGACCTGTACCTTCCAGGTTGAGACCGGGGCTGACCTATACCTCCCGGGTTGAGACCGGGGCTGACCTGTACCTCTCGGGTTGAGATCGGGGCTGACCTGTACCTCCCGGGTTGAGACTGGGGCTGACCTGTACCTCCCGGGTTGAGACCGGGGCTGACCTATACTTTCTGGGTCTGGACCGGGGCTGACCTGTACTTCCCGAGTTGAGACTGGGGCTGAGTTGATGGCCCGGTATTGAGACCGGGTTTGAGTTGATGGCCCGGTATTGAGACCGGGGTTGAGTTGATGGCCCGGTATTGAGATCGGGGTTGATTTGACGGCCCGGTATTGATACCGGGGTTGAGTTGATAGCCCGGTATTGAGACCGGGGTTGATTTGAAAAGACAGTCTTGCTCTCCTATAGTGTTTGTAACAGGAAATAAAATTTTGAGTGTCTACACATACAATTAATACCCCATACGTCAAAGAGCTCCACTTCTAAGATGGTGTTGAGGGGCATCTCGTGTCACTTTGAAATACAACCCTTTGGCATCGATCGCACTTTAGAACATAGAGGTAGGCATCTTTGAACAAGGTAGGCCAGAAAAAACCTTATTGCAAAACTTTTGTTGCTGTTCTATCCCCTGCGTAATAGCCTCTATAATCCGACGAGTGGCAATGACTAAGTATGCTTTCCATCTCTTCGTGTGGCACACAACGTCGAATAATCTGATCTGCACAAATCTTGAACAGAAAAGGCTTATCCTAGAAATATATTGCTTAACATCGTGAATGAACTTCTTCCGTTGTTGATAATTTAAATCTGGTGGAAACAAATTACTTTCCAGATAGTTCACATAATCCGCATACCAAGGCACTTGTGCTGTGACTCAAAAAACTTGCTCATCCGAAAAAGTCTCGTTAATCACATCTTCATCCTTTTTTGAATTGTTGAGTTTTCCAGTCGTGAAAGATGATCTGCCACCTGATTTTCTGCACCTTTTCGGTCTTGGATCTCCAAATCAAACTCTTGCAGTAGAAGAACCCACCGAATCAACCTTGGTTTCACATCCTTCTTTGCAATTAAATATTTTATGGCGGAGTGATCAGTGTAGACAATTACCTTTGTCCCAATCAAGTAAGCTCGAAACTTGTCGAAGGCAAACACTATCGCAAGTAACTCTTTTTCTGTGGTGGTGTAATTCAACTGAGCATCCGTCAATGTTTTGCTGGAGTAGTAGATGGTATGAAAGACCTTATCTTGACGTTGTCCCAAGACTTGCTCCAACTGCGTAATCACTTGAGTCACACATTAGCTCAAATGGCAAGGTCCAATCGGGGGCAACAATGACTAGGGCGGTTACTAATTTCTTTTTCAGGACTTCGAAGGCCTCAATACACAGCTGATCCATCTTAAATGGGACATCTTTTTCTAGAAGTGAACATAATGGTTTTGAAATTTTAGAAAAGTCTTTGATGAAGCGTTGGTAAAAACCTGCGTGTCTCAAAAAACTCCTTATTCCTTTCACATACGTCGGTGAGGGTAGCTTTTCAATAGTTTTAATTTTTGCCTTATCTACCTCTAAGCCCGCTGGAGAAACCTTGTGCCCCAAAATTATTCCTTCTTGTACCATGAAGTGGCACTTTTCCCAATTTAGCACCAGATTTGTCTCCACACAACGTTTCAAGACCAAGACCAAATTGTTGAGACAAAGGTCGAAGCTATCCCCAAACACAGAAAAATTATCCATGAAGACCTCCAAATTCTGCTCTACCATATCTGAGAAGATAGCCATCATACAACGCTGAAAAGTTGCCGGCGCATTGCAAAGACCAAAAGACATACGCTAGAATGCAAAAGTTCAATAGGGACATGTAAGCGTGGTTTTTTCTTGATCCTCCGGAGCTATTGCAATTTGATTGTATCCCGAATAACCATCAAGAAGGCAGTAGAATTGGTGTCCGGCCAGCCTATCCAACATTTGATCAATGAATGACAAGGGGAAGTGATCCTTGCGTGTAACCTTATTCAACTTGCTATAATCCATGCACAATCTCCATCCGTTAACTGTTTTTGTTGGAATTAGTTCATTATTTTTATTTTCAACAATAGTCATTCTTCCTTTTTTTGGTACGTACTGTACATGAGTTACCCAAGAACTGTCTAAAATCGAGTAAATGATACCGGCATCCAACTACTTGATGATCTTTTTCTTTACCACCTCTTTCATAATTGGATTTAATATTCTTTGTTGTTGTAGACACTTGAAATTTTGCATTCCTGTTACTAACCATGCAGGAAGGCAGAATCGTCTTTTACCTTCCAGAGACAACCCTAGAAGTTTGAATCATCCAACCATACCCTCGGAGATAGCCCCGAGAAATCATCAAATCAATTTCTCAAGAGACAGCCCCGGGAAATATCAAATCAACCTCAGAGATAACCCTGAGAACCGACAGAAGTCAACAACAGTCAAACCCCGGATGTGATAACCAAGAATTTCTAAGTCACTCTATAAATAAAAATATTAATGATATTGAAAAATTGGTGACATGTAATGAGTAAATATATAAACATATGAGTATTATGATTATTTATCAATGATGATAAATAAGTTATAGCTTATGTGATGTATGATATTAAATGAATATATATTATAATAGGTATATATGTTTATTTATTTTATAAAGAGAATTAAAAAGGAAAGTTACATAACCTAATATACACATTAGGTATGAGAATTAAATAACCTAATGATATGTTTGGTTGGTGAGAATGGAATGGAATGGGAATGGAATGATCATTCCTTCAGAAATGACTTAAAACATGTTTGATTAGTCATTTGGAATGATCATTCCATTCCTTAAGTTATTCTCAGCCTAATTGTAATGTTATTTTTCATTCCCATTCTAATAGGTAGGTTTACTTCATTTCGTTCTAATCCTTGCTCATTTTTAAACATGCCTATATCCATCGATCTATCTATCTGTCTCTCTCTATCTTATATAATAGCTTCGCTCGCCTCTCATGGATTCCATCATAGGTACATGTCTCCCCTCTATCTGCTTTCTCTTTTCACTCCCTCCTAGCTCTTCTCTGTCTTATCTCTTCTCTCCTCCCTCTCCTCTAAAATTGATCCCATAGTTTTCATTTTCCAGGGTAATTTTTCTTGTAAGACATCTAATTTTAGTGTACTTATTTGTGATCACATCTAATTTTGGTGCTCAATCAATTTTGATTTTGGTTATATATGCACTAGGGAAAAAAATCCCTTCCTCACGAATTCCTCCACATGCGTGAAACTCCATTGTTTCTCTCTCGTAAGTGCTTTGAATTTTCTCTCCTAACCCTTTCAATTTTTATGCTTACAAGTTTTGCTGATTGTAAGTTATTTTCTTTGCCATTTTTTAAGCTGAATTGTCTCTCAAGTGTTTGAGCAATTGCCTGTTCGAAAATTTTCACAAGTAAAAAATCGAGGTCTGGTCCTGGGGTTCGCAAGGGCTTTGAAGGGGGCCAGATGCCGCTTTATCGTCGACTTCCCAAATTAAAGGGTATTGCTGGAGGTAATCTCAATTACCATATTTTCTATTCTATCATAATTAGGATTGTATTTTCAGAATTGTCGTATATACGTGTGGATTAAAGTTTTGTTCTTTATGTGGGATGATTCTTCAATACTTCAAGTTATTTTTTAATAAGAGTAATTGCATTATTGTGGATATTAATGTGCCTTCAGCTTTCTTTTCTTAATAAGATCCTCTAGTTGTGATGTAAATGTTCAAGGATTCTCATGGGTCACTATGTTGTTTAAGTTCTTTTCTTCACCAAAAGCACCATAAATGAGCATGATGCTGCTTGCTTGGCACTCTGTTTCACTAATTTTCATCTCTGGTTGGTTTGAGCTTGCCATTTACTTTTCTTTATAAGGATTCAATCAATAACACCTTCCCCTATGAAGGAAGGCTAAAAAGGAGAACCACGTAATCCTTATCCTATTCAATGTATATAATTGAAATCTTCTCATCTCTTGTGTTTGAAAGTTTTCTCCATGTCAGCCAAATAGTAGAAACACGTAAATCCTTATCTTCTTTGTGTGTGAGTGATTTCTTCTTTTGTTGGTTTGAGCTTGCCATTTACCTTCCCTTGTGAGTGTAGGCCAAAACATAGAACCATGTAGACCCTTATCTTTTCTGTGTTTGAATGCAATATTCTTATGTTGGTTTGTGTTTGCCATTTACTAGAATCTTCACACTTCAATCTACAACAACATGTTCCCTGTTAAACAAAAAGAACACAACAATTATGTTTGATTGTTTATAACATTGTGCAAGTACTATCTGAGGACAAAATCTTTTTGTACGCCATATAATTTCACCCTCTAACATAAGAGACCTTTTTTGGGAGGAAAAAAAAACTTGTTCAGTTATACAACTTTGTTAGTGAAAATTCAGAAAGCCACACTGTCCAAATACCTCCTTTTTTAGAAATTTTGAGTTCTGCATATCTTAGGTCCAAGTTGGGTTGCGTGAGTGGCTTTTCCCCAAGTGTTATACATCTCCAAAAAGTTGCTACTGTATAATTTGAGGAATTCTAGTTTTGTTTTCTCAGTTACTTACAGGTTCATTTAGAAATGTCTTTTTTTCTTAGTCCATTGGTAACTCATCCATATGATTTTAAATTATAGTGTAACTTGTAGTTCTCTTCTGAAGGAGGTACTCAGAAAAGAAAATTGATGCTTTTATGAGTTTACTAAATTTTCACAAGTCAATTTTAAGAAATTTTTAAGGTTTAATGATATGCAACTCATGTGCTATATTCTGACTTTCTATGTTCTGTTCAATTTTAAGGTTTGCAGTAATGGCTCGATTAAATTTCGATGCAAGGAAAAATATCGCGAAGAAGAGGATTGTTATACTATTTACAATGTGGTGGCACATGATTACATTGGTGAATTGGTTTTTTCAAATTATGGGTTTGATTAGGCGGAAAGCTTTAAGGCGACAATATTCCATTTATAAGTTGGGGAGGACACGTTACATTGATAAATTGGTCAATGGAGGTGATAATAATTTTATTGAACAACTTAGGATGAATATGAGTACCTTTCACAAATTGTGTTTTACGTTTGAGACGAAAGGTTACTTACGTTCAACTAAGCACATGGATGTAATGGAACAAGTTGCAATATTCTTGTATATATTGGGACAACATTCAAAAAATCGTGTTATCAAATTTAACTTTGAAAGGTCTGGGGAGTTGATAAGTAGACATTTTCGTAAGGTACTTAATGCGATTTTAAGATTGCAAGGAGACTTTTTTAAGAATCCCGAACCAATTGTAGATGACTCAACTGATGAAAGGTGGAAGTATTTCAAGGTACAATTTGCACACATATACACGCATATACATTTTTAACATAACCTCATATGTTTAAGTATATCTTGTAATCCTTGTCTATGTTATTATAGAATTGTTTAGGAGCTTTGGATGGGACTCATATAAAAATGAACGTACCCACAGAGGACAAGTCTAGGTACAGAAACAGAAAAAGTGAAATTACAACAAATGTTCTAGGAGTTTGTTCACCAAAGATGCAATTTTTATATGTGTTGCTTGGTTGGGAAGGGTCGGCTGCAGATGGTAGAGTACTTAAAGACGCATTGCTTAGAAAAAATGGATTAATTGTTCCAAAGGGTAAGATTTTTTTTAGCCTCAATGAAGAATATCCTTTTGAGATAAAGAAATAACATATATATATTTTTATTTTGAAGGTACTTATTATTTGGTAGATGTTGGCTATACTAATGGAGATGGATTTCTTGCACCATATAGGGGTCAAAGGTATCATTTAAATGATTGGAGACATGGACATCAACCCGTTTTTGCTGAGGAATATTTTAACATGAAGCATTCATCAGCGAGAAATGTAATTGAAAGATGCTTTGGCGTTCTTAAGAAGAGATGGACAATTCTTAGAAGTCCATCATTTTACCCTATTAAGATACAGAACCGAATAATTTTAGCTTGTTGCATTATTCACAACTATATAAAAGTTGAAATGCCCAATGATCCATTTGAGTTGGGCCTTGAGGATGAAGAGAATGATGCGGAAAATGAACTAATGGAAGACACTATCACAACTATTGGCAGTTCGAATGAGTGGACAATTTTTAGGAACAACTTTGCTGAAAAGATTTTTAATGAGTGGAGGAATGTAAATAATTGAGTGAAGTCTAAGTATAATTGTCTTAGATTTTTAACTTTTTAATAATCGTACTTTGTGGTTTCATTTTATAATCCTTGTTAAAAACGATTATTATATTATGTTCAGGATTTTAAATTTGAATAATTATTGGTAGTGTTTTTTTAAAAATATTTATGCATTGTCTTCCTAGTACTTGATGAATAAATAAGAGGGTGAGCATCATATGTTGAATGTGGCACTCCCAAATTCGGGTACTTCGTTTTCACATGATTTGGTGTTCACTTTCTAATTAAAACATACATCTACCCAGTAATAAAGAATTGCAAAGTAAATTACAACCTTCGTAATACTTTAATAAAAATCTTCCTTTAAAAAGGATTACAACTTGTCCAATAAAATCCCAAGGTTAGCTAAACCTTAACATCAAACAACAAATGCGAAAATAAAACATAACATAACGTAATCGACTAAGTCTTATTACAATAAAAACTTGAAACAACAAGCCTTCACTTGTTCATCTTTTCTTTTCCTTTACTTGTTGACGGTATGTCAACATTCTTGGTTTCAACTGCAAGTGGTGGTAAAGCATGCAAGAGTGAGCAAACAAAAGCTTACTTGAAATTTTAACAGTGATATGACATATATGAATAGTTTCAACAGAGTTTGAATAACTTTACTTTCATCAAAATAAGAATTGAATAATAATTATTTCATCATCTTTAAAGTTCGAATATAGAATCTTTCTGAGGGTCATACGACCTTGAACAATGTCCTAGGTTATAAATCTTTCTATTTAAATCTTTAACAGTCATTAAGACTATGGACCCTTTACCCGTACTCAGGGGGATCAACCCTTTGTACCATGAATTGTGCACAACCATCTTAACGCTTTCGCATAAATATCCCCTAATAAATAGGGTTGTTCATTCTCAGTAATTGAATACAAGTCCGCATCAAAGAAAGTTTGGTTTGGATAGATAAGGGAACTTTAGAGTTTCAACTCTCATCAACTAGGAGTAGTTGAATCGACTCACAGTACTTTAATAGTTCAATAATATAAGAATCATGAACCAATTATAAGATATGACAATAAACTTCATAATAGATAGGCATGCTTTAGAAGTAACTCAAAGCAATTGAAAGAATACGTAGATCTTGCTTGAACAACTAAGTAAAATCACAATACCTCAATAATACTTCAATATTTGAGTATTAGAAACATTAGGATACAACAAGGCTTGTACAAAGTAAGTAACAAGTTTCGAAATAGAAAACTTGCTTAATGTAAGAGAATAAAGATTAGAACACTTGCACGATAATAAGTTTAGAGATAGGAAACTTGCCTCAAGCGCAAGCTACACTTAAACAATTACAATCACTTCCACAATTACCCTATACATATACGTTACGTTCAAAACATCTATTAGTATCCAACTATAACATTTAAACCGTTGAACTTCATACTCAAGTCCAACTCACAATGTAATTTACCACGTTGGTTGCTAACTAGTCAAGTACGTGAGTCTATACTCACGACATATATTCATAAGCTTATAACTCAAAGAATCGTGTTGTGTACCTTATGAAAGTAACACATCCACACACATATAACACACTCATATACAACTTCAATCCATCTTAAACACATCAAAAAATATGTTATCTTATTACCTATTTCACTTTTCAAGTCATAGAAATAAGTTAGCTAAACAAACGGGGCATGAAAACCCAACAAGCAAAAACCAACATTCCCGGACAGCAGGATCACCCGTTGGGGCGGGTCCCCCAAGGGTAATACACCCGCTGGGGATATCACATACTACACATAACTTCATGATTTCATCAATTTTTTTGATAATTTAAAAACTATTTTCAAAATAACTTCATGATCAAACATTATGAACATGATTTCATAGTGTTCATCACATCTTTGTGAATTGAAACACTTAAACAACTATAAAAATCATATGTAAACATATATATATATATATATATACAAATATATATGTACACATCCCATATACATATCAAACTCAAGAACTTTCACAAAAAGACTTTTACATAGAATTTTAAAACTAAGAAAATATAGAAGAACATGATTTTAAAACTTGTTTTTACAACAATTAATTTCTGAAAATCCTTTCATGGCATACAATCACATATGAATAACATATGAATACTATACATACATATAATTTCATGATTATGACAAACCCAATTTGACAAAAAAGTAAACACAACACATATGAATTGATTCTAGGGTTAAGATTATAACCTTACTAGTTTGTATTAAGAGAGAGAGAGAGAGAGAGAGAGAGAGAGAGAGAGAGAGAGAGAGATGGAGATGATGATAGATTTTCTCTGGTTTTCTCAAGGTTTCCCTTCTTCTTCTTCTTCTTCCTCTACTTCTTCTCTGATAATTCTCTCTTCTCTTCTCTTGTTTTAGACTTAGGCTAAAATAAACTTGCGTACTAACTCATCTTGTAGTATATACATATAACATATAATACATGTAATATATAAAATATGTAACTCCTAATAATTATTACATATACTAACTCTTATTAATTAGGTAGGTTACAAACTTTTGAATTTGAAAAGCCCTAAGGCTTGTTTGGCCAAAAAAAATTATTTTTAAAACTACTTTTTGAGCTTAAAGCCTTGTTTGGAAAAATAAGATTAAACAAGTACAAGGGCCTTGTTTGGTAAAATCACTTAAAATCCTTTTCCATTCTTTTAATAACTCTTTAAATCAATAGATTAAATACTACATTTATTTAATTAATAAAAACACATAATACCAAATTGTTACACAATTGTAATTCCTTTATTAAACATAATTCATGTAACAAATTATTATTAACACTTAGCACATAACATTAAATCTAATTGAATTATTCAATTAGAATTAAATTGATACTAAATTAGAATTATGCTACAACATATCAATTTAATTAAATATTACTCTTAATTAAATCAATCCACACAATCACATAATTCATTTATTTAACTCAATAAATAAATCACATATAATATTTATTCACTCAATAAATATTAAAATTTAATATATAAAATCTCAATCGTAACATTGAATCTATTGTACTTGATGAATAATAAATTATGCTATATATTTAGTAATAACTATATATAAATTTGTTACATAGACTGATTATGACATGAGTTTATTTTTCTTATTCATTAATTATGAAGCCAAGTACACAAGATTCTAGTGAAGATATTTTTTAGTTTAATTTATTTTTTCATTCATTTTATAAGTTTGTAGTATATAAAAAACAAAAAAGATCATTTCACATTTCATTCACAAATGTAATTCATGTAAACCAAATACAAATATCTAAAGTAAAATGGTAATTTTATTCCTGATGGAATGAATGAATAAACCAAACATAAAAATGGGAATGGCCATTCCATTCCCATTCCCATTCCCATTCCATTTCTGAAGTCATTCCATTCCATACATGCCAAGGAATGGGAACCAAACACAACATAAGGGTTATAGTAATTGAGTAATGCTAGTATTTAATAAATATACTAGTAAACAAATCCTAAGAAATTTATTTTTCTCAACTAATTAATTTTAACTAATTAAAGCAAGTCTAATTGGGTTATAAGAATCAAATGTATATGAGTAAGTATTTAAATTCCAAATGAGTGGAATGGAAGCCCTAATTAAATAATTAGGGTAAGATAACACTTGAATATTAAACCCATGGGTTAGTATAGACATGACCCAATTATTTAATTTAGAAAGCCCAAGCAATTAATCTAGTGGCGCAAACTTAGCCCAACTTGGGAGGGACTTGTTAGTCATTATACTAAGCAAATATTGGCAATAAAAATAAACCAAAAATGGGGATAAAGTAGCCTAAATTTTGGCCACTAGGAGGGGAGAAGCCCATGTGAAGTTAATCATTACCTTTAATCATTACCTCATGTGTTACCCCACCATTTAGCCACTTAATTATGTAATTGTGTAAGTAAAATTAAAGATGAGGAAGAGAGAGAAAGATGTTGGGCAATTGATATATATACATGAATTATATCTATACTATTTCACCAATATCAATTACCCATCCCATTTTTTATTACCTACAAAGTTACTTCACCTTTTACTTTCTCTCTCCACTAAAAGAAAAATAAATGAAGCAAAATAGAAGAGGTAGAGAGAGAAGGAGAAAAACCGTGGGTCTAAGGGAGGAAGAGGGGGAAGAATTTGATCTTCATGCTCCCAAGATTCATCACTTACTTTGGAAAATCAAGAAGGGTATCTCATAGATAAAGGTATAATTTCTAAACTAGTTTATTTTTCTTTTTACTTGATTTGTTTTACAAAATAGAGGGTGTCGACGTTGAAAAAAAATCTTGTCGCTTTGGACCGATCTTTCTCTCTTCCTAAATTTTGTTGTTTTCTACCCTTATTTATCTTATCTGTTTTAGGAAGGGTCAAGTTTTTTAGGAAAAGGCTAACATGTATCATGTCGACGATTTGAAAGGTTTACAGAGTTGCCAGTTAGTAAATTTGAAATGGTTGTACCAACTCAATCGAGTTTTTGTTTGATTTTGCAAGTAGACTCAATTACTGGACACTGTCAAAACTTAGCATTGAAACCGAGATTCTTAAAGTTCGGGGGCTTGGTTAAGCGGGGGGAAGGTGTTAGGCACCCCCCGACTACCGTGAAACACGATACCACATCTTTTCAGTATTTCTCTTTTTATTTGCAATGTCAGTGTGTATGCTGGAAGTAATTGAGCCTACGTTTGTTTTGATTTGAAAGTAATGCAATGCTTTGTTGAACCTATATACGAAGAGTTTGATTTGTTTGAAAAAGTCCTTTTGTTTAGACAAGATATGAAAATGATATTTTGAAAGATTGGTTTTCAAACCCTTACGCTCGTTTAGGAATTGAAATATGTTGATACTTCAATTTTGATCTGTTCAGCCTTTGGCTTGATTTGAATGTTTATTGTTGGGATGCGAAGCATTCTCGACCACATAATGTATATACACGTGTCGATCTTCTTATGGGGCATGACAGCCATCGAAATGACTCTAGCACGACAAACCATATTTCACTATGTTTGAAACCTTAAATCCGGATAACCGTTTTAAGGTCCCTTGTATGTACATTTTATAGAAAAACTGGCAGGGTACATTTGTAATGCGGAGTTGTCCATAGTGGGAATTAGATTTAGATCAGTTTGATCATCAATGCCACGATTCTTGGGCTCACAAAAAATAGCCAAGAAAACCTGCACAACACATATATTCACATAGAAGGCAGATTGTACTCTAGACGTCGGAAAACAAAGGATTCATAAGTCAAATCTTTGCATGCGCGTAGCCAAAACTTCCCGTTCCCGCTAGATATGGATCTAGGGTCGCGAGGTTGCTTTAATTTTTACAAAACTAGAAAAAACTAGATTTAAATAAATCTTAGCCATTCTAGTTTTCCGGTTCCGGTTGGACCTATTTTGAACCGTTTGAAAGGTAGAAAGGGCTAGATTTAGATAAATCTAATTCGCCAAATTTACATTAAAACAAATGCATATCAAATGAACATTTAAAACAGATATTTAATCACAATGAATAAAGAAATATATATATATATAATTATATATATAAAAGCTGTAAAGGGTCACAGATTTCCAATCCAGGCCTGACTGAAATGTAAATATATATATATATATATATATATATATATATATATATATATATATATATTTATAAAAGCTGCAAAAGAGCCACGAATTAATCCAGGCTTGACAGAAAAGTAAATATATATATATATATATATATATATATATATATTTATGAAAGCGGTAAAAGGCTACGGATTTGCAATTTAGGCCAGACAAGTATGTAAATATATATATAGATATAAAAGCAGTAAATAGCCACGAATTTGCAATCTAGGCTCGACTTAATGTGTGTATATATATATATATATATGTAAAAGCTGTAAAGAGCCATGAAATGATCCAGGCTCAACTGAAATGTAAATATCTATATATATTTATAAAATCTGTAAAAGGCCACATATTTCCAATCCAGGCCAAACTAAAATGTAAATGTTAATATATATACAGTTAGTATATATATATTAAAGCGAAAAAGGCCACGAATTAGCAATCCAGGCCAAACAAAGTCAGAAAAATTATATATATATATAGTTATACATATAAAAGCAGTAAAAGGGCCACGAATTAGTAATCCAGGCCCGACTGAATCAAAAGTTAGTATATATATAGTCAGTTATATATATAATAATGCTGAAAAGGCCACGAATCAGCTTCCAGGCCGAACAAGTTAGTATATATATATATATGTATACATACAAGCGAGTAAAAGCCACAGATCGACGATCTAGGCTGCGCAAACGAAGAAAAACATATATATATATATATATATATATATATATATATATATATATACTAAAAAGTAAGCTAAAAAAGCCAAGGAACTGAGTTCCGGGCTAAACCAGAAGATGAAACTTGATATGCATGTTCAAATACACATAATGAAGTAGGAAATGAGTTCTGATCGTAAAAAAACTTACAATAGACAGCTCCACGGGCTTTTTGCCACTTGGTGGGATCCAAATAGACGTTTCCACTGGTTAATTTTTGATATACTGTAGAATATACGTATGCAAACGTATTGGAAGAATAAAATCTAAGTTTGGAGTACTAGAAGAAGGGCTAATGGATGAAATGGGGGGAGTTTCAGAGCGTTTTCCTATTTTTTCGGCAAGGGTTGGGGGTTTTATTTAAAGACCTGATGGTAGCGGGTCTAACAGTGGCAGCCGCGGGTCTACCTGCAGCAGTTTGTGGTGGGCCCCACCTGGTGGGTCCCGCTGTCTCAAAGTACGTGTACTTCAACCAATGCGCAGTCTGCTAGAACCTTCATAACTTTTGATCCCGGAGTCCGATTGAGGCGTGCTATACATTTTTGAAAAGCCCTTTCCGAAAGCTACACAATGATATGAGATTTGACCTTTTCTGAATCCAAGAAGATGAATTTATGACTAGATCTTGTTTTTGCAGTCCGTCTGTTGAGCTGTCTTGTGCTGTTTTCACTCGGGATTGATATTATAGTTCTTTTAAACCCTTATTGAATTGATTTGACTTGATTTTGACTTGATTTGATGTCAAGTCAGTAAAATGACCATTTTGCCCTTCTAGGGGTTGCCTCCAGGATTGACATGGTTTTTGACTATTTCTCGGGATCGTCTCCGAGGTTTTGATCCCATCTGACTCTGTTCTTCCTCCAGGTTATCTTCGAGGTTGACTTGGTCTCTCAAGTTTGTCTCTGGGAATGATTTGATGCTTCAGGACTATCTTCGAAGGTTGACTGTACCTCCCGGGGTTGTTGACGGGGCTTGACGTGGTTACAAATGTCTTTCTCGGGGTTATCTTCGGGATTCGACTGCTGTCGACTTTTGTCTGTCTTCAGGGTTCTATCTGAAGTTGGCTTGATGATTTCCCGAGGCTTTCTCCGGGGTTCTGGTTTGATGTCGTAATCCTCCGGGGTTGTTCTCTAGAGTGGAAAAAGACGCTTTTGTCCTCCTGTATGGTTAGTAACAGAAAAACAAAATTTTGATTGTCTATAGATGCCCCTCTTTGTCATGTTTATGCAATGCAATGAAATGATATGACAAAGATTACTAGACACTTGAAATATGACAAGATATATATAATGATGCAAATCACAATGTAATAAATGTTAAAATATTTTCGCAAATCGCATTTTGCACTTCGCAAATCGCATATCGTATTGCAAATCGCATTACAAATCTCATTGCAAATCGCATATCGCATCGCAAATCATTTACCCTTACCGGTAATGGATTATACCTGTGTTGGGGCTGATCTCAACGATTGACTTTCATCAGTGTTGCTGATGTCTATGCTGGTGTTGACTCCACCGATTTGATTTCCATCGGTGTTGCCGATGCTTGTTTGACGAAGATAAACTAAAATGTTTTCTACATTTCTGCTGGGGATGATGTTCTGAAATCATCGAATCTTCCCGATGTTTACATTGGTAATTTATAATGGTGCCTACCCTGCTGGTAGTTGACAACGATGCCTACCCTAATGGTAGTTGACAACGGTGCCTACCCTGATGGTAGTTGACAACGGTTGATCACCGGACTGTCTAGATGCCTACTCAAATGGTAGTTTACAAAGCTTTGTATCACCAAACTGTATCGATGCCTACTCGAACGGTAGTTTTCAATAACAGAATTTTCCTCGATTCTGGGTATTTAATGCGTATGCATATTTAACTCTACTGGGTATGCATACTTTATTTTTTAATGGAGATGTGCGCTGATATAACGCTTGTTGCACATGTGCAGACCAGGCATGATGTGATGATCTTAATTTATCCTAGGTTGATGCATATGCTTAATTGCAATGATGTAGAACCATACCTCACCCTTTTTGAGGGAATTTGGATTTTCTTTTCAGGCATGGATTTCGATAGGCCTATCAGCTTCAACTCCCGTGTGGCTCCTCTTGTCATTCGCAGAGCAGATTTGAATGTTCGTCTTTTATATATCGTCTTTGGTGGGGATCTCGTAGAGGCTGTGACACCCCCGAATCCGGGTCCTCTGACCCCGGTCCGGTCGCCACGAAACAATACTAACATCCACCTCTAAACAACATACGATAACTAGAAATGCGGAATATAATAAACGTACGTCGTTCATTCAAAAGGTGTTACTAATCCCAAGATTCGATAACCTTAATACATCAATACAAACATACTCTAGAATAAACATTAGGGTTCATATTACATTAACAGTAATAAAGCAAATCACAAAGACAAAGTCTGCTCCTTGCAAACCATCCTAAATCTTTCCTTTACCCTTGTCCTTCCCTGAGGACTCGGGCTTAACTACAATATAAGTCATGATATAGCAAGAATGAGCAACAAGTTTGCTCAGCAAGTTTAAATACAACAATAAAGGATATATCATGATGAATGGAAAAATATCTGACAATGATTTCAACAAAATGAATATCTTAAAGATTCAACAATATGAATACTAGAACGATTCAGTAATATGAATATCTGAACGATTCAACAATATGAATATCTGAACGATTCAATAATATGAATAATTGAACGATTCAACAATATGAATATTAAAATGATTCAATAATATGAATATCTGAACGATTCAACAATATGAACATCTGAACAATTCAACAATATGAATATTAAAAGCAAAGATAATAATTGCCTTTAGAATGACTGATAGTCGAGTAGACTCTGAACTATAACTTTCCAATGGGTTCAATAGCTAATTGACCCTTTTTGGATTACTGGCTTCTGGCTACAGAAACTTAGTACCTCGAGGAGATCAGCCTCGGGCACAACGTGAATATGCATAACACTTATATCTGCTTACTCGTATCATATATGTTAGATACTTAGGGCAAACTCCTATATATGAGGGGTGTTCTGTTCCGTTTAACAATCCTTACCATCAATTGGTTTGGATAGTTTCAAAGAAAACTTCATACACTAGTTGACCGAGCAAAGGTTCAGACTCTTATTGACATGGTTCAAGAAATTTAGAACCTTGAATAATGTACAAGTCCAAGACTGTACGAGCTCAAATGCACTAGGTGCGGACATCAATAATATCAATGTGGAATAATTGATAAGTAATTAAACCACTAAATAACATGCTTGGAAATAAAGTTCAAGCAATTAAGTAAACAACTTTCGATTCAACAATAACCTACTCAATATAGTATGAGAAAGATAGAGAACTTGCACAAAGTGAAGTTTAGAATTTGCACAATATATGAATTTGTGTAAGTTCGGGGAACTTGTATAATACTCAACGTGTGAAGTTCGGGGAACTTGCACAATACGCAACGTGTGAAGTTTGGAGAACTTGCACAATATTCAACGTGTGAAGTTCGGAGAACTTGCACGATAATAGATTCTTTGCATAAAATAAATGCATAGGCATAGACACTTACAATATCAAATAATGAAATTCGGAGAATTTCACCATAATAGATCTCTTGCATAAAGTAAATGCATATGTTAGGACATTTGCTGACAACGTTCTTTGGGTAAAGTAAACACAAAGATAAGATACTTGCACAATATACGATTTTGTATAAGTTTAGAGAACTTGCATGATAAAGAAATGAAGTTTGAAAATTTGCAAAATAACCAAAGTGTGAAGTTCGGGGAATTTTCACAATAACCAAAGTGTGAAGTTCGGGGAACTTTCACAATAACCAAAGTGTGAAGTTCGGGGAACTTTCATAATACAATCATAACCTGCTCAAAATAAAGTTGAGTAAAGTTAGGGAGACTTGCAAATAATATAAGAATGGGTTCAAAAGAACTTGCAATACAATAATAATCTGCTCAATACAATATGAGAAGGATAGGAATTTGCACAATAAAGGTGAAGTTTAGAATCTCGTTTACTCGAGTAATTGAATAAAGTAGTGCAAGGATTTAAAATACTTGCACAATAAAAGTAGGGTTCGGATACTAGCTTACAATATCCGTTGAATAAAGAAATACAAGGGTTTAGGATACTTGCATTCAATATAACAATCAACTGAAGTTAGGAAACTTGCACAAATAAGGAGTGTAAGTCAGGGGACTTGCCTGTTTGCTCAGCTACAAATAATTCTAGCTTTAATAAAACTGCGTTGAAACGACCTAATATTAACAAGTCGATCTCTCCAATTAGTATATATACACTAATATAAGTTAACACATACAAGAATCTAGTCGTTATATAAATCTATCACATAAGATCACGTTCAATATCAAACATACCATTTGTAGCATCATAATATGTTAACTGTTAAAATTCGACTTAAGCAAATTGTTTGGGTCTGAAAGTGTCCCGGCGTAACTCTAGCATGCAACTATTGCCATTAAACCAATACACATGCTTATCAAGTTATAATCTCCCATTCGAAACTAGCATGCTCGTCCTAATCCAATTTCGGAGTCATATGTTTTCATGCCGGTAAACCTTAAGTTAAACAAGTTCATACTTTAAAGGTTCGCTACTCCGGTCATACTATCTCATAACAAGGCTAAACAATACCTAATATGTATGCTTGAGTATTCTACACACATATACTTTAATCACGTAGTTCATAATTGAAGTTCATTTTCTATAATTTAGCATGCACATGTGAAATTTGTATATAAACAAAT
The DNA here is from genome assembly GCA_020205555.1 of Panax stipuleanatus. NCBI lineage: Eukaryota > Viridiplantae > Streptophyta > Magnoliopsida > Apiales > Araliaceae > Panax > Panax stipuleanatus. The sequence continues at coordinate 99,992,233 of CM035116.1, read as the reverse complement.
GAGGTTCATGACAATATGTCTATAGGCATAATGACATCCTAATAAACATGCTTGCATGATCATAATACAATTCGCATGGTAATCAATGCTAATTAGCTTCCACATTCTCAGTTTCCATTTGCAAAGTATACTAAGTCAAAAAGACAACACGATACATGTAAAGCATCTCGTAACCGTTACTCACATGTATTGGCATGCATATAATAAGTCACATACATGTATTTAAGTGGTCACAATCTAAAGACACGATAAGTTTACTTTGAAAGTCTTAAGTTTCTCCTTTGAAAGTCTTAACTTACGATCAAGTATACTAGTGTGTTCTATCATATTAGACTTATTTCTCATGTTTATAGAACACACAATCATGACCATGAAATCAGAATTCATACATACTATGTATACGTCAAAGTTCACATTTAAAACTTATGTTGTTAGTAACGTTCACTAATGAGTTCAACATGCTAATGCTTCATTACAAGTCATATAATTCAATGGATTATTCATGCATTTCCAAACCACACTAACATGCTTGCAAAATCAGAATGTACATATGCTAAGTTTACGACAAAGTCCACTTTAACTAGTCTAGGTTCATTTATAAAACTATAAAGCTTCCTTCCATAACGTATACTAGCATGGTTAAAATCATGCATGTTGTATCAAGAATATATATATATATATATATATATATATGAGCTAAACTAACTTTCGTGCATGTCCAACTTAGTACCATCAAGCTAGCATGAGCAGGAAGCAAAACAGAAAACAAATCTGCAGACAGGCACTGGCGCAGCTGCGCCGCTGGCCAGTGCAACACTGGCACAGCTGCGCAGGCTGGCGGCCAGGCCTGAAGCAGTGCAGTATTCGGCAGACTGTAATTCCAACTCAAAATTTCTCCAACGAAAATACTTTAAGCATGATATAACTAACATGATTATAACTCCATATAACCCTTAACAATCATATATCACAATTCAATCAATTCATGTTTAACTCAAAAATCAATAACTTAGCAATCTCAAAAACAAAAAAATGAAGAACATGGAAGCAATAGGAATTATACCTCTGTATTTGCTTTGCTGCTATACTAATTCACCCTCACTGATATCTCTAATGCATATATGTTCACAATTTAACTAAGGCAAAATCTCAGCAATGAATTTGTGAAGAAGAGAAGAACTCTTATATAGGAAATTCAATACACAGTTAATGTTTTTGTTCACCAATTCAAAACAAGGGATAACAAGATTACATAACGAATAAGGATTGGTAGGTGAGTAGTTGGTGATTTCATCATGAATCCCACACGTCTTGAAATCATTAGCTAGCTTTGTGAAGAAATTGAGGAGAAGTAGAGTAGCTAGCATGTGGGTTCACGTGTATGAGAATAAGGGAACAATTGGGCATATAATATGGGACAAACAAAGCAATCTCAGCATTCTTGCAATGTGTGGATAATATATGGCCATACTTAGGCTATATAATATAATACACTTAGGTAATATGATATATATACACATAGTATAAAATTAAGCTATATATATTCATTCTAAATACATTTAAGTCCCAATGTTACTCCAAATAAGAAATCAATAATATCATGTATCACATAGGTACATATATACCAACATATAATCTATGTACATTTTTCTACTAACACCAAATATAATATAATTGTGTATTGCTCATTATTCAATACCATAACTGTTATTATTATAATAACTTAATGAAATCATTATCAATTAATAATGTTATTGATATAATATTAAGTAATAGGGTATACATATTAATGTCTTTCTACCCATATAATGTCACATAAGCCATATTATGATGTAACTCTAATAATGCCATTAGTCTTACTAAATAGTCTATATATATAATATAGAGACATATTAAAGTATCACCTTGCACCTTATACAATATACATTTGGCTACCATATACTGAAGGTTTAATATAACATATACTTGCATATAAAAAAATAAATCAATTAACCAAATAAATATAATATTATTATATTTATTAATCTCTTACTCATTAATTATCATAATAATTATTAATCAACAACAATAATAATTTCATACGTTATCAATTAATTACTCAAATATAAATAATTAATCCCGATTAAATCTCTACACTATATTCAAGAAATTTGAATATATAATTACTAACACTTTTATCACTTCTCAGATATAAAAGTCTCAGGGTTAATCTACTAATTTAAATAACCATTAGTGATTCCTTTAATAAAAATCCTAGCATTTATTAGCATAGGTTAAATCACATAAGCACATAACCACATAAGGTTTAATTAAGTTTGAAAAATTAACTCGCAAAATTTTAAATCACAGATAAAATTAATAAGGAGCTTAAAATTCCTGGTCGTTACAAAGGCTGCTATTTTTCTTTCTGAATCTGGACCTGGTGCTGGTCCCTTTGACGGTTCAGACACTAATGGCTTTACTAGGAGATATCCCAATATATTTGATGAAGTAGTGTTCAACGGCTTACATCACCGGATCTTTCCCCGATGCTACGCTGGATTGATGCCAATAGTTTGATCATTGATTATGAAAAGGGGAGAGCTCTTTACTTGCGACCCTGCTATATTAGATATTGGCTTAGTTGATGACCCGTGTGTTGCTGACGTCCTGGAGGATGTAGCCTGTTCTTTCATTACCCAAATTTGAACTTTAGTGTAGAGGCCTCGACTTGTGAGGTCTTGGCGCAGGTTGACATGTTTGATGATGTAGATTTCATTTGCTAGACTTTTTGTCATCGAGCATCTATTTTTTCTGAGTTAAGAACTCTCTTGAGAATTTTTCCTTTTTTTAGGAAGGACAAGCTTATGTCGCCTTGATTTCTTTCAAGAGTTCTTCCCCTTCCTTTTGATGAGAGGCTTGATCCCGCCTTGGACTCCTTCCATTTCCTGGAATCGAAAAATGCCTCAGCCTTTTCGTAAGTTGTTTACTAGGGGTTCATAGAGGAAACTCAATTTGTTGACTACATCCAGAGTGAGCAATATCCTGCACATTAGACAAATAACAAAATGTGCCAAAAGCTTTACGGCTCGGGCCTTTGGGATTAGTATGAACTTGTGAATGAGATATTTGAAGTTAAAGTTTATGAAATTAAATGCTTGTACTCACTAAGCTTTTATCTGATCGCTAAAGATCTTGAAATTGAGTATGAAAATGAATTTTTCCTAGGGAAATCAAAATTTTCATTTGACAAGTTATGAAATCGTAAGAAAACTTTTGAGCATCCATGGTCATTTTTCATGGGTAGGATCAGATTTAAAAGACTTATCTCCCTTTATCAGAGACACCTCATCTTCGCTCTAGACACTGCTCTTCACAAAATTAACATCATATGATATGGGCACTATGAGTGATGCAACCCTTAGCAGGGGTTTTTCTTTTATGACTTTAGATGATCTCATTTTTATTTTGTAAAATTTTTCTGCTTTCCTCGCTCAACTTTTTCTCATTTTCTTAGGCTATTCAGGGTTACCCATATAACGAGTTTTGGATAAATGACTCCTAAACCAGACGGCTTTAGGGCACTAGGTGTTAATACACCCCTTCGGGTTTACTGGCTCGAGTAACAAAGGCCACACTTTGAGACAAGTCAGGCGGTCTACTCTATTTGATCCTTGCCTGAGCTTGTACAAGATTTGTTTTCTTAGGCTCTAAATTACCCATGTAGCGAGTGTTAGGTCGGTGACTCCCAAACCAGACGGCTTTAGGGCACCAGGTGTAGAGATAACACTCAGGCTTAATTACTCGAGTAACCTAGGCCACGATTCGGATCTGCTCAGGTTTTGCCTTCTTCTTCTTGTAATGCTCATTTTCTTAGGCACTGAGTTACCCATGTAACGAGCGTTGGGCCGGTGACTCTGAAACTAGATGGCTTTAGGGCACCAGGTGTAAAGACACCCCTCAGGATTAATAACTCGAGTAACCCATGCCAAGATTCGAGACATTAGGCTATCTACTAATTGTCATCCCTGTTGCCATAGTTTTATACCCCACAACTAAGAGTCAGGTCAATCGCAAAGTGCAGACATGCATATGAGGTCAAGTTTGCTCTAAAAAGCTCTTTGAACTAGGATGCCATGCCTAATCAAAAGGTTGAATAGTCTTAATTCTCTAATCGTTCTCATGATTCTTGCTCCACGGACGCTTATCAGAATTAATCCAATTCATAACAAGTTAAGCAAAAATCTTCTCCTTTTAAAACCTTTTTCTAAGATTCTAACACAAGATTTATCTATACTTAACATGTATATCATTGCCAATGCATGTAACTGGAAATTTAAAGAACATATAGAGATGAAAGAGTCGTACTTTATTAGTGGATCACAATATTCTAATAAAATTATGATTAGAAAAGACCGATTGGTTATACCGGATTGCCAATGATGGAAGCTTTGATGATGACGGACCATGCTGATGGTGTCGACTGGTGCATTTTCATTGGATGGTTGATAAATGCCCCAGTGTTGAGTTGTCGCGATTTCCAAAATTTCCCCAGTCTTGTTGTAAGGGCCCCAACATCGGGTTGTCGTCGATTCTGAAATTACCCCGATCTTGCTTGTCTTCTGGGGTGATTGCTTTGTTGTATGTTTGACAGATGGGGCTGATAAGACGCCAGGATCGTAAGAGTCTTTTACCTCATAACCCACATGGTGAACCGGTAGTGGATTTTTGACATTTGATTTGCCCCAATCCTTGTTTTAATTTGTGGGCGCCATTGTCTTTGATGATTTCTTTTTCTATTTTGATAAAGGTTTCAAATTGAGGGTGTCAGCTCTTTGAAGGTCCTTGCTGATAATCATGCTTGATATATTGCGATGTTGTTGTTTTAACTTTGATGATTGATGTCGAGAGGCCTTCGGACTCCACTGAATTAGATCTAAGAGCTTAGCTTGGTTGGTGATGTGATGGCTTCAACCGAATTTGGTTTCATCTGTGAGGTTTAATCATGTGGCCTTTTCCTCAGGGAATAGGTCATCGGGTATGAGATGGACTTTGCCATGACGGTAGCCCATGTGCTTCTGTAGGTCAAAGGAGATCGAGTCTTCTAGTTCTTCAAGAGTGATGATTTGCTGACAGGTTACATCTTATGATGATTGCCATTTCATCCCTGTGACCGATCGTCTTGATGTATCGCTGTCTCTTCCTTTCGAGACTTGCTCCAGATTTGATGGAACAATATTGAGGTGCCGTTGAGTCCTCTCAACATAGCTTGCCAACTTTGACATTTTTTCTTTGATGTGGACTTTGGTGTCTTGGGACTTATTTTTTTTGAAGGTTAGACCGCACCATAAATGGCTGCTTACATACTCCCGTGGTTGAGAGAGATCAGGTCATTCGTAGTTTAAGCTTAGTGAAAATCTAAATTGATTTGATTTTTTGATTTTCATTTTTTGATTTTTGGATTTTTGGATTTTTTGATGATTTTTTTTTCAATATTTACATGCATGAAAAATAGAAGGCATAACGCTAAGAAAGTGATAACGTCCCAATATCTTCTGGAACTTGCAAGTTTCCTCTAGATCTACGTCTTCTTGGCTAGCTGAGGCCTGATAGTCTAGTTGGTAGTAGTTATATTACCTTCGAGGCTCGTGATAGAGGTTACGTCCTGGTTCTGAATATCTTCACTCATGGCCATAACTTGATCGTCTTCTGATTTAGCATATCCCTTAAGGAGACTCAAATTGGACTCGTCGCAAAAAGGGATGAACTATAGATTCCTCGATGGGTTGGCTTCCTTGACAACTTCACCACCTTTTTCTTCATCTGTTCCTTCACCTTTTTCATGGGCTTGAGAGTATTTGACTATGAAATCACTCTCGAACTATTATTGTATTTATATCAAGGAACTTTCCTTTTTGGCTTTTTCCATACTTGGAAGGATCAGTATCTCCTCCTCATCATCCAGGAGAGTACAATCAGAAATTTGGTTGTTGGCTTTGGGCAACAAGATATTTGATGGTGGCGGATGAATTTCCTTAGAGGACTTTCTTATCTCCTCTGTTACTCCCAGCATTAAGATCAGTCCACCTTGTGTTCTGCTTGGATTGGTGCTTACAGCCGTCACCTCCTTTGAATTGCCTGTCTCGAGTGGACATCTTGAGCTCTTTATTTCCCTTTTTCCCTTTCTAGTCATGGGGACTTCAATATTCAGTTCTCCATTTTCAATGAGATCCTGAATTTTATGCTTTAGAGACCAGCATTCCTCAGTTGCATGTCCGGGTGAGTTAGAATGATATATAGACATATCTTGGTGGAATCATAACTTTTCATTTCTGGCTTGGTAGGAGGCAGCAACTCAGTAATCTTTTTTTGCGCAACCAACAATGCTAACACATTTTCCAATGAGTCCCCCAAAGGCGTGAATACCCTTCTCCGCCTACTCTCCCTGACCCTCGGTGCCGTAGGATTTTGAGGGTTTGCCAATGTTTGGAATGTTGCTTGATATTTCCTTTTTGGGAATTCGCATTCCTCTGGACGATTTTTCCTTTGGAAAGATCTTCTAGTAATTTTATCATTCCACCTTTCTCGTCTATTCAGCATGCTTCGATCTTCTTCATTTAGCTGGCTGATCTTGGAGGGAGATAGACTTACATTCTAAATAGCCTCCTTTTTCTCTTCGCTTTCTGATAGTTGAGTGAAAAACTGCCTTATTTCCTGATGTTGGCGCACTATCAGATTAGCCAACAGAGTTACTTATGCTGGATCGTATCCAATTTTTGCATCACTGTCATATCCTCCTCTGAATTTTCCAACTCTAGGACATTTGTTCTGTTCCTTTAGGGGTATTCCTCCATCCTTCGTATGTATTTACGATTTAGACATATTTTGACGCTTCCTAACCCGATTATGTTCACTTCCTCCGTATCATGCTGTAACAGAAGGCTGGGGTTGGCATTTGGATGGCCAGGTTGTTGGGCCACAACTTCACCGCTTTCGATCAAGTTTTGGATTTTATGTTTTAAGGACCAACAATCTTGTGTATCGTGTCCTGTAGACCCTGAATGGTAAGCACATATATGGCTTGGATTGTATCTTTTGCTTCTTGGATCCAAAGGTGGAGCCAGTTCGGTAATTTTCTTGTGATCCATTAACATCACCAATACATTTTCAAGGGAATCGCCAAGTGGAGTGAACACCCGATTTTTTGTTCTTTCAAATTTTCTCTTTCTGTCCTGGCATTGGTTGAATGTAGCTTCTTGTTGTAATGACAGATTTCCTTCCCTCTTCTAAATGGGCAGACTATGGTTGGGTCTCCTAACTTGCCCCTATAAAACGAGGGATACTTCTTTATCGCCTTTCTTGGGTACCCTCATGGGATCTTTCTCATAGTTGCCAAACTATATATGCTCAACGACTGCTTCCAAGACAGTTAGATCTTTAATCTTGCCTGCTTTCTGGCCCATCTCTGCCATTTCGCCGTGTTTGATCATTTTTGAGAAGGGCTTCCCTATTCCAGCTAGGTTCCTCTCATAGTAAGGTGCCTCTAAGATATCTATGAAAGTCATCACCATTTCAGTTTCTGTCATATGCGGGCTGACCTGTGCTACCAGACGTCTCCATCTTTAGGCATACTTACGGAAAGACTCGTTGCTTTGTTTTTTAACCTTGGTCACACGATATCGATTCGGAGCTATCTGAGACTGGAAGCTATATTGATTTAGGAAGGCATGAGATAGCTCTTCCCAGCTATGGATTTTTGCATTGTCAAGTCGGGCATACCATGTCCTAGCCTCTCCAGTGAGACTCTTTTGGAAAAGATGCATTTCGAGGCTTTCATCTTCAGCATAAGACCCTAGCTCGCTAATGTATGCTTTCAAGTGCGTATAAGGATCGCCTGCCCCATTGTACTTTTCAAACTCTGTAACTTGGAATTTATCAGGATATCTAGCCCCTGGGAATATGCAGAGATTTGAATAGGTGACACTTCCAAGGTTTCCAGTCCCTTTAATTGCTCGAATGGTTTCTTCTATTTGTTGGACTTTCCTTCGAATATCGCTAGTTTCCCAATCTTCCTTGAGATTTATGATTCCAAGGGTTTTGTTGGTTCTTTCATTAGATCGAGGTTCAGGGATCTGCATTTCCCCCTTTTTGCCAACACTTTGATTGCCACCTTGTGAGGAGGACTCTGTTTGATTGGGCGTTACCTTACTCTGAGTGCTTTCACTTTGTTCTTTTAGGAGGATATCTAACTCTGTTTTTTGATTCTTAAGTCCTTCAAACTCCTTTCGAGATACATAACTTGATTTATGTCAGGAACTTTTCGCCATGTCGGTGGATAGGCTTTGTGCTTTCTTACATTTTGATCTGGTAATGAGACTAATCTTGCCTACGAGAACAGTAGGTAGTTTAGTCTTAATAAGCATTAATAACATGTGTTGATGCAATGTATTAGTTTTTATGGGGTTTTAATCTTTTTTTGTAAAATAAACGTTAGTAGTTTTGATGACAAGATGACAGGATTTGATATCTGTACAATAAAATTGACGGGAAATAGAATGTACATTTACATTTTTTTTTCTTTTCTTTTCATTTACATGTAATCGTAATTTACATTGAATCAAACTTTACATGGAATTGAAAGGGAAAGGTAAGAAGAGACTCCCCTTCGCGTTTGGTTTATCAGAGGGCACCTATCTTAGGCTACTCTCGTGACTTTTCGGCATGAAGGTCCCCAGATCATCGCAATCTACTAGAGCGGAAATTAATCCGATCTTTCAATTGGAGCGGATTTGAGTGGTGCCTTTCCTGAGCCTCACAGGATTAATCTCCTTTGAGTCCAGTAATCAAACATCGATGTGATAAAGCAGTAAAGCATTTGTGCGAAGCACTAACATAAAGCAGTAAAGTATTTATTCACATCCATTCAATGTAAAACGCAGCATCCACACATACGCAGATAGAAATGGGAAATTTTGAAAAGATTTGAACGCGGCTTAAGCTCTCTACTGTCCCCAGCAGAGTCGCCACCTATCAACGTCGGGGAAAAATCTTGTCGCTTTGGACCGATCTTTCTCTCTTAGTAAATTTTGTTGTTTTCTTCCCTTATTTATCTTATCTGTTTTAGGAAGGGTGAAGTTTTTTAGGAAAAGGCCAACATGTATCATGTTGACAATTTGAAAGGTTTACAAAGTTGCCAGTTGGTAGATTTGAAATGGTTATACCAACTCAACTGAGTTTTTGTTTGATTTTGCAAGTAGGCCCAATTACTGGACACTGTCAAAACTTGGACTTGAAACCGAGATTCTTAAAGTTCGCGAACTTGGTTAAGCGGGGAGAAGGTGTTAGGCAGCCCCGACTCCCAAGAAACACGGTACCGCATCTTTTCAATATTTCTCTTTTTATTTGCAATGTGTGTGTGTATGCTGGAAGTAATTGAGCCTACGTTTGTTTTGATTTGAAAGTAATGCCATGCTTCATTGAACATATATACGAAGGGTTTGATTTGTTTGAAAAAGTCCTTTTGTTTAGACAAGATATGAAAATGATGTTTTGAAAGATTGGTTTTCAAACCCTTACGCTCGCATAGGAATTGAAACAAGTTGATACTTCCATTTTTTTCTGTTCAGCCTTTGGCTCGATTTGAATGTTTATTGTCGGGATGCGAATCATCCTCGACCACATAATGTATATACACGTGCCGATCTTCTTATGGCCATGACAGCCATCGAAGTGACTCTGGCATGAAAAACCATATTTCACTATGTTTGAAACCTTAAATCCGGATAACCGTTTTAAGGTTCCTTGGATGTACATTTTACAGAAAAACTAGCAGGGTACATTTGTAATGTGGAGTTGTCTATCGTGGGAATAAGATTTATATCAGTTTGATCATCAATCCCACGATTCCTAGGCTCACAGAAAATAGCCAAGAAAACCTGCACAGCACAAATATTCACATAGAAGTTAGATTGTACTCTAGACGTCGCAAAATAAAGGATTCATCAGTCAAATCCTTGCATGCGCGTAGCCAAAGCTTCCCGTTCCCACTAGATATGGATCTAGGATTGCGAGGTTGCTTTAATATTTTCAAAACTAGAAAAAACTAGATTTAAATAAATCTTAGCCATTCTAGCTTTTCGGTTCCGGTTGTACCTATGTTGAACCGTTTGAAAAGTAGAAAAGGGCTAGATTTAGATAAATTTAATTCACCAAATTTACATTAAAACAAATGCATATCAAATGAACGTTTAAAACAGATATTTAATCACAATAAAAGTCGTAAAGGGCAACGGATTTCCAATCCAGGCCTAACTGAAATGTAAATATATATCAAGAAGGAGAGTGTTTGGCTAAACCTTAGTTTTCTATCTTCTATAGAAAAGGAGTACTCTCCAACAATTAGAATTGCATCAACTGATATCTATTATAAGACTCCTCTTATATAGATATTGGTCAACCCTTCTAATCCTATTAGACATGGGATTTCTTTTAATTAATTAAACTCCTTTAATTAATTTAGGCTTCCCACCACATGTGGAATAATTATTTAAATTCATTTAATTAATTTGTCTCCTAATCTTATTAGGAATAAATGAGAGTACTAATATTAAATTAATTACTAAACTCCTTTAGAAATTAAAATAATAATAATTATAATAATATTAATAAGACTCCTCTTATTAATTTATATTTAATATTTTCAAAATATTAAATAATAAACATTAAGCTATTTAATTTATTCTATCACTATAGATTAAATTAATTACACTTAATGCATTATTATGATTATGCAATTACCTTCTTAAATAATTATTCTTCCTTTTATGGTGTGACCCTTTAGGTTCTCTATATTAAACCGGTTGTGAATAAATCAATTAGAATAATTCTAATCTTATTTAAATAAATAAATTAAACTAATAATCTATTTAAATAAATAATATTTATTCTACAATAGGGATAAGCCTCCCTAGCGATCAACGACTTTTCAGATAATATAGATTTCAACATTAATCATAAAAGAACCTGTGAGTAAATAGTTACCATACAATTCAATCCTTCCACCATACAATGACCCAATTAAATATAAGACATGAATTTACTGTCAAGTCTTATTTTATTTAATTATATGTATTTCGATTAGAAAATGCACAACTCCAAATAATGCAAATTAGAAACTCCTTTCTAATTTCATTTTACCTTGGCCAAGGATTCTTGGGTTGTCATTTAACGAATCACATAGGATATATCTCCTCTTTTACTAGAGGTGGTAGATTCTTTATTGATCATTCATTATCTCCATATGTAACTCATTATACCCAAGCATACCCTTTTATATACCCTAAAGGACTTTAAGGAATAAGTCAAAGTATAATTCATTACATACAAGATACTATGATGATCTCAAGTCCAATGATCACTTGTACTATTATCACATTAAGAATTCCTATTGACAGGCGAGTAAAACTCCATTAGGTATTCCATAGCGAGTCACGTTCAGTGAACTTATTGTCCAATAAGCACCTACATACTTGCTTTAGTGTCTCCACACAAATGATCATGAGATCAATCATCCTCATCCAATGAGCAAGCAACATATGTACCAATCTATCCGGATTTACTAATCCCCTTTTTAGTAATCCCACGATTGAGAACTATTTTAGTTTTAGAGCTTTCTAAGAATTTAGATCTCATTAGCATGATCATCATCATGATTCTAAAAGCATTACTTAAAACTATGGGTTATTTACATATTATAAAAACAGCACCATGTAGATAATTAAATGCCTTTAATAAATAAATATTTTATTAATAAATAAATAAGATTGTTTACAAAGTACGTGCTTTATCATCATACATGATTGACTTGTATGCACACTACTATCACTCACTAGATAATTCACTATATCAGCATACCAGGGTACCGACTCATTAATGGAAAATAGATGCTTATCTGGAAAAGAGTCTTGCAATGGTAAAGCTTCCTTATCTTTGAACAGTCTACTAAAGTGATCCGCCACCAAGTTATTTACTCCTTGCTTATCTCGAATCTCTAAATCTAATTCTTGAAGCAGTAGAATCCATCGTATGATCCTCGATTTTGATTCCTTCTTGGTGAGCAAATACCTGAGAGCAACATGGTCAGAATAAACTACAACTTTAGTACCAAGTAAATAAGATCTAAACTTGTCTAAAGCAAGAACAACATATAATAATTCTTTTTCGGTTGTAGAGTAAGTATTATCTTATCTGACCAGTAAATAGTAGAATCGTGGATAGGGAACTATATTAGCGACCTAGAAGCCCATTTACTCCGCAATTTCTTGAGCAGCATTCAAAGTTTGAGAAGCATAGTAAATGGCATGGACAGCTCAATCTTTGGCCCAAGACGGCGCCTACTGCATAGTTGTTCACATCACACATGATCTCGAATTGTAATTTCCAATTTGGTGGTTGTATAACTGGTGCTGAGGTTAACAGTTTCTTCAATTTATCAAAAGCCTCCTTTCACTCATCATCAAACTGGAATTCCACATCCTTTTGTAGCAACTTACACAATGACAACGCTATCTTCGAGAAGTCTCTGATAAATCTGCGATAGAAACCTGCATGTCCAAGAAAAGAACGAATCTTTCGCACATTTGCGGGGTAAGGCAAAGCAGTAACAATTTCTATCATAGCTTTATCAACTTCTAATCCCCTAGCTGACACAACATGACCAAGTACTATATCTCGCTCTACCATAAAATGACACTTTTCCCAATTAAGAACAAGATTGGTTTCTAAGCATCTATCTAGTACATGAGTCAAATTATCTAAGCATGCATCCAAAGAATCATCATGAATTGTGAAATCATCCATAAAGACCTCAATGCAGTTTTCTAAAAGATCAAAAAGTATACTTACCATGCATCTTTGAAAAGTACCTGGTGCATTGCAAAGTCCAAAGAACATCCTACGATACGCAAATGTACCGAATGGACATGTAAATGTAGTCTTTTCTTGGTCTTCGGGGGCAATCACAATCTGGTTATAACCTGAAAAACTATCTAGAAAATAGTAATAAGCATGTCTAGCTAATCTTTCTAACATCTGATCAATAAAAGGAAGTGGAAAGTGATCTTTTCTAGTTACAGCATTTAATTTTCTATAATCTATACACACTCTATATCCTATTTTCATTCTTGTGGGCACCAACTCATTGTTGTCATTCTCGATGATCGTGATTCCAGATTTCTTTGGTACTACCTACACTGGACTCACCCATTGACTGTCTGAGATGGGGTATATTATGCATGCATCAAGCAATTTCAGCACCTTTTTCTTCACTACCTCCATCATGGGTGGATTCAGTATCCTTTGAGCTTCTCTAGTGGGCTTAGCTCCATCTTTTAAAAAAATTCGATGCATGCACATAATAGGGCTTATACCTTTGATATCGGTTATAGTCCAACTAAGGACTGTTATGTGGTCCCTTAGAACTCTCAGCAGTTTGTCCTCTTGTACCTTGGTCAGATTATTGGTGGTGATCACTGGTAGTGTGTCCTCTTTCCCTAGGTATGCATACTTCAAGTGTGATGGTAATGGTTTTAACTCCAAGGTGGGGGCCTGTACAACAGAGGGTAACAACTTCTTGTGAGTAGCAGGTAATTGAATGGAAAATACTGCATACCTGTCTAAAATTTTTGGCAAAGAATACAATGCAGCTATTGTATCCTTCAATTCCTGATTTCGCCCAATTTCTTCTTCTTTTTCCAATTCCAAGCTATTTCGGATGGCAACCTCCAAGCTTTCCTTATGAACTTGTTCAAAGGATTGCTGCACTAAAGAGTCAATCACATCAATAGCATAAACATGATTAATATCACTTGGGTACCTCATGGCTTTATAAATATTAAATTGTATCTTTTCCCCATTAAACTCCATGGTCAAGGTCCCATTGTGCACATCAATCATTGTTCGGGCTGTTTTCAAAAATGGTCTCCGTAATAGAATATGAGCAGAATTTGGAGATTTGTCATCCTCCATATCCACAATGTAAAAATCTGCAGAAAATATCAACTCGATCACCTGTACCAAGGCATCCTCAATTACCCCTTCGGGGTAGGTGTTAGTACGATTAACTAATTGAATAATAACACCAGTACTTTTCAAAAGACCTAAATTTAAAGAAGCATAAATAGACAATGGAATGACATTTATTAAAGCTCCTAAATCTAGCATGGCCTTTTCAAATTTGGTATTACCTATCTTGCAGGGAATGGTAAACATGCATGTATCCTTACACTTAGGGAGCATTTTCCTTTGGAGAACTGTCGAAACATTCTCTCCAACTGTGACTCTTTCATCATCTTTCAATTTCCTCTTGTTAGTGCACAATTCTTTGAAAAATTCGGCATACCGTAGCACTTGCTTGATTGCATCAATCAAAGTAATATTTACCTCTACTTTCCTAAAAGTTTTCAGGATCTCCTTCTCTTGTTCATCTTTCTTTGACGTTCTCAGATTCTTGGGAGGAAAAGGTAGAGGATTAGTCTTCAATTGAATATGAGGGTTGGGTTTTACCTTTGATTTTTCTATCTCCTCCTTGGTGGTGTCCTCATCAAGTTTAACAGTAACTTTTGGTTCATCCAACTGCTTCCCACTTCTCAATGTTATCGCACTTGCATTCTCTCTCAGGTTGACAACAGTTTGAGGCGATACTTTCCTGAACCTTGAGAATCCAATCGACTAACAGTTGTAGCCAGCTGACCCATTTGATTTCTCAAATCTTGAGTGGAATTTCGTGTCTCTTGTTGGAACTACTATGTTTGGTTCATGAATGCCTTGAACATATCTTCAAGGGATGTTCCAGAATTAGTAGGTGCGACTTGCTTAGGTAGATATTGTTGTTGTGCTGGTTGAAAACCTTACTGCCTAGCTGGGAAAACTCTTTGTGCTGGTGGCCTATTCCCTCCATAGCTTAAGTTTGGATGATCCCTCCAGCCTGGATTGTAGGTGTTTGAGTATGGATCATACTTCTTTTGAGGTTATGCCTGATAGTTTCCTATTGCATTGGCTTATTGTGGAGACTCCTCATCTTGTAATGTTAGACAAGCATCTTTGTTATGATTCGGCTGTAAACAGATCCCACACGACTTTGCGACTGGCAAGTTTCCTATAACTAATTGTCTAACCACAGCAGTTAAGTCTAAAAGATGTTGCTCCAAATTATTTGTGCTTACTTCACTTACCCTTTGTGGTGCATGCGCATTCCTTGTCCAATTTTGCTGTGAGTTGGCTGCCATGTTTGTAATTAAGTTATTTGCAGCCTCCGGAGTCTTGTCCACTAGTGCTCCTCCGCTAGTAGCATCAATCATACTCCTATCTATGGGTACCAGCCCTTCATAGAAGTATTGGATTAGGTGTTGATCATCTATTTAGTGTGGCGGACAGCTTGAGCACAACTTCTTGAACCTTTCCCAATATTCATACAACGTCTCTCCACTGAATTGTCGGATTCCGCATATCTCCTTCCTTATGTTGGCTACTCTTGAAGCAGAAAAGTACTTCTCCAAGAACAACTTTTTCATGTCACTCCATGACTGTATTGATCTGGAGGGAAGATAATACAACCAATCTTTTGCTAAATCTGTCAGTGAAAAGGGAAATGCTCTCAGCTTTATCTGGTCCTCGGTTACTCCTTGCGGCTTCATGGTGGAACACACCACATGGAACTCCTTTAAATGCTTGTATGGATCTTCACCTGTAAGACCACGAAAAGTAGGCACAAGGTGAATTAATCCAGATTTTAGCTCAAAAGCAGCAGTTAAAGTAGGATACTCAATGCATAAGGGTTGTTAATTGAGATTATGAGTAGCTAATTCTTTCAACGTCCTGTTGTTGTTTGGCACCACCATCTCTTCTTCTCCTTCTGATTCAGTGGATGATTTATTGGACAGTAGTTCCAATGCGATTGTTGAGGCCTGGTGATGGAGCTTCATCGGAATCTATAATTTTGCGTTGAGATAGACGAGCTTCTTTCCTCAACCTGTGTGCAGTTTTCTATATTTTTTGGATCAAAATTCAGTTTCAATAGAGTGAGAGGATCGAGTCATAAACTTAAACAAAAAAAAATAAAAATTAAATAAACGAAAACAAAGAATAAATAAAAACAAATAACACTCCCCGGCAACGACGCCAAAATTTGGGAGCTGTCGTTAACATTCCAAAATTAATACCTCACTTCCACACTACTAACACAAGAATTAGTATAGCAATAAGCAAGGATTGATCCCACAGAGAGTGAATTGTCTTTGATTTATCCTAATGTTTAAGGGGGTTTTGAGTTTGATTTAACTAACTAGAGCAACTGTAAGTAATTAAGAAGAGTATTCAATGAATTAAAGATTTCAGTTCTTCAGTTCAGTATCACCTTTTTTCAATTATGGAATAATCAAGTTATACAATATTTATCCTTCCATGAAATTAATAACCCTAGATAACCGCAATCGCTAATTATCCAAAATCCTCCTTAGGTTTTTAATCTAATGTAACAATTGCCCCAAAAGACCATAACTATCATACAACCTAGAACTATCAGTCTAGATTTAATATAACAATAGCATGAAGAATTAGAGAATTAGGTTATTCCAAGCAACAATCACACAATCAAGGATTGTTTAACCTGCCTTCTGATAATCATAATAATACTCAAAAGCTTGTCCACAATCATGCATTATTAATCGCTACTTATGATTAGATATAATATCGTTTGCTTAATACTATATCTTAATCTAACAGATGATATCAATCAGATTAATCTAACTAGACACATTAAATCAATCAGATAAAATAGCATGCAATCAATTAAAACAGATTATCGGAGTAAATTTCATGCAAGAAGGAATAAATAAAGTAAATTTGACCAAACCATTAATTATAAAGAAGGTTCAACATCCCCTAGAATTAAAATAGAGAATTTAGCTTGACATGCCTTCAATCTTCAAAACTAGGGCTTGTAATTCCAATGTAGATTATGTTGTAGATATCCTAATATCTAACTAATAACATGTAGTTATAGTCCTAAGATAATATCCTAATATTCTAAGAAATAACAATCCAATTACAATTAGAAATCCTTAAAAATTCGTGCCAGAAAATAAACATTTTATTTTTTTTCCCGACCAGTTCGTTAGGGCGAACTGGTTTGTACGTGATGACCTCGTCGGGGCGAGAAACTACAGAGAGGTCTGGGCCAGGGCGGTTTTAGAAGGGGCTGGGGCGAACTCGAACAGAGAGGTACTCTCCGGGGCGAATTCATCTAGGCCAATTGGGCTCGCCAGTGCGAGCTCCTTTGAAAATCCAAATTTTCTTCTTTTTCTTGTTTTTCGCTCCGGTTTTCAATCTTTCTCCCCTTTCAGCTCTAAATCCTCCTGAAATCAATAAACGCTCTAATAAGTGCATATACACAATAAAAAATGCAATAAACTAAAGATAAATGAATCAATATATATGAAAATTATGCACTTATCATGAGCCCACTGAAGTTGCTGAAATGACTGTAATGGCTGATGTGCCGTAGTCACAAGAAGATGTTAAAGAACATATGGCTGTGAAAGTTCCAAGTCCTGAGCCAAAGAAAAAGAAGAAGCTAAGGCAGATTGTGGAGAAGAAGGCGAAGAAGGAAGAAAAGAAGAAAAGCAAAAAGAAAAGAAGGGAAGAGTCAGCCCAACGATCATCGAGCTCTACAGATGACTCTCTCAAGCTAACCAAAGTCATTGAAAACATTTTAGAGGGCATCGATAGATAGTTTGATCCTACGATCATAAAGCCTGATGATCCAGATACTGAGGGGGAGCAACCAGTGTTTTATCAGAACCCCCTTCAGTGCCCTCGACGTCAGAAGAAGTAAGGATGCACATTGTGCTTGAAGCTGAAGAAAATCCCAATGCTTGAATTCCTGACAGGTTCATAGGGTCAGGGGCTGGGCGAATGTGTTTGGTCTCAATGAGCATTGATGAACTCTTCAACAGCTTCTTTAACATAAAAATGGACAGAAGCACCACTATTTATGATCCTGATAGTGAGCAATTGCTCTATTTCTTGCCCTTAATGCCATTAGTAAGAGTTGTGACATTAAGAGACCAAAGCTTCATCAGCTGGAATTATTCAAGGTTTCCAAACCTCAAGCTGATGGCTCAAAACTTCCCTAGGGTTCTTTTATATGCAACAAAGCTGATTTACAATGAACCTTCGTTCTCTAAATATAGATATGACAAGGTAATTTCTATTCCTAAATACTTATTTGTTTCTTCAAATTCTATTCTTTCATTCTTGTCTTGCGATGACGATGTCGTAGAGTCCCTCTCTACGATCTCTGAACAGCCTGTTACACCTTCTGATTCTTTCATTCATTCTTCGGTCATAAAGTCCCAACACTCTATGAACGATAAAAACAAGTCCAACTCTCCGGTTATAGAGTCCCAATGTACACTCTACGGACTATGTAAATATACTTAACTCCCCAATCGTAGAGTCTCAACACCTTACGATCGATGTAGATAATGTTAACTCTCTTATACAAATTTTTTTGTACATACCACACCTATACAATCACCTATACATAACACAGATATTGATATACCTGCCTCACTTATACAAACCATAAAACCAAAAATACACCTTATCTCTCAAACAGATATTCCCTCCTCTTCAAATAAAGAATACTTTGATCTTACTCTCGCAATCTCAAATCTCCCTCGGAGTGATAAGGTTGGCACTGAAGTTATGTTGGAACAAATCCTTGAGCACGTATCTGTCATCCCCTCCAAGCCCCAATTGTCTGAGTTGATGAACCTCATTGTCGACGAGCTCAATCTAGGCCTTGAGGAAACATAAATTGGGATACAAAAAGGGTTAAAGCTGATTAATGAAACTACTTCCAAAGTACTCGGGGAAATGGGCAAGGAGTTTGGTAAACGCTTGAAAGATCTCTTGAAGGATATAGCTGACAATCTCAAACAAAAGGATGAGGTCTTTCTCAAGGAGATAGCTGCTCACAAAGCTGCTATCTTTGCTCTTCAATAGATAAATGTTGAATCTATCAAGTTCCTCTCTAAAAAAGTCTTCGACCTCAGTTCTTCGCTCAACGAATTCAAAGGCATGGTCAAGAACTCCATGGACAGAACAGATAATGCTCTTGCTCTTATGCACCAGCAAAGAGATCAAGTTGAAGCCAGGCAGCAAGAAGCACGAGCTGACATTACCATGAATCGTGGGCAAATGGAAGAACTTGTGCAAACTGTTAAACAGCTATCCGACGAGTTCACTATATTCAATCAAGGTCAAGATGCTGAAAAAAAGGGGGAGAACAAAAAGAGACCAAGTTAGAGGGAGAGGGAAAGGCTAAGTCAGGGGGAGAAAGAAAGGTCATCAATTCCTCATTCTCATGTAACTCCTACTCCTACGGGTCAAGGGCATCCTCACTATTCTTCAAGGCAAGGATCGTTGAGTTCAGTTATACTAAGTGGCTTACGTATCCCTTCTGGTGATCCCATTCTCTTGAATAGAAATCTTTAGAGGATTCGTATTGCAAGAAATGAAGAAAAAGATATTTATATGCCTGATCTTAGAGCCAGGAGTTCAATGCAAGAAATTCAGATGAGAGAAAGAGAAGGAATAGAAGCATATTATAGAAGAAAAAAAGCTGGGCGTAAAGATCCTCCCAAGCCAAAGCCGAAGAGAGGGATAAGATAAGTACAAAAGATAAGTATTCATTATATATAGACTTGTTATAGAATTTAACTGCTATAAATTGTTTATACTTTGTGCAATTGTCATACATCAATAAATTCATCCTTTTGATCAACCAATATAGTTGCTCATCTTATTTTAAGTCATGTTTAATTTCAAGCAATTGCATTATAGAATTGATGAATGCTCTAAAACTACTGGTTTTGTCATTATCAAATAGGGGGAGATTGTTAGAGTCTGCATGATAAATTTGATGATATGATTAAAGTATATTTACTCAGTAATTTTTGTAAAGTCCTTAATGATAATATGATGTACAATGACTTAGAATATAAAGATCAAACTTGTTAGGTTGATCTTAAGAGCTGAGTTGATGTATAGATGATAGGATTAATTGATTTGACCGTATAGTCAAGTTAAGCGATCGTATAGTTACTCTGGCATTTGGTAATGTTAGCAAGGATCGTAGAGTAAGCTTTACTATCGTAGAGCATCAAGTGTTTGATTGCAGATTCTGCCAGAAGCTCGTAGAGTAAAGTCAAGATCGCAAAGCCCGCAGTCAGAATATAGAGTTCACTAAAAAATCGTATAGTGTGTTAGTTTCTAGAGGCACAAAAGATATCTAGAAGGAGGGGTTGAATATATTCTTTAAAACTTCAAAAGAATGACTTATTGGATTAGTTAATTAACAAGTTAATTATGCACAACAGAATATATGATTGATTTAATCCCCTTGAAGATAGAATAACTATAACAGATATGATGACGCAATGATATGGTAGTTATAGCAGTTATGGAACAGAATGTAAAGAATACAAGACTTTAAGTGATTCAGAGTACACAAGACTCCTACTTTACTATTCTACTCCTCGAGTAGCAAATCCACTAAGGATATCGTTACAACTGAATCACTAAGATTCCTTCAAGACCAGCAATCTTGGAACTCCAATACACTGAGTACACTTCAAGACTAGCAGCCTTGGAACTCTAGTTCACTAAGAACTTCGTCAAGCCCAGTAGACTTGGAACACTGTAGACTAAGACCCGCAGCCTTAGAATCACTAGTACACTAAGTACTCTTCAAGTCCAGCAGACTTGGAACTCGTTGGTCACTTGTTGACCCTTACACTTGATTGAGAGTGTTTGGTTTTGGTGCTACTAAGTTGCTTGAAGCATATGACCTGATGAACTTAATAGCAAAGCAAGGTGTTTTACTTTGGATCGTATAGTGAGACTTTGACAGATTTGTTTCTCCATTTTGTACTTGCTTATTTGCAATCTCCAATCTGTTTGCCTTATATAGATGCCTCTGAATTCTTTTCGTTGGAATGAGACCGTTGCATCTGATATTCCCATTGAGACTTGTTGCTGAACTTAGGAATAGTTTATTCCTTGTTGACTGCAGTATTGGGGTGAGTCAGCATCCATTAGCTTGCTCCAAGATAGTGGCAGAGATAGTGCTCTTTATATCTGTATATCATGGCTATTTGTCCCCCACTGACTTTGATTCTTCTTTCAGACCATTTAAGTAATCAACAACTGTCTTGGGCAGGTCACTCTACTGATATGGATGTTAGCAATCCATTATGGGCATTATAGAATATTATGTTCAGTTTTGGGTTGCTTGTCTGATGAGGATCGTAGAGTACTTGACTGACTCTATGAATGGACTCTACGATCTTGCTAGTCGTAGTGTCATCAGAGAGATCATAGACTTCTTGTCTGAACTGTTATATGATCTTTGATAAGACTTGATGCTTGCAGATGTTTACTGTGATCTTAATATTGCACTTTGATCACTTATAGATATCATCAATGTTTTGCTTTAGGATCTTCTTCAGAAGTGCCGACTTAACTTTCAAAGCTCTGGCAACGATGACTTTATGATTATGTGCTTGGTCGTAGATAGTCTATGGGAATTTTAGAGTGACTAATTACATCGACTCTACGATCCCAAGAAAGAGAACTCTACGACTCCGAGAGAGAACTCTACGACTCCGAGAGAGAACTCTACGATGTCGAGAGACGAGGCTTTACGATATCAAGACAGCTCTACGAACTGTCGAGCCTTACTCTGTGTTTGTCTTGCAAACTCTACAATGCCGAGAGAGAAAGTTCTATGACTACGAGAGAACTCTACAATCTGCCGAGCCTTATACTGCGTTTTCCTGGAAGACTCTACGATCTTACTCTTAGCTTCTGCGATCTTTTTCTGACTGCACTGCAAGCTGGCTGGCTGCTCTACGATCATTCTCTGGCTGTTCTACGATCATGCCAGAGTTGCTCTTTGATAGCTATTACAATTTTCTAGTCTTATCATTTAGCTTATTAGATCAACCTAACAAGTTTGATCTTTTCTAACTAAGTCCTTGTATATCATAATCATTTTAAGGACTTTCCAATTCAACTACTGAAACACATATACATTAATATCACAACATCAAATTCAATCATGTGATTCCTAACAATCTCCCCTTATTTGATGTTGACATAAACCAGTAGTTTTGAATCATATCATCAATTCTAATGCAATTGCTTATATAAAAATAAACATGTCTTAAGGTACAGTGAGCAACTGTATTTCTATATAAAAGCATGAATTTATTGATGTTCAATTGAATATAGCAGTGTATAGCAATTACATCATTTCAAGAGAAAGAAGTGAAATACTAAATACTTTTAAACCTTATCTTCTGTACCTTTCGGGTTGTTACCGGGGCTTGACTTGACATCCCAGTGTTGTCGCCGAGGTTGAGTTGGATCTCCCGGTGTTGTGTCGGGGTTACTGACTTTAGTTTGAACTTCCAGGGTTGTCTCCGAAAGATAAAAGACGATTTTACCCTCCTGCAGAGTTAGTAATAGGAATGCAAAATTTTGAGTGTCTACACCCTTTCCAAATCACAAATAAACTTCTTTATTTTAGGAAACATGGAATTCAATTTCAAGTCAAAATAAACTACTTTATTTTAACTTTTAAAACTGTTATGGAAAAAACAAAATATATGGAATCCAATTCCTTATCAAAACAAACTCCTTTATTTTGATTAATATGAAATGTTATTTCATATCTAAATAAACTCCTTTATTTAAGGAAATATGGAATCCTTTTTCCTAATTCACAAATAAACTCCTTTATTTTTAGAAAATAAGGAATTCAATTTCATCTCCAATTAGTTATCATGAAATTTAATTCCAACTCTAATTAGTTAGCATGGAATTAAATTCTAATTAAAATAAACATCTTTATTTTAATCTAATTCCAAAGAAAATTAAAGTACTTATTTAAATTTAGAATTATAGAAAAAACATATAATTTAATTTTAATTAAAATAAACCTTTTATCTTAATTAAAAAAAATAATAAAAGAATAAAATTTATTTTTGGAGAGTGGCGCTTCGGCGCTGCTAGTGAACTAGCATCAGGCGCTGCGGTGCCACGTCATCAGTGTCAAAACACGAAGCCAGCGCTGCGGCGCCATGATTGTACTACAATCAAGCGCTGTGGCGCCAGCCTCTAGAAATTATTTTTCCAGTTCGCAAATTGTGCAATTTTTCTCCAAAAAATATGATTCTATGCCAATAATTATGCCCAAAACATTATTCTAAACACATATCAACATACATATCAAATTTGACCAATTAATAACTTGCATAAAGGTTTGGCTCTGATGCCACTGTTAGGTTTGTATGAAATCATGGGCGCAATCAAATTGCAAAAATAACGGAAGAATGGTAAAATCAGAGTTTAAAATATTTCTACAAACCAATTACCCGAATCATCCTTTATGCACAGTTATTAAATAAAACGGAATAGAAGTAGATTAGATTCATACCTTTGTAGAATTAAGCTTCCACATGTACGAGTTCAACTCCTTGTTCTTCGCGATCTCCTTGAATCTCCGGGATTAATTCCTTCCTTTGATCAACGTTAGCCACCCAAGTGTTTGGCCTCTAGAAGTGATCCACCAAGGAAGAAGAATTGTTCAAGAAGAACGGTGTTTGGCTAAACCCTAATTTTCTTCTCTCTAGAAAACGAGTGCTCTCCCAACTCTTGGAATTAAAATGTCTTACCTTGTTCCATAATAAGACTTTCTTAATTATAGATGTAGGATAACCCTCCTAAGCAATTTAGGATTAGGGTTTTATATTAATTAACTAAACTCCTTTAATTAATTAGGCTTCCCAATCCTATTGGGATTAATTAGCATCTTTTAATTAATTAGCCTCCTAATCTTATTAGGAATATATGAGAGAGAGAGAGAGAGAGTATCTTAGTAATTAATTCTCAAACTCTTTTAGGAATTAAATAATAATAATAATAGTAATAATAATAATAAGACTCCTCTTATTAATTTATATTTAATATTTTTAAAATATTAAATAATAAATATTAAGCTATTTAATTTATTCTATCACCATAGATTAAATTAAATATACTTGACTTATTATTACAATTATGCTATTTGCTTCTTTAATAAATATTTTTCCTTTTATATTATGACCCTTTAGGTTCTCCATATTAAACTGGTTATGAATAAATCAATTAGAACAATTCTAATCTTATTTAAATAAATAAATTAAACTAATAATTCATTTAAATAAATAATATTTATTCTACAATAGGATAAGTCCTCTTTAGCGATCAACGACTTTCCAATTAATATAGATTTTAACATTAATCATAAAAGAACATGTGACTTAAAAGTTACCGTACAATTCAATCCTTCCACCATATAATGTCTCAATTAAATATAAGACATGAAATTACTGTCAAGTCTTATTTTATTTAATTATATGTATTTTGATTCCAAAATACACAATTCCAAATAATGCAAATTAGAAACTCCTTTCTAATTTCATTCCACATTGGCCAAGGATTTCTGGGTTGTCATTTATCGAATCACATATGACATATCTCTTATTTAACTAGAAGCGGTAGATTTTTTATTGATCATTCATTATCTCCATATATAACTTATTATACCCAAGCATACCCTTTGATATACCCTAAGGGTCTTAAGGAATAAGTCAAAGTATAATTCATTATACACAAAATACTATGATGATCTCAAGTTTGAGGATCACTTGTACTACTATCACATTAGGAATTCCTATTGACAGGCGAGTAAAACTCCATAAAAAAAAATCCGGCCCTACCAGCTCAGATCTACTCATTTCGGCCTGCTTTTTTCTAAATCCGTCACCGCACAATTGTTTTGCACACTTCAGGTAACGTTTACATCCATTTTTTTTCACGTTTTGACCGTTAGAATGTTAGATTTCACGCAGTATGGGTTTAAACGTAATGTATCAAATATGTATGCATAGATGACTTAATAAAAATGAACAGACTTGATAAATACTTGTGTTTTACCATGCTGAACATTTCGGTATAAAAAATTTTCATTTTCGGGACAGTCAATTGGTGCCCTTTTGGCTGGTTTATTCATCCTATTTGAGGACAAATGAGCCTGAATTTTTAAATAAACATACACATGGTAATTTAGTTGTCATGGTGAATTTAATTTTGATGTTTTTCATATATATATGAAATGATCATGATTTGAGTTGGTGTGCTACTGAATGGCCACCTAGTCATGCCTATGTGCATGCAGATAGTCCATTTTATAGAGGAGACTCTGGCAAAAAAATTTCACGAGTTTGAACATTCTAAAGTGCATGCATGCTTAACACTACCAAGGATGTATGTTAAAAATAGCATGATTTGACATAATTAAGCTATGCATGCTGTGTTTTTTAGCTTTCTAGGATTCTAATGTTCTAAGGTCATGCACATAATTTACTTAATTTGCAAGTAAATCATACCTCACCCATTCTGAGGCGATTTTGAGATTTTTGTTTCCAGATATAGATAATAACCAGCCCAGCAGCTCTATTCCACGTACCATTTCTTCTGGTGTTTAGAGAGCAGCTTTGACTGTTCCTTTTGAAAGTAGTATGCATATAAGCCAATCATGTGTGATGGTAAAGCATATATTTTGGAGACAATTTTATTTATTTATTAATAAAAATATTTATTTATTAAAGGCATTTAATTATCTACATGGTGCTGTTTTTATAATATGTAAATAACCCATAGTTTTAAGCAATGCTTTTAGAATCATGATGATGATCATTCTAATGAGATCTAAATTCTTAGAAAGCTTTAAAACTAAAATAGTTCCCAATCGTGGGATTACTAAAAAGGGGATTAGTAAATCCGAATAGATTGGTACATATGTTGCTTGCTCATTGGATGATGATGATTGATCTCATGATCATTTGTGTGGAGACACTAAAGCAAGTATGTAGGTGCTTACTGGAGAATAAGTTCACTGAACGTGACTCGCTATGGTATACCTAATGGAGTTTTACTCGCCTGTCAATAGGAATTCCTAATGTGATTGTAGTACAAGTGATCCTTGGACTTGAGATCATCATAGAATCTTGTATGTAATAAATTATACTTTGACTTATTCTATAAGGCCTTTTAAGGCATATATAGGGTATGCTTGGGTATAATGAGTTACATATGGAGATAATGAATGATCAATAAAGAATCTATCACCTCTAGTAAAAGAGGAGATATGTCCTATGTGATTCGTTAAATGACAACCCAGGAATCCTTGGCCAAGGTGGAATGAAATTAGAAAGGAGTTTCTAATTTGCATTATTTGGAGTTGTGCATTTTCTAATCGAAATACATATAATTGAATAAAATAAGACTTGACAGTAAATCCATATCTTATATTTAATTGGGACATTGTATGGTAGAAGGATTGAATTGTACGGTAACTATTAACTCACAGGTTCTTTTATGATTAATGTTGAAATCTATATTATGTAGAAAGTCGTTGATCGCTAGGGAGGCTTATCCCTATTGTAGAATAAATATTATTTATTTAAATAGATTATTAGTTTAATTTATTTATTTCAATAAGATTAGAATTGTTCTAATTGATTTATTCACAACCGGTTTAAAATGGAGAACCTAAAGGGTCACACCATAAAAGGAAGAATAATTATTTAAGAAGGTAATGGCATAATCGTAATAATGCATTAAATATAATTAATTTAATCTATGGTGATAGAATAAATTAAATAGCTTAATGTTTATTATTTAATATTTTGAAAATATTAAATATAAATTAATAAGAGGAGACTTATTAATATTATTACAATTATTATTATTTTAATTTCTAAAAGAGTTTAGTAATTAATTTAATATTAGTACTCTCATTTATTCCTAATAAGATTAGGAGGCAAATTAATTAAATAAATTTAATTAATTATTTCCAATATGGTGGGAAGCCTAAATTAATTAAAAGAGTTTAATTAATTAAATGAAATCCCATGTCTAATAGGATTAGAAGGGTTGACCAATATCTATATAAGAGAAAGAGTTTTATAATAGATATAAGTTGATGAAATTCCAATTGTTGGAGAGTACTCATTTTCTATAGAGGATAGAAAACTAAGTTTAGCCAATCACCCTCCTTCTTGATAATTCCTCTTCCTTGGTGGATCACCTCTAGAGGCCAAACACTTGGGTGGCTAACGTTAATCAAAAGAAGGAATCTAACCCGGAAATTCAAGGCGATCACGAAGAACAAGGAGTTGAACTCGTACCTGTGAAAGCTTCGTTCTACAAGGGTATGATTCCATAACTTCTTATTTATCGTTTTAAATTAATAATTTGCATAAAGGATGATCCGGGTAATGGTTTTGTAGAAAATTTTAAACTCTGATATACCATGCTTTCGCTAATTTTGTAATTTGATTGCGTCACGATTTCGTACAAACCCAACAGTGGCATCAGAGCCAAACCTTTATGCAATTATTAATTATTTTGATTTCATATATATATGAATATGTATTTAGAATAATTTATTGGGCATAATTAATTGTATAAAATTATTATTTTTTCTTTCGCTATGGATCCATTTATTCGAAAAGTTACGGATTGGGTTTAAAAAGTATTCTGACCTGTTAACATGGTGGAGGCATGATTACGTTTTATTGGTGTATATGTATATATATATAATATATGATTTGGTGTGACTTTCTTGGATTGTTTTAAGAGTTGAACAACTTTTTTTTTTATATATATATATATATATATATATATAATATTCTTAATAATTTTATAATTAAAATAAAGAGTTTATTTTAAACTTGAAATTAGATTTCATGCAATTTGAAATTGCCCATTAAATGATACTCATATATATATGGAATGTTTTAATTCATGAGATGGATATTTATTTATTGATATATATATAGTGATATGTATGATAATAAAAGAGGATTGATTATGGACTATTTGACCAATGTGATTGGATTTTATTTTAGTAGAATGTTTGAATAAATGTGTTTTATTAAATGGGGTCTACGTACCTCGTCTTCTCTATTTTTTTTTTCTTGATGTAAAATTCTATCTCCCTCCTATGTACTTCCCCTTGACTGATGATCAAGGTTTCTATTTAAAATAAATAGTTAATGTAATAGAGATAGTTAAAATTATCTTGAAGAAACTGGAGACCAAGGAGCAAGGAGCGAGTGAAGACCCGTTTGTGTGGAGCCCGGGTTTAAATGTAATAGTTACGTTTAAATTTAAATTTTTGCACTCCTAGATTTGACCTTTTGGTTCACTTGGTGGCTCTAGTGAACCAAACTAGAATAAAAGTTCATAATTAATCCGGGTTGAATATAGTATTCTATATTGCATGCTAAATATTATATATATTATATTTTATGCAAACATGCTTCGCATGTTTAATAAAATGACGCGTATTCTCTCTCTCTCTCTATATATATATATATATATATATCTGCATGTGCGCTAAATAAGATGAGACAAATAATAACAAACCCCTCAAAGAAATAATATTAAGTCCGAAGCGTTCAATGATATTTGAAATATCGAACGTCGCCTTCTAGCATGATTAATTAATAGAGTATTAAATATTTAATATGAGCTTGTTGTGCTATCCACAAGGCGAGTATTGAGTATTTAAGATGTTAATTAATCACATTTGATGCTTATCAAGAAAATTGAACGATCTAGCCATGTTGTGCTATCCACAAGGGCGAACATTTTTCTTTTTTGAATTTATGGAAGTGCTAGGCTGGACTTAACTTAAATCATTTTAGTTCGAATGTGCACACACTTGACCATAATAATTTGAGAGGCAAAATAAAAGCAGTTACATAGTGATGTAATTGACAAGAGTTGTCTACCTATTTATTTGTATATCGCTTGTTGTGCTATCCACAAGGTTATATACATTTGAAATGGAATCCTTATTCTCACTAGCAAATCTTTAATTAGATGTTGCCGAACTATATAAGTGAGGGTAATATAGTTTGATGAAAATAGTGGGAGATACCAATTTCAAATAAAGACCTAAATTTATTTTGGTATACAAAATTAATAAAATGAATGTTTGCTAAAATATTGTCTTTTCACATGTAGAATTTTAAAAATGTCAAAATCACTAATCTCACTACGAAGCATACTTGATGCAAATAAGCTTACCGAGTCGAATTATGAGGACTGGCTAAGAAATCTGTGAATTGTTCTCACTACTGAAAAAATTTCTTATGTCTTAAATTCAACTATCCCTGAATCTGTTTCGGAAACAGCCTCTGAGGAAGAGATTGCCACTTTCAATAAGTGGCAAGATGATGCATCTGTGGCTCAATGCATCATGCTCGCATCCATGGAACAACGGGCTTCAGCGTCAGCACAAAAAAATGGATGCTCCTGCTATGCTGCTTCACCTTAAGGAGTTGTATGGTGAACAGAGTAGGACTACTAGATATGAGATATCTAAAGAGCTCTTCCGATCTCAGATGACCAAGGGTACTGCCGTCGAGACTCATGTCTTGAAGGTGATCAATTTGATTGAACGCCTTAGACAGCTTGGGTTCGTCATGGATGGGGAGTTGAGTCAAGACTTGGTCTTGCAGTCACTCCCTGAGACCTTCTCGCAGTTTGTGATTAATTTTCACATGAATAAGCTAGATGTCAGCTTGCCTGAGCTGCTTAACATGCTGAAAACTGTAGAAGGTCACTTTCCATCCAAGAAGAACCATGTCTTGATGGTGGATTCTTCCAATAAAAGGAAGGGGCCTAAGGTATCTTCTGAAAAGAAGAAATCCAAAAAAGCTACGGGAAAGAGGAAAGAAAAGGAACGAAAGAAATCTGAACCAGCTAAAAAAATGTGCTTTCATTACAATGAGCCGGGACATTGGAAGAGGAACTGCAAGAAGTTTCTAGCAGAGAAGAAGCTTGGAGAAGCTTCGACTTCCAATCACGATTTGTTTATGATTGAAATTAATTTTTCTAAAATTCATAATTCTACTTGGGTATTGGGATACCGGTTGTGGTTCTCACATATGTAATACTGTGCAAGGACTGGTCAGAAGTAGAAAGCTGAACAATGATGAGGTGATCCTACGAGTTGAAAATGGAGCAAAGGTTATTGCATTAGCTGTAGGAACTTATTATTTAGCAATGCCCTCGAGCAAGTTCATTTATCTTAATAATTGTTATTATGTTTTGAATATTATTAAAAACATTATTTCAATTTCTGTATGGGATATGGAAGGATTTGACGTTATTATAAAGAACAATGGTTGTTCTATTTATAAAGACGATGTTTTATATGGTATTAGAAATTTGCGAAATGGACTTTTTATACTTGACTTGCAAGAAAATATATTTCAAATTGAGTAAACTAAGAAAAGGAAAAGAGATAATATTAATTATACCTACATGTGGCACTGTAGACTCGGTCATATCAATGAAACAAGATTATCCAAGTTGCATAAAGATGGGCTTCTAGAGCTATCCGATTATGAATCATATCCAACTTGTGAATCTTGTCTCATGGGTAAAATGACTAAATCTCCTTTTAGTGGAAAAGGAGAAAGAGTTACAGAGTTGTTAATGTTGATTCACACAGACGTTTGTGGACCTATGACACAAATGCATGGGGTGGTTATTCTTATTTTATTACTTTCACTGATGATCACTCAAGATTTGGATATGTGTATTTAATGAAATACAAATCAAAATAATTTGAAAAGTTCAAAGAGTTCAAAAGTGAAGTAGAGAAATAAACAGGCAAGAGTATTAAGATTCTTTGATCAGATCGAGGTGGAGAATACTTAAGCGGTGAGTTTCTCAATTGTCTCAATGAAAATGGTATAATCTCACAATGGACTCCTCTAGGTACACCACAGTTAAATAGAGTATCTGAAAGGAGAAATCGAACACTGTTGGACATGGTTCGATCCATAATGAGTTTTACCGACCTTCCAATTTCCTTCTGGGGTTATGCCCTAGAAACGGCTGCATACCTACTTAACAAGGTACCTACCAAATCTGCCCCAAAGACTCCATATGAGATGTGGAAGGGGAGAAAACCAAATCTTAAGCATGTTAAGACTTGGGGTTGTCCAGCTCATGTCAAAAAGTTTGAACATGATAAGCTATAGACTAAATCTGACAAGTGTAGATTTGTGGGATACCCTAAAAAAACTGTAGGGTATTATTTCTATCATCCAACTGATCAAAAGGTGTTTGTTGCGAAACATGCTGCCTTCTTGGAAAAGGAGTTTTTCCATGAAGGGGTCAGTGGGAGTAAGATATATCTTGCAGAAGTTCAAGAACCACAAATTACTATGGATCAGAGTCAGGTACCTGACCAAGTGGAAGAACCTACTGTATCACACCCTATTCGTAAATCTGGAAGAGTACCGAAGATACCTGAGAGGTATGGATTCGTTATAGAGGATGACGATGAGGTACACATCATGGATGATAATGATCCATTGAATTACGAACAGACTATGAGTAATAAAGACTCAGAGAAATGGTAGATGACGATAAAATTTAAAATGGATTTTGAAGCTATGCTCAAGTCCATTTGGATTTTACTTGCGATTGCAGCTTATTATTGCTTAATCTGGCAAAATGGACGTGGAGACGTCCTTCCTCAAATATACATTATTAGAGAAGAATGTATGTATGATACAACCAGATAGTTTTTTGTTTCAATGGTTGAGCAAATCATGTATATGAGCTACAACAATCCATTTATGGATTGAAGCAAGATACTCGTAGATGGAACATTCGTTTTGATGAGACAATCAAAGAGTTTGATTTTATCAAAAACGAGGATGAACCATGTGTGTACAAGAAGGTTAGTGGGAGCGCTATTTCATTCCTTGTATTATATGTTGATGATATATTACTGATAGGGAATGAAATTCCTATGCTAAAATCGATTAAAACAAATCTAAACATTCCTCCATGAATGATTTGGGCAGAACATCCCACATTGGGGATATAAATCTTTATTGATATATTTAAAAGGATGTTCGGCTAAACCCAAGGAAACGTATATTCATTAGATGCTAAAGGCGTTTAGTATGGCAAACTCCAAAAGGTGTCTCATGATGATGAGCCGTGGAGTGAATCTCTCTAAAATTATCCTCAATAAAAGAGAGATCGAATGAGCTACTATCATGTATGCAATGAAATATACGAGACTTGATGTTGATCAGTCATATTCTGGAGAAGATCACTGTGAGACAGTGATAAACATCTTAAAGTACTTAACTGACACTAAGGATGTCATCATATCACATGATGAGTCTGAATTAAATTAGAGTGCTAAACAGACTCAAGTTTTCAGACTGACCAGGACGATATCAAATCCACTTTAGGGTAAGTCGTTACCTTGAAAGATGGTGTAGTGAATTGGAAAGGTTCCAAACAATAAAATGTTGCTGCTTTAGTGACAAAGACAGAGAATATAACTGTAAGTGAAGCTGCAAGTTGATGTTTTGGATGAAAAGTTCATTACAGAACTAGGAGTAGTTCCTAAGTCTCATCTTGAATCTAAACATGTGTTGCGGTACTTTGATTAAAGAAATCATTGAAAGAGGAGCATATAGACTCTCAAGATAACATTGCATATCCATTTACTAAAGCTATAACACAATAGCAGTTTGATCGTCACTTAAAGAAGTTGGTATGAGATACCATGACGATTGGCTTTAGTGCAAGTAGGAGATTGAAAGTAGTATGCATACAAACCAATCATGTGTGATGATAAATCATATACTTTGGAGACAATCTTATTTATTTATTAATAAAAACATTCATTTATTAAAGGCATTTAATTATCTACATGGTGCTATTTTTATAATATGTAAATAACCCATAGTTTTAAGCAATGCTTTTAGAATCATGATGATGATCATGCTAATGAGATCTAAATTCTTAGAAAGCTTTAAAACTAAAATAGTTCCCAATCGTGAGATTACTAAAAAGGGGATTAGTAAATCCGGATAGATTGGTACATATGTTGCTTGCTCATTGGATGAGGATGATTGATCTCATGATCATTTGTGTGGAGACACTAAAACAAGTATGTAGGTGCTTATTGGAGAATAAGTTCACTGAACGTGACTCGCTATAGAATACCAAATGGAGTTTTACTCGCCTGTCAACAGGAATTCCTAATGTGATAATAATATAAGTGATCCTTGGACTTGAGATCATCATAGTATCTTGTATGTAATAAATTATATTTTGACTTATTCCTTAAGGCCTTTTAAGGCATATATATGGTATGCTTAGGTATAATGAGTTACATATGGAGATAATGAATGATCAATAAAGAATCTACCACCTCTAGTAAAAGAGGAGATATGTCCTATGTGATTCGTTAAATGACAACCCAGGAATCCTTGGCCAAGGTGGAATGAAATTAGAAAGGAGTTTCTAATTTGCATTATTTGGAGTTGTGCATTTTCTAATCGAAATACATATAATTGAATAAAATAAGACTTGACAGTAAATCTATGTCTTATATTTAATTGGGACATTGTATGGTGGAAGGATTGAATTGTACGGTAACTATTTACTCACAGGTTCTTTTATGATTAATGTTGAAATCTATATTATGTAGAAAGTCGTTGATCGCTAGGGAGGCTTATCCCTATTGTAGAATAAATATTATTTATTTAAATAGATTATTAGTTTAATTTATTTATTTCAATAAGATTAGAATTGTTCTAATTGATTTATTCACAACCGGTTTAAAATGGAGAACCTAAAGGGTCACACCATAAAAGGAAGAATAATTATTTAAGAAGGTAATGGCATAATCGTAATAATGCATTAAATATAATTAATTTAATCTATGGTGATAGAATAAATTAAATAGCTTAATGTTTATTATTTAATATTTTGAAAATATTAAATATAAATTAATAAGAGGAGACTTATTAATATTATTACAATTATTATTATTTTAATTTTTAAAAGAGTTTAGTAATTAATTTAATATTAGTACTCTCATTTATTCCTAATAAGATTAGGAGGCAAATTAATTAAATAAATTTAATTAATTATTTCCAATATGGTGGGAAGCCTAAATTAATTAAAAGAGTTTAATTAATTAAATGAAATCCCATGTCTAATAGGATTAGAAGGGTTGACCAATATCTATATAAGAGAAAGAGTTTTATAATAGATATAAGCTGATGAAATTCCAATTGTTGGAGAGTACTCCTTTTCTATAGAGGATAGAAAACTAAGTTTAGCCAATCACCCTCCTTCTTGATAATTCCTCTTCCTTGGTGGATCACCTCTAGAGGCCAAAACACTTGGGTGGCTAACGTTGATCAAAGAAGGAATCTAACCCGGAAATTCAAGGCGATCACGAAGAACAAGGAGTTGAACTCGTACCTGTCAAAGCTTCGTTCTACAAGGTATGATTCCATAACTTCTTATTTATCGTTTTAAATTAATAATTTGCATAAAGGATGATCCGGGTAATGGTTTTGTAGAAAATTTTAAACTCTGATATACCATGCTTCCGCTAATTTTGTAATTTGGCTGAGTTGGTGATCCGTCCCATTAGGATTGAGAGGGAGGATGCTGTTGATGAGGAGGAGAACCCTGTTGCAGATACAACTCCGTCTTCTTCTACCTCGCGTCCGGATCTTCTCGGTATACGGGTGCCTATCTCCGATCTTTTGGGCGACTTGAGGCGTACCCATCCGTCCATCTCCATGCCAATGAGGTAATGGAAAATTTTAATTTTTCTTTTGTTTCTTCTCCCATTTTTGATAATGGTCGGTCCTTGATTTATAATGCAAGTTCCCTGGTTTACTCAGCCGAGGGGGAACTGGTTTACTGTCCATTCTGTTTATCAAAGCTTACATCTCGAGTACCGGGCCAATGTAGATTCATGGGACTTCGAGGCTTTCTTCTCTATGACACCACGACGCTATCCATGGGGTTATATTAGAGCCTTATCCGAGCGATGGTTTCATCAGACTCGGTCCCTTCACTTGCTAGATTGTGAGGTGATGATGACTCCGATGGATTGGCGGTTAATTACCGGCTTGGATTTTACAGGTGAGAGGGTGCCATTGTCTACAGACATTTCCCCTGCTACTGTCAGATCTTTGTTAGGGATCCCTGCTACTGCCCTTAAGGGTTGGGCCGTCCGTTCCGGTCTGTTGAGCATTGATGCTTCCAGTGGGGCTTTATTAGAGCCTCCTCCTGAGGATCAGGCAGTGAGAGATCGCATTCTTCGTCATCTATTTCTGACGATCATGAGGGGCTGCTTTATTGCAGATAACTCCTCGATTGTTTCTTTTTCTCTTATTGGTGCTCTCCACGATGTAGATCGCATCGAAGATTTTGATTGGGGATCTTTCACATTTGCATATTTCCTCCGAGGGATGCGCCTCCATTCTGAAGATGTTAAAGAGGCTTGGTTGGGCTTCTATCCCTTTCTGTTGGCAAGTTCTGACCCATCATCTTACATTCCCCACCTTCGGGTATTTTTGATAGATAAATTTGATATTTTTGGTGTCTGCATGTTTTAGTTCTGGGATATTGAGAGGCTTCCTTGCCTTCGTCCAGTTACTACTTTGGGCTTGGAGACATATCCGCGGGGATGGCGTTGTCATCATTCTACCTTTACAGAGGTCTCTGTAGCAGAGGGTTTGATACACAGTCGTCTACAGCTGGAGCTTTTGACTGCAGAGGCCATTACTTGGGTTCCTTACACCTTAGATTATCTGCCAGTAGGCTTTGAGGATGGTTTCCCGATAGGGTTGGAGTATGCTTTATCCACTCATCGGATTCCTCTCTTGACTGAGGGAGGATGGGGGCTTTATTTGGGAGAGTGAACGATCAGGTGTATCACAGGGCAGATTCATATTCTCCGTCTTCCTCTCGCTCAGTGACATTAGCTTATATCATTGCCTATTACAGACATTCCATTGATGGGTTTAGATGGCTTCACCTTGTCAGATGGATTCTGCACATCCGATGCATTCCGTTCGTGGTGGATTCCCCGCACCATATGGGCTTAGACCCGGGCCACTCAGTTTATGGCAGATTTGGTACCTGGATCAGTTATGATGACAGATTGGATTGCCTGCTTTCGAGAGCCTACCCATCTGGACCAAATAGTAGATTTGACTCACCGGCTGGACAGGGCGCATCTTTTCATTCGCCATCTAGGCAGAGATCCTTCAGAGGTGGATACTTTTGATTCTAGAGGCCTATAAACTGCTGATTTTACTGGAGCAGATCCTGTAACGCACCCAAAATAGGTCCACACAACCCATTATGAGTTACCAAAATACACACTACAAAATTCAAATACAAACTTCCTATTTACAACTATTACTTTGTCGTGCACAATACGACCACATATAAACTGTGAGTTTCAATACAAATAACATACGTTACATAAATGTACAGTCAATAACTATTTTAGAAATTAAAATCTTTGGAAAATGCTCAAGGAAACCTTCGTATATGGGAGGCCATGCATTTAAGTTATAAAAGATATCCTAGGACTTGAGAATTAACCTTGGTTGACCCAATAGACCCCAAAGAAGAACAAAAAGATTACTATCCTGTTTATTCCAATGGTGGGTATTCTCTTTCCATATAATTATCTCCATTGTCTCAAACTGAGGATTATATTCCAACCATACTTCAAGATTATATAGGTAGTGCTCAAAGATATAATCAACAAGTGGATGAGCACAACCATGTCTTATGAT
Source organism: Panax stipuleanatus (assembly GCA_020205555.1). Classification (NCBI taxonomy): domain Eukaryota; kingdom Viridiplantae; phylum Streptophyta; class Magnoliopsida; order Apiales; family Araliaceae; genus Panax; species Panax stipuleanatus. The sequence continues at coordinate 99,955,409 of CM035116.1, read as the reverse complement.
AACATGAGTTTGTATGTGGTTAGACATCTTGTATGATAGTGGCAACACACCTTTCCAAAGTCGGGTTCTTATCACTCTATTGTTGTTCACTAAATCAATTATTAAGTAACGTATAAAATACGACACACCCATTTTAAGTTCTTAATATAATTATTTCCATACTATTTATGGGAAACTTTAATAGTTATAGACCATTGCTCTATTCCCATGTTATCCCCGCTCGTCCCATCTACACTTTTATTACCTGAAAGGAATTGTGAAGCAAAAGGGTGAGCACGAATAGCCCAGTAAAGAATATCATGACTTAAGATAATTAAATTATCAATAGCATTCATCAGTAATAAATCAGATATTTAGAACATATGGTAGATGATAAAAGTTTTCGACCATAGTTGCAGCGGAACAAGCAATCCATTAGAAGAGTCAAGTAGAACATAATGTCTACTATCTTCCCCAAATTAAAAGTCCATCAGCGATATTTTATTTATGTAACACCAATCAACAGCTCTTTAATGTACTCAAGACAAAGAGAACTTTCACCATATGTCTTTACCTGTATCACCAAATATTATAGTTAAATTCACAATTCATGTTCATAATCATATAAATCAACAGCTTCTTCTTGCCACAAAGGCTTAATAGAACTTTCACTCAATGTCCTTACCACAAAGGCTAAAGACACTCAATAATTATATCGTCTTTACACCTTACTCCAAAGACATTTAAATGTAACAACAATGGTCATGATCATACCAATTAATTGTCTATCTTTGCACTACGGGCCAAAGATATTCAACTATATCATCAGTGGTCATGATCCTGCCATACACCTGTCCATCTTTGCACTACGGGCCAAAGATATCAATCAACAGTTCATCTTTGTACTACAGGCCAAAGATATTAATCAACAGTTCATCTTCGTACTACGACCAAAGATATCAATCAACAGTTCATCTTTGCACTACGGGCCAAAGATATCAATCAACAGTTCATCTTTGCACTACGGGCCAAAGATATCAATCAACAGTTCATCTTTGCACTACGGGCCAAAGATATCTTTCACCTAAATTTAAGTCTAAAGATTATGACAATGATATAAAGAATGAATCAAGTGAGATCAATGACAAATATTAGAGATTTATAATTTAATTTATTCAGAGTTCAATAATGTCCAAAATGAAGATAAAAACATGGATTCAACTTCAAAATCAGATTCATAAAAGATAATTTGGACAAAGAAAAGGAAATTAAATTCCGTTGTGAATAGTACTCATGAATAGTAACGTATGAATAGTACCCATGAATAGTACCGTATGAATAGTACCCATGAATAGTATAGTGTGAATAGTATCCATGAATAGTACCCTGACATGAAAAGATTAAAATTTCTATAAAAAAGTTCAGACCAATATTCTAGTGAAATGATATTAGATGAAGCGCAAACCTCAAGGAATTTTTAATCATTTTAGGAATTATAGAAGCAATAGTAAGTTTAGATTTAGGAATATAAAATGAAATACTATAATAAACTGCAAAAGGATTTTCACCCGTCATGCGGTAATCTGCGTAGATAGATTATTTCCATAATTTAATAGAGAATGATTACGAAAGGTTATTCACCAGGCATGCGGTAGTCCGCGTAGACAGGTGATTACCACATCTTAATAAAGAAGGAATACGAAGGGTTATTCACCATGCATGCCGTAATCCGCGTATACAGGTTATTCCCACAGCTTAATAAGGAATAGAATGACAACCCTTACGAGTATTGAAAGAAAATAACATTCTTTATGAATACGAAAGAAATAATACCCCTTACCTTAGTGGAAGATTGGATATTGCAATAGTGTAGTAGCAAAATACTCTTCTTGTTTCTCTCTTATTCTCTCTCTATAGGTTCTCTCTCTATAGTTTTGTGAATTGGTGAGAAAGAAGGAAGAAATAAGCTTCTATTTATAGGAAAACATAGTTTCACTAATTGTACTTTAGGGGCTCGGCTTATTATACTTTAGTACCTTCATCTTTGCCACCTTTTTTAATTTAGTCCCTCAAGTATTATCAATCTTGTATAACATCCCCTAATAGTACTTGTATGTGAACCAATAGTTCATTGCATGTGAACAAATAGTATTTAATTGCTCATTTATCCGATTAAATGCCCGTTTAGTCAATTTAACATCCAGAAATCAACTATTATCGAAATAAATGCCGATTTTCACTAACATTAATATTCCCAACACAATGAAAATATTATAACTCATCATATTGACAATCAGATCGTTCCCAGGAATAAAAGGGGCTTTTCGATAAGGATTTCTCTTTACTGGCTCGCAATTAAATAACCTAACCCCTTTCCTCGATAACTTTCTAGACATTGTCAATAATGCTAATAATAATATGAGTAACTGTGTCAGTGTTAATTATTAATTAAATAATATAAAGTATTGTGTAGATGATACTGTGACAATAATTGAATCGATAATATGAGATACTATGCAGCAACCACTGTTGTAATTATTGAATAAAACTGAGTGACTTCTTACATAAGCATCAATAATCAAAGATACTGTGGAATACCGTGTGCTACTATAAAACAACGCATATTACTATACCTTTATCACCGGGTCTTTCAAAAGTTTAACGGTAAAAGTCTTGCCGTTATTTTTATAAAAATGTTATTTTTGTCGTTTTCTTTTTCTGACAATTATTTAATTATGGGGTCCACCAATGATTGCGCCGTCGTATGAATATTCCCCGATAAAAATAATATTTTTCGACCAAACGAATATTCCTCTACAAAACGAATATTTTATGACAACTTGCTTACTTTGTAAAATTTGCACATATCATCCATAACTATAGCATTTATTAAATTATCACCTTACTATTTAGAATAATAATTATAAAAAATTGAATACTTTTCTTTCATAAAATTCGAGGTCTTACAATTTCCCCTCCTTATGAAATTTTATCCCCGAAATTTACGTACCTGGTAGCTCGAAGAGTTGAGGATACCTTGCTTTCATTTCAGATTCTATCTTTCTGGTCATTTCCTCTGTATCATGATTTCTCCATTGCTCATCTCTTGGATTTCTGATATAATTCCAGAATACAGCTTCAAAACAAAGGTTAATTGACATATCATAATTTGTCAACTTATTAAGTAAGAAAATTCAGCATAGGTAAGTGGGAGTTGTCGTTTACACTCCTAAATTAACTTCACTTTCACTTTACAAATTTAAATAATTAGCACAGTAGTAAGCACGGATCGATCCCACAAAGAGTGAATTATTTTATATTTATCCTATAATTTCTAATAAAAAGGGAAATTGAATTGATTAACTTCATTAACAAGAATAAACTAATAATAATTAACAATGAATAAAAAGGTCCAGTTCTTCAGTTCAGTATCACCTTTTTACAATAATGGATTAATCAAGTGTAATATTATTTATCCTTCAATGAAATTAATAGCCCTAGGTAACAATAAGTTCTGCTACCCGAAACTTCCCTTAGATTATCACTCAATGAAACAAGCTCTTCAAAAGATTCTAACCATTATACAACCTAGAACAATCTCTCTAGATTTAATATAACAGTAGCATTAAGAATTAGGGAATTAGACTATTCTAAACAACAAACACATAAGTTAGGATTGTTTAACTAGTCTTCTGATAATCATAGTAATACTCAAAAGCTTGTCCACAATCCAGTATTACTAATTGCAACTTGTGATTAGGAACAATATCAATTACACGTAATACTATTTCTTAATCTAGCATATGATATTCGTTAACTAATTCAATCATGTAGAAATCAAATCAATTAAGCCAAATAACATTCAGAAATTAAATCAGATTATCAAGAATAAAATTCATATAAGAAGGAATAAATAATGAATAATCAATTAACCATTAATTATAAATAAGGTTCAACATCCCTTAGAACTGAATAAAGAAAACTAGCCTGACATGTTTCCAAGTCTGCACTCCAATGGCGTAGATGAGAGAATGTAGTAGATTGTAAAATGAATTAGATGATACAATGAATAATACCCTGACTATTACATCTATTTATAGTGTTAGACAAAGTCCTAAATCCTATGAGAACTAGAAATCCAAATCCTAAAAGAAATTACAAAACTCTAGTTTCCATAAAGAAATAGAATCCAATTTAAAAATAAATCTCAGTCTAAAGATATCCTAAATCTAATTGAAATATAAATCCAATTCCATGTAGAAAGCTGTCAAAAGCTGCATTTAGAAACTTTCCAAAAATCTAAGATTTCTAAGATTTTCTCGCCCAATTCGTTGGGGCGAAATTTTCCTTTTTACTTCTAATTAGCTCCGAATCGTCCCGTTTCGTCACTTAAGCTCTATTTTATCCTAAAATCAATAAATAACATAACAAGTCCATTTACAACACAAAACATGTAATAAAACCAAACATAAAGGAATCAAAAATCATGAATATTATGCACTTATCAAATTCTCCCACACTTAGCCTTTTACACGTCCTCGTGTAAACCAAAAGTTTGATTTCCAAAATAAATGTACTCAACCATCATGTCAAAAGATTTCAAGATCAAATCATGATTATTAACACTAAATCCACAAAAACATAATCAATGCTTCATTAATCAACTCAAGATAACCACCTTGCCACTTCACCAATGAATTTCATTAAGTCAAATTGTATCCACATAAGCACTCTTCTATGATCCACAAACTTACTCAACTTAGTTACCATGGAGTAAAAACCGTGCACACAACTCAAAAACTCAAAACATACTTTTCATGCTTTATTATTTTTACCAGAACGCTTTCATTTTCCTCTTTGTTTCCCGTGAATGCATTTTATGCTTTGTTTCACCTTTCTCGATATTTCTTTTGTAAGTGAGTGCATTTTATGCTCCATCTCACTTATTCGCACGTGTTTATGGGAGAGTGCGTATTACGCTTCATCTCATCCCACCACATGGTTTCTCTTTTGCTTCTTTTTTTCTTTTTCAATAATTTTTTTGATTTTAAACTCTTTTGATTCTTTTTCACATGCTCCTGCAAAAAGCATAAGCAGTTCAATAGTTCTAAAATATGATATTAGTGCACATAGATAACTCCACAGATAACTAAGCTAAATGAGCATATATCACATGTTCAAGTACTCATGCGACACAAATTCAATTCAAATCAATTACTATGGATCGTGGCTTAGTTTTCCTCAATCATTAACCAATTAAGCATCAAACAGATTTTGAAATTTACCATTGATTTTTAATTTTTGACTTTAACCTTCGAACACAAAGGCAAATAGAATCATAAAATCCAATTTTTTCAAAATTTTTTACAAGGCATCAATTTTTTAAATTTCTTATCAAAATCGAATCAATATCCCTAAATAAAATAAAAACCGAAATCTTTCCCGCTAAACTCAAACCTTTTATTGTCCCCAATATAAGAAAATCATGCAAAGAAGAAAGAAACTACATGTTACTAAAAAAAAACTAAAATATAAAGGGATAGAAAAATCAAATCTGAGATTTTGGGTTCCATCCCAAGCAGCTGCCTTTGTTTATTGTCATTGGCTTGACATCATCCATCTCATTCTATACAATCGGAGTTGTGAACTTCAAGTGGACTGGTAACGGTTTAAATTCATTAGGGACATCCTTTAGATCCTGATTTTGCTCCATTCCAGCCCTCAAATCCTCTTTGTATATTTGCTCAAGAGATTCCTGCACTATAGAGTCAACAACATCAGTAGAAAAAATAGAATTAATATTAGCAAAAAACCTTTTAACTTCATATATGCTGAACTGGACATGTGCCTCATCTAATTCCATAGTTAAGGTCCTATGGAATGTATCATGTAGTGTTATTTTTGTTTGCACCGATGTATCATCTATATCCTCTTTGTAAAGATCTGCAAAACTTATCAAATTGTTCTCTTCTTCCTCTTGTTCATCTTTTTCAGACTTTGAATACCTGCTTTTTCTTCAAATTTAGTAGTAGTCTCAAGCACTTTCAAATGGTTTCCACTAGTGAACTCCTCATCATCTTTAAGTTCTTCTTCCCTATTCATCATTTCTTCCAGAATTTTTTCATATGACTTTGTATATAACTCTGAATTTTTTCCAGCTTTCCAATTCCTTCCTAGAACTTGGAGAAAAGGTAGTATCGGTTCATAAGCTGAAAGAGGTAAAAATTTATGCTTGAGTACAGCACTGCTGCTTGTTTCACTATTGTCTAACTTGTTTTGTTCTGAAAGCATTGACTTTCCTTGATGCTAATCCTCTGCACCAAATCTCAATGTTATTGCACTTACATTCTCAATATTTTGAGAAAATGACCTCCCTGAGCCTTGAGATTCCAACCTCTCTACTGTGGTAAGCTGACCAACTTGGTCCCTCTGATCTTGAACAAAAGTTTTTACCTCCCGCTGGAACTGTTGTGTTTGATTCATAAACTATTGTGTTTGGTTCATGAATGCCTTGAACATATCCTCCATAGATGTCCCAGAATTGGCAGGTACTTCTTGATTTTTTGTGTGATACTGAGGTTGAGCTTGCTGAAAACCTTGTGTATTCCTTGCAGCCATTTGTCAAACTATAGAAGTTAATTTAGAAACCTGTTGCTCAAGATTACAAGTGCTCACCTCCTTTACCCTTTGTGATGTATGAATGGTCCTAGTACCATACTGCTGTGAGTTAGCTGCTATAGTTGTAATTAAGTTTTTTATAGCGTCTGAAGTTTTGTCTACCAGTGCTCCTCCACATGCTGCATCAATCATGCTTCTATCCATTGGTAGCAACCCCTCATAGAAGTACTGGATTAAGTGATGATCATCAATTCCGTGAGGTGGACAACTGGAACTCAACTTCTTGAACCTTTCCCAATACTCACAGATTCTCTCCATTGAACTACTTTATTCCACATATCTCCTTTCCTTTATCGACAACTCTTGATGCAGGAAAATACCTCTCCAAGAATAACCTTTGCATATCAGTCCATGATCGTATTGATCTTGAAGGCAAATAGTATAATCAATCTTTAGCCAAATCTGCTAAGGAGAATGGAAAAAGTCTAAGCTTGATATGCTCCTCTGTCATTCCTTGTGCTATCATCGTGGAACACACCACGTGGAACTCCTTTAGATGTTTATATAGACTTTCACCTGTAAGACCACAAAAAGTAGGAAAAAGACGAATTAGTCCAGAGTTAAGTTCAAATGCAACATCTAAAGTAGGATACTCAATACAAAAAGATGGTTGATTCAGATCAGGAGTAGCCAGTTCTTTTAAAATTCTGTTATTGTGTGGCACCACCATCTCTTCCTCTTCAAGTAATGGAACAAGAGCTTCTTTTGTATCTGCAATTTTTTTTATCTCTTGATCAAAATTTAAGTCAATAAAGTGAGAGGATTGAGTCATAAAACAAAAAGAAAAAGAAAAGGAAAATAATAAAAATAAACGAAAACAAAGAATAAACAAAAACAAATAACAGTCCCCGACAATGGCTCCAAAATTTGGGAGCTGTCATTTACACTCCTAAATTAACCTCACTTTCACTTTATAAATTCAAATAATTAACACAGTAGTAAGTAAGGATCAATCCCACAGAGAGTGATTTGTTTTAGATTTATCCTATAATTTCTAATGAAAATGGGATTTTGAATTGATTATAAATTAACAAGAATAAATTAATAAGAATTAACAATGAATAAAAAGCTTTAGTTCTTCAGTTTAGTATCACCTTTTTACAACGATGGATTAATCAAGTGTAACATTATTTACCCTTCAATGAAATAAATAGCTCTAGGTAACAACAAGATCTGCAACCTGACTCCCCTTAGATTATCACTCAATGAAACAAGCTCTTCATAAGATTCTAACTATTATACAACCTAGAACAAGCTCTTTAGATTTAATATAACAACAACATTTAGAATTAGGAAATTAGACTATTCCAAGCAACAAACACATAGGCTCGGATTGTTTAACTTGTCTTCTAATAATCATAGTAATACTCAAAAGCTTGTCCACAATCAGGTATTACTAATTTCTACTTGTGATTAGGAACAATATCAATTACACGTAATACTATTCCTTAATCTAGCATATGATATTCGTTAACTAATTCAATCATGCAGAAATCAAATCAATTAAGCCAAATATAACATTTAGAAATTAAATCAAATTATCAAGAATGAAATTCATATGAGAAGGAATAAATAATGAATAATCAATTAACCATTAATTATAAATAAGGTTCAACATCCCTTAGAACTGAATAAAAAAAACTAGCCTAACATGCTTCCAAGTCTGCACTCCAATGGTGTAGATGAGAGAATGTAGTAGATTGTAGAATGAATTAGATGATAGAATGAATAATACCATGACTATTACATATATTTATAGTGCTAGACAAAGTCTAAAATCCTATGAGAACTAGAAATCCAAATCCTAAAAGGAATTACAAAACTCTAGTTTTCATAAAGAAATAGAATCCAATTTAGAAATAAATCTCAGTCTAAAGATATCCTAAATCTAAAAGAAATATCAATCCAATTCCATGTAGAAAGCTGTCAAAAGCTGCTTTTAGAAACTTTCCAAAAATCTAAGATTTCCAAGATTTTCCCGCCCAATTCGCTTACGCGAAGTTTTCCTTTTTGCTTCTAATCAACTCCGAATTGTCCTGTTTCGTCACTTAAGCTCTATTTTATCCTGAAACCAATAAACAACATAATAAGTCCATTTACAACATAAAACATGCAATAAAACCAAACATAAAGGAATCAAAAATCATGAATATTATGCACTTATCAAATTCCCCCACACTTAGCCTTTTACACGTCCTCGTGTAAACCAAAAGTTTGATTTCTAGAATAACTATACTCAACCATCATGTCAAAAGATTTCAAGATCAAATCATGATTATTAACACTAAACCCACAAAAACATAATAAATGCTTCATTAATTAACTCAAGATAACCACCTTGCCACTTCACCAATGAATTTCATTAAGTCAGATTGTATCCATATAACTACTCTTCTATGATCCACACACTTACTCGACTTAGTTATAATGGAGCAAAAACCATGCACACCACTCAAAAACTCAAAACATACTTTTCTTGCTTTATTTTTTTACCAAAACCTTTTCATTTTCCTATTTGTTTCCGGTGAATGCATTTTATGCTCTGTTTGACCTTCCTCAATCTTTCTTTTGTAAGTGAGTGCATTTTTTGCTCCATCTCACTTATTCGCACGTGTTTATGGGAGAGTGCATTTTACGCTCCATCTCATCCCACCACATGGTTTCTCTTTTGCTTTTTTTTTTTCTATTTTTCAATAATTTTTTTGATTTTCAATAATTTTTTTGATTTTTTTTTCACATGGTTCTGCAAAAAGCATAAGCAGTTCAATAGTTCTAAAGCATGATATTAGTGCCCATAGACAAATCCACAGATAACTGAGCTAAATGAGCATATAGCACATGTTCAAGTACTCATGCGACACAAATTCAATTCAAATCAATTACTATGGATCATGTCTTAGTTTTTCTCAATCATTAACCAATTAAGCATCAAACAGATTTTGAAATTTACCATTGATTTTCAATTTTTGACTTTAAACTTCGAACACAAAAGCAAATAGAATCATGGAACCCACATTTTAAAAGTTTTTTCGAAAGGCATCAAATTTTCAAATTTCTTATCAAAATCGGATCAATATCCTTAAATAAAATAAAAACCTAAATCTTTCCCCCCACACTCAAACCTTATACTGTCCCTGTCGACGTTGGAAAATTTAAGAAATACCGCGGGTCGGTTCGTAACTTGAGTTTCCTCAAATCGATCTTCCTAAGTTATCTCTACCCTTATTATTTTATTACAAAAAAGGTTTTTAAGGGTTTTTCTAGGAAAGAGGCCAACATGTGTATATGTCGACGATTTGATTTAAACAGAGTCGCCAGTTGGTAGTTTTGAAAATGGTTGTACCAACTCAACCGAATTTGATTTGAAAGAGGCCCAATTACTGGACACTGTCAAAACTTGATCTTTGAAATCGGAGTTTTGAGTTCGGGGGCTTGGTTAAGTGTGGGGAAGATGTTAGGCACCCCACGACTCCCGTGTAAACACAGTACCACATCTTTTCAATATTTCCCTTAAAACTGGAATGCGTGAGTGAATGCTGTTTGAAAATTGGGCCTATTGAGTTGATTGATTGAAAGCTTTGACAGGCTTCGTTAAGCCTATATGCGAAGGGTTTGATTTGATTTGAAAATCAGTCTTTGATTTGATTGGCAAAAGCATTTAATTTGATTTTGCAAAAGCTTTTGAATGAAATTGATAATGACGTTTTGAAAGTTGGTTTTATCAAACCCTTATGCTGACATAGGAATTGAAGCATATCGCTACTCTCAATTTTTATCTGCTACATGCAAGTGGTGATTTGTCGGGCTGCGAAGCATCCTCGACCACAGAAATATAAAGTGTCGGTCTCCTTATGGGTATGAAAACCATCGGAGGGACGCTGACACGATAATCCATATTTTCACTATGTTGAGACCTTAAATCCGGATAACCGTTTTAAGGTCTGTGCATGTACATTTTACAAAAAAAATTGGCAGGGTACATCTATAAATCGGAGTTTGTCTATCGTGGGAATCAGATTTTGATCAGTTTGATCATGAATCCCATGATTCCTAGGCTCACATATGAGTGACTAGGAAACCTGCACAGTTCAAATTTGTACAGAAGCAGATAAATATCCCAAGATAGCCAGAACTAGGGATTCATTCAGTAAATCCCGGTCCGCATGGCCGAAGCGTCTCGTTCCCACTAGATAGGGATTTAAGGGACGTGAAGTTGCTTTTGAAGTTGAAACTATAAAATTAACTAGATTTAAAAAAATCTCAGCCATTATAGCTTTCAGGTTCTATCGGGACCTGTTTGAATCGTTGAAAGCTAGAAGTGGCGAGATTTGGATAAATCTAGTTCGCCGTAGAAAAATCAGTGCAAATTCATATACAAATGAATGTTAAATGCAACAGTTGAATAAATTGAGTAAAGTAATATATATAGTTAAATATATATAAAAGCTGTAAAGGGCGATGGGTTTTCACTCGCAAGCCCAGACTGGAATTGAAATATATATATATATATATATATATATATATATATATATATAAACTGTAAATAGCCACGAAATAATCCAGGTTGTGACAGAAATAATATATATATATCAACAGTAAAAAGAACACTGGGTTTTCATGCCTGTGCCCGTATTGGAATTAAAATTGACAAAAAAATAGTCACCCAGTGACTGGGGAGAGCATCCAGTATAGGAAAGTGTGCAAAAACAGTAAAATGGCTACGAAATAGTCCAGGCCAACTGAAATATATATATATATATATATATATATATATATATTGACAGAAATGTAGTTAAACAGGACTGATAGGAGTATCAGTGATGGTGAATGTCGCTTATATATGCGTAAATATATATAAAAGCAGTAAACTACCACGGATTTGACATCCGGGCTTGAAAGAATTGAAATGTTAGTACATTTTTAGTTAAATATATACAAAAAAGGCCCAAACCCGAACTGGGAAGATAACCTAGTCCGGCGAAGTTGCCAGAATGTGCGTGCTAGTGCATTGAAGCTACTAGAGTTGACGGATAGTCAATCCGAGTTGTAGAAATATTGAAAACGAAGTTTATGTACAAAAATGTATCAATTTTGACGAAAACGGCCATAGAACTAAGTTCCGGGCATATTTAGAAGAAGAAACTTTGTGCAAGTGTAAAACAGTGCAAAGTAATAGTATTAACTTTCTGATCGTAAAAATACTTATAATGGGTTGCACTACGGGCTTTTTGCCAAAACGTAGGCTTTAAACGTCCAAATCTACAGGTGGTTTTTTGATATGTGGTAGTATATGGGTATATCTACATGTTGGAGTGAAAATATTTGGGTTTGGAAGTGGTGTAAAAGTTAGAAAATCAAACTGGCAGGGCTTCGCTGCGTTTTTGAATTTTTTTCAAATGAACGGGGAGGCATGTTTATTTATAGGCCAGGGAGCCTCCACTCTACCTGCGCCAGCTGCAGGTAGAGCTGCGGCTCCCCTAGGTGCACTTCGAGCAATGAGATGTCCGGTCGAAATCTTTCTAACTTTTGATCGGATCGTCTGTTTGAGCCGTGTGATACCTTTTCAGAAAGCTCTCGCCGAGAGTGTCGCAATGAAGTGGGAAAAAACATTTTTTGGGTCCAGCAAGACGGGTTCATAACCAGGTCTTCGATTCCCCACAGTTTATCCGTTGAACTGTCTTGCGTTGTTGCCATTCGGGATCGTCGTTAGGGTTCATTCTGACTTTGGCGGCATCGATTTGGCTTGAGTTTGACCAAGTCAGTTGAGAGTTGATGAAATGACCATTGTACCCCTCCCGGGGCTGCCTGTAGTGTCGACATGGTCGCTGGTTGACTTCTGGGAGCTGATTCCAAGACTTGGACCCCAGTCGAGTCTTTTGACCTCAAGGTTGTGTCTGAGGCTGACATGGTCGTTCCAAGTTTTGCTCTAGAGTTGTTGTGATGTTTCAGGTTGATGTCTGATATTAACCTGACGTCCCGGGTTGAGACCGGGGATGACCTGTACTTCCCGGGTTGAGACCGGGGTTGAGTTTGACTTCCCGAGTTGCTGCCAGGGATGAACTGTGTTTCCCGGATTGAGACCAGAGATGGCTTGACATGTCCTCGATTGATGTCGAGGTTGCCTTGACTTCCCGGATTGAGACCAGGGTTGACTTTACGGCCCGATATTGAGGTCGGGGTTGATTGGTACCTCCCGAGTTGCTGTCGAGGTTGAATTGACTTCCCGGGTTGAGACCGGGGTTGATTAATACCTCCCGGGTTGAGACCGGGGTTAAGCTTGACGATCCGATTAACTGTCGGAACTTGATTGATGGTCCTATTGACTGTCGAAACTTGATTGATGGTCCGATTGACTGTCGGAGCTTGATTGATGGTCCGATTGACTGTCGAAACTTGATTAATGGTCCGATTGACTGTCAGAACTTGATTGATGGTCCGATTAACTGTCGAAACTTGATTGATGGTTTGATTGACTGTCGAAACTTGATTGATGGTCCGATTAACTGTTGGAGCTTGATTGATGATATTTGGAATCAAATTTAGGTTGAAGGATCGGCGTTGGGGGTCGAATTTGGATTGATTGACGATTTTGCCCTCCTACCGGGTTAGTATTGGGGCAAGAAAAATTTCGAGTGTCTACAGATGCCCCTCTTTATCATGTCCATATAACGTGGTGGAATAGACATGATAAAGATTAGTAGACACCGAAAATAAAGAGTGCCATAACCATTTTGAAGCTGGGCGTCTTGGAGTAGAATGGGGCTACTTTTGGCTGTGTGTGTTATCACTTTTGTAATACCCGAGAATTTTCATATATTAATTAATGAATATATTAATGGAAAATGAATATTTATTTGAATATAAATGATTTTGTGTTATGAGACGAGTTAACTCAATTATATTAAATTAAATAATTATAATAATTGAGAATATATGGAGTTTACGATAAGTTCGTTGAATGTCTTATGTGGCACAGTGATGAGAAATATTAATGATTATATTAATTAATAAAAGAATTACTGTGTGAACAATTAATCATATATTAATTGTTATTTAATTATTATTATTATGAGAAATGGAATATTAGTGGTGATTAATAATATGTTGATTATTATTATTGCAAGCGATAAAATAATAATAAACCACTTGTTTATAAATATACTGATATTTATATTTGTTAACGTGATAATTAATCATGTAAATGTTAGTTAATTATTATGAAAATTAATAATCAATGAGGAATGGATTAATTAATATTATCGTCAATTAATCAATGAGATGAATAATTTATTTATTTGACATTATGAATAATAAAACAAATAAGTAAGTTATTAATATAATAAGATTATATTGATTGTGATGTACAAGCATGCAATAATTAATAATATAAAGTATATGGAATACAACTATATTATATAGTGTGGTGCAACATTTATGTGACTACACTATATATAGGGACCATGTATTAAGATCAATTAAACTATGTGAGCTACATGATTAATACATATGTGACAATGTGAGTGTGTATACAATAAAATAATATATCATGAATATATTATAATCAATTGTTGATTGTAATAATAAAGGAGATGATGTAATGTGGTAATATCTGATAAAATTATACCGGTATGATAAAATGTACATGGATTATATGTATGCTACATTTTCATATCACCTCTACTACCTTGAAATATTAATTATGTGACTTACATTGTGACTCTAAGAACATTATAATATATATATATATATATATATATACATATATATATATAGTATGTATATATGGCCTTAGTGTTAATACACTTCATGTTGCTAGAATGCTGGGTACTTAGAAGCTTGTCCCATATTAATAGACACAATCCTTGTACACGTGAACAACTCAAGCTAGCCTACTCCCTATTTCTTCCTCAAACTCAGCATTTTATAGCTCATGATTATAGAGGGAGTGGGATTCATGATGAATCCAACAACCATCTACCAACTTTCTATTAGCCATCATGCAATTCAACATTCCTATTGGTTTAATTTGGAGTATATATGCATTGTCTGTATATTGGTTTCTCTATAAATACAACCCATCTCCTTCAATTTGATTTGCTGAGAAATTTCTTAAGTGTTGAGTTGAGAGTTATATATATATCAGTGTTGAGCATTCTAGATTTAGCAGCAGTTCATTTGCATAACAAAGGTATAATCACATTCTCATGTTCTTCATTGTTGTTCTCTGAAATTTCTTAGATTCTGGATATTAATTGGAATTCATGATTTTGTGATTTGATAATGTTAATTGGTTGTTATATAAGTTAATACATGTGTTAATGAGACAATGCTGTTAGTTTATAGTCGAATTCGTGAATGATTTCTGTGGTTGGGCTGGAATCCTGCCGAAGCAGGAAGGTTACTGGCATGAACTGCACACGGCGCAACTGCGCCGGGTTTATACCCAGGCGCAGGCAGCTGCGCCGGCAGCCTGTTCCAGTTTTGTTTGAGTCCTGTTAATCTGTTAAGCGTACTTGAATGTTATGCCTTAGGCAAGGCATATTAGCATGAATAACTTATATAGAGGGATATGTAGACCTAATATGAGCATGTTCTACTATGATTACATGCATGATTAACGAACGGTTGTAATTTCCAAAGTAAACGTAAAGTTTTGTAAACGAATTTGACTTATACGAACCATGTCGACATTCTGATTTTTCAAGCATCTTAGAATGGTTTAGAAATGCATAAAAGACATGTGGTCTTACGTATATATGGTTCATAGTATGACAAAAGCATGTTAAACCTCACTAGCAAACGTTCTTAACGAAATGTGAGTTTTTAAAAGTGAACTTTGATATATAGAGATTATGTATGTATTCTGATTTTTGGGGCATGTTTATATGGCTTTGAAATTCATGTCGGACATATTAACTTATGTATATAGATTTCATAATAAAGCATGAGCATGTTTGGCCTTATTAGCAAACTTTACTAATGAAAGTATAAGTTTTGAACGTGAACGTCGACATGTTACATTGAGATTTGAATTCCGATACTTATGAACATGTTTGATAGTACTTTTAGACTAGCTAATGTATCATACATGTTTGCCTACTATGTTACATGTCCTGAAACCAAGTTTAGCGCAAACGAAGTATGCTTTCAAACTAATAACAATGATAGTTGCATGTATGCGATATGAATATTCATGAGTATGCCTAATACAAGTTATATGATTACCTTATGTGTTTAAAAGGCGAGCATGTTAGACTTTGTGACTTTAAAACCTTGAATGGACTTAAGTCATTAAGGGTATTAATTTATAACCTATATCATGCAAATTAAACGTGAAAAGGTTGAACGAGCATGAAAGTATCCTTTAATATGTATACATGCTATATGATATCATATGTTGATACTTGAATTCGATTTTGAAGGTTAACTTATAAAAAGACTATAACTTGCTAAATAGAGTATGTTTGCTATTTGTTGTGGTCTCACATGATATTAATATGAGAATACGTTTAAACTCAAAAAGAGGAACGTTAAGGATAAAAGTTATATTAATATGATAGTATATATGGTATAACTGGGTTAAAACTTAGCTTGTGTGCCGATCGTATATCCGAAGATAAGATATGATGTTAAACTATATGGCTAACGGATATCATATATATATGTAATTATATTACGATAGGGATTTGAAAGTGTGGAATTACTTATCGTGGATAAACTACGCATAAGGCAAGTATCCGAACCCTACTTTTATTGTGCAAGTATCTTATCTTTGTGTTTATGTTATTCGAGGAACGTTGTAAGCAAGTTCCTAACTCTACTCTTTATTGAACATTCATTTAGCTTGCGATATTATTGTCGTACAAGTAAGCTTTTGAGATTGAAACCAGATATTATGAATCATATACTTTATAGATAAGTTAAAAGTCGATTTATATTCTTCGAAATTTAAATCTTGAGATTGAACTTATAATTGTTGTGATCTATGCCATTTGATTCGGCTAGACTTATATTGTTGAAAAGCGACCCAAACCAATTGATTGGTGCGAGATCATGTGTCTGACTGAGATGAACAACCTTCTTTGAAGGGAAAATATATTTGTCAGGAGACCGACGTGCGCACAATTTAGTATGATTGAACGATATGCATACCGTACGGTACTATAGGCTGATCACCTGTTGTACTTGTGTTTATTGGATTTTCAGTATATTACTGTTAAATTCTAGTAAGAGTTCATAGTCCTTAGTGACTGCTCAGTATTCAGTTATCTTTAAACCTTGAATTGATTTAGTATTGAATCTTATTGATATCTTTCTGTCCTTAGCGACTATTATTGAGAACTGTTGATATTTCTTTTTATCCTTGAAACTATCACATCATGTTATACTCTTTTGAGATTCAAGAACTATATTACTCACCCTTATTGTATATTACTTGCTGAGCAATTTGTGCTCATTCTTGCTTTCCCTAAAACATTTCAGTCAGGGCGAACCTTCGAGCGTCGATAAGGGCAAGGGCAAGGCTACCAACTAGCTTGTCTCTTTTATGTTTTAAATATTTTAATGTTGTATTAAGATGATGTAGTAAGACTGGATTTGACTATGTTTAAGCTTAAGTTAGATTATGTAATAAGTCTTTATTCGATATTATTATGTAATCTATTAAGTACTGTAGGTTGCGAGACTTGGGGGAATAATTATAATAAATCATTGTATATTATTCTAGATTAGATCTTTCGCTGTGAACGTGTGATTTTAGTTATTATCGTATTACTATGAGCACGTGATGAACCGAATTCGAGTGACCAAGTGGCGGTCCGAATTTGGGGGCGTCACAACTTTGCTGGGGATGACGCTATCCGGTATAGCCATTGATGGTATTAGGAAATTATCGCGAGCCAGTTTTGTCATTCTTGACGGTGGATGACATCATTTACGATAATTTGTTTGACTCTGATGAGTTTGTTGAAGATGATTTATCACAGATTTTCCCGTCTTGACCTGTTGGGGATGACGTCCTCTGCAATAGCTTCTTAGATTCTGAGGGGGTGAGCTATCACAGATTTTCCCGCCTTGATCTGCTGGGGATGACGTCCACTGCGATAGCTTTGTAGGTATTGAGGAAGTGGCCAGGATTGATACTACCCCAATGATCTTCTTTGAGGATGTGTATAACAGATTCCATCATCTGTCCTTTGTGAAGATGGATTATTATATGACTCTCAACCGTAGATCGTCTCCCGACATCTCATGGGACTAGTCTGAAGGTTGAAATTGACTTCAGTCGGTTCCCGAACTTCGTTGGGGTTGCACCAACGGCTGAGTTATCATCGGTCAGTACCCGATGCTTCGCTGGACTGGAACCAACGGCTGAGTTGTCATCGGTCAGTACCCAATGCTTCGCTGGACTGGAACCAACAGCTAAGTTGTCACCGGTCAGTACCCGATGCTTCGCTGGACTGGAACCAACGGCTGAGTTATCACAGGTCAATACCCGATGCTTCGCTGGACTGGAACCAACGGCTGAGTTATCACTGGTCAGTACCCGAAGCTTTGCTGGACTGGAACCAACGGGTGAGCTGTCACCGGTCAGTACCCGATGCTTCGAAAATGGCAGTTTTCGGCAGTTTTGCGCAATTTTTGAGCAGCTTTTCTGTAGTTTGATCTGTTGACCCCTGAACATGGTTCCGGGCTAAAGGTCAAGGGTCTCTGTGGAGTTTCCCTTTTTGTCAGGATTGCACTACTTGAACGCAGGATTTCAGGACAAACCGCTCAATCGCGTAGCGATTTCTCTTCAGATTTGATTCGGCGGCCCTTTTAAACTCTGTTTTGACTCGAATCGAACCGGGCCCGGGGCAGATGGGACCCACTTGGGCTACCGCAGGTGGAGGTGCGGTAGTCGCAGGTGGAGGTGCGGCCACCTGGACTACTTAATGTGTTGCGGGATTTTTATTTTGCAAGTTTCCCGTTTGAGCAGCTAAAGGATTTTTGATCTTCTTTTTCAGATCTACAGAGTTCTGGCAGTCGGATTCTGAATCCGTTAGTTCCTACGCGTTCAGTGCAGCGCAAGTAACGTTTTACATCCTTCTTTCGCAGTTTTTGACCATTAAAAGCATGTGAACCGCCTAGGGTGCTTTTAAACGTAATGTATGAAAAATGTATGTCTATATGGCCTGTGAAATTTTTTTTGTGTATATATGTATGCATATTTTACTGTAATGCACGTTTGGATGTAAGAAAATTCAGGTTCAAAGACAGTACTATTTTGAGCTTTTTGGTCAGTCTAACATCCTTTTTGAGGCCTAGCGAGCCTGGACTTTCAACTAAAAATGCCTATGGTATTTTAGAGACCATGTGAGGCTGGTTTTTGATTTGTTTCAGTAAATATGAACTGTTTCTATTTTTGGGTAGGCGTGCTACTGAATGGCCTCCTAGGATGCCTGTGTGCATGTGGACAGTCTATTTTTTATAAAGGAGACTCTGGCGAAATTTTTCCAAAATCTTAGGTTTTGAAAAGCATGCATTTTTGACTCTGTGGGGGAGTTTTTTACTGACCTAATGCAGGTTTTGAGTTTATGGGATTTTGAAAACATGCAGTTTTGACTATACGGGTATTTTTGATGGACCTATGCATGTTTTAGGACTTAGATATATATGCTGGATTGATTGATTAATAAGCCACAGGTTTTATGCTTACCACACCCTGTCTGAGGTGATTTCGAGTATTGGTGTATGCGATGGATCGCGATAGACCCGACAGCTCTACCGGGGTTTCTTTAGGCGTTAGACGGAGGAGGGCTTCTGCCGTCCCACAGGCCCGTCCAGCTAGGACGCCTCGCAAATTGGTAGAGAGCAGGATACGTCCAGCACAGGACGAGCATCCCATTGACATTGATGATGAGGAGGCTGCTTTTGTTGCTCTTGTTCTAGCTCAGGTTCTACGTGCGGAGGTCTCGAACATTGCTGTGCAGACACAGGAGTTGCTGGGCGACTTTAGTCGCCATCCTTCAAGATATCTTCAGGCCAACGAGGTAACTTGAAGTCTTTCTTCCCTCTGGATTCTTTTCCCATCTTCTGGCCATTCTCGTGGCACAGGTTTTAGACATGGGTTAATTTTTGATGTAGGTCCCTGGCTTGACACAGCCTCGAGGGAACTGGTTTAGTGTACACTCCCTCTATCAGACTCTGCATAAGGATTACAGGGAGATCATGGATGGCTGGGGATTTCAGGCCTTCTTCTCAATCCTACCCCGTCGTTGTCCTTGAGGGTATATGAGGGCTTTGTCTGAGTGTTGGTTCCACCAGACTCAGTCCCTTCATCTGCTTGATTGCGAGGTGATGATGAATCTTATGGACTGGATGTTTATCACCGACATTGAGTTTGAGGGCGAGACAGTGCATGTCATCTCTGACATTTTGCCCACCGCAGTTAGATCCCTGTTGGGAGTCCCTCAGTCGGCATTCAAGGGTCGGACAGTCCGATCTGGTCCCTTGAGTATAGATGCCCAGGATGGGACTTTGCAGTTGCCTCTGCCTGATAATCGAAAGGCTAGAGATCGTATTCTGAGGTGATTATTTTTGTCGATCATCTATGTTGTGGCGGACAACTCGTCGACGGTGTCCTTTGCTTTGATCAGCGCCACTCAGCATGTAGAGCGCCTCAGTGACTTTGATTGGGGCTCCTATACCTTTGTCTATTTTCTCAGGGGCATGCGCCTGCTTTCAGAGGGTGTGACGGAGGCTTGGTTAGGATTTCATTAGTTTTTGCTGGAGAGTACATTTTTCTATACCTTTTTAATTTCAGCACTTATTTTTGGCAGTCTTGGTCACTGAGGACTTTTGATATTTGCATGGATAGCTTTGGGCATTTGAGAGGCTTCCTTGCCTACTGCCCGTTTCAGCATTAGGTCTAGAGACCTATCCACGTGGACGGAGATGGCATCACTCCATTTTGACAGAGGTCCCTATTGCTGAGGGATTCACTCATGCTCGTCTGCAGTTGGAGCTTTTGACAGCGGGCTCGATCACCTGGACGCCGTACACGTCTGAGCACTTGACTGTCAAATTTGATGGAGGTTTCCCCACTGGCTGGGAGTTTGACTTATCGACCCGTAGAGTCCCTATGTTAACGGAAGGAGGCTGGGAGCTCTATCTTGGAGAGTGTGCCATTCAGAGCTTTACAGGGGAGATCCGCATTCCCATTGCTCCTCCTACTTGGCATGATCGGCCATTGTCTGTGTTTTTGACAGACATCCCTTTGGAGGGTATAGACGGCTTTGAACTATCAGAGAGCCTATACAGCCAAGCAGCCTTCTACAGTTGGTGGAGTCCTCGCACTATTGGGGCTCAGACTCGTGCCACCCATTTTATGGCAGACATGGTGCCAGGGTCCATGATGATAACAGACTAGATAGCTTGTATTAGAGAGCCTACTCATGTAGACCAGATAACACATCTGACCAGGGAGTTAGACCAGGCTCGTTTCTTTATCAGGCACCTTGGCCGAGATCCATTAGAGGCATCTTTATTTGACCCATCCAGCTTTGGAGTAGGCCCCTCTTTAGGTCTATTCAGTAGCAGTTATACAGGGGAAGATCCTCCCTTATACCGCCCAGATATACCTGATCCCAGTAGCTTTGTGCAGACAGAGGATCTGGAGCAGGTCGATCGGTTTGATACCGAGGTCTTTGATTTCCTGTGATAGCTATGGCAGCTATATTTTTGGTCAGCCACTGTTTTGGCTATTCGGCGTCTGTGCCATTATTTTGATAGACCACTGTATTAGCTGGGTAGTGGTGCCCCATTTCCCTGTATTCTTCCTTTCACTTTGTACAAGGATATAAGGATGATGTATGCAGTAGATAGCTTTTTGTAGATATTTCTATCATCTTTATCTGCTGCATCATGTTTATATCATTGTCATCATGCATGTATCATGTGTATGCATTCAGACAGCTGCGATTTGACTTGACCTCTAGACGGTCTTGTGATGCGGTGCTACAGATGACGACGTCTGTAGTTAGCCGTATAGAGCATTTGCCACTGTCAGAGGTGGCTGCATCGTTGCGGTCATGGTATGATAGTCTGCCCTTTCTAGCTAGGGGGACAGTTGACCAGATGCTGGGGCATTCGATGGCCCTTGTAGATTTTAGGGTTTCAGACGGCTTTATTGATGACGTCTTACCCTTATGGGTACCGGAGAGACAGGTATTCTGCATTGGGCGGTGTGAGCTTTCGCCTACTCTGGAGGAGTACCAGAGATTTACTGGCTTGGATTTAGAGTCGCTGTGTGCTCGGACGGCTATCAGTGATATGCGAAGATCGTTTACTCGGATGTTCGGTCTTTGGCAGAGCATGGTCATGGATGAGATCGTTTCAGGGCATGTGATCTCCCTTGACTTCTTGATAGAGCGCTATGGTGAGCTTGACACCTACGACCGTCACGTCGGGGATTTTATCATTTTCGCAGAGGATTGGCAAACAGCCAGGATAGACATGTTGTTGATGTGCATTGTGGTGTATATTTATATGCCATTGCGTTTAGATCACCTTGATGTGGGATTGGTTGTTGTAGTCAGAGCCCTTAGGCAGGGTAGTACCATTATCCCTATGATCCTGGCGAAGACTCTGAGGTCGCTCACCTATTGTAGTACCCATCTTCTGGGGTAGCTCGGTCGTGCTGTATATGTGGTTGATGTCACACATACGACCGCTTGGATCATTTAGACCTCATGCCTATTGTTTTAGCCATGAGATATCCTTAGTTTACTCCTTCTGTCCGTCTGATTGCATCAACTCAGAGTCCTGGTTAGCATTTTTGTCGGATATTGAGCATCCGTTCTCAGTTTTGTTATGCTCAGGGATGGCGACCCTGTTCAGCTTCATTACTCATGAATCTGGAATAGATTATTTGCCTTTGGCAGGATTGAGGGGTGTTACTACTTATCATCCCTTGGCAGTTATAGAGCAGTTTTACCAGTGGCAGAGTATGCACCATTTTGAGGATTCTGCTGATCAGAGGATGTTGGCTTCATCTATGTCATCGGCCGACTTGGTTAGAGTTTATGAGTGTTGGACTCACAGGGAGAGGGCTGAGTTCTCCAGTAGACATTTGGGCCGTTATCTGGAGTATTCGGCATGGCTAGAGGCAGAGACCGCAGTCGCAGTAGCAGAGCTTCATTTACCTCCGCTTGAGGATTTTGACAAGGAGGAGCCCATGGAGGATCTCGATTCTCCTACTGAGGATGAGCTGTTCGCAGATTTGGCGGTAGCTTTGATTAGTGATCCCCCGATTATTCCCACAGGGACAGATCCAGCTTTGTCAGATTCTCTATTCAGGATGACCTTTGAGAGAGATTTAGCTAGAGCGCAGCTGTTGGCTACCATGTCTGGCAGGGATTTAGCTTTTGCTGAGAGAGATGGTCTCAGAACTGCCTTGGATACTGGATTGATTGAGCAGGAGGAGCTTCGCTCTGCTTTAGATACTGCCATTGTGGAGCGAGACGAGGTTCGCTCTGCCAGAGATACAGCATATATTGAGATTGAGGAGACTTTGATTTCTCGGGATGCAGCTTTTACAGAGAGGGATGAGGCTATCGCTTCCCATGATTTCCACATTGCTGATAGTACTGCTCTCCGATCTTACACCCATGGTTTGGTTACCAAGATGAGTGCTTACATTGATGACCACAGTGCCACCCTGCAGATGACTATGGATGTTCTTAGCAGTATGGTGGCTGAGTGGACTACTCTTACAGATGCTCCTCCATCCTCAGAGAGAGATGCCATACTGGCATTGCTGACCCGCTTGTCCTTGGGTCGTTTAGACTAGCTTTATTTTTCCTACACAGACTAGATCAGCCATTTTTGTCATGTACAGGGTACTATGTATATAAAGCAGTTTATATATCAGATAAATATATTTTTGAGATACTTCCCTGCTTCGATATGTATGGTCATCGTTGAGTGATTACCACTTCTGTCATAACTCGCAGTTGTTGATACATTTTGAGCTTCTCCTTGATGGGCTGACAGTTGAGGTGTCATGGGAGTTCCTCAAATGGGTCTGGTAGCCAGACAACTTGACAATATTTTAGCTTTTATTTGTCTTCAGTGTCTTGGAACTGGTCTTCCATTTTTTTGTTTTTCTTAAAGGTTAAATCGCGCCGTAGTGGGCTACCTACGTACTCCCGGGTTGAGGGAGATCAGGTCATTCGTAGTTCTGGTTGAAGAGGTTTGAAAAGAGTTTATCTAGGGTTTGAATTTGGTTCGATGAGCTTTGGAATTTGATGCTGGGATTTGCAAGTTCTTTGGATTTTTGCTTGGTTTGACCGCACCATAGATGGTTACCTACGTACTCCTGGGCTGAAGGAGATCAGGTCATTTGTAGTTTAGGCTTCTCTAGTAAAAAGCCGAACCTGATTCAATTTGTAGGACCCGGATGAGGGTATGCATGTGCTTCCAAAGTAGTACTTTTTCACGGTGTCTGAATTGATGAGTTGGGGAAATTTGTTCCCGTCCATTTCTTGTAGTCTGATGGCTCCCCTTATCAGCACTTCCTTGATAACGAAAGGGCCTTCCCAGTTTGGGGCAAATTTTCCTTTGGCTTCATCCTGATTGGCCAAGATTTTCTTTAGCACCAAATCGTTTTCTTTGAATTGCCGGATTCAGACTTTCTTCTTGTAGGACCTGGCGATCCTTTGCTAGTATAACCATCCATGGAAAATGGCTTTGGCCCTCTTTTCGTCTATTAGGGACAGTTGATGATATCGGTCTTGCAACCATTGATCTTCGTCCATCTAAGCATCTATTAATACTCGTAAAGACTCCATCTCTACTTTTATGGGGAGGACTGCTTCCATGCCAAAGACCAGTGAATAGGGGATAGCCCTAGTAGAGGTGCGCATTGACGTCCTATAGGCTAACAGGGTGAGAGGTAGTAGGTCAGGCCAGTCCTTGTGATTGGCGGACATTTTGTGCATAATCTTCTTGATGTTTTGTTGGCCGCTTCGACAGCACCGTTCATCTTAGACCGATAGATGACGGAGTTGAGATTCTTGATGTGGAACTTGCCGCATAGTTTTACCATCATTTGATTGTTCAGGTTTTTGGAGTTGTCCGATACGATCACTTTAGGTTGTCCATATCGACAGACGACATTTTTTCTGATGAAACTGATGATGACCTCTTTTGTGACTTTAGGAAAAGAGGCTGCTTCAACCCATTTGGTGAAGTAGTCAATCTTGGTGAAGATGAACCGATGACCGTTACTGGCTTTGGGTTTGACTGGACCTATCACATCCATTCCCCACATAGAAAAAGGCCATGGTGCACTCATATTATGCAACTCATTTGGAGGAGCGTGGATGGCACTTCCATGTGTTTGGCATTGAAAGCATCTCTTAACATGATCATCGCAATCAGCTTTGAGCGAGATCCAGTAATGTCCTGTTCTGATTATCTTCTTGGCCAGCAGTTCACCGCTCATGTGTAGACCACAGACTCCGCCATGGATTTCATCCATTAGTCTTTGGGCTTGCTAATTATTGAGGCATCTTAAAAGGCCTATTTCAGCATCCCTTTTATAAAGTGCATCTCCGCTCAGATTAAATTTCATTGCCATTCTGAGAATCCATTTCTGCTCTGATTGGCTTGCACCAGCGGCTATAGTTCCATCACGGAGATATTCTTTATGTCTTGAAACCAAAGTTGCTTGACAGGAGGTATTTCGTCTGATACTTCTCCAATGTAATTCCCGTATGTTGGGGCTTTTTGATTTATGAACTGGATGTTGGGAAACCCGCTCCTGTTGGATATGCGAATTAATGAAGCCAACGTTCCAGTGCATCGACAAAGTCATTTCGACCCCGAGGAATATGGATGAAGGTTATTGCTTCGAACTCCTGGGACATTTTGAGGACTTGCCGATGATAGGTCAGCAAATGCAGTTCTTTTGTGAGATACTTGTCGATGGTTTATCTGATGACCAACTCAGAATCTCCAAAGACCAATAAGTGTTTGATACCCATGGATTGGGCTAGTTTCAACCCTAGTATACAGCCTTCGTACTCGGCCGTGTTGTTAGTGTTGCGAAATTGAAGTTTGGTAGCAACAGGATATTGATCACCTGTACTAAAGATAAGGACTGCCCCAGCTCCGGAACCTTCCATGTTTATCGCTCCGTCTAAATACATTTTCCATGGTTGGACTGTATTCTCTTACTGGAGTTGTTGAATTGTCATAATCCCATCATCTGGGAAATATGTCTCCAGGGGCTCGAACCCTCCTGAAGGTGCTTCTGCTAATTGATCTGCAATGCCTTGGCCTTTGATAGACTTCTGAGTCACGTAGACAATGTCGAACTGCTGTAGAATCAACTGCCATTTAGACAGCCGACAATTTAACATTGGTTTGTTGAAGACGTATTTGAGTGGATCCATACAGGATATGAGATACGTCGTGTGCCCATGCAAGTAGTGTTGTAACCTCATGGCGGCCCATGCTAATGCACGGCATGTCTTTTCGATCAGGGTGTATTTTTGTTCCCCACTGTTGAATCTTTTGCTGATGTAGTAGATAGCTCTTTCTTTGCTACTATCATCCTTCTGTCCTAGCATACAGCCCATGGTATTGGCATTGACGGACAGGTACATGAATAGGGGAACTCCATCCCTTGGAGGTACCAAAACAGGTGCTTCGACAAGCTGCTTTTTGATGGCAAGGAAGGCTTGTTGACAATCCTCATTCCATTTGATGGAGGAATTCTTCCTTAAACAGCTTGAAGATGGGCTCACAGGTTGCTGTGAGTTGTGAAATGAATCGACTTATGAAGTTGATCCTTCCTAGGAATCCTCGTATCTTCTTCTCTGTACGAGGCATGGACATTTCAAAAATGGCTTTGATCTTGGCAGGGTCTAACTCAATGCCTCGATTTCTCACCAGGAATCCTAGCAGTTTGCCTACCTTGACGCCAAAAGAGCATTTAGCTGGATTTAGCTTGAGGTTGTACTTGCGTAACCTGTTGAACAGGTTCCTGAGATGGTCTATGTGATCATCCTCCCTCCGGTACTTGATGATGTTGTCATCAACATAGACTTCTATTTCTTTGTGCATCATATCATGAAAGAGGGTTATCATGGCTCGCTGATATGTTGCTTCGACATTGATGATGTCGAAGGATAGACGTCGGTAGCAAAAAGTTCCCCAGGGAGTGATAAAAGCTATTTTCTCTCGGTCTTCTTCAGCAACCATGATTTAATGGTAACCAGCAAAGCAGTCTACAAAGGAATACATGACATACTGTGCAGTATTGTCAATCAGGATGTGGATAAAAGGTACCGGGAAATTGTCCTTGAGGCAGGCTTTGTTTAGATCCCGGTAATCCACGCAGACTCGTACCTTCCCTCCTGGTTTAGGCACGGGGACTATGTTTGATAACCATTCGGGATATGTTGATACCATGATGATCCCGACTTTGAATTGCTTAACGATTTCTTCTTTGGCTTTGAGACTCCACTCAGGTTTCAATCGTCTAAGCTTTTGTTTGACTGGTTTGAACCCTTCTTTGATGGGCATCCGATGGATGACAATTTCTGTGGATAGACCGATCATGTCTTCATGCGACCATACAAATACATCCTGGTACTATGTTAGGAGTTCGATCAGGTCGGCTTTTTGATCTGAGGTGAGGTCTAAACCTATTTTGATTTCTTTGATGGTTTCGGAGGTTCTTATGTTGATGGTGGAGGTTTGGTCGAGGTTTGGTTTGGGTTTGTCTTCGACCCATTCCTTGATCTCCTCTGGCACCCCATAGTCATCTTCCTCCTCTTGATCAAGATCCGTCAAGTCGAAGCTCAATCTTGCATCATGGTTGGAGTTATGTTGACAGGTTGGCATCACACCAGCAGAGACACAATATCCAATGCTTGGATCCTGAAAATAAAAATGCTTTCATTAATATATACAACTGCTTAAATACACATAGCATTTGTAAAGCATGACAAAAGTACTTCTCCAGCTATGTAATCAAAAGTAAGCAGTAAATGAAAGCATGATTAAGGGCAGATTGACTGTCTGCCCCTTTACCCTTTTCGACTGAGGCAAGGGACACTGCTCTAATTATCCAGCGTTAGATCCTCATAAATAGGGAGGATACTGGAAGTGGTGTGCTCATCTGTCTCGTCTTGAATGACAACTGAGACATCCTTTAGGACATGGCCGAGGCTTTTCTGGGGATTGTTCCTCTGTTTGCTGCGAGGAAAGTGAGCACGATCCTCGTCGTCACTATCTGGGATTTCATCATTCATCCCCTCGTAGTTGATAATAACTTTTATGTTAGCGAATGGGTCTCGTCCTCCGTACAGGATCTTTTTTTCCCTTTTTGCTATCTGCCTCAGTCTTGAGGGCTTTCTTTTCATGGACAGGTATGATTGAAGGAAATAGCATGGCTGATGCCCTCGTAGGGATCTTCCTCGTAGGTTTCACCCATCAGGCATTTGTGAGGTTTGGGAGCAGAATTGTGGAGGCTTGCGCTTTGGGATGTTTGTGTGGATTCCGGTGGTTTGACCCAGATGAAAATCCCAATCATGCTCTTCCCATCTGACTTGGGATTTGGATTAGCATCTTAATGCCGTGCTTGTTTTTTCCTAACCCTTCTCCAGGCTGGAAACCCGCAGCTACCATTTCTTAGCCCACTGTCATTACTTCAGTGGAAATTTTAGGCTTCAGGGCTGGTGCCCTAATCAATAGATATTGAATATCGCTCACCTCGAGAGCTTGAAAACTTGCAGGCTCAACCCCGGCATCCATACTAATCACTAGCATGTCCCCATGTATGTGGGTAGGGTATTCCGGTTCAGCATTCACTGTGATGAGGCTGCTGTTGATAATGTACTTGAGTTATTGATGGAGGGTGGATGGAACAGCCCCAACCATATGGATCCATGGTCTGCCCAATAACAAGTTATATCCGGTGGCTATGTTGAGCACCTGGAAAGATACGTAGAAGGTGTGTGGACGTATTTCTAGAGGAAGCTCGATTTCCCCCATAGCCTGGCTGCGAGATGCATCGAAAGCCGAGATAACCATGTGACTGGCTTTGATCCGATTTGGATTGATCTTCATCCTTTCCAAAGTGTCGTATAGAAAAATGTTGAGGGAAGATCCTCCATCAATAAGCACTCCTCCGATCACGTATCCGGAGGACATAACGGCTATATGCAGGGACTTGTGGTGGCCCCTTCCCTCAGCTGGGATATCATCGTCTGTGAAGGAAATCACATTGTTGTTGAAAATATGTTCTATCACATGACAGAATTTCTCTGTGTCTACCGTGTATGGCAGATGAGCTTCTTCTAGTACCTTCACTAGGATGTTACGGTGATCCTCTGATGATAGGACCAAGTCCAGGATGGATATTTTCTTGGGTGCGTCTTTCAAGCTTTGCACTATCTTGATTTCATTGTGTCCCATCTTTTTGGGGAACACTTTTATCTTTTCTTCAGCCACCCTTTCTTTTGCTTTGGTAACTGGTTTAATCACCCGCTGATTCAGGTACAATGGATTATCCTTTGATAGGATGGAAATGTTGTTTGAAGTAAAGCTTTCAAAGTCCCCGTAGTTCCATCGGACCTTCTTCAGATTGAGGATTGGATACTGAGGCCTGAAGGGCAAAATTAGAGGCTCAGGTATAGCCACCTTCACAAGATTTTGGACTTCTTGGACCCCTTTACCTGTCAGTACTAGGGGCGTGATGATTGATTCTTTATCACAGGATATGACATCCATTGTGTCCTGATACCATGCATCGGGGATCTAGAGGCTATCTTTATCTGTCATGTCGAGGATTTGATCTCCTCTGATTAGGTCACCTTTCTCAATCATGTCTTGAATTAGGTTACGAAGTGCCCAGCATTCTTCTGTATCATGGCCGGGAGAGTTGGAATGGTACTGACATATTTGGTCAGGTTTGAATTTTTTGGATTGAGGGTTCAGCGAAGGTAACAAGTTTTCAACCATTCCCTCGTTGATCATCATTTGCAGGATTTCTTCTATTGACTGGTTCAAATTAGTGAAATTCCTTTGAAATAGGAACTTCCTACCTGCTTGGACACTTGTTTCTTCGATCCCATTGTCAGTCCAGGGTGTAAGCTCACAAGTCCGGCTATGATCTTGATTAGAATTGACTTCCGCTGGAGGAGAGCGACTGCCAATAGATTGATGGATTTGCTTCAACATCTTTCTGGTGAGTTGATGTTGGTAGACGACCAGTTCAGCCAACTGCTTGATTTGTTCCTTGATAGACTTTATTTCTTGCTCTATCAGGAATTGTTTTTCAAAAGCTTCCCAACTTATTGGTTTGATGTTGTTGGATTGAGTTGATTCTTCAACATAGCGGAGGTATTTGGATCCTTCTCCACTTGAAGTGTTAATCATGTTGACATTCTCCTGCTTGTGCTATGGGAGTGGGGTATCTTGGACATGCGGTTGATCGGGCTTTGTGACCACAATTTCCCCGCTATCAATCAAATCTTGGATTTTATGCTTGAGGGACCAACAGTCTTGGGTGTCATGGCCCGGTGATCCGGAATGATAAGCACATTTCTTGTTAGGGTCGAAGTTCCTTGAATTAGTATTAGTTGGCGGAAGGAGTTGGCCAATCTTCTTCTGAGCTGTCAGAAGTTTGAAGACGTTCTCGAGTGAATCCCCTAGCGGGGTGAAAGTCCTTCTGCGCCTGACCTCTATGTTTTTCTGGAATGAAGGATTTGAAGGTTGTGTTTTAGCCTGGAAAGGGGTATATCCTTTTAATGGGTGTATTGTTTGAATTATCGCTTGAATTTTGTCCTTGTAATACCAAGGAAACTTCTTCATACTTCGGGGATTACTCCCATAATTTCTGGATTGGATATGCTCAGCAACAGCTTCGAGTGCTGTTAGGTCTTTTATTTTCCCAGACTTGAGTCCCTTTTCGGCCATTTTGCGGTGTTTGATCATTTCAGAGAAAGGTTTTCCTATGCCTGCCCGGACCCTTTCATAATAAGGGGCTTCTTGAATATCGATGAATGTCATGACTATTTCAGATTCTGTCATGGCGGGGGTGACTTGTGCTGCGACCCGTCTCCATCGCCGGGCATATTCTCTGAATGATTCAGTGTTATTCTTCTTGATTTTGGTAATTTGATACCGATCTGGAGAAAGCTGAGATTGAAAACTGTACTAGCTGAGGAAGGCATGGGCCAATTCTTCCCAACTGTAGATTTTGGAGTTGTCCAGACGGGCATACCAGGCTTTGGCTTCTCTAGTTAAACTCTTCTGAAATAGCTGCATTCGAAGTTTCTCATCCTCAGCATAGGATCCGAGTTCTCCGATGAAAACTTTCAGGTGTGTGTAAGGATCCCCTAATCCGTCATATTTCTCGAAATCAGGGACTTGGAATTTTTCGGGATACCGAGCCCCGGGAAATATGCATAGATTTGAGTAGTTGACACTGCAAATGCCCAATTCCTTTGATGGACCAGATGGTTTCTTCCATTTGTTGCATTTTCTTGAGAATGTCACCAACTTCCTGTTCTTTACTTAGGATGGTGATTTTTGGAGTTTTGTTGATTGTATTCTGGTTCTGGGGTCCAGGGATCTGAGTTTTGGCCTTTTCTGTATCTTGACTGCCAACACCTCTACCAGATTCTCCTGGTTCTGAATGAGTTTGAGATTGTTTTTCTTTGAAGGCCTTGCTTTGCTCTCGAAGGAAACCAGCTAGATCAGCTATCTGATTTTTCAATCC
Source organism: Panax stipuleanatus (assembly GCA_020205555.1). Lineage (NCBI taxonomy): Eukaryota > Viridiplantae > Streptophyta > Magnoliopsida > Apiales > Araliaceae > Panax > Panax stipuleanatus. The sequence continues at coordinate 99,923,974 of CM035116.1, read as the reverse complement.
TTCGAATTCTTCCCTAGACACAGGGGTGGATTCTGGTGGAGCACTTGAAGCCATGCTCGTATATGGACCGTGTGCTTTTTTGGCCTTTAATCTAGTGATAGGACCAATTTTTCCCTATATACAACAAAACGTAGGAGTGTCAGTTCCCTGTGGTAGGTAATGACTGGATGCATTTATGATGTGTGTTTTTAAGTTTATCCTGCAAAATCGAGGTTAGTTGTTTTAATGGCAGGATGACAGGATATTTGACAGGAAAGTAAATCTTTCATTATTGTCATTTACATTGTGCTCCTCAGTAATTGGAGACTTGGCATGAATTGAAAGAGGAAGGCATGAAGAAGCACCCGTCGGATTTGGTTGATCAGAAGCTGACCTATCCTAGGTTACTCTTGCGACTTTTGTTTCGGTATGAAGGTTCCGAGATCATCGCAATCTACTAGAAGGGAAGTTATCTGGGTGGTGCATTTTCAGGAGGCAGCCCCGGAGACTTAGTCGTCCCCAGAGTCCTTACTTATCATCGACCGGGTTAGCCTCCTGGTGGAGGGGTTCACAGCATACATTCACATACATCGGCCTTACCGCTTATGCATGCAATGACAGTTTGTACGAAGCACTAATATGGGTGTGAAGCACTAAAGCATTCATTCTCATTCATTTAATGTAAAGGCATAGCATTCATACATTCAATGAAAGACGCAGCATTCACTTATCCATTGACTGTGGAGACGCAGGATTTCACGCATTCAATAGTTTTGAAAGGAAAATGTTTGAAAAGATTGAAAGCGGCCTAAGCCCTCTACTTTCCCCAGCAGAGTCGCCACCTGTCGACGTTGGAAAATTTAATAAATACCGCGGGTCGGTTCGTAACCCGAGCTTGCTCAAATCGATCTTCCTAAGTTATCTCTACCCTTATTCTTTTTATTGCAAAAAAGATTTTAAAGGGTTTTTTTAGGAAAGAGGGAACATGTGTATATGTCGACGATTTGATTTAAATAGAGTCGCTAGTTGGTAGTTCTAAAAATGGTTGTACCAAGTCAACCGAATTTGATTTGAAAAGAGGCCTAATTGTTGGACACTATCAAAACTTGATCTTTGAAATCGGAGTTTTAAGTTCGGGGGCTTGGTTAAGTGTGGGGAAGGTGTTAGGCACCCTATGACTGGCGTGTAAACACGGTACCGCATCTTTTCAATATTTCCCTTAAAACTGGAATGCGTGAGTGAATGCTGTTTGAAAATTAGGCCTATTGAGTTGATTGATTGAAAGCTTTGACAGGCTTTGTTAAGCCTATATGCGAAGGGTTTGATTTGATTTGAAAATCAGTCTTTAATTTGATTGGCAAAAGCATTTAATTTGATTTTGTAAAAGCTTTTGAATGGAATTGACAATAACGTTTTGAAAGCTGGTTTTATCAAACCCTTATGTTGACATAGGAATTGAAGCATATCGCTACTCTCAATTTTTATCTTTATAGCCTTAAGGCTGCATGCAAGTGGTGATTTGTGTAGGGATTTCGGCACATAAACGCAGCGGAAAATGAAATTTTTTTGAAACCCTAAAACAGGATCCATGCGAAAAGCATATTAATTCAGAGGTTTAGATTTGTTTTACCGATTATTCAAGCCTGAACGGAGACGATGGAGATTCTAGAACATCTTCGAATCTTCAACGCAATCCAAAGGAACTGCGTCCTCTACGGAATCCACACGAACGTCCTGCGAATCGTCACACGATCTGCAGCAAGAAAAGCTGTGGTACTAGCCGCCAAGGATCTGGACTGTCGAAATTTTTCTCTCTAGTCTCTCTCTAAGAGCGGCTAGGTTTTTTTTTATATCAATAATACTCTAAACGGCTGATATATCATATATATAGCAGTTAAAGGAATTAACCAAAACCTAATCTAATTAGAAAAATAAAATCCGAATTTATATATATATATATATATATATATATTATATCTTAATTAAGTCTTACTTAATTAATATACATATATATACAAATTATCCTATTAATTTAAATTCGTAATTTAAATACTATCAATTATATTGATATATTTAAATCCATACAATTTAAATTAATTCCCTTTTAATTACGTTCTAAGTGTGTGACCCTATAGGTTATTATTATGTTGGCAATAATTTTAAAATCATATTATAAAATTATAAACAATGAGCGGCATCTAGTAATGCATCACTGCTACCCAAATAATAATAAGATCGGTGATTCGATACAACATTTTCTTGACCAATGTTTCAATGTAATTTAATCCTTTTAACCTTGACATCCTAGATTAAACTCGAGGCATGGAATGTATCATCCTCTTCATAATTTAATCTGAGTTTTCTTGATCGATGAGTAGACTATATGAAATAAATCACTATTTGAGCATGGCCATGCATTTCATAGTCCTACTCAATCAAGAGGCCTATGGATATCACCCCTAATATATAGGAGGGTTAAATTCCATCTAGATCACTCATATTCCTCACACGATTCATGATGTACCCAATAATCACCTTTATCGTCCACCCTATTAAAGGTGGCCTTTGATGATATCAAAGTAAATAAATTTTCGTGTAGTAATATTGTGATTTCAGGTCGGAGGATCATTACATCATTGTCACTATAAGAATTGCTTATGACACTTTGCATAATGCTCCACGTAGAATTCTCATGGTGGGTCTGTCCAGTACATTGTTCTCTAACATGTAGCTATGCATTGACTCAATATCTCATATATTTATAACCAATGAGATTTGGCCATCAGTCAATTCATATACTAGTCTCAATGTATCATTGTTGTCCCATTAACAATGACACTCGACTAGGGACATTTAAGAGTAATGATACTAATTGTAATTATATGATCTCATGTTCAAGTCACATACTTGAAGCCATATAATTTGTATCACTATTCTAAGGACTTTTATTATGTTAACATTTATATAACGCCGTAAATAAAACCATAATAAAATAATTCATTTATTTAATCAAATATAATATCAAAAATGTTAAGCAATTACATCAAAGAATTAGCCTCTAGGGCATAAACTCTAACCATTTGTCGGGTTGCGAAGCATCCTCGACCATAGAAATATGGAGTGTCGGTCTCCTCATGGGTATGAAAACCATCGGAGGGACGCTGACACGACAATCCATATTTTCACTATGTTGAGACCTTAAATCCGGATAACCATTTTAAGGTCTGTGCATGTACATTTTATAGAAAAAACTGGCAGGGTACATCTGTAAATCAGGAGTTTGTCCATCGTGGGAATCAGATTCTAATCAGTTTGATCATGAATCCCATGATTCCTAGGCTCACATATGAGTGGCTAGAAAACCTGCACAGTTCAAATTTGTACAGAAGTAGACAAATATCCCAAGATAGCCAGAACCAGGGATTCATTCAGTAAATCCCGGTCTGCACGACCGAAGCGTCTCGTTCCCACTAGATAGCGATCTAAGGGACGCGAGGTTGCTTTTGAAGCTGAAACTATAAAATTAACTAGATTTAAAGAAATCTCAGCCATTATAGCTTCCAGGTTCTATCGGGACCTGTTTGAACCGTTGAAAGCTAGAAGTGGCAAGATTTGGATAAATCTAGTTCGCACGCAGAAAAATCGGTGCAAATTCATATACAAATGAATATTAAATGCAACAGTTGAATAAATTGAGTAAAGCAATATATATAGTTAAATATATATAAAAGCTATAAAGGGCGATGAGTTATCACTCGCAAGCCCGGACTGGAATTTAAATATATATATATATATATATATAAACTATAAATAGCCACGAAATAATCCAGGCTGTGACAGAACTAAAATATATATATATATATATAAACAGTAAAAAGGGCGATGGGTTTTTACGCCTGTGCCTGTATTGGAATTGAAATTGACAGAAAAATAGTCACCCAGTGACTGGAGAGAGCACCTAGTATGGGGAAGTGTGCAAAAGCAGTAAAATGGCCACAAAATAGTCTAGGCCAACTGAAAATATATAAATATATAAATATATATATATATATATATATATATATTAACAGAAATGTAGTCAACCAGGACTGATAGGAGTACCAATGAGGGTGAATGTCGCTTATATATGCGTAAATATATATAAAAGCAGTAAACTACCACGGGTTTGACAGAATTGAAATGTTAGTACATTTGCAGTTAAATATATACAAAAAGGGCCAAACCCAGACTGGGAAGATAACCCAGTCCGGCGAAGTTGCCAGAATGTGCGTGCTAGTGCATTGAAGCTACTGGAGTTGACGGATCGTCAATCCGAGTTGTAGAATGTTGAAAACGAAGTTTATGTACAAAAATATATCAATTTTTGATGAAAACAGCCACGGAACTAAGTTTCGGGCATATTTAGAAGATAAAACTTTGTGTGCAAGTGTAAAATAGCGCAAAGTAATAGTATTGACTTTCTGATCGTAAAAATACTTACAATGGGCTGCACTACGGGCTTTTTGCCAAATTATAGGCTTTAAACATCCAAATCTACTGGTGGTTTTTTATATGTGGTAATATATGAGTATATCTACGTGTTGGAGTGAAAATATTTGGGTTTGGAAGAGGTGTAAAAGTCGAAAAATCAAACTGGCAGGGCTTCGCTGCGTTTCTGAATTTTTTTTTTAAATGAACGGGGGGCACATTTATTTATAGGTCAGGGAGCCTCCACTCTACCTGCGGAGTAACAGATAGAGCTGCGGTTCCCTTAGGTGGGGCCCATGTGCCTTGCTTGGTCGTCTCAAAGTACGTGCACTTTGAGCAATGCGATGTCCGGTCAGAATCTTTCTAACTTTTGATCGGAGCGTCCGTTTGAGGCGTGCGATACCTTTTCGGAAAGTTATCACCTAGAGTGTTGCAATGATATGGGAAAAAATATTTTTCGGGTCCAGGAAGATGGGTTCATAACCAGGTCTTTGATTCCCCATAGTTTGTCCATTGAACTGTCTTGCGTTGTTGCCACTCGGGATCGTCGTTAGGGTTCATTCTGACTTTAACGGCATCGATTTGGCTTGAGTTTGACCAAGTCAGTTGAAAGTTGATAAAAATGACCATTGTACCCCTCCTGGGGCTGCCTGTAGTGTTAACATGGTTGATGGTTGACTTCCGGGAGCTGATTCCAAGACTTGAATCCCAATCGAGTCTTTTGACCTCAAGGTTGTCTCTGAGCTGACGTGGTCATTCCAGGTTTTGCTCTGGAGTTGTTGTGATGTTTCAGGTTGATGTCTGAAGTTGACCTGACGTCCCGGGTTGAGACCGGGAATGACCTGCACTTCTTCGGTTGAGACCGGGGTTGAATTTGACTTCCCGGGTTGCTGCCGGGGATGAACTGTGTTTCTCAGATTTAGACCGGAGATGGCTTGACATGTCCTCGGTTGATGTCGAGGTTTCCTTGACTTCTCGGATTGAGACCAGGGTTGATTTTATGGCCCGATATTGAGGTCGGGGTTAATTGGTACCTCCCGGGTTGCTGTCGGGGTTGAATTGACTTCCCGAGTTGAGACCGGGGTTGATTTTAACTTCCCAGGTTGAGATCGGGGTTGATTAATACCTCCTGGGTTGAGACCGGGGTTGAGGTTGATGATCCGATTGACTATCGGAACTTGATTGATGGTCTGATTGACTGTCGGAGCTTGATTGATGGTTCGATTGACTGTCGAAACTTGATTGATGGTCCGATTGACTGTTGGAGCTTGATTGATGGTCCGATTGACTGTCAAAACTTGATTGATAGTCCGATTGACTGTCGGAGCTTGATTGATGGTCCAATTGACTGTCGGAACATGATTGATTGTCCGATTGACTGTCGGAATTTGATTGATGGTCCGATTAACTGTCAAAACTTGATTGATGGTCCGATTGACTGTTAAAGCTTGATTGATGATATTGGGAATCAGATTTAGGTTGAAGGACCGGCGTTGGTGGCCGAATTTGGATTGATTGACGGTTTTGCCGTCCTACTGGGTTAGTATTGGGGCAAGAAAAATTTCAAGTGTCTACGGTCCCCAATGTAAAAAAATTATGCAAAGAAGAAAGAAACTACATGTAACTTAAAAAAAACTAAAAAGTAAAAGGATAGAAAAATCAAATATGAGATTTTGGGTTTCCTCCCAAGCAGCTGCCCTTGTTTATTATCATTGGCTTGACATCATCCTTCTCATTCTATGTAATCGGAGTTGTGAACTTCAAGTGGACTGGTAACAGTTTCATTTCATTAAGGACATCCTTTAGATCCTGATTTTGCTCCATTCCAGCCCTCAAATGCTCCTTATATATTTGCTCAAGAGATTCCTGCACTATAGAGTCAACAACATCAGTAGAAAAAATAGAATTAATATTACCAAGATACTTTTTAGCTTTATAGATGCTAAACTGAACATGTGCCTCATCCAATTCCATAGTTAAGGTCCCATGGCATGTATTATGTAGTGTTTTTGTTGTTTGCACTGATGTATCATCTATATCCTCTTTGTAAAGATCTACAAAACTTATCAAAATTTTCTCCTCTTCCTCTTATTAATCCTTTTCGTACTTTGAATACCTGATTTTTTTTCTTTAAATTCAGTAGTAGCCTCAAGCACTTCCAACTTATTTCAACTAGTGAACTCCACATCATCTTTAAGTTCTTGTTCCATATTCGTCATTACTTCCAGAATTTTTTCATACGACATTGTATATAACTCTGAATTTTTTCTAACTTTCCAATTCTTTCTTAGAACTTGGTGAAAAGGTAGTATCGGTTCATAAGCTGAAAGAGGTGGAAATTTATGCTTGAGTATAGCACTGCTGCTTGTTTCACTATTATCTGACTTGTTTTGTTCTAAAAGCATTGACTTTCCTTACTGCCAATCCTCTGCACCACATCTCAATGTTATTGCACTTACATTCTCAACAGTTTGAGAAAATAACATCCCTGAGCCTTGAGATTCCAACCTCCATACTGTGGTTGCAAGCTGACCAACTTGATCCCTCAGATCTTGAACAATTTTTTTGTCTCATACTGGAGCTGTTATGTCTGATTCATGAACTGTTGTGTTTGGTTCATGAATGCCTTGAACATATCCTCCATAGATGTCCCAAAATTGGCAGGTACTTCTTGGTTTTTTGTGTGGTACTGAGGTTGAGCTTGCTGAAAACCTTGCGTATTCTTTGCAGCCATTTGTCGAACTATAGCAGTTAATTCAGAAACCTGTTGCTTAAGATTACAAGTGCTCACCTCATTTACCCTTTGTGATGTAGGAATCATCCTAGTACCATACTGCTGTGAGTTGGCTGCCATGGTTGTAATTAAGTTCTTTGCAGCGTCTAAAGTTTTGTCTATCAGTGCTCCTCCACTTGCTGCATCAATCATGCTTCTATCCATTAGTAGCAACCCCTCATAGAAGTACTGAATTAAGTGATGATCATCAATTCCGTGAGGTGGACAGCTGGAACTCAACTTTTTGAACCTTTCCCAATACTCATAGAGATTCTCTCCATTGAACTACCTGATTCCACATATCTCCTTTCCTATATCGGCAACTCTTGATGCAGGAAAATACCTCTCCAAGAATAACCTTTGCATATCAGTCCATGGTTGTATTGATCTTGAAGGAAGATAGTATAACCAGTCTTTAGCCAAATCTGCTAAGGAGAATGGAAAAAGTCTAAGCTTGATCTGCTCCTCTATCACTCCTTGTGCTTTCATTGTGGAACACACCACGTGGAACTCCTTTAGATGCTTATATGGATTTTTACCTATAAGACCACAAAAAGTAGGAAAAAGATGAATTAGTCCAGAGTTAAGATCAAATGCAACATCTAAAGTAGGATACTCAATACAAAAAGATGGTTGATTCGGATCAAGAGTAGCCAGGTCTTTCAAAATTCTGTTATTGTGTGGCATCGCCATCTCTTCCTCTTCAAGTAATGGAACAAGAGCTTCTTTTGTATATGCAGTTTTCTCTATCTCTTGATCAAAATTTAAGTCAATAAAGTGAGAGGATTGAGTCATAAAATAAAAAGAAAAAGAAAATATTAAAAATAAACGAAGACAAAGAATAAACAAAAACAAATAACACTCCTCGACAACGGCGCCAAAATTTAAGAGCTGTCGTTTACACTCCTAAATTAACCTCACTTTCACTTTACAAATTCAAAAAATTAGCACAGTAGGAAGTAAGGATCGATCCCACAGAGAGTGATTTGTTTTATATTTATCCTATAATTTCTAATGAAAATGGGATTTTGAATTGATTAACTAAATTAACAAGAATAAACTATTAAGAATTAATAATGAATAAAAAGCTTCAGTTCTTCTGTTCTGCGTCACATTTTTACAACAATGGATTAATCAAGTGTAACATTATTTATCCTTCAATGAAATAAATAGCCCTAGGTAATAACAAGCTTTGCTACCCGAAACTCCCCTTAGATTATCACTCAATGAAACAAGCTCTTCATAAGATTATAACCATTATACAGCCTAAAACAAGCTCTCTAGATTTAATATAACAACATCATTAAGAATTAGGGAATTAGACTATTCCAAGAAACAAACACATAAGCTCGGATTGTTTAACTTGTCTTCTGATAATCATAGTAATACTTAAAAGCTTGTCCATAATCAAGTATTACTAATTGCTACTTGTGATGAGGAACAATATAAATTACACATAATACTATTCCTTAATCTAGCATATGATATTCGTTAACTAATTCAATCCTGCAAAAATCAAATCAATTAAGCCAAATAGCATTCAGAAATTAAATCAAATTATCAAGAATGAATTTCATATGAGAAGGAATAAATAATCAATAATCAATTAACCGTTAATTATAAATAAGGTTTAACATCCCTTAGAACTGAATAAAGAAAACTAGCTTGACATGCTTCCAAGTCTGCACTCCAATGGTGTAGATGAGATAATGTAGTAGATTATAGAATGAATTAGATGATAAAATGAATAATACCCTGACTATTACATCTATTTATAGTGCTAGACAAAGTCCTAAATCCTATGAGAACTAGAAATCCAAATCCTAAAAGGAATTACAAAACTCTAGTTTACATAAAGAAATAGAATCCAATTTAGAAATATATCTCAGTTTAAAGATATCCTAAATCTAATAGAAATATCAATCCAATTCCATGTAGAAAGCTGTCAAAAGCTGCTTTTAGAAACTTTCCAAAAATCTAAGATTTTTAAGATTTTTCCGCCCAATTCGCTGGGGCGAAGTTTTCCTTTTTACTTCACTCAACTCCAAATCATCCCGTTTTGTCACTTAAGCTCTATTTTATCTTGAAGTCAATAAACAACATAATAAGTCCATTTACAACACAAAACATGCAATAAAACCAAACATAAAGGAATAAAAAATCATAAATATTATGCACTTATCAATTTCCCCCACACTTAGCCTTTTACACGTCCTGTGTAAGCCAAAAGTTTGATTTCCAGAATAACTATACTCAACCATCATGTCAAAAGATTTGAAGACCAAATCATGATTATTAACACTAAAGCCACAAAAATATAGTCAATGTTTCATTAATCAACTCAAAACAACCACCTTGCCACTTCGCCAATGAATTTCATTAAGTCAAATTGTATCCACATAAGCACTCTTCTATGATCCACACACTTACTCCACTTAGTTACCATGGAGCAAAAACCATGCACACCATTCAAAAACTCAAAACATACTTTTCCTGCTTTATTTTTTTTACCAGAACCTTTTCATTTTCCTATTTATTTCCGGTGAATGCATTTTATGCTCTGTTTGACCTTCCTCAATCTTTCTTTTGTAAGTGAGTGCATTTTATGCTCCATCTCACTTATTCGCACGTGTTTATAGGAGAGTGCGTTTTACGCTCCATCTCATCCCACCACATGGTTTCTCTTTTGCTTCTTTTTCTCTTTTTCAACATTTTTTTTGATTTTCAACAATTTTTTTTATTTTTTTTCACATGGTCCTGCAAAAAGCATAACCAGTTCAATAGTTCTAAAGCATGATATTAGTGCACATAGACAACTCCACATATAAGTAAGCCAAATGAGCATATATCACATGTTCAAGTACTCATGCGACAAAAATTCAATTCAAATCAATTACTATGGATCATGGATTAGTTTTCCTCAATCATTAACCAATTAAGCATCAAACAGATTTTGAAATTTAGCATTGATTTTTAATTTTTGACTTTAACCTTCGAACATAAAGGTAAATAGAATCATGGAACCCAAATTTTTCAAAAATTTTCAAAAGGCATCAATTTTTCAAAGTACTTATCAAAAACGGATCAATATCCCTAAATATAATAAAAACCTAAATCTTTCCCCCCACACTCAAGCCTTATATTATCCCCATTGTAAAAAAATTATGCAAAGAAGAAAGAAATTACATGTAACTAAAAAAACTAAAAAGTAAAGGGATAGAAAAATTAAATCTGAGATTTTGGGTTCCCTCCCAAGCAGTTGCCCTTGTTTATATTCATTGGCTTGACATCATTCTTCTTATTCTATGTAATCGAAGTTGTGAACTTCAAGTGGACTGGTAACAGTTTCATTTCATTAAGGATATCCTTTAGATCCTGATTTTGCTCCATTCCAGCCCTCAAATCCTCCTTATATATTTGATCAAGAGATTCCTGCACTATAGAGTCAACAACATTAGTAGAAAAAATAGAATTAATATTACCAAGATACATTTTAACTTTATATATGCTAAACTGAACATGTGCCTCATCCAATTCCATAGTTAAGGTCCCATGGCATGTATCATGTAGTGTTTTTGTTGTTTGCACTAATGTATCATCTATATCCTCTTTATAAAGATCTGTAAAACTTATCAAATTGTTCTCCTCTTCCTCTTGTTCACCCTGTTCAGACTTTGAATACTTGATTTCTTCTTCAAAGTCAGTAGTAGCCTGAAGCACTTCCAACTGGTTTCCACTAGTGAACTCCTCATCATCTTTATATTCTTGTTCCCTATTCGGCGTTCCTTCTAGAATTTTTTCATACGACTCTGTATATAACTCTAATTTTTTTCCAACTTTCCAATTCCTTCTTAGAACTTGGAGAAAATGTAGTATTGGTTCATAAGCTGAAAGAGGTGGAAAATTATGCTTGAGTACATCACTGATGCTCGTTTCACTATTGTCTAACTTGTTTTGTTCTGAAAGCATTGTCTTTCCTTGCTGCCAATCCTTTACACCACATCTCAATGTTATTGTACTTATATTCTCAACAGTTTGAGAAAATAACCTCCCTGAGCCTTGAGATTCGAACCTCCCTACTGTGGTTGCAAGCTGACCAACTTGGTCCATTAGATCTTGAACAAAAGTTTTTGTCTCCTGCTGGAACTGTTGTGTTTGATTCATGAACTGTTGTGTTTGGTTCATGAATGCCTTGAACATATCCTCCATAGATGTCCTAGAATTGGCAGGTACTTCTTGGTTTTTTGTGTGGTACTGAGGTTGAGCTTGATGAAAACTTTGCGTATTCCTTACAACCATTTGTTGAACTATACCAGTTAATTCAAAAATATGTTACTCAAGATTACAAGTGCTCACCTCCTTTACCCTGTGAAATGTATGAGTCATCCTAGAACCATACGACTGTGAGTTGGGTGCCATGGTTGTAATTAAGTTCTTTTCAGCGTCTGGAGTTTTGTCTACCACTGCTCGTCCACTTTCTGCATCAATCATGCTTCTATCCATTTGTAGCAACCCCTCATAGAAGTACTGGATCAAGTGATTATCATCAATTCCGTGAGGTGGACAGCTGGAACACAACTTCTTGAACCTTTCCCCATACTCATAGAAATTCTCTCCATTGAATTGCCTGATTCCACATATCTCCTTTCCTATATCGGCAACTCTTGATGTAGGAAAATACCTCTCCAAGAATAACCTTTGCATATCAGTCTTTGATCGTGTGACAACCTAAAAATTTATAAGATCTTAAATGATTTAAAATAAAGGTTAAAGGATAAAACCTAGATGAAAATTTGAGGAATAATTTAAAAATTTTAAAAAAGAACCTATATGGTTTACTAATTAAAAGAGAATTGAGAAAATATGGGTTACAAAATTTTTAAACCCTAGAAATAAAATGTACTTGAAGGATAAGGTACTACGATACGCATTAAGTTTGGTGACCTAATATATAAATTAGATATTTAAATTAAATAACCTCAAGTGTTATCTTTATTTAATTGTCCTAGTATGATAACTATATACTAGTGACCTAATCTAAGAGATTTATGAAATATGTCTCAACCTATTAGATTATCTTGTATGATTATATGAGTGCTTATAACTTATTAAGCCAATTAGGGCTATTAAGTTAATACACTAAGTGGAGTATGTTATGACTTATGTGAATTATATGTATGATTAAATAAATATACATTATATAAGGTATATACATTTATTTTGTATAAAAAGAGAATTAGGAATATGTATATATCAATAATATTGAGCATTAGTTCTAGTGATAATAGATTTAATGGACTAAGGAGAGTAAGTAATTTAAGTAGTCCAATTGTTTAATTAAGCATTGGACTTGTAGATAATTTGATTTAATAGCAATTAAGTTATTAAACTAGCCCAAAATATCATGTATGAGACAAGTGTAAAAATGGCCCAATTTAATTAGTGGTGGAAGCCCAAGTCTATTTTAATTAGTAAGTAAATTAAGTAAAGTGCAAGCCCAAAAGAAATTAAATCAAAGCCCAAGATTAGCCCAAGGGGAGAAGGGACTTAATGGACTTTAGTAAGTTAAATGAGGGATTAAGAAAAACAAAAATTTGGGCCAAAGGAGGCTCATTTTGGCCCAAGCTAGGAAGAAATGGAGCATGAGAATTAAATCTTGTGGATAAGATATTGGATAGATTTGGAAAGATATTTGATAGATATGGAAAGATATGGATAGATATGAAGAGATTTGGTGTGATATGCCAAGATATGTTAGGAGATTTTATATATGTATTGTAAGACCCCAACTTTTATGAATAAAAATTTAATTTTCTTTATATATTATTTCGAAATAGTAAGGTGTTGATTTGATAAATGTGAAAAGTTATGGGTGAAATATGCAAATATTTTAAAATGAGCAAGTGGTTATAAAATATTCTTGTTGTCAGGGAATATTCGTTTGGTCGTGGAATATTCTTGTTGTCGGGGAATATTCGTACGACGGCGCAGCTATTTGTGGGCCCCGCAACGGAATAACTGTCGGATATAGAAAGCGACAGAAATAACCTTTTTATAAAATAACGGCGTAGTTGTTACCGTTAGTACTGTTGAAATACCAGGTGGTTAAAATACAGTAATACGCGGTGTTGCACAGTAGCACACGGTATTGCACAGTATTTTGAATTATTGATTCTTACGTGAGAAGGCACTTACTCAATTATTGTTACAGTAATTACTGTTTAATATTTTATATTATTGATTCAATAATTGCATAATATTTTATTGACTCAATAATTGTTACATTGATATTTTATTGACTCAATAATTGCTACGTTGCTATTTTATATGATTGATTCAATAATGGCTACAGTTGATATTTTGTATTATTGATTCAATAATTGTCACTGCATAGTATTTCACATTATCAACTCAATAATTCATATTATTTGAATAATATTATTAGATAGCATTATTGACAATGTCTAAGGAAGTTCTGTCTAGGAGGGGTTATTTAATTGCGCGCCAGTAAGGAGAAGTCCTTATCGGAAGGCCCCCTCTTTCCTGGGAATGACCTGGTTGTCAATATTGTAGTTCTGTAATATTATTTGTGAATAATTAATTATTGATTTATATGATAAAGAAATATTTATTTTGTGGATATAAAAGAAGGAATTAGCGCTGATGTATTTTTATCAGTATTTTGGTGTGGAAAATCATCCGTTTATGGATTTCGGATAATTTATGTTTGGAATTTGGAAAAACTTCCTTCTACAAAGTTGCAGAGAATTAAATTTCCTATAGAAAGACATAGAATTTGTATTTTTCTGACAAAGGGGCTATTTATTATGAATTATTGAAGTTTCGGAAAATAAATATATATTTTTTTAAAAAATCTGGTTTTTTAGCAGCCAGGCGGCTGAATTTTTTTTAAAAATATTATTTTATTCAAAAGTTTACTTTGGCATTCTAAGTTTTTCCTATAAATAGGGTGCTTAGGTTAGAATTGAAAATCACACCAGAATCAGAAGTTTTCTCTCTCTATAATATCGAGCGTATTTTTGTGAGTATTTAGATACTTTGAGTGTTAGTATTCAGTGCAAGTTTCCTTCAGCCTTATATCCGATATTCCAGTCAGCAGTACTATTCTTTTGAGGTAAGGGATGTTATTTTCTTTCGTAAATGATGTTACTCTTTTCAATATCATTATACCGAAATATTGGCATGGAATTTTGTTATGAAATTCTTATTTTTTTTCCGTCGGGGTTACTATTCACGTATACGGCACTATTCATGTATACGACACTATTCACGAGAAAACTAAACTTTCTTCTATTTGTCCAAATTGTCTGTTATAGTTACTATCTTTGATTGGATCTAAGTGTTGAGCTTCATTCTTGAATTTTGCTCCACAAAGTATTATTATGGAATATTCTTGAACTTGAATAAACTAAAATACGAATCCTTAATCTTATCATTTATTTCACAGGATTCGTTATTTATATTATTTTTCATCATTCTCAGTCCTAAGTGGTGTTATAATTGAATATCTTTGGCTTGTAGAGCAAAGATGAATGATTACCTGATGAATATTTTGGCCGTAGTGCAAAGATGACAGGTGTTGAGATGAACATGACCACTGATTATACAAATGAATATTTTTGGCCTGTAGTGCAAAAATGAATATTTGATTTGAGATGTATATTGATTGATGTTACAGGGATAAAATATTGATGATGAACGGTTATTTTCGCTGCGAATATTGATCTAAAACTTATTGTCAATAATATTTTATCTGATTTATTGAAGGCTAACGATAATTTATTTTCTATTATCTTAGTCATAATATTCTGTACTAGGCTAGTTGAGCTCACCCTTTTCATCTGTTGTCCTCTTCAAGAAATGAGAATGTTGCGGGAACTAGTGGGGGGACAGAGTGATGGTCCGAATTAGAGCAGTAGTAGTCCTCAGTATTTCTGATAAATAGTGTGATAATAATTGTAATGAGGACTTAGTTTGAATATTAATATTTTCTACATATTTGTATTGACACTCACGGTTGTGTGGTCGTATTTTGCGCGACCGTGTGATATAAAAGTTTGTATTTGAATTCTGTACCATGTATTTGGCGACTCAGAATGGGTTGGGTTGACTGGATATATTCTGGGGGCGTCACATGTATACATATGATATATGTATATATCTTTCATAATATAAATAGCCCTCTCATATTTACTAAACAAGTTTTCTTGTCTTAATATTTCATCTCCTATTAACTAAAGAAAGAGATAAGAGAGAGAGAGAGAGACAAAAAAGGGGATGGGCAGCAATGAGAGGTAGGAGGAGAGAGAGAAAAGTTCTTCATGGAAGAAGAAGAAGAAGATAAAAGCAAATGTATAATCCAAATCTCTAAGCTTTATTCTCTTTTCTTTTATTGATTTGATGAAAAGGGATTTATGATATGAAAGTATAAATACTTAAATCTATATGATTTCTATAGATTCATGTATGGATCTAGCTATTCCAAGTGTTAGAAATTGGATCTATAGCATAAAAGGGAAACAAGGGTTTTCAAAAGTACAAAAATTCCAAAATTTTAGCCTTAGTTGTGTTTAATCTTATGATGGGTGATTTTTGATGTAATAGATCATAGATCATGATAGATCCATGAATATATAACGTATTTATATGTATTATGATGATTGATGATGAATTATGTTGGTGAATGGATGAGAATATGGAAGTTTTCTTAGAAATCACAAAAGGTTAAAAATCAAATTTTTAAAAAATGCAACATGAAATTAAAACGACCATATCTCCTATTGTATTTTGAATTTTTGAGTGTGGTCAATTCTGGAGTTATATCTACAAGTTTTTTAATTTTTCCAAGTGGAATCACTGAAAAAGGAATTTTAAATTTTCGTGTGGACTGAAATTAGCAAAGGACGCCAAAACTAAAAATGACCAAAAAGCAATCTGTCCAAAATTTGTAGGGGCCGTTTCGTCCACTTATTGATTGAAATAAATTCCAATCTTTTAGGACATTAAAATTAATGTTATAGAGTAGCTTTTGTCCAAAAATAAGCTCATTTCGACTTAAATTGACTAAGTTATGACTATTTCAATATTTGTATTTTTTTGACGAAAATCGCTATAACCGGAGTTGTATAACTCTGATGGCCACAAAATTTAAACTGGATGTCCACGTTATCACGTATAAGAACCCGCCAAGATTTAGGAATTTCTGGAGTTAAGCATGAGGTAGCTAATTTCTTAAGAAATTAACTAGAAATGGATTTTTGAAAAATACTTAAGGGAGTTGAAAAATTCCAGAAAAATTATTTTTGTGTATGGATTATATGTATATATGTTTGGCCAAAGGATAGAAAAATAATATGCTGTTTTGGTATTTTCGTAAAAAGGGTATTTCAGCTTACTGAAATGAACAATTCAGGATACTGAAATGGAAACTGAAATGTCAAGAAGAGAAGTCAGTTTTGTTTCAGCTTGCTGAAAGGGAAACTGAAAAGGTTAGGAAGGGAAGACAGTTTAGTTTCAATTTACTAAAATTATATATTAAGTCTTCTGAATTCATAAATAGTTTATCGAGTTATAATAAGAACTTATAAATGAACGAGTAAGTGTTAAGTCTAAGTTAGTGCAATCGTACCCTTTAATAGTTGATGTATAGTAGCTGGGCTAAATGATTCCTTCATATGGGGAAGGTATCTACGAATTAGTAACCGATTTAACTCACTTGTGAAAATAGTGTAGACGAGACGAAAACTAATTTGTTGGTTGTTTGTGGGAAACCACTCAGTATACTATATTGAATACTATTAAAGACTTGATCTGTGTTAGGTTTAGACTTGTAAATAAGTATGGTGTTAAGGTTATCTAATATTTGACTATGTGGTTAAGTGTTAGATAGATTACTTTTAAAGTAATAGTATTATGAGATAAGTATGTGATACTAATTTAAAGATCAATCTTATAACTGATAGGTCTTTTGCAGTAAAGAGATTAAATTAGATTGCGTAGCAGTAATCACTGGTACAAGCAAGTTCCTATACTCTTTTATTGAGAAAGTTTTCTCTAACTCAAAGTTGAGTTATATTTTTAAAACATGGTAGTGAATAATTATTGTTGATTATTCACATCTCTACTGATTATTGATTCGCACTTAGTGCATATTGCATATGTTCATCAGGTATGAAAGGCTGATCACCTACATTACCCGAAGGTTCAGTTAAAGTTGTTCATGGTCTTTGTTGACATTAAATATTATTGGTTCAGTCATTCATTTATTGAAACTATAATTTATGCTCTTTCACAATTATTATATTGTTAAAAATTTGAAAGCTTATTATTCCTTTTCAATCATGATATTTCTTCTTTTGAACTTAAACTTGCTGGGCAAAATTGTTGCTCACCCTTGCTATATCATGATAACCATTTCAGATTAAGACGAAACTTCGGATACAGGCAAAGACAAAGACAAATTCCAGAATTGGATTTGGATGCAGGTTAAAACTTGTAATAGTATTGAACGCAAATGGCATTGTATGTCGTATAGGATATTGAATGCAGGTAATCAGTTAAGGTTAACAGACCCTAGGGAATTATGTGTAAAAGTTTATTGTATAAATAGTTTATGTTTATATCTTCCGAAGTAGTTATAGAAATGATATATCGTAACGTACCATGTCCGAGGTTCTGAGGACCCGGATTTGGGGGCGCTACAGTTGGTATCAAAGCTGTAGGTTATAAACCTTAGGTAGGGTTACCTTAGGCTATAACCGATAAGGATAAGGAATAAACTCAAATAGAGTTTAAGTGATAAGAGATAAATTCAGGAAATTCATCATTAAGATAAAAAGATGTTAAATTAGATTCAAAGAAGAATCTTGAAGAATTATAAGATAAGAATCTGGAGTTACCTGACTCAAATAGTAAAGATGAAAAGTGATAATAAATTTACAAAGTCTATAAGATGAAAAGTGTAAAATCATAATATAATATGATTAAGGGAAAAGAAGATCGTAAAAGAAAACGATCATGAGATAGAAAAGAATCGTAATATAACACGATTGTAAGATACGATCACAACGTGATCTGATGAGGTCCTATGAGGACAGATGATCAATCTATGGATTGAAAACTTTATAGCAAAAATTGCTATACGAATATGGTACTATAAAATAGTACGAGTTAAACTCAAAAGAGTTGTAGAATTGTAGATACGGATTAAATAAAATTCGTATTGAGCAAAGTGGGAGCTAGGATTATGTGGAATTTCAGTTGAGGACTCATGTGATAGATGAGTTGTATAAACCTTTGTATGGGCGAGGGTTTTGTGCTTGGTCTAACGACTACTTAGTTTATCACATTGAAAATCGTTGAAATATTGGCGTCACGCTATCGATATACTTACGACGAGAAGGTGATTCTTTTCTAATAATTATAATGGATATGTAGAGAATATAAGATTAGGTGCGAGTTCTTAAAACTCATACTTATGGTAAGTTTGTGACTCTAATCGTATGGTATATTTTGAACCCCTAAGCGTATGGACAGTTCCTGATTGGTTCTTGAACTACGTATTGCTAGGATAAGTTCCTAAACTCATATTATTGTGGAAAGTTCCTGAACTCATAACGTGTGGTATGTTTAATGAACTATATGGGGGTATAGGAATGTTGTGGATGGAGAATTGAGGATTTTTAGTATAGTAAGTTTTAATGGTGATAGAATAGATAGAATTATTAAGCAATTGATCATTAGAAGTATTGAAGTTGATGGTGGAGGCATAGGTATTCCAAGTCTTCTAGCTGTGCTAGACTTTAAAATTTTTGACATCAAGCTAAATTTGCACTGATGTGCCTTTAAAAATATAAATGATTTTTTGTTATCAGCAACACATGGATACAATTGTGTAGAAATGGGCTTCTTACCACTAACGCATCGTTACCTGTTGCGGCATGATAACACTAAAAATGATTTTTTAATGGTTTTGAACTTTTTAAAGAAGAGTCTACGCTAATTATTTCGGCTAGACAAAAATTATTTGAAATATCAAAATGAATTTTATATATCATCAATGCATCATAGAACCTGGTGCAAAGATGATAAAAATGATAGAGTCATTAATGCAGTATTACCTAGTGTTGGTTGTGATCTAAGGATCGTCAGCTCACTATGGTACGATGTAGTATGACAAAGTTATAAATTGACTAAATCCTCAAATGGACTGTAAATACAGTGCGGTATCATGACGTCATAAAATGATTTTCATAATTTTAAAGAAAAGTCAATTGCCAATTAAAGTTGGCCAGATACATATTTTGATTAATGTTCAAATTATTGGTATATGTCTAAGCTATTTCATTCAGCTAGACAAAGGTTTATGAAAATTCAAGTATCTCTTTGAGAATTATCCCGAACCATATTGTTTTGATTCGGAATCCAGGCTGAATATGAACATCCCTAAATTGGGAAATATTTTTGCGCCAAAGGCGGATATGATGAACGCAAATGTCGTTCCAGCATGTAGAATCTGATCAATACAGGGTATAACGGGCTGATCACCGATGCCCATAAGTGTGACGGTTTACAGATGAATTTATATTT
The DNA here is from genome assembly GCA_020205555.1 of Panax stipuleanatus. Lineage (NCBI taxonomy): Eukaryota > Viridiplantae > Streptophyta > Magnoliopsida > Apiales > Araliaceae > Panax > Panax stipuleanatus. The sequence continues at coordinate 99,904,146 of CM035116.1, read as the reverse complement.
AAACCTTTTAGAAATTGAAAGATGAAAGTTCAGGGTCTATATGACTCCTCGGCATTACATGAAAAGTTTTTAACTCCTTAGAGAGAAGTCTGGGTAGAATGTGATGATAGAATAGTTCCTCATAGAAGGAAGTCGTATGTACTCATTAAATGAGAATGAAATTAGGTAAAGGTTAACTTGAAAACCTAGTTTTGGTGAATTAAAGGAGTAGGGATTAGTTGGCTGTAATTTCGAGGACGAAATTCTTAGAAGAAGGGGTGAATGTGACAACCCGAAAATTTATAAGATCTTAAATGATTTAAAATAAAGGTTAAAGGATAAAACCTAGATGAAAATTTGAGGAATAATTTAAAAATTTTAAAGAAGAACCTATATGGTTTACTATTTAAAAGAGAATTGAGAAAATATGGGTTACAAAATTTCTAAACCCTAAAAATAAAATGTATTTGAAGGATAAGGTACTACGATACCCATTAAGTTTGGCGACCTAATATATAAATTAGGTATTTGAATTAAATAATCTCAAGTGTTATCTTTATTTAATTGTCCTAGTATGTTAACTATATACTAGTGACCTAATCTAAGAGATTTATGAAATATGTCTCAACCTATTAGATTATCTTGTATGATTATGTGAGTGCTTATACCTTATTAAGCCAATTAGGGCTATTAAGTTAATACACTTAGTGGAGTATGTTATGACTTATATGAATTATCTATATGATTAAATAAATATACATTATATAAGGTGTATACATTAATTTTATATAAATAGAGAATTAAGAATATGTATATATCAATAATGTTGAGCATTAGTTCTAGTGATAATAGATTTAATGGACTAAGGAGAGTAAGTAATTTAAGTAGCCCAATTTGTAGCCCAATTGTTTAATTAAGCATTGGTCTTGTAGATAATTTGATTTAATAGAAATTAAGTTATTAAACTAGCACAATATATATTATGCATGAGACAAGTATAAAAATGTCCCAATTTAATTAGTGATGGAATCCCAAGTCTATTTTAATTAGTAAGTAAATTAAGTAAAGTGCAAGCCCAAAAGAAATTAAATCAAAGCCCAAGCTTAGCCCAAGGGGAGAAGGGACTTAATGGACTTTAGTAAGTTAAATGAGGGATTAAGAAAAACAAAAACTTGGGCCAAAGGCGGCCCATTTCGGCCCAAGCTAGGAAGAAATGGAGCATGAGAATTAAATCTTGTGGATAAGATATTGGATAGATTTGGAAAGATATTTGATAGATATGAAAAGATATGGATAGATATGGAGAGATTTGGTGTGATAGGCCAAGATATGTTAGGAGATTTTATATATGTATACATATGATATATGCATATAACTTTCATAATATAAATAGCCCTCTCATATTTACTAAACAAGTTTCCTTGTCTTATTATTTCATCTCCTAATAACTAAAGAAAGAGATAAGAGAGAGAGACAAAGAGAGGATGGGCGGCAATGAGAGGTAGGAGGAGAGAGAGAAAAGTTCTTCATGAAGAAGAAGAAGAAGATAAAAGAAAAGATATAATCCAAATCTCTAAGCTTTATTCTCTTTTCTTTTATTGATTTGATGAAAAGGAGTTTATGATATGAAAGTATAAACTTTTTAATCTATATGATTTCTATAGATTCATGTATGGATCTAGCTATTCCAAGTGTTAGAAATTGGTTCTATAGCATAAAAGGGAAACTATGTTTTTCAAAAGTAGAAAAATCCCAAATTTTTAGCCTTAGTTGTGTTTAATCTTATGATGGGTGATTTTTGATGTAATAGATCATAGAACATGATAGATCCATGAATATATAATGTATTGATATGTATTATGATGATTGATGATGAATTATGTCGGTGAATGGATGAGAATATGGAAGTTTTCTTAGAAATCACAGAAGGTTAAAAATCAGATTTTTAGAAAACGTAACATGAAATTAAAACGACCATATCTCCTATTGTATTTTGAATTTTTAGTGTGGTCAATTTCTAGAGTTATATCTACAAGTCTTCTAACTTTTTCAAGTGGAATCACTAAAAAAGGAGTTATAGATTTTCGTGTGGACTTTGTAAGAACCCGGATTTTCAGAAATTATTAAATAAGGATTTAATAAATAAAATTCTTAAACCGTGAGATGGGTTCGAATAAAAATATATATATATGATATGAGGTATGTGGTATTATATTACATAGGGTAATATAGATTATGTAATATGTGTTTTTGTGATTAATAAATATATTATTAATATATATTTGTTATTTATTTTAGAGACGATTCAATTGAGGTAAAGGAAGTGGATAAATTCCTATCGATATTAAATTATCATAGTAAGTTGGTGACACTAAATATCCTTAATGTATAATCACCATATTCTTGTGTATGTGTATTAATAACTAGTATGTTTATAATATAGATTATTAATAGCACTTAAGCTATCCGTGAATATGTTTGGATAGTGAAGCATGAGTTAGTTAAGGAATTAACTAATAAGAATAAATATTAGTTACTTTAAGTTGGGAGTTATATTATGGAATAATATAATGTTAATATTGAACCTTAATAATATGGTGCAGTGTTTAATTTACTTAAGTAAATGAGTAATTAATAAGTGTGTTGAATATGTAATTATAGTTGATACTTTTATATATATTACTTAGAATAGTAATATATGAGAAAGTCTAATGTACAAATAACGTTAATAAATATATATACGTTATTAACGGGAGATGGAAATCATTATATCTTTAAATGAATATGTAATATTTGAAGAAATTATTTTGGGGACAATTTATAGAAAAGAAAGAGAAATAATTATTATATATTTCTAATAAAGGATATTAAAATAAATTCTAATATCGAATTATTTTAATAAAGGATGAAATGTTATTTTTGAATAATAATATTACCTTATATGTTTTTGTATGAGGTAATAGGTATGATTAATTAATATGGTAAATATATTAAAATATATTTGCTATATGTAAATAAATTAATGAAAACAATTTATTATAATAGAAAATAAACTTATTATCTATTTTTCTATATATAATATATGTACATGTGTCGTACATATAGTTATTTGATATTATATTAAGAACAATATCATGAGACAATAAGTAAATTATTTTCTAATAATGAATGCCTTTAATTGGAGAAGACATAATATTTCATATCATGTTATGACGGAATACATAATAGTAATTATATCTTATGTATTTCCAAGAGGGGTAAAAGTATATAAGAAAACTAAGTTATTTCAATTTGCTAAATAACTTGAGTTATTATATTACCATAAGTATTGTAAAGAATATTTGAATATTTTCATTCACGATATATTTTTATACGTGAACCTTGTGATTTAATAGTTCTAAGTAAATTGAACATATTATAAGTAGAAAAATGGTGTGAAAGGAATAAATGATGAGAATGATAATAAGCTTAAGGTAAGCTTGTGAGATATGCCTAGTATGGCAAAGTGATGGAATAAACATTCATTAAATAATTTAATGAATGAATAATTAAAGGAATTAATTATTATTATTATATGAATAAATTCCTATGTGCAATGATGTGTAATTATAAGTTATATAGTAGCTACATCTATATAATATGGAATGAAGTGTGACACTTCAAGGTAACTATATAATATAGGAAACTATATGATTAAGTGTAATAATAAAGTTTACAATAATGGGGTGTGACACTACTTAATATATTCGGTATTGTCAAATGTACATGGATGGGGTGTATGTGTGACCCTATCATATCATATGGTAATAGCATTAAGTTATTAGATATAAGCTTGCAAATTAGTCCATGTGAGAACAATAATGGTCAATCAAGTGGTTAGGGTACATGAATAGTGGTAGTTGGTGGGAGTTAGCCACCAACTTCCCTTTTTGCCCTTTGGGTAATAACCATAGGAGGATAATAGCTTGATAATGAATAGATGCAATTCATTGGTGTGTAGAGTTTGTTAATTCAATTACTACATTGTTGCTAAGAAAGCATATAATAAGAAATGTAATTACATCATGAGCATGTTATAAGGTGTAATGATGAGGAAGGACCATGAATAGTAGTAGTTGGTGGAGTTAGCCACCAACTCTTCTTTGACCATTGGGTATTACCCATAGGAGGGTAATAGATTGATTATAATAGAGAACATGTAAATTAGTAATGTAATGGAATTACATTATGAACATATTATAAGATGTAGCATTGAGTATAATATTATTTTAGGAGATTATATTATTATAAGCTTGTGGACTATTAAGTACTAAGTTCACATAATTATGCCTTGTGTGGCATAAATAATGAAGTTAAATCAAGGGGATTTAATTGGAAGTATTAGAAGAAAATAAATGGTTGATATTAATTATCATTATAATATTTGAGTATATTTATGATAATAATTTTATGGAAAATGGTGGGATGATAGTACCCAACCATATTATATTTAGTCCAATTAGAATATTAACTTAACCTATGTACATGAGGTACATGATTATATGTAGTTGTGTATATTCAAAAATATGAGTATACCTAATTAGGTGTGAGTGTACATATTTGTAGGTTTGTATATATGTACCTATAACCTAAGTCATATGGGATGAAATGTATACATAAATTACATAACCTAAGTGTATATATTATGTATAGAGGTGTGTAACCAAGTGTGGAATTACATTTGCTAATTGCTATTGCTGAGTTAGATTATTTATCTCACAAGGAGTGCCCAACTTCTCCTTCACATGAATGGCCTAAGGCTAGCCTATCTCCTTCATCTCTCAACTTCCTAGCTAGCAATGAGTGTGATGATTATGGGGGGAGTGGGCTTCATGATGGGATTTACTAACTATCTATTTCCCAACAATTCTTCTCTTCTTCCATTAGTTTAATTCATGGTGCAAAGCTTTGGCATGGTTAACCAATTCTCTATAAATTGGAAGCTCCCCCTCACAAACTCAAGTTGCTAGACTCTTGATAAGTTTTATATAGTGAGTGTGTTGATGAGTATTGGGAGAGAGTATTATGAGTACACAATCTGATTTTTGGTAGCAAGCTTAGCAAACTCAAGCTTAGACTCCAAGAGGTATAATCTCTACACCCACTTTGCAGTTCGATTCATAGAAATTAATATGTTTAGTTGGAATTAGTTATATGAAATGGTGATTAACATACTAGGACAGTATATAGATGTGTTATAAGTGCAATATGATAGTTAGCAAGCTTGTTACATGAAGTAAGAAAAGGATTGGCTGAAGCTCTCGATTAGAAAAGAAGCTTCTGGTCTGGAAACAAAGCCGCGAGGCCGCGCGTATCCCTAATACAAATGGGGCGCGGCCGCGCCCCTCTGCAGAAATTGTTGGTGATTTTGTGTTTTCTAGTTGGTTAAGAATACTAGTTAGACTCTAATAATTGCATAAAGGGGTCTGACATGTGTACTAAGATTGTTATGCACGTAGTGAGTTGTATTAGTTGGTTTAACATAATTTTCTAAAAGAAAACGTAAAGTTTTGAAAATGAGACTTGACGAATTTTGTGTTCTTTGAGTCGGACTTTTGAGACATGTGTAAGTGTCTTGGTTATGTGTATCAATGGGTATGAAGGTAGTTGTTGATTAATTACCTTGGCTAATAGTAAACAATTATACCTTGTTGTAGTGGAGTTTTTAATGAAAACTTAAGGTTTTATAAATGAATTTTGGCGTATATAAGTCATGTTTATATTCTGACTTTTTAAGCATGATTATATGGTTTAGATATGCATGATATGTGAGTCGAAGGTATTGAGCATACACTAGAACACATTGTTTAAATTGAAAATGATTTCAAAAGACAAACTTAGAGTTTTTGGACATATATATAGGATGTCCACGTTCTGATCATTGAGCATGTATAGATGACTTATATATGTGTTCTAATATATGAGAATCATGACTACGAGGTACTTTGCATATACTTAGTTACCCTTGTTGACTTAAAGCGATTTTTATGAAAAGTTTAGAATGTGTAAGATGATAGCATCAAACACGGAGTGAGTTACATTATGATCATACAAGCATGTATATTAGGATTCATTATGCCTATAGACATGTTGACATAAGCATCATGTGATGAAACATGGATTTCACCTATGCACGCATATTCGAGAAAATAAATTTCTAAAGCATAGACTATGTGATTAAGTATACATGCGTAGTATAAGCAAGAGCATGCCTACTTAGTGTGGTTAAGCCTTGTTATGTGATAACATGACTTTAGTAGTTGGGCTTTATTGATTTAAGTAATTCAATGTAGAGCTACGCTATTCAAAGCTAAATAGTTCGAATATGAATTTGAAAACCTACTTAATGTGTGTGTATAATATATATCAGAATGCATGATATATTAGGACCAAATTGAGTTTATAAAATCTCAAGTCTGGTTCTGGCAGGGAGTCGCGCGGCCGCGCCACTCCCAAGCTTAATTGTCGTGCGGCCGCGCCGTGTTGCAGAGCTGCCAAGAACAGTTTGTTAACTGTCTGGTCCTAAATTATTTTCCTTAAGGACCCTAAGGACCGAAATAGAATGGTTTCTATAGAATAAGTATGTAGGTATGATGTTGTAACATCGTGGTTGTCCTAAGATAGAGTGAAACGGAACCAAGATTAGAAAATGATATACGAATTGTTATTCTATTAAGAGCATATAAAATGTATGACTGATGGATGTAAATTCATGATTATATAACTGTGTAGGAATACACGAAGTGCAGATAGCTTTAAGCAGTTAAGTCGTAGTTGTTAAACTACGAATCAGGCAAGTCTTTCAGTCTCTATTTGATATATGAATTCAATAACTATTAGTTGAATTATATTATGCTGTGATAACGTGAACTTATATATGAATTGTATATGAGATATAAATGAGATTGAAAATTGATCTTTGATGATATACTTGTTATGTGAAAAGTAACATGCGTAGTAGATATAAATTGTTTATAAATGCATGAACTGAGTATGATGTCGTATGCTATGTGATGCATGAAAACTGTTAGAATTGCTGAGCTGTCGAGCTCACTCTTGCAAATAACCACTTTTGCAGGTTAAGGATTCACGGTAAAGATTTCGTGCTTCTTGATTGATAAAGATAGATAGTATCGCATTGAAGAATATTACTTAGATTATTGTCTGGACCCTGTTTAGGTTCTAGATGATGTACTCGATAGTTGCTTACACTGTTTAATACTTGTTGTATTGTAAAAATGTATTAATTAATACATAGACGATATCGAGTTGAGTTGTAAACGTTTATACGATAACCCAGATAAGAAGGAATCATGTTATATAGTTGATTCAAGATTTGTAATTGGTATCAAAGTTATGAAATCGATAAAAAGATTTTTATTCAAAGGATATTGAAAAGTTTAAATTATTCCGCATTTTAGTAACATCGAATGTGATGTATAAACGAGATCTTAGATATAAATAGAATTTATATTCTAAATTGTAATAAAGCAAGTTATATTCTTTTAGTAAAGAATAAAAGATGTAATAGTTTGGCGATAGTGGTATCGTGACTGCACCGAATCTGAGGTTTCGAAGGAAAGTGGATTTGGGGGCGTCACAGACTTAAATTAGCAAAGGACGCCAAAATTGAAAATGGCCAAAAAGCAATCTGTCCAAAATTTGTAGGGGCCGTTTCGTCCACTTATTGATTGAAATAAATTCCAATATTTTGGGACATCAAAATATATGTCATAAAGTAGATTGTGTCCAAAAATGAGCTCATTCCGACTTAAATTGACTAAGTTATGACTATTTCAATATTTGCATTTTTTTTGACTGAAAATCGCTATAACCGGAGTTGTATAACTCCGATGGCCACAAAATTTAAACTGGATGTCCTCGTTATCACATATAAGAACCCGCCAAGATTTAGGAATTTCTGGAGTTAAGCATGAGGTAGCTAATTTCTTAAGAAATTAACTAGAAATGGATTTTTGAAAAATACTTAAGGGAGTTGAAAAATTCCAGAAAAATTATTTTTGTGTATGGATTATATGTATATATGTTTGGCCAAAGGATAGAAAAATAATATGTTGTTTTGGTATTTTCATAAAAAGGGTATTTCAGCTTACTTAAATGAACAATTCAGGATACTGAAATGTCAGGAAGAGAAGTCAGTTTTGTTTCAGCTTGCTGAAAGGGAAACTGAAAAGGTTAGGAAGGGAAGACAGCTTAGTTTCAGTTTACTGAAATTATTTATTAAGTCTTTTGAATTCATAAATGGTTTATCGAGTTATAATAAGAACTTATAAATGAACGAGTAAATGTTAAGTCTAAGGTAGTGCAATCGTACCTTTAATGGTTGATGTATAGTAGTTGGGCTAAACGATTCCTTCATATGGGGAAGGTATATACGAATTAGTAATCGATCTAACTCACTGTGAAAATAGTATAGACGAGACGGAAACTAATTTGTTGGTTGTTGTGGGAAACCACTCAGTATACTATATTGAATATTATTAAAGACTTGATCTGTGCTAGGTTTAGACTTGTAAATAAGTATGGTGTTAAGGTTATCTAATATTTGACTATGGGGTTAAGTGTTAGATAGATTACTTTTAAAGTAATAATATTATGAGATAAGTATGTGATACTAATTTAAAGATCAATCTTATAACTGATAGGTCTTTTCAATAAAGAGATTAAATTAGATTGCGTAGCAGTAATCGACGGTACAAGCAAGTTCCTATGCTCTTTTATTGAGAAAGTTTTCTCTAACTCGAACTTGAGTTATATTTTCAAAGCATGGTAGTGAATAATTATTGTTAATTATTCACATCTCTACTGATTATTGATTCGCACTTAGTGCATGTTGCATATGTTTATCAGGTATGAAACGCTGATCACCTTCATTACCCGAAGGTTTAGTTAAAGTTGTTCATGGTCCTTGTTGACATTAAACATTATTGGTGCAGTCATTCATTTATTGAAACTCTGATTTATGCTCTTTCACAATTATTATATTGTTGAAAATTCGAAAGCTTATTATTCCTTTTCAATCATGATATATCTTCTTTTGAACTTAAACTTGCTGGGAAAAATTATTGCTCACCCTTGCTATATCATGATAACTATTCCAGGTTAAGACGAAACTTCGGATACAGGCAAAGACAAAGACAAATTCCAGAATTGGATTTGGATGCAGGTTAAAACTTGTAATAGTATTGAACGCAAATGGCATTGTATGTCGTATAGGATATTGAATGCAGGTAATCAGTTTAGGTTATCAAACCCCGGGGAATTATGTGTAAAAGTTTATTGTGTAAACAATTTATATTTATATCTTCCGCAGTAGTTATAGAAATGATGTATCGTAACGTACCATGTCCGAGGTTCTGGGAACCCGGATTTGGGGGCGTCACGGATCGTATTGATCCTGAAGGTAGATATTTTAATCAGTCTTTAGCCAAATCTGCTAAGGAGAATGGAAAACGTCTAAGCTTGATCTGCTCCTCTGTCACTCCTTGTGCTTTCATTGTGGAATACACCACGTGGAACTCCTTTAGATGCTTATATGGATTTTCACATGTAAGACCACGAAAAGTAGGCAAAAGACAAATTAGTCCAGAGTTAAGTTCAAAAGCAACATCTAAAGTAGGATACTTAATGCAAAAAGATGGTTGATTCAGATCAGGAGTAGGCAGTTCTTTCAAAGTTTTGTTATTTTGTGGCACCACCATCTCTTTCTCTTTAAGTAATGGAACAAGAGCTTCTTTTGTATCTGCAGTTTTCTCTATCTCTTGATCAAAATTTAAGTCAATAAAGTGAAAGGATTGAGTCATAAAACAAAAAGAAAAAGGAAAAGAAAATAATAAAATTAAACGAAAACAAAGAATAATAAAAAAAATAACACTCCCCGACAACGAAGCAAAATTTAGGAGCTGTCGTTTACACTCCTAAATTAACCTCACTTTTACTTTACAAATTCAAACAACTAGCACAGCAATAAGCAATGATCAATCCCACAGAGAGTGATTTGTTTTATATTTATCTTATAATTTCTAATGAAAAGGGTATTTTGAATTGATTAACTAAATTAACAAGAATAAACTAATAAGAATCAACAATAAATAAAAAGCTGCAGTTCTTTAGTTCAGTATCTCATTTTTACAATAATAGATTAATCAAGTGTAACATTATTTACCATTCAATGAAATTAATAGCTCTAGGTAACAACAAGCTTTGTTACCCGAAACTACCCTTAGAATATCACTCAATGAAACAAGCTTTTCATAAGATTCTAACCATTACACAACCTAGAACAAACTCTCTAGATTTAATATAACAACAACATTAAGAATTAGGAAATTAGACGATTCCAAGCAACAAACACATAAGCTCGGATTGTTTAACTTGTCTTCTGATAATCATAGTAATACTAAAAAGCTTGTCCACAATCAGGTATTACTAATTTCTACTTGTGATTAGGAATAATACCAATACACGTAATACTATTCCTTGATCTAGCATATAATATTCGTTAACTAATTCAATCCTGCAGAAATCAAATCAATTAAGCCAAATAACATTCAGAAATTAAATCAGATTATCAAGAATGAATTTCATATGAGAAGGAATAAATAATGAATAATCAATTAACCATTAATTATAAATAAGGTTCAACATCCCTCAGAACTAAATAAAGAAAACTAGCTTGACATGCTTCCAAGTCGGCACTCCAATGGTGTAGATGAGAGAATGTAGTAGATTGTAGAATGAATTAGATGATAGAATGAATAATACCCTGACTACTACATCTGGTTATAGACAAAGTCCTAAATCCTATGAGAACTAGAAATCCAAATCCTAAAAGAAATTACAAAACTCTAGTTTCCATAAAGAAATAGAATCAAATTTAGAAATAAATCTCAGTCTAAAGATATCCTAAATCTAATAGAAATATCAATCCAATTCCATGTAGAAAGCTGTCAAAATATGCTTTTAGAAACATTTCAAAAATCTAAGATTTCTAAGATTTTCCAACCCAATTCGCTGGGGCAAAGTTTTCCTTTTTGCTTCTAATCAACTTCGAATAGTCCTGTTTCATCACTTAAGCTCTATTTTGTCCTGAAATTAATAAACAACATCATAAGTCCATTTACAACACAAAAAATGCAATAAAACCAAACATAAAGGAATCGAAAATCATGAATGTTATGCACTTATCAAATTCCCCCACACTTAGCCTTTTACACGTCCTCGTGTAAACCAAAAGTTTGATTTCTAGAATAACTATACTCAACCATCATGTCAAAAGATTTTAAGATCAAATCATGATTATTAACACTAAACCCACAAAAAGATAATCAATCCTTCATTAATCAACTCAAGATAACCACCTTGCCACTTCACCAATGAATTTCATTAAGTCAAATTGTGTCCACATAAGCACTCTTCTATGATCCACACACTTACTCAACTTAGTTACCATGGAGCAAAAACCGTGCACACCACTCAAAAACTCAAAACATACTTTTCCTGCTTTATTATTTTTACAAGAACCCTTTCATCACTACAAAGGTCAAGGGCGTGCAAATTCAGCTCGGAGCTAAAGATATAAACCTGGCCTAGGGTTTAAACAAAAGGGTTTTCCATCTCTGGGCCACATTGACTTTCATGAAGGCCTGAAGAGGATGCACCACAAGAAGGTTCAAGTCATTAAGGGCTATAAAAAGAAAGAATTTCCCCAGAAATACGAGTTTCTGGCTGATATTATTGGGAAATGCATATGCTGCAAGAACTCTGGTCACGACTCTATGAATGAGAACCAACTGAAGATTATGACAGCTATCTGCTTCAAGTCCCAAATCAATTATGGAGCTCTACTAATGAAATGGATTGGGAAGTGGATGCTCAGCTCAAAGAAGGCAAAAAGCTCTGGCAAAATGCTCTATAGAAGATTCATCAGCATTATTCTCCAATCTTCTTTGGGAGACCTAATTGGAGACAAGGAAGTAGAATCCATCAACCCCAACAAAAAGATGACCTAGTATCTATTTCAAAATTGGAAGAGAAACCATGCAAAAAATGTGAGATGATGTCTGAGTCTAGTGGAAGGACTGGTTAAGTGAAGAAACCGGTTCTGCAGGGAAATATGTCAGTTGTGAAGAAAGCTGAGGAAGAAAAAGAAGTCAATCAAGAGGAACCCACTGCTTTGGTTAGAAGGTAAGAGGAAATTGAGTGAAGGTGTTCAAATGATAGAAGAGCCTCAAGACTTAACCACTGATGAGCACCAAGAAGGTTCTGGCAAAGAGATTCAAGGTCTCTTCACTCAAAGGAAACTCACCCTAGAAGTGATCGAATCGCCAGAAGAGGTTCTGAAGGAGAAGAAGAAGAAGAAGAAGGATAATAGTGTGGATAAGGCTGAAGGAAGCTCTGAACCTCAGAAGAAGAAGCGTAACCATCGATCAAAGAAGTCTTCACTCACTATGATTGTGGAGTCCTTACCAATCGTGGAGTCTAGACTTACCATCATTCTTGAGAAGGATGCTGTAATAGTCTCTCAGCCAAAACAAGCTGAAGCTAAAGAAAGAGCTAAGGTTGTGGCTAAGCCCAAGAGAACAACGAAGAATCTTGTCAAGAAATACATTCTTGTCAATGAAGAAGCCTTGAAGGAAGAAGAAAAGAGAATTGCTGCTGAGCAAGCTAAAAAAAGACCTGAGCCTCAAGCATTTGATGCTCACAATGAGTCCTTAGATGAGACCAGGATCATTGCTGATTTGATAGCCAACCTCAACAGTGCAGTAACCCCTACTATATCTGATTAAGCTATCGTTCATGATGAGGAGGACGTGCCAGAAGAAATGGAGGAAATTACAGCTCGTATTGAGGGGGAGTTTCTCAAAATCCCTAAGCCAGAGAATGCTATAGCTGAGGGGGAGCTTCCAGAAGATACTCATGAGGCCCCCTCAACCCCTCAAGAAATTGTAGTCTCTGAAGCTGTGGAAATGAAATGTGTTGAAGCTATGGAGGTGGAGAAGGATGAAGAAAAAAGGGGAGATGAGGTGATGATGGATGTGGTAGAAATTATTAATGAAGATGACGAAGACAGAGAAGAAGAAGAGGATGAAGAAGTTGAGATTACCGTAGTGGGCTGGATTGGATATAGGAGAGCCAACTACAATCAGTTGTTCTCCTACTTACCCATGATGTCTTATCACAAAGCCTTGATTCTCAACTCCTGGGATCACATGTTTTGTACTTACAAAGCTTATCCAACAATTTTAGTGCTAGCTCATGGATTCCCAGGTAACCTTAATTTTGCTTAGAAGCTGATCACCAATCATTCTTCTTCAGAGACTGAGCGTGAGGTACAATCCATTCCCATCTCTTTCATAGTTAACCACTGCCCTCCATCAAACTTCAACCAATTTTATGAACTATCAAGATGGTTGGAAGTGGTACTTCACCCAATGAACCAGTTTCCAGTTACAGAGTCCCAGAACTATGTAACTGATGAACCAAATAACCAACTTTCCATTATAGTCGAGCCAACTCCTAGTGACCCCATGGTTGTCGAATAACGATCAATAATCGTCGACCAACTACACTACACCACGACCATGTAGCCACCAAGCCAAATTATCGATCAAAGATTCATGCTCGTCGAGTCACCCCAACCTGAGCCAAACTCCTCTCCCATACACCAAACCCAAACACCTCTCACACAGTCAGATATTCCCTCATCCTCCAACAATGAATATTTTGATATGGCACCTGCTCTCACAAGCATGTCAAGGCCAAGGGAGCACACTACGACCTCTCCTCCTGATGTTCAGAAAATTTTTGATCATCTTTCTCTACTTCCCACCAAAGAGGAGCTTGCTGATTTGACAAGCCATATGGCCCTAGAGACAGAGGAGAACCTTGAAGATCACTCACTGGCACTTCATCAACGATTCAACCATATAATCGACTCTGTCAAAACCTTGCCGGGAAACTTGGTGACTGAGCTCTCAAAGAAACTGAAGGAGATTATATGGGAGATGAGTGACAGTCTCAGTCAAAGGGTGCTATTCACTTTCAAGCTTTCAACAAGCATAAGGAAGTTGTGCTAATTCTCCATAAAACTCAAGAATCCCAAAATGCTATTATGGCTTATCAGATCTAAGAGCCGCGTCTCACCCTACGCGAATTCCAAGAGTATTCTATGACTCAAACCAAACAGACTGCAGATGCCATAGCTATGTTACAACAACAGAGAAAAAATACTGAGGCCTTGTTGAAGAAAATCGCAGTGATATTGCTCAAAATCGTTCTCAAATGCATGAGCTGGTGCAAGGAGTCAATCGTCTGTCAGAAGATATTCAAAACCTAGATGCTGACATAAAGGGGGAGAATAAAGAGGAAGGGGAGAAAGGCAAAGGCAGAGGCAAAGGAAAACAACTTGCACAATCATCAAGGAGCTATTCAAGACAGCCTCGCTATCAGACTCCATGAATTGAACAGTAGTAACGCCAACCAATCATCATGGCGGAACCTATAAGGAGTCAAGGACCATCTCTCAACCCATAAGGAGTAACCAATACTGACTTTAACATGCTTATTGGAGATTCTACCTTTATGAATAGACATGATCATGGAGAAAGGCTAAGTCAAAGTGAGCTGGAAGATATTGCATGGAGAGATGAAGCCAGCAGAAGAAGGAGAGCTTTAGAGCATGACAATCCTCCAAGGAGCAAGAGACGGAGAAGATAAAGATAAGTTGAAATTTGTTTCATATAGATGTAACTTTGCTAAATTGTAATATCTGTTTCACAACATCAATAAATTCATGCTTATGCTCTAAAGATTTCAGTTGCTCACTGAAACACTAAGTCATATTTACTTTCTAGCATCTTGCATTTAGAAATTGATGATATGATGCAAATCTCCTTGGTTATGTCAACATCAAATAGGGGGAGATTGTTGGGAATTGTATATTCAAATTTGATGTTGAAAGTAAATAAATATGCTTATGTGTAAAGTCCTTTAAAGAACATATGTACAAGGACTTTGTTGGTAGATCAAAATTGTTAGGTTGATCTGTGCTTAATATTTATCATTCTGTAAATGAATGTATAGAAGAAAGATCAAAGCTGTTAGGTTGATCTATTTTGAGATTTAATTGTTAAGCCTCAACAGATTCATACTCTGTCGAGCCAGCCAGAAGTTTGCAGAAGCCAAGACAGAATCGTGGAGTATCGAAGAAGTTTCTTCAGATCGTAGTCTGTCTTGAAAGCCACACTTAGAATCATAGAGATAATCCGAGCGCCTGCCGAGCCAAGTCAAGAATCACAGTCAGCTCTATGAAACGTGGAGTCTGCAAAACAAGTAAGTAGAGATCGTAGTCTATTAGAGCTTAAGAGAAATTGTAGTGTTCTCTACGATCAAGGATTAATCAAGCATGTGCATGACAAGACACAACGATCATAGTATAAAGACAATGATCGTGGTTTCTCTTCAGTCAGCATCAGAAGCATCAAGCTTCATCTATCTGATGAAGGAGGAAGTATAAAAAATGAGGAATGGCTTATAGACGTTGATATTTTGGGAGTTCCAATGATCCAACACTCATCCTTAGTATGTATCGAAGAAGCGTATAGAAGAAGCAAAGGAAAGGACTGCATGCCTGGTAAAAATACCTTTTCAAGTGTTAGGTGAGAAAGCAGTCTGCTGTGTCAGTGGCTAGACGGCAGAACAGCAGATTTCCAAGAAGTCAAAATAAGTGCCTTCAACGGAAATATTTCAAAGGCTCCTTCATAAGCAAATCAGACATAGATTCAGATAAAAAAGTAAGCAAGAAAAAAAAAAGCTCAAGAACACTAGACGTCCGAACTCTACGATCAGAAATAAAGCTTGCACAGTTACTCAATTCTTTCGATCATATGCTTAACAACAACTAAGTAGCACAACCTAAGAACTCAACTCTCAATCAAGTGTATTCCAAGTCTGTTGGACTTGAAGAGTTCTAAGTGAACTAAGAAGTTCCAAGACTATTGGTCTTGAAGGAATCTAAGTGATTCAAAGATTGTAAAGATATCCTTAGTGGGTTTCCTACTCGTGGAGTAGAAGAGTGGACTAGGAGCTTTGAGTGCTCTGAACCACTTAAAATCATTGTGTCTGATATATTTGCTATAACTGCTATATCTGTCATAACTGCTATAACTGCTTATCACCTATAAACTTGGTTTATCTTAAGGGGAACTAACAAATCATATATTCCACTGTAGTTAATTTATTAACAAACTTGATAAGTATTTTGAAAAGGAAAAAGTTTTAAAATATCTATTCAACCCCCCTTTTAGATAACTATTATGCTTCTTGGAACTAATAATTGGTATCAGAGCAGGTTCTCTCAACTAGCCTACAAAGCTTGAGTAGATCTGATGGCACATCTGATAAGCAAGTCCAAGACCGGTGGAGGTAGTAAGCCACCAATGTGCAACAAAGACAAATTTGCCAACTGGAAAGTTTGTATGCAAGCCTACATGGATTCAATAGATGATGAGCTATTTGAAACCGTTATAAATGGGCCCTATATTCTAACAACGCTTGCACCAACTCCAGAAGATCCAAACAGAGTTCAGATTAAGATCAAATCAGAATGGTCTGACAACGATAAGAAAGCTGTCCAGCTAGACAAAAAGGCTAAGAACATTTTGTTCTAGTCTTTAGAAGATGATCTGTTCGAAAATGTGGTCAACAACAAGACTGCCAAAGAAGTCTGGGAAGCACTGCTCATTATGCATAAAGGAACAGAAGAAGTCAAAGAAAACAAGCAATCCCTTCTGACTCAACAGTATGAGATGTTTGCCCATGTACCAGGAGAAAACGTCACTTCCACCTACGAAAGATTCAATATGTTGCTCAACTCTCTTCAAGCTTTTGGAAAGATCTATCCAAACAAAGATCTTATCATCAAGTTCATGAGGTCTTTACCAAGTAAGTGGGATGCCAAAACCACTACAACCAGAGAATCGAAGAACCTTCATGAGATGACAGTTCAATAACTTTATGGCAACCTTCTTACCTACGAACTAGAGCTGACCCAACGTGCAGAGACTCTATCTGAAGGAAGAAAGAAGGATAAAGGTGTTGCTCTCAAGGCAACAGAAGCCACCTCCAAAGCTCATAAAGAATATGAATCTGACTCTGAGGAAGATGATGATGAGGACATTGCAATGCTGGTAAGAAGACTCAAAAGGTTCATGCGCAAAGGCAGAAACAGCAGACCTAAGAGATTCAATAACAACAACAACCCGGAGCAGATCAACAACTTATGCTACAACTGCAAAAAGCCTAGCCATTTTATTACAAACTGCAACAAACCTCTTAGAGAGGAGCTGAAGAGGATAATAAATCCAAAGAAGGAGTTCAAAGGCTACAAAAAGCTTCAGAAGAAAGACAAAGGTCTTGTAGCCGGAGGATCGTGGAGTGACTCAGACAATGACACAAACCCTGAGTCAGGAGATGATGAAGTGTAACAAGTAGCAAATCTGTGTCTGATGGCCAAAGATGCAAAAGACAAAAAGAGCACTGACCATCACGAAGTAAGTATCGATGAGGTATTTGACTTTAACTCTCCTAATGTAGACATTGATGATCTAAGAACTGCACTACATGGCATAACATCTGATCTGCATTAATACATGAAGTGGTTCAGAGTTCTGTCTAAAGATTATTCTCTTCTTCAAAAAGAGAAAGAGAAAGTTCAAATAGAACTGGAGACAGCTCTACTAAATACTACCTCTCTCTCTAAACTTGAGGCTGAGAATAAACTCTTAAGACAGACCAATGAAATCATCACACAAAGAGAGTTGAATCTAACCTCTAAGATTGAGGAGCTAGAAAAGACAATCTCAATGTGGAATAGGTCTTCTTCATCCATGGACTCCCTGATCTCCAGTCAGAGAAGTCCATCTGACAGAACAGGTTTAGGTTTTGGAAAATCTACCTCAAAACCATGTGTAGAAAGCTCAAGGAAACTAACATTAGTAGTGCTTCAAATTTCAATAGAGGCATTACATTTGTGAAATCCATAAAGAAGGAAAAACTAATACATCCTTGCTCTTCTGATCCAAGTCATGTCCCAAGATATAATGGATCTCATGATGGTCTGGAATTCATAAAGGTGAAGAGTAACTAAGTCACTACTCTCTAACCTCGAAGGGTCGTGGAGTCAAGTAAAATCGGCTCCACGAACCAACCAGAAAGGAATCGTGGAGTTGAGATTCACTCATCACAAGCTCTGAATCACAAGGCTGCATGGAAAAGAAGAACCAGTATAAGGAAAAGGTCACCAAGTATCCACACAAGTCCAAGTGTAGAAAGAATCCACACACACATAAGCATGCAACATGCTAGATGCTTTGTATGTGATAGATATGGTCATAAGGCTGCTATATGCTATTATAATCCTCTGTATGATAGACCAAAAGTCAAGCAAATCTGGGTTCTCAAGGGTACTAACAAAGTAGGACCCATGTGACACCCCCAAATCCGGGTACTTCGATTCCACGGGATTTGGTGTTCACTGTATAAATATTATCTATCTATCTACCCATAATAAATGCAAACCATGCAATAGATAGAAATAAATCCTCCCCTTATGGGGTTACAACATCTAAAAATAAATACAATCCCAGGTCATACTAACCATAAACATCTGTGCGGAAACATAAACAAATAAATAAGTCTTTAAACAACATCAAGTCTTATCAATAAATATTATTAAATTAAATAACAACTCTTCAACACTTATTAACTTTCCCCTTGCCTTTGCTAGTGGAAAGCTAGTCAAATCTTTCGTTCTTAACTATAATGTTATTATTACGCAAGAGTGAGCATGATTGCCCACAAGTATAATAATATGACAATAATATAAATACATGCGAGTGAATCAAAGACATCTGAATAACGAAAACTCGACTTTTGACTCAAGAATGAATAACAAGAATCAAAAGAACATTTGAGTGTCATAAGACCTTGAACTATGTCCTAGGTTGTAAGGTGTTTATACTTTAAACCTTTAACAGTCATAAGACTATGGACTCTACTTATCGCACTTAGGGGGATCAGCCCTTAGTACCATACTGTGCACAATATCTCAACGCTAAAGCATAAATAATCCCCTGTACAGGGTTGTTCATCTCAGTTTGACATCAGAGTTCGCACCAAAGGAAGTTTGGTTTGGATAAGCTCAATAATAATTCTAGAATTTAGAACGCTCATCAACTATAGACTAGTCGAATCAATAAGGGTTCGCTAGTCTTACAAGGTTTAATAATAAAGATATTCAATTTGAATAACAAATCTCAAGAGTATACAATTTAGGAATATTGTATAACTGAAGTAATACTTAAAAAGAGTTATAATATCTCATCTGAAATCTTGAACTTGAATAGTAAGAACAAGAACTTGATTGACATAGAATTATAAGTATCAAACTTGCTTAATTGAAGAATTTAGAATTTAAAGACACTCGTTTAACAATAATAAGTTAAGGATAGAATACTTGCTCAATATAAAAGTAAGGTTTAGAAACTTGTATAATCGTAAACGAGTTAGGGTAAGGAAACTTGCTTAGCAATAATGAGTTAGGGATAGAATACTTGCCTCGTGCGCAAGCTACAAATCTAGTTACAATTAAATTCCTCAACGTCCTACACATTACATTATGTATATGACATCGATTAGTTTTTATAACACCATGTTTAACTGTTGAACTATTCACTTAAGTTCAACTTACAACTTGGTTTATAATATTACTCGTTGACAAACCACATAACATGAATATAAACTCACAACATGCATATCACACATGTATAACCCTTTAAACAATCATAATCAAGTTTTACAATCACAATATTCAAGTTCACACTTAGTTTGTTAACTTGAACCTTCACATTATATTATACATGTCAATAACTTAGTTTATTAACATGAAATTAAAATCATATAATATTAATATTTATAACTTAGAACAACATCTTTTATTGTCGAGAGCACTGCGCTTGCGTACGTACATGTCCGACGCCCTCCGATTGCCTCCGAATACGCATCAGTCACAAAGATGGGCATTTAGACCCATGTTAACAACTTCAAATCAAAAACCATAAAGAATGAAAGTTGTAGGTATACTCGTTATCTTTCCGAATCATCCTGAATCGCCTTCATCGGAGTTTATATGAAGAAGTTATTCTTATTTTACTATAGGAGGTCAAAATAGAATTTTTTTTTCTTTGCACTACCCCCGCTGGGGCGAGCTTTAGGCCCACTGGGGTGGGTAAAATCTGTATGGGGCCAGCTGGGGAGGGCATAAAGCCAGCTGGGGTGGGCATGCCCTTGCGGTTCAGTAACAGTTCGCGATTTTGATAGTTTTTAGCCCAATTAAATGCAAATTAAACTAACAGAGTAATTTTTATGAAGTATAAACTTCATAGAAACATCATACCATGTTACTAACATGTTTTTAACATCTTAAATCATGCAATTACTCTAATAAAATCATGAAATTTCAGTGTTCTTGGTGTTCTTGACGGTTTTGAAGAAAAACACGAAATTTGACGTCAAGGATTCGTTATAACTCCGAATCCGTCCGTTCAAAGTTTGTTTTCTTGTGTTTAACATGTATTATCATAATTTACTAACAAATTTAAGTTAAAAAAACAATTCATGGAATACAATTGTTCGTAAGGGCCATAAGTGCCATATATACAACTTTTATACTCTGTAACTTTTGAAAAACTCAATTAAAACATAATTACATGTAATTGATGGTTTGAAAACATACATAGATGTTAGAAAACATGTTATGATTATATCTTAACGTTTATATACACATAAATCATCAATTCATGCATTGATCACAAAATAATTATTTTACAAAGAACTCAAAAAAGTCGTTAATGAAAAACTCTGATTATGGCATGTCTATATGAAATTGGTTACTCTAGCATATGAATATATTATATAAACCATATAATATACATATACTAACATATATATCATCATATACTCATCAATTATCAATCTCTTCAATCACAAAGGACTTGAACAGTTTTTCATAAAAATATAAGAACGTGAATTGAAGGTTTCGGTTGAAAAGATTACCCCTTGAAATCTTTTTGATGATGATATGAAATCTAGAATCTACAACTCTTCTTCTCAATTTCCTCTCAAATTCTCTTTGAGTATTCTAAGCTTCTCTCACAGATATGATATAAAATATGAATGTGAATATAAGATATACATATATATTATATAATTGATAATGTCATGGGTCGTCAGTTAATCCCATAATGGGTTAACTGGCCCTAACCCCCACTAAGGCCTTATTTGGCTAGCTCTTTATTCTTCTTTTTTCTTTATTTTAATTACATGCTTTATAATATAGTTTAATGTTACACTTTTAATTAGTCAAATTATCTTATTTAAATCAATTAAATAAAATATCATAACTCCACATAAAATCACATTATCACATAATTAAAATCCCCATTTATTAATTATGTCAAATCATTAAATCTCTAATTAATTAATAAATTAATTAGAATAACGTTATGCTTATTAAATAATTTATTTAATCAAATAAGCTCAATTAAATACATACTTTGCACAATAAAATTCTCAACATTAATTTAATCAATGTAACACATATAATTAAATTAATCTACCATAAATTCATCAATTAATTAGTTAATTCAATAATTTAATCATTGAAAAATATTTATTTAATTCAATAACTATTCAAAATATATTACAAAATCTCGTTCGTCACATCTTTCTCCCCTTAAAAGGATTCTTTCCCCAAAATCACGATTCAATTAAAAATTTCATCCCGTTACATTCTCGCCCCTTACAAAGATTCTATCTCCAGAATCGCTTACAAATAATTTACGTAAATAATTGTAGGTAATTTTTCATCATATGCTCTTCGAGTTCCCACGTAGCTTCTTCAGCATTATGGTTCCTCCAAATTACCTTAACAGAAGGTATTACTTTATTTATGAGAACTTGCTATTTCCTGTTAACAATCTTAACAGAAATTTCTCCATAGGATAAGTCTTTCTCAAAATGTAAGGGTTCATATTCAATTACATGCTTGTAATCGGGTTTGTAGGGTCGTAAAACTAAAACATGGAAGACGTTGTGAACATTCTCGAGCGTCAGAGGTAACGCTACCTCATACGCAACTTCTCCAATCCTTCACAGTACCTCAAAGGGTCCAATGAACCTCGGGCTTAATTTTCCCTTCTTATCGAATCTAATCTTCCCTTTCTAGGGAGAGACTTTCAAAAACACATAGCTACCCGATTCAAACTCAACATTTTTACGGTGTGAATTGGCGTATTTCTTTTGCCTATCTTGTGCTGCTATCAGTCTTGTTCGAATCACTTTGACTATCTCTGTTTTCTATTGTACCAATTCTGGACCTAGTAATTGTCTCTCGCCAACTTCATCTCAGTATAGCGGAGTTCTATATTTTCTTTCTTACAACGCTTCGTAAGGCGGCATGCCAATACTAGGGTGGTAACTGTTGTTGTAACCGAATTTCACGAGCGGTAAGTGATCATCCCAATTTCTTTTGAAATCTATGATGCACGCTCTCAACATATCTTCCAAAGTCTGGATTGTTCTTTCGCTCTGCCCCTCTGTCTGAGGGTGATAAGCCGTACTCATTCTTAACTGTGTCCCCATGCACTCCTGTAGTCTCTTCCAGAAGTTCGATGTAAAGCGCGGTTCTCTATCGAAAATAATTGACACCGAAACTCCGTGCCTCAAAACAATCTCTTTCACATATAGCTTTGCCAACTAGTCTATGTTGAATCTGATTCTGATCGGAAGGAAATGTGCGAATTTCGTTAATCGGTCACCATACTGCGTCGTAGCCTTTCTGAGTTGTCAGAAAGCCAACCATAAAATCCATCGTAATATGTTCCCATTTTCATTCTGGGATTTCCAGGGGTTATAGCAAACCCCTCGGTCTCTGATGTTCTGCTTTCATTTTCTAACACGTCAGATACTTTTCAACACACTCAGTAATATATCGTTTCAAATTTGGCCACCAAAAATGTTGTCGGAGATCCTGGTACATCTTGGTACTACCGGGGTGAATCGAATACCATGAGCTATGAACCTCGCTCAAAATGTCCTTCTTAATCTCTAGTACTGACGGTACCCAAAATCTGCTTTCAAATCTCAGTAATCCCTCACTGTCTATCTTGAATCTCGGCTCGGTTCCTTTAGATATCTTCTTTTTCACCTTCTCACATTCTTCATCCTGAAGTTGAGCTTCCTTAACCTTATCTAATAGAGTTGTACCAGCTTGCATTTAGAACAGCTTCTCGTTAATCTCCATCGAATACTTCACTTTCAATTCTAGCTTCTCCATTGCTAAAATTAGCTCCTCCTGAGTGATCAACATCATCAATTTCTCCCGACCTTTTCTGCTTAAGGCATCGGCAACAACGTTTGCTTTACCCGGATGGTATAAAATCTCGCAATCATAGTCCTTAATCAACTCCAGCAACCTTCTCTGGCGCATATTCAAATCCTTTTCTGTAAAAATATATTTTAGACTTTTGTGGTCTGTATATATTTCACACTTCTCCCCATAGAGATAGTGTCTCCAGATCTTTAAAGCAAATACCACTGCAGCTAACTCCAAGTCATGGGTCGGATACCCCTTCTCATAGTCCTTCAATTGCCGTGACGTATATGTAATGACTCTATCATTTTGCATAAGCACATAGCCAAGTCCTTTATGCGACGCGTCACTATAAACCACAAAATTTCCTGTGTCGTCCGGAAGAGATAACACAGGTGCTGAACTCAACCTCTTCTTAAACTCTTGGAAGCTTTCCTCACACTTCTCCGTCCAAGCGAATTTCACCGATTTTCTAGTCAAATTCGTTAGCAGAGTTACAGTCTTGGAAAAGTACTGAATGAATTTCTATAATAACTTGCCAATCCAAGAAAACTTCTCACTTCCGACGGCGTTTTCGGTTGATCCCAGTTCATCACAGCTTCGACTTTAGAGGGATCTACCGAAATTCCGTCCTTATCGATCACATGTCCAAGAAATTGC
The DNA here is from genome assembly GCA_020205555.1 of Panax stipuleanatus. Classification (NCBI taxonomy): domain Eukaryota; kingdom Viridiplantae; phylum Streptophyta; class Magnoliopsida; order Apiales; family Araliaceae; genus Panax; species Panax stipuleanatus. Next base: position 99,880,016 of record CM035116.1, on the reverse strand, counting down.
GCCCTTTAAATCCTGAACTCACATTTCAAAATTTTTGCGTACAACTTCTCTCTTCTTAACGCCTCTAATGTTAATTTTAGATGCTCTACATGTTCTTCCTTGGTCTTCTAGTATACCAAAATGTCGTCGAAAAGACCACCACGAATTTGTCCAAAAATGGCTTGAACACTCCGTTCATTAGGCCCATTAATGCTGCAGGAGCATTCGTTAGACCAATTGACATCACCAAAAAATTCATAGCGACCATATCGAGTCCTAAACGTTGTCTTTGGAACATCCTCTAGCCTTACTTTTAGCTGATGATAACCACTCCTCAAGTCTATCTTTGAAAAGTATCTCGCTCCCTTCAATTGATAAAATAGGTCGTCGATCCTTGGTATTGGATATCTATTCTTAATGGTGACCTTATTTAACTCTCTATAATCGATGCAGAGCCGCATCATCCCGTCCTTCTTCTTCACAAATAACACCAGCGCTCCCCACGGCGATACGCTCGGTTGTATGTACTTCTTGTCCAGTAGCTCTTGCAGTTGTACCATAAATTCTTTTATCTCTACCAGAGCCATCCGTAGGTTCCTTCGAAATTGGGGCCGTTCCTGGCGCCAAATCAATCATAAACTTAACCTCTCTATCTGGCTGAAGTCCTGGCAGATCGTCCAAAAATATGTCTACAAAGTCCCTCACGACTGGTATCTCCTCTATCTTCGAGTTCTCTTTATGACTATCGACTATGTAGGCTAAATATCCTATACAGCCTTATCTTACCAACTTCCTATCCTACATCATTGCCAGATAACTCGCTTGTCTAGGTGACTTGCTGCCATAATACACAACCTTTGACGGAGTCATAAGGTTAATATATTTCTTCTGGCAATCAATTACAGCCCCATAACTGAATAGCCAATCCATTCCCAGAATAACATCGAATTCCCCAAGCCTTATCGGGATAAGATCTACGTTCATAACGTTACCCTTAATATCCACCCTACAGTTCTTGTGTGCGTACTTAATAGGGATCACTTCTCTATTCGTAATTTTTATATTCATAGGATATTCTAACTCATCCTTATGCAATCCTAAGTTCTTATCAAAGTCATCGGATATAAATAAACAATTAGCACCCGAATCAAATAATACATAAGCATTAACTTTATTGATCGGAATGATACCTGACACCACATCGCGAGATTGCACAGCATCTTGCACTGTCAAATTGAAGGTTCTGGCAGTCGGTCGGTTGGTTGCAGTTGGTCCCGTGATAGTTAGTGTATTTCCCCCGCTGCCTCCTTTGTTCCTTCCTTGTCCTGCCCCTCCAGATCCCTTCTTGGGACAGTCCCTTGCCAGATGGTCCTTCGACCCACATGTGAAGTAAGCGCCCTTCTTTTGGTTAGGACAGTTAGGTGCTATGTGGCCTTCCTGACCACAATTGTATCACACCCATTTTCCTTTCATATAGACCCCAAGGTGAGCTTTTTCGCAGGTCGGGCATGCTTCGATTCTCTTCTTCTGACCTCCTTGTTGATTTCTAGTTGAAGAGTTGTCAGTCCACCTCCTCTTCTGATTGTTACTTCCTCCCGTGTTGTTGCCACTAGCTTTGTTATTTCCTTCACTTTCACTCTTCTTCTTTTTCTGATCTTGGTTATACTTGGTTACCGCATTACTTCCACCTTTAGCGAGTATGGCCTTCTCCAGCACCCCAGCAAAAGTGTTCAATTGAAACATTGACACTTTGCTATACAACCAGGGCTTCAGGCCCTGCTCAAACCTCCTTGCCTTCCTCTTATCGGTGTGCACTTGATACGTGGCAAACTTAGCCAACTCGTTGAATTTTTTCGCATAGTCTGGTATGGACATATTCCCCACCTTCAGCTTCAGAAACTAGACCTCCATTTGGTTCTGCGAGTTTGTCGGGAAATACATCTCGAAGAACATCTCCTTAAACCTTTCCCAGGTAATCACACCTTCTCCTCCCCGGACCTTATTTGCTTGCCACCAATAACTGGCTTCTGATTTCAGTATGAACGTTGCGTAGGCAGTTTTCTGGTCCTCTCTGACTCTGGCGACGTTAAAGACTTTTTCCATCTCCATAACCCAAGTTTGAGCTTCTATCGGGTTCATGGAGCCTTTAAACTCTGGCGGTCCCACCGCCTTGAAGTCCTTAAATGAGGTATTTGGTGGAGCTTGAGGTTGATTGTTAATTGCTCCGGCTAGTAAGTTCACCAACTACTGCACGGGATTAGCATTATCATTGGCATCGTTGTTGTTCATTGACCCTTCTTGGGTCTGTTGACGGTTTGGTCTTCTTCTCGGCGGCATATTTCTGTTAAGAAACACGCTTATTAGATCTTTATTCAATTCTCTAAATATTTAAGACTTAACTTAAACATTTAGACACAATCACTTAACACATAACATCTCAATTAACTCTGATATTTTATTTAATCAAAAGTTTTATCATAATACGATAGCATCACTGCTATTTACATCAACTATCCCGAGATAAAGAATCTACATGATTTAAAACATCAAATATTCCTCTGTTTATAAGCACATCAGAATTTACATTATTAACTACTAGACAGGTTTTCACATAATCAAAATGTTCCTATCACTGCCTATTAAGGCGACGAACAGCTTTGCCTCGCTCTTCTTCCATAATACAGGACATCGTCCTGCGATCTAGCATGTACCACGGTAGACCTTCGAACTGAATTGGATATCTCATAACTCGATCTTGGGCCTCATCAATAGCATTTTGAAGCGTATAGTGCGTTTCCTCAAGCTTGGCCTTCTTTGCCCGACAATTATCTTCTGCAAGATTTACACGTCGTGAATCCCTCACCCAGGCCTCCTCCGCTATGGCAAGCCTTGTTTATTTCTCTTTCAATTCATTCTTCAATTCCTTAATTTCCTCTGACTTCTGTTCATTTTGGCCCTTCTCGTGGATCAACTCCCACTCTACGTCTCCAAGACGTGTGTAAAGAGCCTCCATCTCACCATCCTTCTGATCGATAGTAGATTGTTGAGTAACCGTCTGCTCCCTCTGCTCCTAAACAGTATCTCGTAACTCTATGTTACGGTCATACAGTTCATCATACATCTCAGCACTGATAGAGTTCGGTGGAAACTCTTCAGGGTCTTCCACATCCTCCTCAGCTGCATCAGCCTGAATCTCTATCTCCTCAGAGTCCTCCTCTGAATCTTACACCGGCTTATGCTCCCGACCAACGACTGTGATCAAAGGAGATGGCTCTCGTCGAATCAACTGCTCCCAGACTGTGTGAATGTCTCAGGGCTCCTCCTCCCTAGCCTCTCGGGGTACAACGTCCCTAGGCTGACTAGGTTTTCCAGCATTCGACATCCTAATAAATCAAATTTTAAGTCTTAGTTATTATGTGATGCTAATCGACACTCGAGTATATAAGTATAAACCCGTAGCACATAAGGTAAGTTATTATCTTTCTTAGAACTCGATAAGAGTTTATCATTACTATGTTCTCGATCTCTTAAAAAGCTACTACCTTAAGGTTTTCCCCCATCTAAGGTTCATAACCTACAGCTCTGATACCAACCTGTGACACCCCCAAATCCGGGTACTTCAATTCCACGGGATTTGGTGTTCACTGTACAAATATCATCTATCTATCTACCCATAATAAATGCAAACCATGCAATAGATAGACATAAATCCTCCCCTTATGGGGTTACAACATCTGAAAATAAATACAATCCTAGGTCATACTAACCTTAAACATCTGTGCGGAAACATAAATAAATAAATAAGTCTTTAAACAACATCAAGTCTTCTCAATAAACATTATTAAATTAAATAACAACTCTTCAACACTTGTTAACTTTTCCCTTGCCTTTGCTAGTGGAAGGCTCGTCAGATCTTTCGTTCTTAACTGCAATGTTATTATTACGCAAGAGTGAGCACGATTTCCCACAAGTATAACAATATGACAATAATATATAAATACATGCGAGTGAATCAAAGACATCTGAATAACGAAAACCCGACTTTTGACTCAAGAATGAATAACAAGAATCAAAAGAACATCTAAGGGTCATAAGACCTCGAACTATGTTCTAGGTTGTAAAGTGTTTATACTTTAAACCTTTAACAGTCATAAGACTATGGACTCTACTTCTCGTACTTAGGGGGATCATCCCTTAGTACCATACTATGCACAATATCTCAACGCTAAAGCGTAAATAATCCCCTATACAGGGTTGTTCATCTCAGTTTGACATCAGAGTCCGCACCAAAGGAAGTTTGGTTTGGATAAGCTCAATAATAATTCTAGAATTTAGAACGCTCATCAACTATGGACTAGTCGAATCAATAAGGGTTCGCTAGTCTTACAAGGTTCAACAATAAAGATATTCAATTTGAATAACAAATCTCAAGAGTATACAATTTAGGAATATTGTATAACTGAAGTAATACTTAAAAAGAGTTATAATATCTCATCTGAAATCTTGAACTTGAATAGTAAGAACAAGAACTTGATTGACATAGAATTATAAGTATCAAACTTGCTCAATTGAAGAATTTAGAATTTAATGAAACTCGTTTAACAATAATAAGTTAAGGATAGAATACTTGCTCAATGTAACAGTAAGGTTTAGAAACTTGTATAATCATAAACGAGTTAGGGTAAGAAACTTTCTTAACGATAATGAGTTAGGGATAGAATAATTGCCTCATGCGCAAACTACAAATCTAGTTACAATTCAATTCCTTAACGTCCTACACATTACATTATGTATATGACATCGATTAGTTTTCATAACTACCATGTTTAACTGTTGAACTATTCACTTAAGTTCAACTTACAACTTGGTTTATAATATTACTCGTTGACTAACCACATAACATGAATATAAACTCAAAAAATGCATATCACACATGTATAACCCTTTAAATAATCATAATCAAGTTTTACAATCACAATATTCAAGTTCGCACTTAGTTTGTTAACTTGAACCTTCACATTATCTTATACATGTCAATAACTTAGTTTATTTACATGAAATTCAAATCATATAATATTCATGTTTATAACTTAGAATAACATCTTTTATTGTCGAGAGCACTGCACTTGCGTACGTGCATGTCCGACGCCCTCCGATTGCCTCCGAATACGTATCAGTCACAAAGATGGGCATTTTGACCCATGTTAACGACTTCAAATTGAAAAACTTAGAGAATTAAAGTTGTAAGTCTACTCGTTATCTCTCCTAATCATCCTGAATCGCCTTAATCGGAGTTCGTATGAAGAAGTTATGCTTATTTTACTACATGAGGTCAAAATAGAATTTGTTTTCTCTGCACTACCCCAGCTGGGGCGGGGTTTAGGCCCTCTAGGGTGGGTAAAATTTGTATGGGGCTTGCTGGGGCGGGCATGCCCTTGCAGTTCAGCAACAGTTCTCGATTTTGACAGTTTTTAGCCTAATTAAATGCAAATTAAACTAACATAGTGATTTTTATGAAGTATAAACTTCATAGAAACATCATACCATGTTCCTAATATGTTTTTAACATCTTAAATCATGCAATTACTCGAATCAAATCATGAAATTTCACTATTCTTGGTGTTCTTGACGGTTTTGAAGAAAAACACGAAATTTGACGTCACGGATTCGTTATAACTCCGAATCCATCCGTTCAAAGTTTGTTTTCTTTGGTTTAACATGTATTATCATAATTTACTGACAAATTTAAGTTAAAAAAACAATTCATGGCATACAATTGTTCATAAGGGCCATATATACAACTTTTATACTCTGTAACTTTTGAAAAACTCAATTAAAACATAATTATATGAAATTGATGGTTTGAAAACATACATTGATGTTAGAAAACATGTTATGATTATATCTTAACATTTATATACACATAAATCATCAATTCATGCATTGATCACAAAATAATTGTTTTACAAAGTACTCAAAATAGTCGTTAATGGAAAACTCTGATTATGGCATGTCTATATGAAATTGGTTACTCTAGCATATGAATATATGATATAAACTATATAATATACATATACTAACATATATATCATCACATACTCATCAATTATCAATCTCTTCAATCATAGAGGACTTGAACAGTTTTTCATAAAAATATAAGAACGTGAATTGAAGGTTTGGGTTGAAGAGATTACCCATTGAAATCTTTTTGATGATTATATGAAATCTAGAATCTACAACTCTTCTTCTCAATTTCCTCTCAAATTCTCTCTGAGTATTCTAAGCTTCTCTCACAGATATGATATAAAATATGAATGTAAATATAAGATACACGTATATATTATATAACTGATAATGTCATGGGTCGTCAGTTAATCCCATAATGGGTTAACTGGCCCCAACCCCCACTAAGGCCTTGTTTGGCTAGCTCTTTATTCTTCCTTTTTCTTTATTTTAATTACATGTTTTATAATATAGTTTAATGTCACACTTTTAATTAGTCAAATAATCTTATTTAAATCAATTAAATAAAATATCATAACTCCACATAAAATCACATTATCACATAATTAAAATCCTCATCTATTAATTATGTCAAATCATTAAATCTCTAATTAATTATTAAATTAATTAAAATAATGTTATGCTTATTAAATAATTTATTTAATCAATAAGCTCAATTAAATACATACTTTGCACAATAAAATTCTCAACATTAATTTAATCAATGTAACACATATAATTAAATTAATCTACCATAAATTCATCAATTAATTATTTAATTCAATAATTAAATCATCGAAAAATATTTATTAAATTCAATAAATATTCAAATTATATTACAAAATCTCGTTCGTCACAACCCATGCAAGTCTAGGTACCAAAATAAAAGCTTAACCTTACTGTAAGAACCGAGCTCCACGATCACAACATGGTATCTGGACAGTGGATGCTCAAGGCACATGACCAGGAACAAAGCCTTCCTGTCTAACTTCATAGAGAAGAAGGGTCCAACAGTCATCTTTGGAGACAACAGCTCTGGCAAGACAAGAGGATGTGACTCAGCTGGGAATGGAGTAGTGTCCTTTAGCAAAGTAGCCTATGTGGAAGGACTAAAGCATAATCTTCTGAGCATCAGCCAACTCTGCAATAAGGGTCATCAAGTCACTTTCCTCAACAATCAGTGTCAAGTCAGAGATCTGAAGACCTCTTCTATAAAGATGACTGGAACAAGAGAAGGAAACATCGACATTGTCAATCTTTCTCAACTGAGTTCTGATGATACAATCTGCTTTCTTGCTAAAGCTTCTGAAGAAATGAGCTGGATATGGCATAGACGGTTGTCTCATCTCAACTTCAAAATTATGTCAAAACTGGCCTCCAAAGATCTACTAGCAGGCCTACCCAAGCTCAGCTTCGTCAAAGAAAGGCCATACAACGCCTGTCAGCTTGGAAAGCAAAAAAGGAGCTCATTCAAAGGCAAAGCAATCAACTCAATTGATAAGCCCCTACAGTTACTTGACATGGATCTTTTTAGGCCAATTCCGATTGTAAGCCTTGGAGGGAAGAGATAGTCACTGGTCATAGTGGATGACTACACCAGATTCACATGGGTGTTCTTTTTAAATTTTAAAGATGAAACAAACACCCAACTGATCAAGATGTTCAAACTGGTGATGAAAGAAAAAGGAGAAAAGATTAAGGCCATAAGAAGTGATCATGGAAGAGAGTTTAACTTTTTTGAGATGGATTAGTTCTGTGCAGACAACGACATCAGTCACAACTTCTCAGCTCCACAAACTCCACAACAAAATGGAGTAGTTGAAAGAAAGAACAGAACATTGATCGAAGCTAGAAGAACTCTACTAGCAGCAACTCATCTGCCTGAATACTTTTGGGCAGAAGCCATTAACACTGCGTGCTTCACTCAGAACAGGTCTCTTGTTCACTCTACACTGAAGAAGACTCCCTACGAGCAATGGAGAGGAAGAAAGCCCAACGTCAGTTATTTCCATATGTTCGGCTGTGCATGCAACATTCTCAACAATGAAAAATAATATCTGACTAAGTTCCAACCCAAGTCAGACGAAGGAATCTTTCTTGGATATGCCACAGACAGTAAGGCCTATAGAGTGTTCATCAAAAAGACACTAAGTGTTGAAGTCTCGATTCACATCATCTTTGATGAAACAGACTCAGACAAGTCCGTACCACAAGGCACTACGATCGATGATCTAGACACCATGAATGAGGTGGTCAATCCCAACACCACGATCACAGTACAAGAAGATGGAATCGTCAAGCCTAAAGAAGAGATCGTGGAGAGATCTACACTAGACGACGAACCTATACAACAAGAGACAGAAGTTGATATTGAAGAATTCAAACAAGAAGGCACCAGAACTGATGTTCCAACAGGGAACATATGGGCAAGAGATCACACTCAAGACCTGATTATTGGAGATCCAAATGCAAGAATCAAGACAAGATCTGCCACCCAGAATGAGTGTTTTTATCTGAGCTTTTTGTCCCAAATGGAACCCAAGAAGATAGAAGATGCAATGGAAGATTCGAGTTGGATAGAATCCATACAAGAGGAGCTGAATCAGTTTGAAAGAAGCAAAGTCTGGAGATTAGTTTTTAGACCAAGGAATCACCCAGTCATTGGCACCAAATGGGTCTTCAGAAACAAAATGGATGAAGATGGGGTGATCACAAGAAACAAGGCAGGACTTGTAGCCAAAGGCTATTCTCAAGAAGAAGGCATCGACTACGATGAGACCTTCACACCAGTTGCCAGACTAGAGGCTATCAGGATATTCCTTGCCTTTGCTGCCCACATGAAGTTTAAAGACTTTCAGATGGATGTCAAGAGTGCATTTTTGAATGGTGAACTTCAAGAAGAAGTATATGTGGAGCAACCTCCAGGTTTCATCAGTTCAACTCTCTCTAATTATGTCTATAGACTAGACAAAGAATTATATGGACTTAAGTAAGCACCTAGAGCATGGCATAAAACACTGACTAACTTTCTTATTGAAAAAGGATTCACTAGAGGTAGAGTAGATACCACACTATTTCTTAGGAAGCACAAAAGTAAAATTTTACTAGTTCAAATATATGTAGATGATATATCTTTGGTTCTACTGATGAAAATCTGTGCAAGAGATTTGCCAAGCTTATACAGAGCAAGTTTGAAATGAGCATGATGGGTGAGCTGAATTTCTTCCTTGGACTGCAAGTGAAGCAGACTGATGAAGGTATCTTCATTAACCAAGCCAAGTACATTAAAGACTTACTTAAGAAGTATGGCATATAATCAGCCTCTCCCATGAAAACACCAATTACTCCAGCAGCCAAGCTTGATAAAGATGAGAAAGGTAAATGTATTGACATTACTCAATACAGAGATATGATAGGCTCTCTTCTGTACTTAACAGCCAGTAGACCAAATATCATGTTTGCTATATATATATGTGCTAGATTTTAAGCTAATCCTAAGGAATCATATTTAACTGCTGTAAAAAGAATTTTTAGGTATCTTAAAGGCACACCTCACTTAGGACTTTGGTATCCCAAGGAGTCCTCCTTTGAACTGACAAGATATTCAGATGCTGACTTTGCAGGCTGCAAAGTTGATAAAAAAAGTACAAGTGGCACTTACTAACTGCTAGGAAACAGACTTGTGTCCTGGTTTAGAAAGAAGCAAAATTCAGTATCAACTTCAACAGCAGAAACTGAATACATTGCTGCAGGCAGCTATTGTGCTCAAATCCTATGGATGAAAAACTAGCTAGTAGACTATGGGTTTGATTTCAAGTCTATACCTATTCACTGTGATAACACAAGTGCCATAGCAATAACACATAATCCTGTCAAGCATTCTAGGACAAAGCATATAGAAATAAGATATCATTTTATTAAGGATCATGTTCAAAATAGAACTATATCTTTACAATACATCCCTACTGAAAATCAACTTGCTGATGTCTTTACAAAACCCTTAGATGAATCCAGATTTAATAAACTAATAAGTGAGTTAGGTATGTTAAATCTACAACCATAAATTCTATGCTCTAGTTAGTGCTAACCATGCATATAAAAAGGCTATGTCAAAATCGTGGAGATGACTAAGAGAAACCACGATTGTGGAGTAGTCTCAACATAGCAGAGAAGTCCACTATGATGACAGCATTTCTTCCAAGGCTAAGCAACCCTTCTGATAAATGCCTCAGGGACAAACCTGACCCTTAGTTTTAGACTAAGAGGTTAGCCCTTCCTGAGCAACCTTAACCCAGAAGGGATGCTAATTCAGGAGGCATCGCAAGAAACCGTAGAGACAACAGTCGTGGAGCAGTTTTAGCAAAGAACTCAACAATCGTGGAGTATTCCTCGACAATCGTAGTCATCCGGAAGAATACATAAGCTCAGGGGGAGCTAAGGGAAGATCAATACTTTTCACACAACTTAAAATTGTGGAGCACTGAAGAACTCAACATGTGCCCCACTCTGCAGATTGTGAGGAGGGAAGTAACAAATACATTTTAAAATGTCTTTTGTCAGTTCACCTTTGAATTTCAAAAGTTCATGTCTCTCTCACTTTCTCTCTCTCTCAAAAGAAACCCTAAGTTTCAGAAAGCTAAGCTAAATTTGTTCGTCACTGGATAATCAACAAAATTAATTGTTGCTTCCAATGTTGTAACTGGTTACCAGCTATGCTTCGACGAATTCAAGACAGCTGACCTATAATTTCACAAAATTATGTCCCTTCTGAAGAAAGTTGGTCTCAAATAAGCTCTGAGCACTAGCACAAGATTTACCCAAAGCTGGTGAAAGAGTTCTACTGCAATGGGGTCTTCGAAAATGACGTCATCACTATAAAGGTCAAGGGCGTGCAAATTCAGCTCGGAGCTAAAGATATAAACCTGGCCCTGGGGTTTAAACAAAAGGGTCTTCCATCTCTGGGCCACATTGACTTTCATGAAGGCCTGAAGAGGATGCACCACAAGAAGGTTCAAGGCATCAAGGGCTATAAAAAGAAAGAATTTCCCCAGAAATACGAGTTTCTGGCTGATATTATTGGGAAATGCATATGCTGCAAGAACTCTGGTCACGACTCTATGAATGAGAACCAACTGAAGATTATGACAGCTATCTGATTCAAGTCCCAAATCAATTATGGAGCTCTACTAATGAAATGGATTGGGAAGTGGATGCTCAGCTCAAAGAAGGCAAAAAGCTCTGGCAAAATGCTCTATAGAAGATTCATCAGCATTATTCTCCAATCTTCTTTGGGAGACAAGATTGGAGACAAGGAAGGAGAATCCATCAACCCCAACAGAAAGATGACCTAGTAGCTGTTTCAAAATTGGAAAAGAAACCGTGCAAAAAATGTGAAGATGATGTCTGAGTCTAGTGGAAGGACTAGTGAAGTGAAGAAACCGGTTTTGCATGGGAAATATGTCAGTTGTGAAGAAAGCTGAGGAAGAAAAAGAAGTCAATGAAGAGGAACCCACTGCTTTGGTCAGAAAGAGTAAGGGTAAGAGGAAATTGAATGAAGGTGTTCAAATGACAGAAGAGCCTCAAGGCTCAACCACTGATGAGCCCCAAGAAGGTTCTGGCAAAGAGATTCAAGGTCTCTTCACTTAAAGGAAACTCACCCTAGAAGTGATCAAATCACCAGAAGAGGTTCTGAAGGAGAAGAAGAAGAAGAAGAAGGATAATAGTGTGGATAAGGCTGAAGGAAGCTCTGAACCTCAGAAGAAGAAGCATAGCCATCGATCAAAAAAGTCTTCACTCACTATGATTGTGGAGTCCTTACCAATCGTGGAGTCTAGACTTACCATCATTCTTGAGAAGGATGCTGTAACAGTCTCTCAGCCAAAACAAGCTGAAGCTAAAGAAAGAGTTGAGGCTGTGGCTAAGCCCAAGAGAACAAAGAAGAATCTTGTCAAGAAATACATTCTTATCAATAAAGAAGCCTTGAAGGAAGAAGAAAGGAGAATTTCTACTGAGCAGGCTAAAAAAAACCTGAGCCTCAAGCATTTGATGCTCACAATGAGTCCTTAGATGAGACCAGGATCATTGCTGATGTGATAGCCAACTTCAACAGTGCAGTAACCCCTACTGTATCTGATTAAGCTATCGTTCATGATGAGGAGGACGTGCCAGAAGAAATGGAGGAAAATACAGCTCATATTGAGGGGGAGTTTCTCGAAATCCTTGAGCCATAGAATGCTATAACTGAGGGGGAGCTGCCAGAAGATACTCATGAGGCCCCCTTAACCCCTCAAGAAATTGTTGTCTCTGAAGCTGTGGAAATGGAATGTGTTGAAGCTATGGAGGTGGAGAAGGATGAAGAAAAAAGGGGAGATGAGGTGATGATAGATGTGGTAGAAATTCTTAATGTAGATGATGAAGACAGAGAAGAAGAAGAGGATGAAGAAGTTGAGATGATTACCGTAGTGGGATGGATTGGATATAGGAGAGCCAACTACAATCAGTTGTTCTCCTACTTACCCATGATGTTCTATCACAGAGCCCTGATTCTCAACTCCTGGGATTACATATTTTGTACTTACAAAGCTTATCCAGCAATTTTAGTGCTAGTTCATGGATTCCCAGGTAACCTCAATTTTGCTTTGAAGCTGATCACCAATCATTCTTCTTCAGAGACTGAGTGTGAGGTACAATCCATTCCAATCTCTTTCATAGTTAACCACTGCCCTCCATCAAACTTTAACCAATTTTATGAACTGTCAAGATGGTTGGAAGTGGTACTTCACCCACTGAACCAGTTTCCAGTTACAGAGTCCCAAAACTATGTAACTGATGAACTAAATAACTAACTTTCCATTATAGTCGAGCCAACTGCTAGTGACCCTATGGTTGTCGAATAACGATCAATAATCGTCGACCAACTACACAACACCACGACCATGGAGCCACCGAGCCAAATTATCTATCAAAGATTTATGCTCGTTGAGTCACCCCAACCAGAGCCAAACTCCTCTCCCATACACCAAACCCAAACACCTCTCACACAATCAGATATTCCCTCATCCTCCAACAATGAATATTTTGATATGGCACTTGCTCTCACAAGTATGTCAAGGTCAAGGGAGCACACTACGGCCTCACCTCCTGATGTTTAAATTTTTTTTGATCATCTTTCTCTACTTCCCACCAAAGAGGAGCTTGCTGATTTGATAAGCCATATGGCCCTAGAGACAGAGGAGAACCTTGAAGATCACTCACTGGCACTTTATCAACGATTCAACCATATAATCGACTCTGTCAAAACCTTATCGGGAAACTTGGTGACTGAGCTCTCAAAGAAACTGAAGGAGATTATATGGGAGATGAGTGACAGTCTCAGTCAAAGGGTGCTATTCACTTTCAAGCTTTCAACAAGCATAAGGAAGTTGTGCTAATTCTACATAAAACTCAAGAATCCCAAAATGCTATTATGGCTGATCAGATCCAAGAGCTGCGTCTCACCCTATGCGAATTCCAAGAGTATTCTATGACTCAAACCAAACAGACTGCAGATGCCATGGCTATGTTACAACAACAGAGAAAAAATACTGAGGCCTTGGTTGAAGAAAATCGCAGTGATATTGCTCAAAATCAGTTCTCAAATGCATGAGCTGGTGCAAGGAGTCAATCGTCTGTCAGAAGACATTCAAAACCTGGATGCTGACATAAAGGGGGAGAATAAAGAGCAAGGGGAGAAAGGCAAAGGCAGAGGCAAAGGAAAATAACTTGCACAATCATCAAGGAGCTATTCAAGACAGCCTCGCTATCAAACTCCATGAATTGAACAGCAGTAACGCCAACCAATCATCATGGCGGAACCTATAAAGAGTCAAGGCCCATCTCTCAGCCCATAAGGAGTAACCAATACTGGCTTTAACATGCCTATTAGAGATTCTACCTTTATGAATAGACATGATCATGGAGAAAGGCTAAGTCAAAGTGAGCTGGAAGATATTGCATGGAGAGATGAAGTCAGCAGAAGAAGGAGAGCTGTAGAACATGACAATCCTCCAAGGAGCAAGAGACGGAGAAGATAGAGCTAAGTTGAAATTTGTTTCATATAGATGTAACTTTGCTAAATTGTAATATCTGTTTCACAACATCAATAAATTCATGCTTATTCTCTAAAGATTTCAGTTGCTCACTGAAACACTAAGTCATATTTACTTTCTAGCATCTTGCATTTAGAAATTGATGATATGATGCAAATCTCCTTGGTTATGTCAACATCAAATAGGGGGAGATTGTTGGGAATTGTATATTCAAATTTGATGTTGAAAGTAAATAAATATGCTTATGTGTAAAGTCCTTCAAAGAACATATGTACAAGGACTTAGTTGGTAGATCAAAATTGTTAGGTTGATCTGTGCTTAATATTTATCATTCTGTAAATGAATGTATAAAAGAAAGATCAAAGCTGTTAGGTTGATCTATTTTGAGAGTTAATTGTTAAGCCTCAACAGATTCATAGTCTGTCGAGCCAGCCAGAAGTTTGCAGAAGCCAGGACAGAATCATGGAGTATCGAAGAAGTTTCCTCAGATCGTAGTCTATCTTGAAAGCCACACTTAGAATCATGGAGATAATCCGAGCGCCTGCCGAGCCAAGTCAAGAATCGCAGTCAGCTCTCTGAAACGTGGAGTCTGCAAAACAAGCAAGTAGAGATCGTAGTCTATTAGAGCTTAAGAGAAATCGTAGACAGTCAAGGCCGAATCAAGCATGAGCATGACAAGACACAACGATTATGGTACAAAGACAATGATCGTGGTGTCTCTCCAGTCAGCATCAGAAGCATCAAGCTTCGTCTATCTGATGAAGGAGGAAGTATAACAAATGAGGAATGACTTATAGACGTTGACATTTTGGGAGTCCCAATGATCCAACACTCATCCTTAGTATGTATTGAAGAAGCGTATAGAAGAAGCTAAGGAAAGGACTACATGCCTGCTAAAAACACCTTTTCAGGTGTTAGGTGAGAAAGTAGTCTGTTGTGTCACTGGGCCAGACGGCAAAACAGCAGATTTCCAAGAAGTCAAAATCATTGCTCAGAAATGTCTGAAGCATTTAATGCTACAATGGATGCCTTCAACAGAAATATTTCAAAGGCTCCTTCATAAGCAAATCAGACATAGATTAAGATAAAAAAGCAAGAAATAACAAAAAAAAGCTCAAGAACACTCAACATCCAAACTATACGATCAGAAAGAAAGCTTGCATAGCTACTCAGTTCTTTCGAACATATGCTTAACAGCAACTGAGTAGCACAACCCAAGAACTCAACTCTCAATTAAGTGCATTTCAAGTCTGCTGAACTTAAGGAGTTCTAAGTGAACTAAGAAGTTCCAAGACTGCTGGTCTTCAGGGAATCTAAGTGATTCAAAGATTGTAAAGATATCCTTAGTGGATTTCCTACTCGTGGAGTAGAAGAGTGGATTAGGAGCCTTGAGTGCTCTGAACCACTTAAAATCATTGTGTCTGATATATTTGCTATAACTGCTATATCTGCCATAACTGTTATAACTGCTTATCACCTATAAACTTGGTTTATCTTAAGGGGAACAAAAAAATCATATATTCCGCTGTGGTTAATTTATTAACATACTTGATAAGTATTTTGAAAAGAAAAAAGTTTTAAAATATCTATTCAACCCCCCTTCTAGCTATTGTGCCTCTAGGAACTAACAACATGTTCAAGTACTCATATGACACAAATTCAATTCAAATCAATTACTATGGATCATGGCTTAGTTTTCCTCAATCATTAACCAATTAAGCACCAAACAGATTTTGAAATTTAGCATTTATTTTCAATTTTTAACTTTAACCTTCGAACATAAAGGCAAATAGAATCATGGAACCCAAAATTTTTAAAAAATTTCAAAAGGCATCAGTTTTTCAAATTTCTTATCAAAATCGAACCAATTTCCCTAAATAAAATAAAAACCTAAATCTTTACCCCCCACACTCAAACCTTATATTGTCCCCAATATAAGAAAATCATGCAAAGAAGAAAGAAACTACATGTAACTAAAAAAAACTAAAAAGTAAAGAGATAAAAAAATCAAATATGAGATTTTGGGTTCCCTCCCAAGCAGCTGCCCTTGTTTATTGTCATTGACTTGACATCATCCTTCTCATTCTATGTAATCGAAATTGTGAACTTCAAGTGGATTGGTAACGGTTTCATTTCATTACGGACATCCTTTAGATCCTGATTTTCCTCTATTCCAGACCTCACATCTTCCTTGTACATTTGCTCAAGAGATTCCTGCACTATAGAGTCAACAACATCAGTAGAAAAAATAGAATTAATATTACCAAGATACCTTTTAACTTCATATATGTTGAACTGGACATGTGTCTCATCCAATTCCATAGTTAAGGTCTCATGGTATGTATCATTTAGTGTTTTTGCTGTTTGCACCGATGTATTATCGATATCCACTTTGTAAAGATCTGCATAACTTATCAAATTGTTCTCCTCTTCCTCTTGTTCGTCCTTTTCAGACTTTGAATACCTGATTTCTTCTTCAAATTCAGTAGTAGCCTCAAGCACTTCTAACTGGTTTTCACTAATGAACTCCTCATAATCTTTAAGTTCTTGTTCCCAATTCGCCATTTCTTACAGAAATTTTTTATACGACTCTGTATAGAACTCTGATTTTTTTCCAACTTTCCAATTCCTTTTTCAAACTTGGAGAAAAGGTAGTATCGGTTCATAAGCTGAAAGAGGTGGAAATTTATGCTTGAGTACAACATTGCTGCTTGTTTCACTATTGTCTGAATTATTTTATTTTAAAAGCATTGACTTTCCTTGCTGCCAATCCTCTACACCACATCTCAATGTTATTGCACTTACATTCTCAACAGTTTGAGAAAGTAACCTCCCTGAGCCTTGGGATTCCAACCTCCCTACTGTGGTTGCAAGCTGACCAACTTGGTCCCTCAGATCTTGAACTGATGTGTTTGATTCTTAAACTGTTGTGTTTGGTTCATGAATGCCTTAAACATATCCTCCATAGATGTCCCATAATTGGTGCAGGTACTTTTTGGGTTTCTGTGTGCTACTGAGGTTGAGCTTACTGAAAACCTTGCGTATTCCTTGCAGCCATTTATCAAACTATAGCAATTAATTCAGAAACAAGTTGCTCAAGATTACAAGTGCTCACCTCCTTTACCCTTTATAATATATGAGTTATTCTAGTACCATACTACTGTGAGTTGACTGTCATGGTTGTAATTAAGTTCTTTGTAGCGTCTTGAGTTTTTTCTACCAGTGCTCCTCCACTTGTTACATCAATCATGCTTCTATCCATTGGTAGCAACCCCTCATAGAAGTATTGGATCAAGTGATGATCATCAATACCGTGAGGTGGATAGCTGGAACACAACTTCTTGAACCTTTCCCAATACTCATAGAGATTCTCTCCATTGAACTGCCTGATTCCATATATCTCCTTTCCTATATCGGCAACTCTTGATGCAGGAAAATACCTCTCCAAGAATAACCTTTGCATATCAGTCTATGATCGTATTGATCCTGAAGGAAGATAGTATAACCAGTCTTTAGCCAAATCTGCTATGGAGAATGGAAAAAGTCTAAGCTTGATCTGCTCCTCTGTCACTCCTTGTGCTTTCATCATGGAACACACCATGTGGAACTCCTTTAGATGCTTATATGGATTTTCACTTGTAAGGTACCGCCATCTCTTCTTCTTTAAGTAATGGACCAAGAGCTTCTTTTGTATCTGTAGTTTCTCTATCTCTTTGTCAAAATATAAGTCAATAAAGTAAGAGGTTTGAGTCATAAAACTAAAAGAAAAAGAAAAAGAAAATAATAAAAATAAACGAAAACAAAGAATAAACAAAAATAAATAACACTCCCGGTTAATGGCGCCAAAATTTGGGAGCTGTCGTTTACACTCCTAAATTAACCTCAATTTCACTTTACAAATTCAAACAATTACTAAAGTAGTAAGCAAGGATCAATCTCACATAGAGTGATTTATTTTATATTTATCCTATGATTTCTAATTAAAAGGGGATTTTGAATTGATTAACTAAATTAACAAGAATAAACTAATAAGAATTAACAATTAATAAAAAGCTTCAGTTCTTCAGTTCAGTATAACCTTTTTACAACAATAGATTAATCAAGTGTAACATTATTTACCCTTAAATGAAATTAATAGACCCAGGTAACAACAAGCTCTGCTACTCGAAACTCCCCTTAGATTATAACTCAATTAAACAAGCTCTTCATAAGATTCTAACCATTATACAACCTAGAACAAGCTCTGTAGATTTAATATAACAAAAGCATTAAGAATTAGGGAATTAGACTATTCCAAGCAACAAACACATAAGCTAGGATTGTTTAACTTGTCTTCTGATAATTATAGTAATACTCAAAAGCTTGTCCACAATAAGGAATTACTAATTGCCACTTGTGATTAGGAACAATATCAATTACACGTAATACTATTCCTTAATCTAGCATATGATATTCGTTAACTAATTCAATCCTGCAGAAATTAAATCAATTAAGCCAAATAACATTCAAAAATTAAATCAGATTATCAAGAATGAATTTCATATAAGAAGGAATAAATAATCAATAATCAATTAACTATTAATTATAAATAAGGTTCAACATCCCTTAAAACTGAATAAAGAAAACTAGCCTGACATGCTTCCAAGTCGGCACTCCATTGGTGTAGATTAGAGAATGTAGTAGATTGTAGAATGAATTAGATGATAGAATGAATAATACCCTGACTATTATATCTATTTATAGTTCTAGACAAAGTCCTAAATCCTATGAGAACTAGAAATCCAAATCCTAAAAGGAATTACAAAACTTTAGTTTTCATAAAGAAATAGAATCAAATTTAGAAATAAATCTCAGAATAAAGATATCCTAAATCTAATAGAAATATCAATCCAATTCCATGTAGAAAGCTGTCAACAGCTACCTTTAGAAACTTTCCAAAAATCTAAGATTTCCAAGATTTTCCCGCCCAATTCATTGGGACGCAGTTTTCCTTTTTGCTTCTAATCAGCTCCGAATCGTCTCGTTTCGTCACTTAACCTCTATTTTATCCTGAAATCAATAAACAACATAATAAGTCCATTTACAACACAAAACATGCAATAAAACCAAACATAGAGGAATCGAAAATCATGAATATTATGCACTTATCAAATTCCCCCACACTTAGCCTTTTACACGTCCTCGTGTAAACCAAAAGTTTGATTTCCATAATAACTATACTCAACCATTATGTTAAAAGATTTTAAGATCAAATCATGATTATTAACACTAAACCCACAAAAACATAATCAGTGCTTTATTAATCAACTCAAGATATCCACCTTGCCACTTCACTAATGAATTTCATTAAGTCAAATTGTATCAACATAAGCACTCTTCTATGATCCACACAATTACTCCACTTAGTTACCATGGAGCAAAAACCGTGCACACCACTCAAAAACTCAAAACATACTTTTCCTGCTTCATTTTTTTTACCAGATCCCTTTCATTTTCCTATTTATTTTCGATGAATGCATTTTATTCTCTGTTTCACCTTCCTCAATCTTTCTTTTATAAGTGAGTGCATTTTATGCTCCATCTCACTTATTCGCACGTGTTTATGAGAGAGTGCGTTTTACGATCCATCTCAACCCACCACATGGTTTCTCTTTTGCCTCTTTTTCTCTTTTTCAACATTTTTTTATTTTCAACTTTTTGATCTTTTTTTCACATGGTCCTGCAAAAAGCATAAGCAGATTAATAGTTCTAAAGCATGAGATTACTGCACATAGACAACTCCACAGATAACTAAGCCAAATGAGCATATCACATGTTCAAGTACTCATGCGACACAAATTCAATTCAAATCAATTACTATGGATCATGGCTTAGTTTTCCTTAATCATTAACCAATTAAGCATCAAACAGATTTTGAAATTTAGTATTGATTTTCAATTTTTGACTTTAACCTTTGAACACAAAGACAAATAGAATCATAGAACCCAAATTTTTTAAAAATTTTCAAAATGCATCAATTTTTCAAATTTCTTATTAAAATCGGATCAATATCCCTAAATTAAATAAAAACCTTAATCTTCCCCCCCACACTCAAACCTTATATTGTCCCCAATGTAATAAAATCATGCAAAGAAGAAAGAAACTACATGTAACTAAAAAAAATAAAAAAGTAAAGGGATAGAAAAATCAAATCTAAGATTATGGGTTCCCTCCCAAGCAGCTGCCCTTGTTTATTGTCATTAGCTTGACATCATCCTTCTCATTCTATGTAATTGGAGTTGTGAACATCAAGTGGATTGGTAATGGTTTCAATTAATTAGGGACATCCTTTAGATCCTGATTTTGCTCCATTCCAGCCCTCAAATCCTCCTTGTATATTCGCTCAAGAGATTCCTGCACTATAGAGTCAACAACATCAGTAGAAAAAAAGAATTAATATTACCAAAATACCTTTTAACTTCATATATGCTGAACTGGACATGTGCCTCATCCAATTCCATTGTTAAGGTCCCATGGTATGTATCATGTTGTGTTTTTGTTGTTTGCACCGATGTCCCATCTATATCCTCTTTGTAAAGATCTACATAACTTATCAAATTGTTCTCCTCTTCCTCTTATTCATCCTTTTTAGACTTTGAATACCTGATTTCTTCTTCAAATTCAGTAGTAGCATCAAGCACTTCTAACTGGTCCACTAATGAACTCCTCATCATCTTTAAGTTCTTATTCCCTAATCGCCATTTTTTCTAGAAATTTTTCATCAACTCTGTATATAACTCTGAATTTTTTCCAACTTTCCAACTTTCCAACTCCTTCTTAGAACTTGGATTAAAGGTAGTATCGGTTCATAAGCTGAAAGAGGTGGAAATTTATGCTTGAGTACAACACTGCTGCTTGTTTTTGTCTGACTTGTTTTATTCTGAAAGCATTGACTTTCCTTTCTACCAATCCTCTACACCACATCTCAATGTTATTGCACTTACATTCTCAACGGTTTGAGAAAATGACCTCCTTGAGCCTTGAGATTCTAACCTCCCTACTGTGGTTACAAGCAGACCAACTTGGTCCCTCAGATCTTGAACAGAAGTTTTTGTCTCCTGCTGGAACTGCTGTGTCTGATTCATGAACTGTTGTGTTTAATTCATGAATGCCTTTAGCATATCCTCCATAGTTGTCCCAGAATTGGCAGGTACTTCTTGGTTTTCTGTGTGGTTCTGAGGTTGAGCTTGTTGAAAACCTTGCATATTCCTTGCGGCCATTTGTCGAACTATAGCAATTAATTCAGAAACATGTTGCTCAAGATTACAAGTACTCACTTGCTTTACCCTTCATGATGTATGAGTCATCCTAGTACCATACTGCTGTGAGTTGGCTGCCATGGTTGTAATTAAGTTCTTTACAGCGTCTGGAGTTTTGTCTACCAGTGCTCCTCCACTTGCTGCATCAATCATACTTCTATCCATTGGTAGCAACCCCTCATAGAAGTATTGGATCAAGTGATGATCATCAATTCTGTGAGTTGGACAGCTGGAACACAACTTCTTGAACCTTTCCCAATACTCATAGAGATGCTCTCCATTGAACTGCCTGATTCCACATATCTCCTTTCCTATATCGGCAACTCTTGATGCAGGAAAATACCTCTCCAAGAATAACCTTTGTATATCAGTCCATGATGGTATTGATCCTGAAGGCATATAGTATAACCAGTCTTTAGCCAAATCTGCTAAGGAGAATGGAAAAAGTCTAAGCTTGATCTGCTCCTCTGTCACTCCTTGTGCTTTCATCGTGGAACACACCACGTGGAACTCCTTTAGATGCTTATATGGATTTTCACCTGTAAGAGCACGAAAAGTAGGCAAAAGACGAATTAGTCCAGAGTTAAGCTCAAAAGCAACATCTAAAGTAAGATACTCAATACAAAAAGATGATTGATTCAGATCTGAAGTAACCAGTTCTTTCAAAGTTTTGCTATTGTGTGGCACCGCCATCTCTTCCTCTTCAAGTAATGGAATAAGAGCTTCTTTTGTATCTGCAATTTTCTCTATCTCCTGATCAAAATTTAAGTCAATAAAGTGAGAGGATTGAGTTATAAAAGAAAAAGAAAATAATAAAAATATACGAAAACAAAGAATAAACAAAAACAAATAACACTCCTCGGCAAAGGCGCCAAAATTTGGGAGCTATCGTTTACACTCCTAAATTAACCTCACTTTCACTTTACAAATTCAAACAATTAGCACATTAGTAAGCAAGGATCGATCCCACAGGGAGTGATTTATTTTATATTTATCCTATTATTTCTAATGAAAAGGGGATTTTAAATTTATTAACTAAATTAACAATAATAAACTAATAAGAATTAACAATTAAAAAAAGCTTCAGTTCAGTATCACCTTTTTACAACAATGGATTAATTAAGTGTAACATTATTTACCCTTCAATGAAATTAATAGCCCTAAGTAATAACAAGCTCTGCTACCCGAAACTCCCCTTAGATTATCACTCTATGAAACAAGCTCTTCATAAGATTCTAACCATTATACAACCTATAACAAGCTCTTTAGATTTAATATAACAACAACATTAAGAATTAGGGAATTAGATTATTCCAAGCAACAAACACATAAGCTCGGATTGTTTAACTTATCTTCTAATAATCATAATAATACTCAAAAGCTTGTCCACAATCAAGTATTACTAATTGCTACTTGTGATGAGGAACAATATAAATTACACGTAATAATATTCCTTAATCTAGCATATGATATTCGTTAATTAATTCAATCCTGCAAAAATTAAATCAATTAAGCCAAATAACATTCAGAAATTAAATCAAATTATCAAGAATGAATTTCATATGAAAAGGAATAAATAATGAATAATCAATTAACTGTTAATTATAAATAAGGCTTAACATCCCTTAGAACTGAATAAAGAAACATGCTTCCAAGTCTGCACTCCAATGGTGTAGATGAGATAATGTAGTAGATTGTAGAATGAATTAGATGATAAAATGAATAATACCCTGACTATTACATCTATTTATAGTGCTAGACAAAGTCCTAAATCCTGTGAGAACTAGAAATCCAAATCCTAAAAGGAATTACAAAACTCTAATTTCCATAAAGAAATTGAATCCAATTTAGAAATAAATCTAAGTCTAAAAATATCCTAAATCTAATAGAAATATCATTCCAATTCCATGTAGAAAGCTGTCAAAATCTGCTTTAAGAAACTTTCCAAAAGTCTAAGATTTCCAAGATTTTCCCGCCCAATTCGTTGGGTCGCAGTTTTCCTTTTTGCTTCTAATCAGCTCCGAATCGTCCCGTTTCGTCACTTAAGCTCTATTTTATCCTGAAATCAATAAACAACATAATAGGTCCATTTACAACACAAAACATGTAATAAAACCAAACATAAAGGAATAAAAAAATCATAAATATTATGCACTTATCAGTAAGTCACACACTAGCGAAGGATATTTCTCGTCTCTCCCCTCCTAGTTCTAATCTCATATCTCCGCCAGAGACCATATCCCTAAGCTTTGATACCAATTGTGACTCCCCCAAAATAGGACCACACAACCCATTCTGAGTCGCCAAAATACACACTACAAAATTCAAATACAAACTTTATATTTACAACTATTACTCTGTCGTGCACAATACGACCACACATAAACTGTGAGTTTCAATATAAATAACAGTACTCATACTCCTTATCAATGATACGTTATATAAAGGTACAGTTAATAACTGTTTTAGGAATTAAAATCTTTGGAAAATACTTAAGAAAACCTTCGCACATGGGAGGCCATGCATCTAAGTTATAATAGATATCATAAGACTTGAGAATTAACCTTGGTTAACCCACTAGACCCTAAAGAAGAACGAGAAGATTACTATCCTATTCATGCCAATGGTGGGTATCCTCTTGTCATATAATTATCTCCATTGTCTCAAACTGAGCATTATATTCCAACCATACTCCAAGATTATATAGGTAGTGCTCATAGATATAATCAGCAAGTGAATGCGCACAACCATGTTTTATGATAACATGAATTTGTATGTGGTTAGACATCTTGTATGATAGTGGCAACACACCTTTCCAAAGTCAGGTTCTTATCACCCTATTTTTGTTCACCAAAATTAATTATTAAGTGACATATAAAATACGACACACCCATTTTAAGTCCTCAATACAACTATTTCCATACGATTTTATGGGAAACTTTAATAGTTATAGACCATCACTCTATTCCCCTATTATCCCCGCTCGTCCCAACTACACTCTTATTACTTGAAAGGAATTGTGAAGCAAAAAGGTGAGCACGAATAGCCCAGTAAGAATATCATGACTTAAGATAATTAAATTATCAATAGCCTTCATCAGTAATAAATTAGATATTTAGAACATATGGTAGATGATAAAAGTTTTCAACCATATTTGCAGCAGAACAAGCAATCCATTAGAAGAGTTAAGTAGAACATAATGTCTACTATCTTCCCTAAATTAAAAGTCTATCATCGATATTTTATTCATGTAACACCAATCAACAGTTCTTCAATGTACACAAGACAAAGAGAACTTTCACCACCTATTTTTACCTGTAACACCAAAGATTATAGTTAAATTCACTGTAGACACTCAAAATTTTTCATCCATGTTACTAACCCTGCAGGAGGGTAAAACCGTCTTTTACCTTCCAGAGACAACCCTGGAAGTTCAAACCCAAGTCAAGCCCTGGCACAACCCCGGGAGATCAAACTTAACCCCGGTCACAATATCGGGATGCCAAGTCAAGCCCCGGATGAATTGAGATGTCAAGTCAAGCCCCAATGACAACCCCGGTAGGTACAGCAGCCTCGGCGACAACCCCAGGAGATCAAACTCAACCCCGATCACAATACTGGGATATCAAGTTAAGCCCTGATAGAACCGTGGTGACAACACCGGGAAGTCAAGTCAAGCCTTGACAATAACTCGGGAGATGCAATCACCCCAAAGACAACCCTGGGAATCCAAATCAACTTCAAAGACATCCCTGAAGCATCAAATCATCCCCAGAGAGAACCCTGGGAGACCAAATCAACCTCGGAGACTACCCTGGGGAAGAACAGAGTCGGCTGGGATCAAATCTTGGAGACAACCCCGAGAAAACAGTCGAAAACCTGTCCAACACAGGAGATGACCCATGGAAGGGAAAAATGATTATTTTACCAACTTGAAGCTAAATCAGTCAAAAACAAGCCACATTGATGCAATGAAGGTCAGAAAGAGCCATAACATTGATCCCGAGTGAAAATAGCACAATACAGCTCAACGGACAAACTGCGAAAAAACAAAGATCTGGTTATAAACCCATCTTCCTGGATTCAGAAAAAGTTAAGTCCCAGGTCATTGTGTCGCTCTCAGAAACGGCTTTCCAGAAAGGTTAGCACGCCTTAAACGAACGCTCTGATCAAAAGTTAGGAAGGTTCGAACCTAACATCGCGTTGCTAGGAGTGCACGTACTTCGAGACGATGGGACCCACCAGGTGGGGCCCACCATGAGGAGCCGCAGCTTTACTCGCAGCAGCCGCGGGTACACCCGCTACCATTTTTGTCTTTTAATGAGACCCCCCACCCTTGCAAAAATATAGAGAAAAAAATAGAAAAACGCTCTAAAACTCTACCCATTTCGTCCATTAGCCTTACTTCTGGTACTCCAAACTTCAATTTTATTTTTTTAATATGTTTGCATACGTATATTCTACAACATACAAAAATTAACCAGTGGAAACGTGTGACGCCCCTAGAATAGGTCCAGTCAACCCAACCCATTCTGAGTCGCCAAATACATGGTACAGAATTCAAATACAAACTTTTATATCACACGGTCGCGCAAAATACGACCACACAATTGTGAGTGTCAATACAAATATGTAAAAAATATTAATATTCAAACTAAGTCCTCATTACAATTATTATCACATTATTTATCAAAAATAGTGAGGACTACTACTGCTCTAATTTGGACCATCACTCTGTCCCCCGACTAGTTCCCGCGACATTCTCATTTTCTGAAGAGAACAACAGATGAAAAGGGTGAGCTCAACTAGCCCAGTAAAGAATATTATGACTAAGATAATGGAAAATAAATTATCGTTAGTCTTCAATAATTCAGATAAAATATTATGGACAACAAGTTTTAGATCAATATTCGCAGCGGAAATAACAATTCATTAGAAGAGTTAAGTAGAGAATAAAGTCTATTATCTTCTATGATTTAAAAGTCCATCATCAATATTTTATCCCTGTAACATAAATCAATATACATTCGAATCAAATATTTATCTTTGCACTACAGGCCAAAGATATTCATTTGTATCACTAGTGGTCATGTTCATATCAACACCTGTTCATCTTTGCACTACGGGCCAAAGATATTCATCAGGTAATCATTCATCTTTGCTCTACAGGCCAAAGATATTCAGTTATATCACCTTTTAGAACTGAGGATGATGAAAAAAAAATATAAATAACGAATCCAGTGAAATACAGGACAAGATTAAGGATTCGTATTTTAGTTTATTCAAGTTCAAGAATATTCCATAATAATACTTTGTGGAGCAAAATTCAAGAATGTAGCTCAAAATTTATATCCAATCAAAGATAGTAACTATAACAAATAATTTGGACAAATAGAAGAAAATTTAATTTTTCCGTGAATAGTGTCGTATACGTGAATAGTAGCCCCTACGAAAAAAGTAAGAATTTCATAATAAAATCCATGACAATATTTTGGTATAATGATATTGAAGAGAATAACATCATTTATGAAAGAAATAACATCCCTTACCTCAAAAGAATAGTACCTCTGGCTGGAATATCGGATATAATACCAAAGAAAACTTGCACTGAATAGTAATACTCAAAGTATCTAAATACTCACAAAAATACGCTCGATATTATATAGAGAGAAAACTTCTGATTCTGATGTGATTTTCAATTCTAACCTAAGCACTCTATTTATAGAAAAAGCTTAGGATGCCAAAGTAGACTAAATTAATAAAATAATATTTTTTAAAAAAAAATTCCGCCGCCTGGCTGCTAAAAAACCAGATTTTTTTCAACAACCAACAAAAGTGGGGCCCACCCATAAAAAATATATTTATTTTCCGAAACTTCAATAATTCATAATAAATAGCCCATTTGTCAGAAAAAATATAAATTCTATGTTTTTCTATAGGAAATTTAATTCTCTACAACTTTGTAGAATGAAGTTTTTCCAAATTCCAAACATAAATTATCCGAAATCCATAAACGGATGATTTTCCACACCAAAATACTGATAAAAACACATCAGCGCTAATTCCTTCTTTTATATCCACAAAATAAATATTTCTTTATCATATAAATCAATAATTAATTATTCACAAATAATATTACAGAACTACAATATTGACAACCAGGTCATTCCAAGGAAAGGGGGGGCCTTCCGATAAGGACTTCTCCTTACTGGCGCGCAATTAAATAACCCCTCCTAGACAGAACTTCCTTAGACATTGTCAATAATGCCATCTAATAATATTATTCAAATAATATGAATTATTGAGTTGATCATGTGAAATACTGTGCAGTGACAATTATTGAATCAATAATACATAAATATCAACTGTAGCCATTATTGAATCAATCATATAAAATATCAACGTAGCAATTATTGAGTCAATAAAATATCAATGTATCAATTATTGAGTCAATAAAATATTATGCAATTATTGAATCAATAATATAAAATATTGAACAGTAATTACTGTAACAATAATTAAGTAAGTGCTTTCTCACGTAAGAATCAATAATTCAAAATACTGTGCAATACCGTGTGCTACTGTGCAACACCGCGTATTACTGTATTTTAACCACCGGATATTTCAACAGTACTAACGGTAACAACTACACCGTTATTTTATAAAAAGGTTATTTTTGTCGCTTTCTATATCCGACAGTTATTCCGTTGTGGGGCCCACAAATAGCTGCGCCGTCGTACGAATATTCCCCGACAACAAGAATATTCCACGACCAAATGAATATTCCCCGACAACAAGAATATTTTTTAACCACTTGCTCATTTTAAAATATTTGCACATTTCACCCATAACTTTTCACATTTATCAAATCAACACCTTACTATTTCGAAATAATATATAAAGAAAATTAAATCTTTATTCATAAAAGTTGGGGTCTTACAACCTCCCCTCCTTATGAAATTTCGTCCTCGAAATTGACGTACGTACCTGGTATGTCGAAAAGGTGAGGATACCTCGCTTTCATTTCCGATTCCAACTCCCAGGTCATTTCCTCAATAGCATGGTTTCTCCATAAAACTTTAACTTGAGGTATAATTTTCGAGCATAGGACATACTCCTTCCTATCCAAGATCTTGACAGGTACCTCCTCATACGTTAAATCTTCGGCTATCTCGTCTGGTTCTAACTCAATAATATGGTTTGGGTCTTTCACATATTTTCGAAGCACGAATATGTGAAAAACAGTATGAACACGAGACATGCTTAGAGGTAAAGCGAGTCTATAAGCCACATTTCCTACTCGGTCAAGAATCTCAAATGGACCAATGAATCGTGGATTGAGCTTTCCTCTCTTCCCGAATCTCGTAACTCCTTTCCACGCAGCAATACGTAACACTACATGGTCCCCAACATTAAATTCTAAGTCCTTTCGATGAAGATCCGCATAACTCTTTTGTCGATCTTGTGCTGTTTGTATACGTTGTCAGATTATTTGGATCTTTTCCGTAGTCATACGTACTAACTCCGGTCCCAACAATGTTGCTTCACCCACCTCATCCCAACATACTGGAGAGCGACACTTTCTCCCATACAATGCCTCGAATGTAGCCACGCCTATACTTTCCTGATAACTGTTGTTGTAGGAGAATTCCACCAATAGTAAGTACTTATCCTAACTCCCTTTGAAGTCTAGAACATAAAGTCTCAATAGATCTTCAAGAGTTTGAATAGTTCTTTTCGATTGTCTGTCCGTTTGAGGATGATAAGCCGAACTGAATCGTAAATCCGTGCCCATAGCTTTCTGCAAACTGATCCAAAATCGTGAAGTAAATCTGGGGTCACGATTCGAAACTATGGATACTAGGCATGCCATGCAATCTCACAATCTCATTCACGTACATATGAGCAAGACGTTCAAGGGAATAAGTCTCTCGTATCGGCAAGAAATGAGCAGACTTGGTTAATCTATCAACAATAACCCAAATCGCATCTATGCCTTGAGAAACCTTGGGAAGACCCGTAACGAAATCCATCGTAATATGTTCCCACTTCCATTTTCGAATTTCCAGTGGTTGCAATGGACCCTTCGGTACTTGATGCTCTGCCTTTACACGTTGACATGTTAAACATCTCGAAATAAACTGTGCGATCTCTCTTTTCATATTGCTCCACCAAAATGTATGTCGAAGATCACGATACATTTTGGTACTCCTAGGATGGATTGCAAACGGTGTGTTATGTGCCTCCATTATAATTCTATACTTTAAGTCAGAATCGTTAGGAACACAAAGTCTGGAGTTGACTCGAAGTATTCCCTCTTCATCGATTCTAGCTTCTGGAATTGCACCTTCTTCTTCATCTTCATTAGCTCCGCATCCGTAGCTTGAGCAGCTTTAACTTTATCAATCAAAGCTGGTTCTACGCGTATAGTTGACATCATCGCACTCGTTCCCACATATGATCTTCTACTCAACGCGTCAGCTACGACGTTCGCTTTTCCAGGATGGTATTGGATGGTATGATCGTAATCTTTCAACAGCTCAAGCCAACGTCGTTGCCGCATGTTGAGTTCCTTCTGAGTGAAGAAATATTTAAGGCTCTTATGATCCGTATAAATCTCCACTTTCTCTCCGTAGAAGTAATGTCTCTAGATCTTCAACGCAAAAACGACAGCTGCCAACTCTAGATCATGAGTAGGATAATTCCTCTCATATTCTTTGAGTTGTCGCGAGGCATAGGCTATGACTTTCCCATGTTGCATGAGAACACATCCTAACCCTTTGCCCGAAGCATCGCTGTAGATAACAAATCCATCCAAACCAGATGGTATTGTCAGAATAGGTGCCGAGATAAGTCTTCTCTTGAGCTCTTGGAAGCTCTTCTCGCATTCCTCGCTCCAAACGAATTTTGTATCTTTTCGAGTCAACTAAGTTAATGGAGTAGCTATTCGAGAAAATCCCTCTACGAACCTCTGATAATAACCAGCTAAGCCCAGAAAGCTTCGTACTTCGGTCACTGACTTAGGTTGCTCCCAGCTTTGTATTACTTCAATCTTCGCCGGGTCAACAGATACTCCACGTTTCGATACCACGTGCCCAAGAAATGCTACTTCCTCAAGCCAGAACTCGCACTTCTTCAGCTTGGCATATAGCTTGTTCTCACGAAGCTTTTGAAGTACCAGCTTCAAGAGGTGCTCATGATCTTCACGGCTTTTAGAATAGATGAGGATGTCATCAATAAAGATAACAACGAATTAATCCAAATATTCTTTGAATACACGGTTCATCATATCCATAAAAGTAGCAGGAGCATTAGTCAATCCAAAAGACATGACTAAGAACTCATAATGCCCTTATCGGGTCCTGAAAGCAGTCTTTGGAATATCCTCAATTTTAATCTTCAGCTGATGATATCCAGAACGAAGATCGATCTTTGAAAAGAATTGTGCTCCTTGCAACTGGTCGAATAGGTCATCAATACGAGGTAACAGATACCTATTCTTGATGGTGACATGGTTCAACTCCCGATAGTTAATACAAAGTCGCATACTCCCGTCTTTCTTCTTTACGAATAAAATAGGAGCACCCCAAGGAGACGTACTAGGACGAATAAAACCGATGTCTAACAATTCCTGTAGTTGGACCTTTAACTCCTGAAGTTCAATTGGAGCCATTCGATATGGGGTTTTAGAAATGGGTTTTATTCCAGGTTCAAGGTCAATAAAGGATTCAACTTCACATTCTGATGGTAGACCGGGAAGTTCTTCGGGAAATACATCAGGAAACTCATTAACAATGAAAATATCATTCAAATCTGATGTATTCTGGTTTAGATCAGTGACATGAGCTAAGAAAGCTTGACATCCGTTTTTCATTAAACGAATAGCTTTGTGACTTGAAATGATATTGACTGATTTTAGTGATTTGGTGGTTTGGATTCGCACAACAGGTTGATTAGGAATATGAAAACTAACAACCTTACGAAAAAAATCAATTTTGGCATGGTAAGTGGTTAACTAGTCAATTCCTAAAATCACGTCAAATGCAAGTATTTTTAAAGATATAAGATCAACAGGTAAGGTAAGGGTACCAATCTGAATCAAGCAAGATTTGTAAACTGTGGATGTAACAAAGGTTTCTCCCAACGGAGTTTCAACAAATAAGTCAAAGTCTAATTTATCAGAAGTCAAGTTCAAACGTTGAGCACAAGCAGGTGAAATAAAAGAATGGGTAGCACCGGTATCTAACAAGGTGTAAACTTCGCAAGAGCTTATGATTAGCTTACCCGTAATCACCTCGTGTGGGTTCCTCATGTTTTGGGTTGTCACGATAAACGCTCTTCCAAGAATCACCGACTTTGACTTGTCTGAAACCGCCTTTGGAATCACCACCCCCGCTGGACTTGGTTTCGCAACAGGACAATCACGAGCTATATGTTATTCTTTTCCACAGTTATAGCATGCCTTGAACTGTTGTGGGCAGTTTGGGCTGATGTGTCCCTCTTTTCCGCATTTATAGCATACGACTGGTGGTCGTTCTCCTCCCCTAGAAACAGTTGATGCTGGTGTTGATGTTGACGTCTTCACGTTCTCATTGTTGTACCTTCTCTTCTTGAAATCTCCTCTCGATTCACTTTTTCTACTATCATGGCCACGATTACCACCAAAGTGGTTACCGCTTCTGTCATACTTTCCTCCTCGCTGGTTATCATTGCTCCGATGACTGCTGCCACCGTACGACCTTGGTTGTGGTCCCTCGGTTGAACATAATCATTCTCTCGTTCTAACAACTGGGCCATGTTCACTACATCCGAATATAGAAAAAATTTATGAGAAATGAGGTATTGACGTATTTCGGGTTTCAAACCTCTTAGAAACATCCGCGTCATACGTTCCTCATTCTCCACCAAATGAGGTGCAAACCTGGACAGCTCCGCGAACTTAGCCTCGTACTGGGATACCGTCATGTTGTTTTGCTCGAGTCTGATAAACTCTACCTCCTTCATATGACGAATACCCACACAACTGTGAGTGTCAATACAAATATGTAGAAAATATTAATATTCAAACTAAGTCCTCATTACAATTATTATCACACTATTTATCAGAAATAGTGAGGACTACTACTGCTCTAATTCGGACCATCACTCTGTCCCCCGACTAGTTCCCGCAACATTCTCATTTCTTGAAGAGGACAACAGATGAAAAGGGTGAGGTCAACTAGCCCAATAAAGAATATTATGACTAAGATAATGGAAAATAAATTATCATTAGTCTTCAACAATTCAGATAAAATATTATGGACAACAAGTTTTAGATCAATATTCGCAGCGGAAATAACAATTCATTAGAAGAGTTAAGTAGAGAATAAAGTCTACTATCTTCTATGATTTAAAAGTCCATCATCAATATTTTATCCCTGTAACATCAATCAATATACATCTCAAATCAAATATTCATCTTTGCACTACAGGCCAAAGATATTCATTTGTATCACTAGTGGTCATGTTCATATCAACACCTGTTCATCTTTGCACTACGGGCCAAAGATATTCATCAGGTAATCATTCATCTTTGCTCTACAGGCCAAAGATATTCAGTTATATCACCTTTTAGGACTGAGGATGATGAAAAAAAATATAAATAACGAATCCAGTGAAATAAAGGACAAGATTAAGGATTCGTATTTTACTTTATTCAAGTTCAAGAATATTCCATAATAATACTTTGTGGAGTAAAATTCAAGAATGAAGCTCAAAATTTATATCCAATCAAAGATAGTAACTATAACAAACAATTTGGACAAATAGAAGAAAATTTAGTTTTTCCGTGAATAGTGCCGTATACATGAATAGTGCCGTATACGTGAATAGTAGCCCCGACGGAAAAAGTAAGAATTTCATAATAAAATCCATGACAATATTTTGGTATAATGATATTGAAGAGAATAACATCATTTATGAAAGAAATAACATCCCTTACCTCAAAAGAATAGTACCTCTGGCTGGAATCTCGGATATAATATCGAAGGAAACTTGCACTGAATAGTAATACTCAAAGTATCTAAATACTCACAAAAATACGCTCGATATTATAGAGAGAGAAAACTTCTGATTCTGGTGTGATTTTCAATTCTAACCTAAGCACTCTATTTATAGAAAAAGCTTAGGATGCCAAAGTAGACTAAATTAATAAAATAATATTTTTTAAAAAAAAAATCCGCCGCCTGGCTGCTAAAAAACCAAATTTTTTTCAACAACCAACAAAAGTGGGGCCCACCCATAAAAAATATATTTATTTTCTGAAACTTCAATAATTCATAATAAATAGCCCATTTGTCAGAAAAATACAAATCCTATATCTTTCTATAGGAAATTTAATTCTCTACAACTTTGTAGAAGGAAGTTTTTCAAATTCCAAACATAAATTATCCAAAATTCATAAACGGATGATTTTTCACACCAAAATACTGATAAAAACACATCAGCGCTAATTCCTTCTTTTATATACACAAAATAAATATTTCCTTATCATATAAATCAATAATTAATTATTCACAAATAATATTACAGAACTACAATATTGACAACCAGGTCATTCCCAAGAAAGGGGGGCCTTCCGATAAGGACTTCTCCTTACTGGCGCGCAATTAAATAACCCCTCCTAGACAGAACTTCCTTAGACATTGTCAATAATGCTATCTAATAATATTATTCAAATAATATGAATTATTGAGTTGATAATGTGAAATATTGTGCAGTGGCAATTATTGAATCAATAATACAAATATCAACTGTAGCCATTATTGAATTAATCATATAAAATAGCAACGTAGCAATTATTGAGTCAATAAAATATCAATGTATCAATTATTGAGTCAATAAAATATTATGCAATTATTGAATCAATAATATAAAATATTGAACAGTAATTACTGTAACAATAATTAAGTAAGTGCCTTCTCACGTAAGAATCAATAATTTAAAATACTGTGCAATACCGTGTGCTACTGCGCAACACCGCGTATTACTGTATTTTAACCACCGGGTATTTCAACAGTACTAACGGTAACAACTACACCGTTATTTTATAAAAAAGTTATTTTTGTCGCTTTCTATATCCGACAGTTATTCCGTTGTGGGGCCCACAAATAGCTGCGCCGTCGTACGAATATTTCCCGACAACAAGAATATTCCACGACCAAACGAATATTCCCCGACAACAAGAATATTTTATAACCACTTGCTCATTTTAAAATATTTGCACATTTCACCCATAACTTTTTACATTTATCAAATCAACAGCCTTACTATTACGAAATAATATATAAAGAAAATTAAATCTTTATTCATAAAAGTTGGGGTCTTACAAAACGTCCATTTGAAGCCCACCGAGTGGCAAAAATCCAGTGGAGCAGTCCATTGTAAGTTTTTTTATGATCAGAACTCATTTCTTACTTTATTACGTATATGTGAACGTGCATTTAAAATTTCATCTTCTGATTTTGCCCGAAACTCAGTTTCGTGGCCTTTTTAGCTTATCTTTTAAGTATATATAAGTATATATATACGTTTTTCTTCGTTTGCACATTCTGGATCGTCGATCCGTGGCATTTACTCGCTTTTATGTATGTATATATATATATATACTAACTTGTTCAGCCTGGATCGCTGATTCGTGACCTTTTTAACTGTATTATATATATAACTTACTATATATATACTAACTTTTAATTTAGTCGGGTCTGAATTGCTAATTCGTGGCCCTTTTATTGCTTTTATATATATAACTATATATAAAATTTTTCTGACTTCGTTTGGCCTGGATTGCTAATTCGTGGCCTTTTTCGCTTTAATATATATATATACTAACTGTATATATTAACATTTATATTTTCAGTTTGGCCTGGATTGAAAATCCGTGGCCTTTTACATCTTTTATAGCTATATATATATATATATATATATTTACATTCAGTCTGCCCTGGATTAGAAATTTGTGGCCCTTTACAGCTTTTATATATATATATATATATATATATATATTACATTCAGTCGAGCCTGAATTAGCAATTCGTGGCTCTTTCCCGCTTTTATAAATATATATATATATATATATATATATATATTTACATTCTAGTCGGGCCTGGATTTAAAATCTGTGGCCCTTTACAGCTTATATATATATATATATATATATATAATTTCCTTGTTCATTGTGATTAAATATTTGCTTCAAATATGAATTTGATATGAATTTGCACTGATGTAAATTTGGCGAATTAGATTTATTTAAATCTAGCCCTTTCTAACTTTCAAACGGTTCAAAATAGGTCCAACCGAAACCTGGAAGCTAGAATGGCTAAGATTTATTTAAATCTAGTATTTTTCTAGCTTTGTAAATATTAAAGCGACCTCGCGACCCTAAATCCATATCTAGCGAAAACGGAAAGCTTTGGCTATGCGCATGCAAGGATTTGTCTGGTAAATCCTTTGTTTTGTGATGTCTAGAGTACAATTCTCATTCTATGTGAATATCTGTGATGTACAGGTTTTCTTGGCCATTTTCTGTGAGCTTAGGAATAGTGGGATTGGAGATCAAACTGATCTAAATTCGATTCCCACAATGGACAACTCCGCATTACAAATGTATCCTGCCAGTTTTTCTATAAAAATGTATATCCGAGGGACCTTAAAACGGTTATCCGAATTTAAGGTCCCAAACATAGTGAAATATGGTTTGTAGTGCTAGAGTCACTTCGATGGCTGTCATGCCCATAAGAAGCCCAGCATTTGTATATACATTTTGTGGTCGAGGATGCTTCGCATCCCAACAATAAACATTTAAATTGAGCCAAAGGCTGAACAGAATAAAATGGAAGTATCGATATTCTACAATTCCTATGCGAGCATAAAGGTTTGAAAACCACCTTTCAAAACCCCATTTTCATATCTTGTCTAAACAAAAGGACTTTTCAAACAAATCAAACTCTTCGTATATATGGTCAACAAAGCATGGCACTACTTTCAAATCAAACAAATGTAGGCTCAATTACTTCCAGCATACACACGCACATTGCAATTTAAAAGGGAATTATTGAAAAGATGAGGTACCATGTTTTACGGGAGTCGGGGGGTGCCTAACACCTTCCCCCCACTTAACCAAGACCCCGAACTTTAAGAATCTCGATTTCAAGACCAAGTTTTGACAGTGTCCAGTAATTGGGCCTACTTGCAAAATCAAACAAAACTAGATTGAGTTGGTACAACCATTTTAAATCTACCAACTGGCGACTCTGTAAACCTTTCAAATTGTCGACATGATACATGTTGGCTTTTTTCTAAAAAACTTTTCACCTTTCATAAAACAGATAAGGGTAGAAAACAACAAATTTAGGAAGAGAGAAAGATCTGTCCAAAGAGACAAGATTTTTTCTCGACGTCGACAGGTGGCGACTCTGCTGGGGACAGTAGAGGGCTTAGGCCGCGCTCAAATCTATTCAAAATTTCCCTTTTCTATCTGTATATGTGTGAATGCTGCGTTTTACATTAAATGGATGTAAATGAATGCTTTACTTCTTTATATTAGTGCTTCGCACAATATCATCATTTCATACGGTGAGACGCGATGTATGTGAATGTATGTTGTGTGATTCCTTCACTAGGAGGCGAACCCGTCGGTGTTTGATTACTGGACTCAAAGGATACTAATCCTGCGACGCTCAGGAAAGGCACCACTCAGATCCGCTCCAATTGAAAGACCAGATTAACTTCCCTTCTAGTAGATTGCGATGATCTGGGGACCTTCATGCCGAAAAGCCGCTAGAGTAGCCTAAGATAGGTCAGCCTCTGATTAACCAAATTCGAAGGGAAGCTTCTTCATGCCGTCCTCTTTCAAGTCAATTTTCCAATTTTAATGTAAATTTCATAATGTAAATTACATTCCATGTCTTATGAATCCTGTCATGCTATCCTGTCATCAAAACAACTAACCTTTGTTTTACAGGATAAGATTAAAAAACCTCAAAAATAAGCACATTGCATAGCATGCATCCGGTTTATATATATACATCAAGATTAACACACCTACATTTATTATAGGGAAAAATTGGTTCTGTTACTAGATCAAAATCTAAGAAAGCACTAAGCCCCTCTCCAGATATGGCTTAAAGTGCACAACTTGAGTCCACCCCTGTCTCTAGGGAGGAGTTCGAAGGATTAAAGAACTAGATAGCAGAATTAGGTATTTTCCTCAAAGAGCAAAGCAAAGGCCTTCAAGGGAAACAAACAACCGGTCATACAGAAGTGTCTACATCTGGTGGCAGTCAAGAGACTGAAAAGAAGGATATAGAGACCAATAAGTCTTAGAACCAGGATCCTACCAACAAAACCTTTGAAATTATCAACCTCAACAAAGAGCATAAAGCTAATGATATTTTGAAGAAGGTCCAACAAATGGAAGAAATAATCCGGTCCATCAAAGGGACTGGGGCATTTGGGAGTGTTAATTACTCAGATTTATGTATATTCCCAGTGGCTCGTTATCTAGAAAATTTTTAAGTCCTTGAGTTTGACAAATACGATGGATTAGGAGATCCCTACACCTATTTAAAGATGTTCATTGGAGAGCTCGGATCTTATATAGAGGACGAGAAACTCAAAATGCAATTATTCTAGAAGAGTCTGACTGGAGAAGCTAGAGCCTAGTATACCAGACTGGACAATTCCAAAATTCATAGTTGGGAAGAGCTAGCACATGCCTTCCTCAATCGATACAGCTTCCAATCTCAGATGGCTCCAGACAGATATCAAATCACCAAAATCAAGAAACAAAACACTGAGTCATTCAGAGAGTATGCGTAACGATAGAGGCAGATGGCGGCACAAGTCACCCCTCTTATGACTAAGAATGAGATAGTCATGACCTTCATCGACATTCAAGAAGCTCCGTATTATGAAAGGGTCCTAGCAGGCATAGGAAAACCATTCTCGGAGATGATCAAACACGGAGAGATGGCTAAAATGGGGCTAAAGTCTGAGAAGATAAAAGATCTTACTGCCCTGGAAGCCGTGGCCTAGCATATCTAATCTGGGAGTTATGGGAGTAATCCCCGGAGAGTGCACAAGAAGAAAGAAGAAGAAGTGTCCTTAGTATTGCAAGGACAGGATCAAAGAGGCAATCCAAGCTTGCCTGTTCAAAGGAGAAACTTTTACCATTTTCAAGCTCCTGCACAACCTTCTAATCCTCCATTTCAGAAAAATTTAGAGGCCAGACGTCGAAGAATGTTCACCCCCTTGGGGTATTCACTCGAAAATGTGCTGAAACTGTTGACAGCACAAAAGAAGATTGTTCAACTCCTTCCACCAACCAGTTCTGGCAGATGGAATTTTGACCCAAGTAAAAAGTGTGCATACCATTCCGGATCCCCGGGCCATGATAAACAAGACTGTTGGTCTCTCAAGTACAAAATTCAAGACTTAATAAACAACGGAGAGACTGTGGGGACCAAACCAGAGCAACTGCATATGCAAGATAATCCCCTCCTTTAACACAAAGAGGAGAGTGTCAATATGATTAGCACGAGGAATGGAGAAGGATCCAAATACCTTCGTTATGTTGGAGAGTCAACTCAATCAAGTACCAATAGCCCAGACAGTTGGGAGTTCTCAGAAAGGTGATTTCTGATAGAACAGGAAATCAAGTCTATCAAAAAATAGATTTAACAACTGGCGGAGCTGGTCGTGTATCAACATCAGATAACCAGGAAGCTGATAAATCAGACCAACCAGCATGAAACAAGTCCTCCCACATCAGAAATTAGCCCCATTTCTATGAGGGATCATTACTGGTTTCATGAGCATGAACCTTAGGCCGACAAGGTGGCCAAGGAGGAGAAGTTCCAAGCTGATAGGGAGTTCATCTTCTAGAGGAATTTCACTAATTTGAATCAGCCTATGAAAGAAATCCTCCAAATGCTGATCAATGAGGGGATGGTTATAAGATTTGTTACCCCCGGTGAACCCTCGATCCAGGAAGTTCAAGCCTGACAGGATCTGTCATTATCATTCCAATGCGCCCGGTCATGACACCGAGGATTGTTGGGGGCATCGTCACCTGATTCAGAATCTGGTTAAAAGTGGTGAACTGATAAAAAGAAAATCAAAATTATGGTTATCCCGATGATGCAGCAATCTTTATTCCCATGGCATGGAATCAAGGAATAGTGGCTGTTATTTTCTGTGAGAAGGAGCTAGCCGTAATACCCCTCATATTGTAAGGAAAAGGGGTCCAAGAAAGAAAGAATCCCGTGAAAGTGGTTACGCCCGAGCCTCTAATACTGCCCTTCAGGCCACAATATCCTGTTGTCAGCCTGAAAAGAGTCCCATGGAACTATGGGAAGGATGAAGGTTCAACCTCAAACAATATTGCCAATGTATCCGAGGAAAACCCGTTGTACCTGCCTCAACGGGTGATCAATTCAGTCATTAAAGCTAAAAGAAGAATGGCTAAAAAGAAAATTGAAGAGTTCCTCATCAAAATGGGGTATAACGAGATCAAGGTGGTACAAATCTTGAAAGAGGCATCTAAACAGATATCCATCCTGGACCTGGTCTTATCCTCGGTGGATCATCGCAACATTCTGGTAAAAGTACTGGAGGAAGCCCATCTGCCAAAGACGGTGGATATCGAAAAGTTCTGTCACGTGATAGAACACATTTTCAGTAGCAATATGATATCTTTCACTGACGATGATTTACCAGCAGAAGGGAATGGTCATTGCAAGTCACTGAACATAGCAGTGATCAGGGTATGTAATTGGAGGAGTGTTGATAGATGGAGGATCGTCTCTGAATATCTGTCCCTACGACACCTTGGAAAGGATGAAGATTAACCCAAACCGGATCCGTACCAGTCATGTAGTCATTGGGGCTTTCAATGGATCTCGCCGAGAGGCTGTGGGGGAGATTGAGCTTCCACTGGAAATGGGTCCACATACGTTCTATGTCTCTTTCCAAGTACTCAACATTACCACTGGATACAATTTATTGTTTGGAAGACCCTGGATCCATATGGCAGGAGCAGTACCATCCACTTTCCATCATCAACTCAAGTAAATTATTAACGACAACCTAATCACGATAAATGCCGAACCAGAGTACCCTGTCTGCATACAGGGAGCCAAGCCAGTGATTAGTCTAGATTAAGGTATTGAACCTGTGATGAGTGGGTTTTATACCTACGAATTGGTATTCATTATAGCTTGATTCTTGGTGTTTTCAAGTATTTTTCCTCTCATTTTACTCGGGTATATACTATTGTTTGCAGGAAATGGAATGGATAGAAAAGTAGCTTAAAAGACGAGGTTTTCAGTACACATGAGGAGCATATCCGCTGGGGCGGGTCCCGGAAGAGGATAATACCCGCTGGGGCGGGCCTTGGAGATTTTTAGCATGCTGGACAAAGAGCACACCCGCTAAGGTGGGTGTGGTAAGGGCAAAACACCCACTGGGGCGAGTAGGTGCGCGACAGCCAGCTGCTTTCCTTGATCGATTTGGATTTGGATGCAATAATAGGGCATGTTAAAGGCTGTAAGTATAAAGATATAAAAGGGATATAAAGGAGCATATTGAGACACACTTAGCCATACACAAGCCCTAGCTTTAAAGATTTACTTGGGATGAAAATTGAAGCTTCATTGGATCACGAAGAACACAAGATTGTGACGACTGGCAGTGATATACATCATAGTTTATTTTCTCTCTATTTTACATCTTGTATTCAAAATGGTTTCTATTAAATGGATTATGGATTATGATTCATCGATGATGAACTAACTTTCTATTTAAGCCTATAACGAATCTTGTTATGTAATGGATGATTAAATAGCCTTTAATTCAGTTTATGAATATTATTTCCAGATTATTTGCAATGAGTTGTGCTTAATCTATATAATTGCTTGATCACCAATTATCCGTTATCCCATATGAATTCGAGAGATGACATATGGGATTGGAACTAGCCACAGTGACATATGTTTGTGATTTCTATGTAGTTGGGATTCATAATTCATGTATAGGATAGAGATATCTATGCATCATATGTAATCTATTAAGAACTTGATTTTAAACCTTATTCAATTGTAATTCACATAAAGATATAGTGGGTTAGTTAATTAAGGTGTCTTGCTTAATTTTATCATTTGTGGATTTAATTGAGTATGAATGTAATGCATTGAGAGATGGTTATATCTGCTTTAGTGTTCTTGATTAATAATCTAGAGTAATTGATATAAACTGAAGGAAAGTATATTATCTGAAGTGAAATAATAAGTGAAGTTATAGGCTTAATTCTTTAAAACTTGTTTAAATCCGGAGTTAGTGTTAAAATTGGTTTAAGTAGTAGTTTATTTAGAAAATCATCTTTTAAACATTAGTTTGATAAAGCTGAAATAATATAAAACTGGTACTTGTTTGATTGAATAAGAATTATTGTCTTTGTTCGTACGATATCTGATCTTATCAGTATATTACTTGTTGACCACGTACACTTGCGTGCAGCGCGTATAGAAAATACCCAACAAGTTTTTTGGCACCGTTGTCGGGGACAGTAATTGCGTTTATTACTTACAATATCAGTTTAATTAGAGAAGTTTTAGTTAAACATATATATATATATATATATATTAATTGTTATTTTTGTTTGTTTGGGTATTTCATGTACGCTCGAGTAGTGTATGCAAACTCGATCACAGAAACCAGAGTTGTTGCCTTACGAGGAAGACATCGACAAACGATTTTAGCGGTTAAGAAAGTGGATACAGAAAACTCAAGAAGAACTTGAAACACCAAACGAAACCATGGCTGAACAGGAACAGAAAACACTACAGGATTATGCGACTCCGCGGATTTTAGAAATTCAGTCCAATATCACCAGGCCGGCGATTAATGCTAACAACTTTGAGATCAAGCCTGGAACGATATAGATGGTGCAGAATAGTTGTCAGTTTGGGGTCTTCCGAATGGTGATCCAAACGAGCACATTGTCAGTTTCATAGAGATCTGCGATACATTCAAATGCAACGGTGTGTCAGACGATGCTATCAGATTGAGATTATTCCCGTTCACACTCAGAGACAAGGCGAAGGCTTGGCTGCATTCACTAGCACCGGGGTCAATCACCACATGGAATGACTTGGCACAGAAATATTAGGCTAAGTTCTTCCCGCCAGCAAAAATACATAAATTGAGAACAGATATCTCGTCATTTGCACAGCAGTAGGGAGAATCTCTATATGAAGCATAGAAAAGGTACAAAGAGTTGTTAAGGAAGTGACCACATCATGGACTACCACAGTGGATGCAGATGAACACATTTTACAATGGGTTAGGGAGTCATTGACGGACCAGCATCGATGCAGCCTCAGGTGGAGCTTTTATAGCAAAGAAATTTGAGGAGGCATGGGAATTGATAGAAACAATGGCTGCAAACAACTATTAGTAGCCGACTGAGAGAATGACTCAACCTAGGGTAGCAGGTATTTTGGAAGTGGACACAATGACAGTTCTATCGGCATAAATAGCAGCGTTATCAAAGAAAATGGATGTCATGTCTACTGGAAATGTGCAGCATGTAGCAGTTATATGTGAACTTTGTGCAGGTGAACATCTGACAGAACAGTGTATGATCAACCAGGCCACCCAACACCTATCAAAATGCATACAATCAGGGGGCAAGGAATAATCCAAACTTTGTGTGGGGCAATAACCAGAATCAGAATTAGCAGCAGGCTCCAAGACCATCATACCCCCTTGGTTTTCAAGAATCAAAATCAACAGGCAGATCCATATCAAGAGTAAAAGATAGATTTGTGGAAGGTAGTGGCAAAATATAAAATAGGAAATGAAGCGGCGATGAAAACTCATTTGGATGCGATTAAAAATCTAGAAACTCAGATTGGACAGATTGCGAGTGTAGACACTCAAGATTTTCCTTGCCCCGATACTCATCCAGTAGAAGGGTAAAACCGTCAATTAACCCAAATCCAATCCACAATATCGGTGCTCCAATCAAATCTGATTTCCAATATCGGTAATCAAGTTCCGACAGTCAATCGGACCATCAATCAAGTTTCGATAGTCAATTGGACCATCAATCAAGCTCCGACAGTCAATTGGACCATCAATCAAACTCCGACAGTCAATCGGATCATCAAGCTCAACCCCGGTCTCAACCCGAGAGGTACCAATCAGCCCCGGCAGGAACCCGAGAAGTCAAAATCAACCCGGGAAGTGCAGGTCATCCCCGATTTCAACCCGGAACGTCAGGCCAACTTCAGACATCAGCCTGAAGCATCGCAACAACTCCATAGAAAAACCTGGAATGACCACATCAACCTCAGAGACAACCTTGAGGTCAAAAGATTCGACTGGGATCCAAGTCTTGGAATCAGCTCCCGGAAGTCAACCAGCAACCATGTCGACACTACAGGCAACCCCGAGAGGGGTACAAAGGTTATTTTTACCAACTTTCAACGACTTGGTCAAACTCAAGCCAAATTGATGACGCCAAAGTTAGAATGAACCCTAACGACGATCCCGAGTGGTAACAACGCAAGACATTTCAACTGACAAACTGCGGGGAATAGAACCCATCTTCCTGGACCCGAAAAATGTTTTTTCCCATGTCATTGCAAC
This sequence comes from Panax stipuleanatus, assembly GCA_020205555.1. Lineage (NCBI taxonomy): Eukaryota > Viridiplantae > Streptophyta > Magnoliopsida > Apiales > Araliaceae > Panax > Panax stipuleanatus. The sequence continues at coordinate 99,835,957 of CM035116.1, read as the reverse complement.
ACTCTCGGCGAGAACTTTTCGAAAATGTATTGTACGCCTCAAACGGACGCTCCAATAAAAAGTTAGAAAGTTTTCGACCGGACATCGGATTGCTCAGAGTGCACGTACTTTGAGACGACCAAGCCGGACACGCAAGACCCACCTCTAGTGGCTGCACCTCTACCTGTGGCAGCCGTATGTAGAGGTACGGCTCCCCCCTCTATAAATAGAGGGGCAGCCCCCTCTCATTTGCATAAGCAAGAAGAGCAGCGAAGCCTTATCCGACTGATTTTTTTAACTTTTACACCTCTTCCAAACCTAAATATTTTCATTCCAACACATAGATATACCCATATACTACCACATATCAAAAAACCACCGGTAGATTTGGATGTTTAAGGCCTACGATTCGACAAAAAGCCCGTAGTACAACCCATTGTAAGTATTTTTACGATCAACAAGTCAATACTACTACTTTGCACTGTTTTACACCTGCACATCAAGTTTTATCTTCTAAATATGCTCGAAACTTAGTTCCGTGACCGTTTTCTTCAATGATTGATACATTTTTGTACATAAACTCCATTTTCAACATTTCTACAACTCGGATTGACGATCCGTCAGCTCCAGTAGCTTCAATGCACTAGCACACACCGTTTTGGCAACTTCGTCGGACTGGGTTATCTTCCCAGTCCGGGTTCGGCCTTTTTCTGTATATATTTAACTGTTTATGTACTAACATTTAAATTCTGTCAAGCCCAAATTTCAAATCCGAGATAGTTTACCGCTTTTATATATATTTACGCATATCTAAGCAATTTTCACCATAACTAGTCTTCGTACCAGTATTGGTTGACTACATTTTTGTCAATATATATATATATTAGTTCAGTCCGGACACAAGCGTGAAAACCCATCGCCCTTTTTACTATTTTTGCACACTTCGCCATACTGGGTGTTCTCCCTAGTCACTGATTGACTATTTTTCTGCAATTTACATTTTAGTTCGCCTTGGATCATTCTGTGGCCTTTTTACTGCTTATATATATTTATACATATATAAGCAGCCTTCATCATCACTGGTCATCTTTCCAGTCTTGGTTGACTACGTTTCTGTTAATATATATATATATATTTCAATTCCAGTCCGGACTTGCGAGTGAAAACCCATCGTCCTTTACAGCTTTTATATATATCTAACTATATATATTGCTTTGTTCAATTTATTCAACTATTACATTTAACATTCATTTGTATATGAATTTGCACTGACATATCTGCGAGCAAACTAGATTTCTCCAAATCTCACCACTTCTAGCTTTCAACGGTTCAAACAGGTCCCGATAGAACCTAGAAGCTATAATGGCTGAGATTTCTTTAAATCTAGTTATTTTATAGTTTCAGCTTCAAAAGCAACCTCGCGTCCCTTAGATCGCTATCTAGTGGGAACGAGACGCTTCGGCCTTACGGACCGGGATTTACTGAATGAATCCCTGGTTCTGACTATCTTGGGATATTTATCTACTTCTGTACAAACTTGAACTGTACAGGTTTTCTAGCTACTCATATGTGAGCCTAGGAATCGTGGGATTCATGATCAAACTGATCAGAATCTGATTCCCACGATGGACAAACTTCGATTTACAGATGTACCCTGCCAAATTTTTCTGTAAAATGTATATGCTCAGACCTTAAAACGGTTATCCGGATTTAAGGTCTCAACATAGTGAAAATATAGATTGTCGTGTCAGCGTCCCTCCGATGGTTTTCATACCCATGAGTAGATCGACACTTTATATTTCTGTGGTCGAGGATGCTTCGCAGCCTGATAAATCACCATTTATATGCAACCTTAAGGCTATAAAGATAAAATTGAGAGTAGCGATATGCATTAATTCCTATGTCAGTGTAAGAGTTTGATAAAACCAGCTTTCAAAACATCACTGTCAATTCAATTCAAAAGCTTTTGTAAATCAAATTAAATGATGCTTTTTGCAAATCAAATCAAAGATTGATTTTTAAATTAAATCAAACCATTCGTATATAGGCTCAACGAAGCCTGTCAAAGCTTTCAATCAATCCAAAGGCCCAATTTTCAAACAGCATTCACTCACGTATTCCAGTTTTAAGGGAAATATTGAAAAGATTGCGGTACCGTGTTTACACGGGAGTCGTGGGGTGCCTAACACCTTCCCTACACTTAACCAAGCCCCCGAACTCAAAACTCTGATTTCAAGGAACAAGTTTCGACAGTGTCCAGCAATTGGGCCTCTTTTCAAATCAAATTCGGTTGAGTTGGTACAACCATTTTCAAAACTACCAACTAGCGACTCTTTTTAAATCAAATCGTCGACATATACACATGTTGGCCTCTTTCCTAAAAAATCATTCAAAACCATTTTTGCAATAAAAAGAATAAGGGTAGAGATAACTTAGAAAGATCAATTTGAGAAAAATCGGGTTATAAACCGACCCGCGGTATTTCTTAAATTTTCCAATGTCGAAAGGTGGCGACTGTTGGGAAAAATCTAATTACGCACAACACGCAAGTATATGTGGTCAACAAGTAATAAAGTGAAAGTAAAGTATCGTTCCCACGAGGAATTATTTAATAAGAATCACCAAGTACTAACCCGTAACAACCTCAATCTTATTTAAACGAATGAATTTCAAATTATATAATTAAACTACTATTAAATTCCACTAGTTAAATTAAGATTACGGAGATTTAAGATCACAACTTCACTTATTACTTCATCTAAGTTAACATACTTCTCATCAATTATTCTCTCTATTCTGAATTGTTAATCAAGAACACGAAAGCAAATATAGCCACCTCTCGATGCATCATACCATACTCACTCAAATCCACAGATGATAGAATTAAGCAAGACACCCTAATTAACTAATCCACTATATTTCTATGTGAATTACAATTAAAAAAGACTTAAGCACAAGTTCTCTATAAGATTACATATGGCGTAAAGGCATACTTCTACCCTAAATACGAATCATGATTTCCATCTATGCAGAAATCACAAACACATGCTATCATGATCAGATCTAAATCTATACTCCTCAATCGATTTCATATAGATTATCACGGTAATTGATAATGAGTCAATTAAACAATTATTCCAAATCATAATAGACAATTTACAATAATAGATCACAATAATTGATAGAGAAGCATATTAAAATAAATTACACAATAAGATCCATTGTAATCTTAATCAAAGAATTAGTTCATTGAATTAAAACTAAGAATCCACAATTGAATACACATTAAAAATAAGAATAAGAATAAGAAAAAGAATTGAATCTGTTGCCGGCAAATTCGTCCTCCTTCTTGCTCTTGATCTGGATCTCCTATGGCTTCCAATTGCTTCAATCCCCAAATCTCCTTTCAACTAGAATTTATTATTTTAATTGAAAACTAAAACTAAAAACTAATCTAATTTATTAATAATAATCATCCCTACTAAGAGTAATATCTAATATATATATTTATGCTTCCCCCCGTTCAGGCTGCTCTCTCTCCTTTTATAATCTAGTCTCAAGTCTCCTTTTCATATCACAATTCTCGTGGCCAACCAATTTCCTTTGTTATTGCCTTTTACTAATGGAAAAGGAAATTAACAAGCTGCCTCCGTGTCTCTCCCTCTCTATCCGTACCAGGCTAAGTTATATATATATATATATATATATATATATATATATATATATATATATAATAATTGTATTATCATCCCAATTGCAAGCCCACTAACTTATCTCCATATTGCACAACTCCTACACAAAGAAGGAAAGAATCCAGCCCAATCCGAAAAGAAAACATGCTGCTCACGTGACTCATCATATTTTTTAGCCCAATCCCAATTGAAGAAGGACTCCAGCTCCTTTTATTTTTATGGTTTCAGCTGCCTCCTAACAGCCTACAATTTTGTCCGTGTCCAATCCAAGCAAGAGAGAGAAGATCAGCAGCTGCACTTGTATCGGGCCCAATTCGTATAAGAAAGGAAAATAGCCCAACTCACTTGTATAAGGTTCCTTTTCTTTTTCTTTAGTCATAATGTTGCAGCCCAATCCGTGTCTAAATAGGAAAGTAATAAGCAGCTGATGCCTTGTCCATTGTATATTTCATATGCATAGGCCATAATTCCTTGTCTCCACTTGCACCAATCCGTGTGAGAAAAGGAATTAAAACAAACGTGCTGCCGCCTACTAAATATATAAACTATATTATCTATTATATTATTCCAAGCTGCTGCTTCCCTCATTCCTTCCTTAACAGGTTAAGTAAGTCCATGTAATATAATACATATATGCACACTTATCATCCACGTGATAGCCCCAACGAATAGAAAAAGGAAAACCATCCAGCTGCTTGCTCCTTTTATATCACTATGCAGCAGTCCACGAATCATGCCCATGATGCACCTGTGTCCTAATAAGGAAAGGAGATATAGCAGCTGGCACTTTATATCATGCTTTACTTGTAGCAGCCAAAATCCAAAGCGAAATGGGAAAGTAATAAGCCTGCTGCCGCCTCCCCGCCCCAGCGGGGAGTTCTCTTGCCAAATGCCTCACCCCAGCAGGGGTGGGTACTGTCCACACTGTCATCATCTCGCCCCAGCGGGTAATTCCCTTGTTAATCCCCCGCCCCAGCGGGTAGCCTTGTCCATGCATGCTGAAATTATCCTTATAAACTACTTTTCCTCCCGTTGCCTGCACACTAAAATATAAAACCACGTAAAATTGATATGAAAATTACTTGAAAACAATGCGAATGAAGCTATAACGAATACTGAATTGTAGGTGTTAAACCCACTCATTAAATACCATCAAACTTAAGACTTTGTTTGTCCTCAAACAAAAACACACAAATTAGAACGATTCATTCTCTAACACTGATCCACTCAAGCAATACGTCAATCTAAAATTGATCAGTGGCCTCAAAGGTTACAACAAATGATACTCCAAAGAAAATTTCAAAATAATGTTATGTCTAAAATTTCAACACTTTCATCAGTTCAACATCTACTCATGATCCTTAACATGCGTGTGTGCATCCACATGTTTAAACTAGTCATGATTTACATAAGATCAACCAATACTCGTTAAAGATTTTTAAAAACAACTCTCAAAACTTCTTATCACATCAATCTCCGCTAATAAAGACAAAACACAAAAATTTTTCTTGAGGATCAAACGGATATTTTAACAATTAAGCACATATGAACCCATCCCGAGAACTTTAAAGCTGCTCTTTTTTCTTTTCTTTATCTTTTTTGTTAGTGTGTTTTACGCTCCATCTCACTTTTTCCATTGAATGAGTGCGTTTTACGCTCCATCTCGTGCCTGTGTTTATGGGGAGTGCGTTTTACACTCCATCTTGACCCACCACATGATTCAATTATTTAACTCGGGAAGGTTCCAAATTTTTTTCAAAAATACTCCTTGATTTCCCTCAAACTTATGTGAATGTCTAATTTTCACTTTGAATGATGCTCAAATAAGATTTCTCAAGTTGCAATGATATCTTTCATAAACATTTAGTCAAAAAAAATTTCAACCCCAACTAGCTAAACAAATGGATATGTATAAAAATTTTCAAAAAATTCGCAAGTAGTGTGAAACCAACTAATGAGTTGAAATATAGACTAAGCATGCTCATCAATTTTCCAAGAATTAACAACATTAACCACCTACTTATCATTGACCAAAATCAAATTCCATCAAAAACATTGCCCAATTGAATACTATACATGATAAATACCTCCAAACTTAAAACAGACATTGTCCTCAATGACTAAGATAGAAAAAATTAAAAGAGATGACTTCCCTGAAAATATGGCATTTTCCTCCTTGTCTGCTAAATCTGAAGAATATGCTAGGCATTGGAATTAATCGGGCACCACACTCGAGTTGGACTTGACTAACCTGTGAACACAATAGAAACAATTTTAGTAAATCCTAAAAAAAATGAAAATCTATCAAATAAGATGAAACCTAAAAATAAACTAAAATTAAAATTTAAACTTGGGTTGCCTTCCAGTGCTTGATTTATAGTCTTTCAGCCGGACTTTGTCTGGTCAACACTATCTAATTCCTCTTCGGAAGTTGAGGAGCCCTCCATCCATTAGTAGCAAATAATCTTTTGGGAGGTTCCCACACGCGATGGCCAGTGCATCAAAACCACCTAGCATTCTCTTATTCGGTCTGATCTCCATGAAAAAGGTCTCACAGGTAGGTGTTTTCTCCATTATGTATGTGATCGCTTTAGGGCATGGAAGCTTGTCACACACAATGAGCTCTTCGTCTATCTTCTCTTTCTCGTCCCACCATGGATTCAAAATTGTACTCGCTCTTATGTCATCAAGAGCTTCGCCGACAACATGACTACCAAGCGGGCATGGTTTTGCAAATCTGACTGACTCTTTGATCTTTAGTGGAGACCCATTTAGATCTTCGTCGACCTCTATTTCATTATCCCCAATTGTCTCCACACTTTCGATATCTTGTGGCTCATCCAGTCGCAGATTTGGTTCGGTTTCTCCTTCAGTTTCGTCATCCATGTCATTAATCCAAGTACTTGAAGGATGATTGTTTAATGCTTTGGTCATTTGCTCCATCTGATTCTCAAGATGTTGAATTTCCCTCCTTAGATTTCGATTTGACCTCTCTTAATTAATCCGCCACTCCTCATTCGACGCTCTGATCTCGGACAACGCTTCCTCCAGCCTTGAATTTTATTCTTGTGACAATGGAGGTGGACATGAAAATTCTGGTGTGTATGATGAATTTGGAGCGTAGTATTGGTCTTCATAATTGTAGCTCCATGAAGAATCCGGGTGATACCCCCAATCTTGGTGATAGTTAGGCTCAGCATAGTTGCTGAGGTAATCACCACTATATGGTACCGGTTCAAAACTGACGGTGCATTGATGACTCGAATGATTGCCAGCACAATAATCACACGTAAATGCTATCCTTCGACTACGTTGGGCTGTGATAACCTCCAATGTCTTCGAAAGCTCTTCAATCTGTGCTAATATTGTAGAAGATGTATTAAGTCCATCAATCCCTGTTTTCCTTGGTTGAGTCATGTTCGTGTATGGCCATTGATACGCAAAGTCATCCATGGTACCTGAAAAATAGTAAGATAGGAAGAGAATTAAAAATAAATAAAAATATTTAAATTAAGACTAATTTGATTGAAATTAATATTGGCAAATAAATATTAAATTAATTCCTCGACAACGGCGCCAATAACTTGTTGGGTAAAATCTAATTACGCACAACACGTAATTATACGTGGTCAACAAGTAATAAAGTGAAAGTAAAGTATCGTTCCCACGAGAAATTATTTAATAAGAATCACCAAGTACTAACCCGTAACCAACTCAATCTTATTTAAACGAATGAATTTCAAATTATATAATTAAACTACTATTAAATTCCACTAGAAAAATTAAGATTACAGATATTTAAGATCACAACTTCACTTATTACTTCATCTAAGTTAACATACTTCTCATCAATTATTCTCTTTATTCTGAATTATTAATTAAGAACACGAAAGCAAATATAACCACCTCTCGATGCATCATACCATACTCACTCAAATCCACAGATGATAGAATTAAGCAAGACACTCTAATTAACTAATCCACTATATTTCTATGTGAATTACAATTAAAATGGATTTAATCACAAGTTCTCTATAAGATTACATATGGCGTAAAGGCATACTTCTACCCTAAACACGAATCATGATTTCCATCTATGCAGAAAATCACAAACACATGCTATCATGATCAGATCTAAATCTATACTCCTTAATCGATTTCATATGGATTATCACGGTAATTGATAATGAGTCAATTAAACAATTATTCCAAATCATAATAGATAATTCACAATAATAGATCACAATAATTGATAGAGAAGCATATTAAAATAAATTACACAATAAGATCCATTGTAATCTTAATCAAAGAATTAGTTCATTGAATTAAAACTAAGAATCCACAATTAAATACACATTAAAAATAAGAATAAGAATAAGAAAAAGAAATGAATTTGTTGTCGGCAAATTCGTCCTCCTTCTTGCTCTTTATCTGGATCTCCTATGACTTCCAATTGCTTCAATCCCCAAATCTCCTTTCAACTAGGATTTATTATTTTAATTGAAAACTAAAACTAAAAATTAATCTAATTTATTAATAATAATCATCCATACTAGGAGTAATACATATATATATATATATACATATATATATATACATATATATATATATATATATACATATATATATATATATATATGCTCCCCCCCTCCCCCCTCCCCCCTCCCCCCGTTCAAGCAGCTCTCTCTCCTTTTATAATCTAGTCTCAAGTCTCCTTTTCATATCACAATTCTCGTGGCCCAACAATTTCCTTTGTTATTGCCTTTTACTAATGGGAAAAGGAAATTAACAAACTGACGTAGCGGAAGAAACAGAAAACTGCTATCAATTGTTGAACCGCGCACGATTGCCAAACGATAACCTTCTACAACCTGTTGATTCTATGAATACCAGGAAATAGGCAGCAAAATTCTAATTCAGAGAATTTTGGAAAAATACATAAATTTTATTATTCATCAAAAACTGCGGCTCCCCATCATAACAAGGTGTTTTAAATAGCAAAACCCTAAAAACAGAATCCAAAACGGAAAAGGAAAACTAATAAAGACAATTACAAAAATAACCATAAAACAGAAAAACGTCTTTTTGAAGGCCTAAACGATGGAATTTGACCAAAAAACCCTGTACGTCACGAGCGAAACGCTGGTGAGTTTTGACCGTTGACCCGTTTCCCATGAAATTAGGCTCCGAAAACGCCCAAATCCGACACTCCAAACTTGGCCGAAATTACCGAATTGCCATTGAATCAGATTTTTGCCATTAAATCAAATCTTTCCATAAACTGGCACGCTTGCTCTTCAACCGCATCATTCTCCCCAGGGTGGACAGAATTCGCCCTCGAATTGTCATCATCGGAGGAATCGCCCGTGTAAGGAATCAAATGCTTGACATTAAAAACATTCGCTGTACGAATATGACTCGGCAGTTTCAAACGGTATGCATTAGGATTGATCTTCTCAACAATTTCCACTGGCCCAACCTTCTTGGCAGACAACTTATTATAGTCACCTACAGAAAATCTATCTTTAGTAAGAACAGCCCACACATAATCCCCTACTTCGAACTCAACATGACGCCGTTTCTTATCAGCAGCTTGTTTATACTTGCCCGCGGCCTGCAGCAGATTGTCACGGACAGCCCTGTGAACCTCCTGCAATCCTGTCACAAAGGTTTCTGCCGTCCCATGAACTCGTGTCTTTGCTGGTAATGGCAGCAAATCAAGCGGTCCTCTAGGAGTAACAGAATACACTATTGCAAAAGGGCTAAATCCAGTACTCCTGTTAACTGCATGATTATGAGCAAACTCTGCCTGACATAACTTCAGATCCCAACTCTTCACATGTTCTCCAACCAAACACCGCAACAAATTGCCTAGCGACCGATTCACCACTTCCGTTTGCCCATCTGTCTGTGGATGGTAGGCACTACTAAAATTCAACTGTGTGTTCACCATCTTCCACAAGCTACGCCAAAAATGGCTAAGAAACCTAGTATCACGGTCAGACACAATAGACACTGGCAAACCATGCAACCTATAAATCTCTCTAAAGTATAATTGAGCAACACGAACAGCATCTGTGGTCTTTTTACATGGAATGAAGTGCACCATCTTAGAAAAACGATCAACTACCACATAAATAGAATCATTACCTCGCTGTGTACGCGGTAATCCCAGCACAAAATCCATACTGATGTCCACCCATGGCTGTGATGGAACTGGTAGAGGCATATACAAGCCTGCATTGGTTGCTGTTCCCTTAGATACTTGACAAACCCGACACCGTTGCACCAATTTCTCAACCTCCTTCCGAATAGTAGGCCAGAAGTAAGTAGTCTGCACCAACTGCAAAGTCCTGTCTCTTCCTACATGCCCCTCGCCATGCAGCTCTTGAAGGATCTTCAACCGCAAACTACAGTCTGGAACACATAGTTGGTTGTCCTTAAACAAAAATCCATCCTGCAAATGGAAATCTGTCCTCTCCCCTGCCCGAACCTTTGCCAAAATACCAGAAAAATATGGATCAGCTTCAAGTATTTCAGCAAATGAATCAAAACCAGGTACCTCCACAGAAAGTCGAGTTAGTAGTCCCTTTCGCCAGCTCAAAGCATCAGCCACTCGATTGGTAACTCCCGACTTGTGTTTCACCACAAAAGTGAACCTTTGTAGGTAAGCAACCCAACTCGCATGTCTAGCAGAAACTTTATCTTGACTATGCAAATGTTTTAAAGCCTCATGATCCGTATATAAGATAAACTCCCGCTGAAACAAATAATGTCGCCAATGTTTAATAGCCTGAACCACAGCATAAAACTCAACATCATAAGTGCTATAACGCAGCTTGGCACCCGAAAGTTTCTCACTAAAATACGCCACTGGCCTGCTGTTTTGACTCAAAACAGCCCCAATTCCCACTTTGGAAGCATCCGAATGCAACACAAAAGGTTGATGGAAATCTGGTAATACTAGAATGGGAGCTGTGGTAAGGCGGAATTTAATTAGCTCAAACGCCTTTTCTGCTTCATCTGTCCAAGCAAACTTCCCATCCTGCTTCATACACTCAGTAATAGGAGCCATAATGCTACTAAAATGAGGGATAAAGCGCCGATAAAAGGAAGCCAACCCATGAAAGCTCCGAACTTCAGTAATGGTACTAGGCCTTGGCCAATGCTTCACTGCCTCTACTTTGGACTCATCTACCTGCAGCCCCACATCAGACACAATGTAACCAAGAAACAGCACCCTAGGTGTCAGAAACACACACTTCTTAATTGCAGCATAAAATTTCTCCCTACGCAGAACATGAAGAACTTCTCGCAGCTGACTAAGATGCTCGCTCGGGTTAGCACTGTAGATTAAAATGTCATCAAAATACACAACAACGCACTTCCCAATGAAAGGCCTCAAAACTTGATTCATAACACGCATAAAGGTGCTAGGTGCATTGGACAACCCAAACGGCATGACCATCCACTCATACAATCCCTCCCTCGTCTTAAAAGCTGTCTTCCATTCATCGCCAGCCCGAATACGGAGTTGATGGTATCCACTCTTCAAATCCAATTTAGTAAACACAGTAGCCCCACTAAGCTGATCCAGTAGGTCATCCAATCTAGGAATAGGAAAACGGTACCTGACCGTTATTTTGTTGATGGCTCTACTGTCGATACACATCCGCCAAGTACCATCTTTCTTTGATACCAGAAGGGCTGGTACCGCACAAGGACTCAAACTCTCTCGAATGTACCCCTTGGCCAGTAACTCTTCCACCTGTCTCCTTAATTCTTCATGCTCTCCGGGACTCATCCTGTAATGAGGTCGCTCCAGATCAATCTGATGTTGGATATCACGCATTGGGGGTAATCCATCAGGCAGTTCTTCTGGAAATAAATCGCTGAACTCTTCTAGGAGTGGTTTGACTACGACAGGAACCTCAACCTCTTTGTCTACCACCCTCCCGATTAAGGCGTATACTATTTTCGTCTCCTGCACCACCTCCTCAAACTGTGCTAAAGTCAACAAACTAGCACTGCCTTCCCTTTCACAGTACAGGTTGACTGAAAAATGTTGTTTCTCAGCCAATCATCATCAACAGCCCTAGGTGTAAGGCAGGACCTCCTCACCACCAGCGCAGTCCCAACATCACCAGTCACCACCTCCTCATCCACGCCTTCTGAATCAAAGATCGGTTCACCAGTTAGCAAGGTTTCATCTTCGATATCATCACCCTCATCTATTTCAGCAAACATCGCCCTTTTTCCAGCTTTCTTGCACTCAGTCTGCCTGTGTCCCACTTCACCACATGCAAAACACTTGATACCACTTACTGGACCAATCCTCCTATTATTATTTGTTACTGCTCCCGTTTTGGCTATTGCCCCCGCCGCTGCAACCTCGCCTGAACGGCCAGTATTGACACCTCCTCCTAAATACCCAAAGCTAGCAGGTTGTCCAAAACCACCAGGACGCCTCTTCTCAATCTGCACAGCCCTCTGATGCGCTGCAGAAATAGACATTGGATCAAACATGTTGACTGTCTCTTTAATTTGTTCTCGTAAACCCCCAATATATCGGGCTACTAACTGATCTTCTGTCTCATGCACCTCGTTCCGAGCAATCAGCTGATAGAATTCAGTTGTGTATTCATCAACTGTACGACCTCCTTGCCTTAAATTCTGTAACTGCTGGTACATTAATCGCTGATAATTATAAGGTAGGAACGTCGCCCGCAACTTTTTCTTCATCTTCTCCCAGTCCGTAATTTTTGACTTCCCCAATCTAACCCTCGTTTGCCTGAGTTGCTGCCACCAAGCCATTGCCCTATCTCTGAGTCTGGTAGCAACCAAGGGTACTCGTTTATCATCAGGGACACCCTTAAATTCCAGGATCTCTTCTACCGTGGCCAGCCAGTCAATGAATTCCTCTGGTTGGAGGGTACCACGAAATTCAGGAATTTCAGTCCTCATACCCGTCTCCCAACGTCTCCTATCGTCCTCCACTGCATATGGTCGACGACGCCTTCGAGGTGCCTCATCATAGTCATCATCAAAGTCATCTCCTCCATCATTCTCTCTTGCGAAAGGGTTTCTCCGATCATCATAATTAGGGTTCCCCCCAGGATGAGGAATTTCCCTATTCTGGTTCGCCAACAACTCGCCCATCCTTAGCGTCAATCGATCCATCATAGTGTTCATCCCCTGCTCCATTACTTGTTCGATTCGCTGCTCGAACCGCTGCTCAAGTCGCTGCAGATCCTCACGCCCATAAACATCATCCACACGCGCTCTACGGGGTGGCATGGTGAATATGATTTAGGCTTTGATACCAACTGACGTAGCGGAAGAAACAGAAAACTGCTATCAATTGTTGAACCGCGCACGATTGCCAAACGATAACCTTCTACAACCTGTTGATTCTATGAATACCAGGAAATAGGCAGCAAAATTCTAATTCAGAGAATTTTGGAAAAATACATAAATTTTATTATTCATCAAAAACTGCGGCTCCCCATCATAACAAGGTGTTTTAAATAGCAAAACCCTAAAAACAGAATCCAAAACGGAAAAGGAAAACTAATAAAGACAATTACAAAAATAACCATAAAACAGAAAAATGTCTTTTTGAAGGCCTAAACGATGGAATTTGACCAAAAAACCCTGTACGTCACGAGCGAAGCGCTGGTGAGTTTTGACCGTTGACCCGTTTCCCATGAAATTAGGCTCCGAAAACGCCCAAATCCGACACTCCAAACTTGGCCGAAATTACCGAATTGCCATTGAATCAGATTTTTGCCATTAAATCAAATCTTTCCATAAACTGGCACGCTTGCTCTTCAACCGCATCATTCTCCCCAGGGTGGACAGAATTCGCCCTCGAATTGTCATCATCGGAGGAATCGCCCGTGTAAGGAATCAAATGCTTGACATTAAAAACATTCGCTGTACGAATATGACTCGGCAGTTTCAAACGGTATGCATTAGGATTGATCTTCTCAACAATTTCCACTGGCCCAACCTTCTTGGCAGACAACTTATTATAGTCACCTACAGAAAATCTATCTTTAGTAAGAACAGCCCACACATAATCCCCTACTTCGAACTCAACATGACGCCGTTTCTTATCAGCAGCTTGTTTATACTTGCTCGCGGCCTGCAGCAGATTGTCACGGACAGCCCTGTGAACCTCCTGCAATCCTGTCACAAAGGTTTCTGCCGTCCCATGAACTCGTGTCTTTGCTGGTAATGGCAGCAAATCAAGCGGTCCTCTAGGAGTAACAGAATACACTATTGCAAAAGGGCTAAATCCAGTACTCCTGTTAACTGCATGATTATGAGCAAACTCTGCCTGACATAACTTCAGATCCCAACTCTTCACATGTTCTCCAACCAAACACCGCAACAAATTGCCTAGCGACCGATTCACCACTTCCGTTTGCCCATCTGTCTGTGGATGGTAGGCACTACTAAAATTCAACTGTGTGTTCACCATCTTCCACAAGCTACGCCAAAAATGGCTAAGAAACCTAGTATCACGGTCAGACACAATAGACACTGGCAAACCATGCAACCTATAAATCTCTCTAAAGTATAATTGAGCAACACGAACAGCATCTGTGGTCTTTTTACATGGAATGAAGTGCACCATCTTAGAAAAACGATCAACTACCACATAAATAGAATCATTACCTCGCTGTGTACGCGGTAATCCCAGCACAAAATCCATACTGATGTCCACCCATGGCTGTGATGGAACTGGTAGAGGCATATACAAGCCTGCATTGGTTGCTGTTCCCTTAGATACTTGACAAACCCGACACCGTTGCACCAATTTCTCAACCTCCTTCCGAATAGTAGGCCAGAAGTAAGTAGTCTGCACCAACTGCAAAGTCCTGTCTCTTCCTACATGCCCCTCGCCATGCAGCTCTTGAAGGATCTTCAACCGCAAACTACAGTCTGGAACACATAGTTGGTTGTCCTTAAACAAAAATCCATCCTGCAAATGGAAATCTGTCCTCTCCCCTGCCCGAACCTTTGCCAAAATACCAGAAAAATATGGATCAGCTTCAAGTATTTCAGCAAATGAATCAAAACCAGGTACCTCCACAGAAAGTCGAGTTAGTAGTCCCTTTCGCCAGCTCAAAGCATCAGCCACTCGATTGGTAACTCCCGACTTGTGTTTCACCACAAAAGTGAACCTTTGTAGGTAAGCAACCCAACTCGCATGTCTAGCAGAAACTTTATCTTGACTATGCAAATGTTTTAAAGCCTCATGATCCGTATATAAGATAAACTCCCGCTGAAACAAATAATGTCGCCAATGTTTAATAGCCTGAACCACAGCATAAAACTCAACATCATAAGTGCTATAACGCAGCTTGGCACCCGAAAGTTTCTCACTAAAATACGCCACTGGCCTGCTGTTTTGACTCAAAACAGCCCCAATTCCCACTTTGGAAGCATCCGAATGCAACACAAAAGGTTGATGGAAATCTGGTAATACTAGAATGGGAGCTGTGGTAAGGCGGAATTTAATTAGCTCAAACGCCTTTTCTGCTTCATCTGTCCAAGCAAACTTCCCATCCTGCTTCATACACTCAGTAATAGGAGCCATAATGCTACTAAAATGAGGGATAAAGCGCCGATAAAAGGAAGCCAACCCATGAAAGCTCCGAACTTCAGTAATGGTACTAGGCCTTGGCCAATGCTTCACTGCCTCTACTTTGGACTCATCTACCTGCAGCCCCACATCAGACACAATGTAACCAAGAAACAGCACCCTAGGTGTCAGAAACACACACTTCTTAATTGCAGCATAAAATTTCTCCCTACGCAGAACATGAAGAACTTCTCGCAGCTGACTAAGATGCTCGCTCGGGTTAGCACTGTAGATTAAAATGTCATCAAAATACACAACAACGCACTTCCCAATGAAAGGCCTCAAAACTTGATTCATAACACGCATAAAGGTGCTAGGTGCATTGGACAACCCAAACGGCATGACCATCCACTCATACAATCCCTCCCTCGTCTTAAAAGCTGTCTTCCATTCATCGCCAGCCCGAATACGGAGTTGATGGTATCCACTCTTCAAATCCAATTTAGTAAACACAGTAGCCCCACTAAGCTGATCCAGTAGGTCATCCAATCTAGGAATAGGAAAACGGTACCTGACCGTTATTTTGTTGATGGCTCTACTGTCGATACACATCCGCCAAGTACCATCTTTCTTTGATACCAGAAGGGCTGGTACCGCACAAGGACTCAAACTCTCTCGAATGTACCCCTTGGCCAGTAACTCTTCCACCTGTCTCCTTAATTCTTCATGCTCTCCGGGACTCATCCTGTAATGAGGTCGCTCCAGATCAATCTGATGTTGGATATCACGCATTGGGGGTAATCCATCAGGCAGTTCTTCTGGAAATAAATCGCTGAACTCTTCTAGGAGTGGTTTGACTACGACAGGAACCTCAACCTCTTTGTCTACCACCCTCCCGATTAAGGCGTATACTATTTTCGTCTCCTGCACCACCTCCTCAAACTGTGCTAAAGTCAACAAACTAGCACTGCCTTCCCTTTCACAGTACAGGTTGACTGAAAAATGTTGTTTCTCAGCCAATCATCATCAACAGCCCTAGGTGTAAGGCAGGACCTCCTCACCACCAGCGCAGTCCCAACATCACCAGTCACCACCTCCTCATCCACGCCTTCTGAATCAAAGATCGGTTCACCAGTTAGCAAGGTTTCATCTTCGATATCATCACCCTCATCTATTTCAGCAAACATCGCCCTTTTTCCAGCTTTCTTGCACTCAGTCTGCCTGTGTCCCACTTCACCACATGCAAAACACTTGATACCACTTACTTGGACCAATCCTCCTATTATTATTTGTTACTGCTCCCGTTTTGGCTATTGCCCCCGCCGCTGCAACCTCGCCTGAACGGCCAGTATTGACACCTCCTCCTAAATACCCAAAGCTAGCAGGTTGTCCAAAACCACCAGGACGCCTCTTCTCAATCTGCACAGCCCTCTGATGCGCTGCAGAAATAGACATTGGATCAAACATGTTGACTGTCTCTTTAATTTGTTCTCGTAAACCCCCAATATATCGGGCTACTAACTGATCTTCTGTCTCATGCACCTCGTTCCGAGCAATCAGCTGATAGAATTCAGTTGTGTATTCATCAACTGTACGACCTCCTTGCCTTAAATTCTGTAACTGCTGGTACATTAATCGCTGATAATTATAAGGTAGGAACGTCGCCCGCAACTTTTTCTTCATCTTCTCCCAGTCCGTAATTTTTGACTTCCCCAATCTAACCCTCGTTTGCCTGAGTTGCTGCCACCAAGCCATTGCCCTATCTCTGAGTCTGGTAGCAACCAAGGGTACTCGTTTATCATCAGGGACACCCTTAAATTCCAGGATCTCTTCTACCGTGGCCAGCCAGTCAATGAATTCCTCTGGTTGGAGGGTACCACGAAATTCAGGAATTTCAGTCCTCATACCCGTCTCCCAACGTCTCCTATCGTCCTCCACTGCATATGGTCGACGACGCCTTCGAGGTGCCTCATCATAGTCATCATCAAAGTCATCTCCTCCATCATTCTCTCTTGCGAAAGGGTTTCTCCGATCATCATAATTAGGGTTCCCCCCAGGATGAGGAATTTCCCTATTCTGGTTCGCCAACAACTCGCCCATCCTTAGCGTCAATCGATCCATCATAGTGTTCATCCCCTGCTCCATTACTTGTTCGATTCGCTGCTCGAACCGCTGCTCAAGTCGCTGCAGATCCTCACGCCCATAAACATCATCCACACGCGCTCTACGGGGTGGCATGGTGAATATGATTTAGGCTTTGATACCAACTGACGTAGCGGAAGAAACAGAAAACTGCTATCAATTGTTGAACCGCGCACGATTGCCAAACGATAACCTTCTACAACCTGTTGATTCTATGAATACCAGGAAATAGGCAGCAAAATTCTAATTCAGAGAATTTTGGAAAAATACATAAATTTTATTATTCATCAAAAACTGCGGCTCCCCATCATAACAAGGTGTTTTAAATAGCAAAACCCTAAAAACAGAATCCAAAACGGAAAAGGAAAACTAATAAAGACAATTACAAAAATAACCATAAAACAGAAAAATGTCTTTTTGAAGGCCTAAACGATGGAATTTGACCAAAAAACCCTGTACGTCACGAGCGAAGCGCTGGTGAGTTTTGACCGTTGACCCGTTTCCCATGAAATTAGGCTCCGAAAACGCCCAAATCCGACACTCCAAACTTGGCCGAAATTACCGAATTGCCATTGAATCAGATTTTTGCCATTAAATCAAATCTTTCCATAAACTGGCACGCTTGCTCTTCAACCGCATCATTCTCCCCAGGGTGGACAGAATTCGCCCTCGAATTGTCATCATCGGAGGAATCGCCCGTGTAAGGAATCAAATGCTTGACATTAAAAACATTCGCTGTACGAATATGACTCGGCAGTTTCAAACGGTATGCATTAGGATTGATCTTCTCAACAATTTCCACTGGCCCAACCTTCTTGGCAGACAACTTATTATAGTCACCTACAGAAAATCTATCTTTAGTAAGAACAGCCCACACATAATCCCCTACTTCGAACTCAACATGACGCCGTTTCTTATCAGCAGCTTGTTTATACTTGCCCGCGGCCTGCAGCAGATTGTCACGGACAGCCCTGTGAACCTCCTGCAATCCTGTCACAAAGGTTTCTGCCGTCCCATGAACTCGTGTCTTTGCTGGTAATGGCAGCAAATCAAGCGGTCCTCTAGGAGTAACAGAATACACTATTGCAAAAGGGCTAAATCCAGTACTCCTGTTAACTGCATGATTATGAGCAAACTCTGCCTGACATAACTTCAGATCCCAACTCTTCACATGTTCTCCAACCAAACACCGCAACAAATTGCCTAGCGACCGATTCACCACTTCCGTTTGCCCATCTGTCTGTGGATGGTAGGCACTACTAAAATTCAACTGTGTGTTCACCATCTTCCACAAGCTACGCCAAAAATGGCTAAGAAACCTAGTATCACGGTCAGACACAATAGACACTGGCAAACCATGCAACCTATAAATCTCTCTAAAGTATAATTGAGCAACACGAACAGCATCTGTGGTCTTTTTACATGGAATGAAGTGCACCATCTTAGAAAAACGATCAACTACCACATAAATAGAATCATTACCTCGCTGTGTACGCGGTAATCCCAGCACAAAATCCATACTGATGTCCACCCATGGCTGTGATGGAACTGGTAGAGGCATATACAAGCCTGCATTGGTTGCTGTTCCCTTAGATACTTGACAAACCCGACACCGTTGCACCAATTTCTCAACCTCCTTCCGAATAGTAGGCCAGAAGTAAGTAGTCTGCACCAACTGCAAAGTCCTGTCTCTTCCTACATGCCCCTCGCCATGCAGCTCTTGAAGGATCTTCAACCGCAAACTACAGTCTGGAACACATAGTTGGTTGTCCTTAAACAAAAATCCATCCTGCAAATGGAAATCTGTCCTCTCCCCTGCCCGAACCTTTGCCAAAATACCAGAAAAATATGGATCAGCTTCAAGTATTTCAGCAAATGAATCAAAACCAGGTACCTCCACAGAAAGTCGAGTTAGTAGTCCCTTTCGCCTGCTCAAAGCATCAGCCACTCGATTGGTAACTCCCGACTTGTGTTTCACCACAAAAGTGAACCTTTGTAGGTAAGCAACCCAACTCGCATGTCTAGCAGAAACTTTATCTTGACTATGCAAATGTTTTAAAGCCTCATGATCCGTATATAAGATAAACTCCCGCTGAAACAAATAATGTCGCCAATGTTTAATAGCCTGAACCACAGCATAAAACTCAACATCATAAGTGCTATAACGCAGCTTGGCACCCGAAAGTTTCTCACTAAAATACGCCACTGGCCTGCTGTTTTGACTCAAAACAGCCCCAATTCCCACTTTGGAAGCATCCGAATGCAACACAAAAGGTTGATGGAAATCTGGTAATACTAGAATGGGAGCTGTGGTAAGGCGGAATTTAATTAGCTCAAACGCCTTTTCTGCTTCATCTGTCCAAGCAAACTTCCCATCCTGCTTCATACACTCAGTAATAGGAGCCATAATGCTACTAAAATGAGGGATAAAGCGCCGATAAAAGGAAGCCAACCCATGAAAGCTCCGAACTTCAGTAATGGTACTAGGCCTTGGCCAATGCTTCACTGCCTCTACTTTGGACTCATCTACCTGCAGCCCCACATCAGACACAATGTAACCAAGAAACAGCACCCTAGGTGTCAGAAACACACACTTCTTAATTGCAGCATAAAATTTCTCCCTACGCAGAACATGAAGAACTTCTCGCAGCTGACTAAGATGCTCGCTCGGGTTAGCACTGTAGATTAAAATGTCATCAAAATACACAACAACGCACTTCCCAATGAAAGGCCTCAAAACTTGATTCATAACACGCATAAAGGTGCTAGGTGCATTGGACAACCCAAACGGCATGACCATCCACTCATACAATCCCTCCCTCGTCTTAAAAGCTGTCTTCCATTCATCGCCAGCCCGAATACGGAGTTGATGGTATCCACTCTTCAAATCCAATTTAGTAAACACAGTAGCCCCACTAAGCTGATCCAGTAGGTCATCCAATCTAGGAATAGGAAAACGGTACCTGACCGTTATTTTGTTGATGGCTCTACTGTCGATACACATCCGCCAAGTACCATCTTTCTTTGATACCAGAAGGGCTGGTACCGCACAAGGACTCAAACTCTCTCGAATGTACCCCTTGGCCAGTAACTCTTCCACCTGTCTCCTTAATTCTTCATGCTCTCCGGGACTCATCCTGTAATGAGGTCGCTCCAGATCAATCTGATGTTGGATATCACGCATTGGGGGTAATCCATCAGGCAGTTCTTCTGGAAATAAATCGCTGAACTCTTCTAGGAGTGGTTTGACTACGACAGGAACCTCAACCTCTTTGTCTACCACCCTCCCGATTAAGGCGTATACTATTTTCGTCTCCTGCACCACCTCCTCAAACTGTGCTAAAGTCAACAAACTAGCACTGCCTTCCCTTTCACAGTACAGGTTGACTGAAAAATGTTGTTTCTCAGCCAATCATCATCAACAGCCCTAGGTGTAAGGCAGGACCTCCTCACCACCAGCGCAGTCCCAACATCACCAGTCACCACCTCCTCATCCACGCCTTCTGAATCAAAGATCGGTTCACCAGTTAGCAAGGTTTCATCTTCGATATCATCACCCTCATCTATTTCAGCAAACATCGCCCTTTTTCCAGCTTTCTTGCACTCAGTCTGCCTGTGTCCCACTTCACCACATGCAAAACACTTGATACCACTTACTGGACCAATCCTCCTATTATTATTTGTTACTGCTCCCGTTTTGGCTATTGCCCCCGCCGCTGCAACCTCGCCTGAACGGCCAGTATTGACACCTCCTCCTAAATACCCAAAGCTAGCAGGTTGTCCAAAACCACCAGGACGCCTCTTCTCAATCTGCACAGCCCTCTGATGCGCTGCAGAAATAGACATTGGATCAAACATGTTGACTGTCTCTTTAATTTGTTCTCGTAAACCCCCAATATATCGGGCTACTAACTGATCTTCTGTCTCATGCACCTCGTTCCGAGCAATCAGCTGATAGAATTCAGTTGTGTATTCATCAACTGTACGACCTCCTTGCCTTAAATTCTGTAACTGCTGGTACATTAATCGCTGATAATTATAAGGTAGGAACGTCGCCCGCAACTTTTTCTTCATCTTCTCCCAGTCCGTAATTTTTGACTTCCCCAATCTAACCCTCGTTTGCCTGAGTTGCTGCCACCAAGCCATTGCCCTATCTCTGAGTCTGGTAGCAACCAAGGGTACTCGTTTATCATCAGGGACACCCTTAAATTCCAGGATCTCTTCTACCGTGGCCAGCCAGTCAATGAATTCCTCTGGTTGGAGGGTACCACGAAATTCAGGAATTTCAGTCCTCATACCCGTCTCCCAACGTCTCCTATCGTCCTCCACTGCATATGGTCGACGACGCCTTCGAGGTGCCTCATCATAGTCATCATCAAAGTCATCTCCTCCATCATTCTCTCTTGCGAAAGGGTTTCTCCGATCATCATAATTAGGGTTCCCCCCAGGATGAGGAATTTCCCTATTCTGGTTCGCCAACAACTCGCCCATCCTTAGCGTCAATCGATCCATCATAGTGTTCATCCCCTGCTCCATTACTTGTTCGATTCGCTGCTCGAACCGCTGCTCAAGTCGCTGCAGATCCTCACGCCCATAAACATCATCCACACGCGCTCTACGGGGTGGCATGGTGAATATGATTTAGGCTTTGATACCAACTGACGTAGCGGAAGAAACAGAAAACTGCTATCAATTGTTGAACCGCGCACGATTGCCAAACGATAACCTTCTACAACCTGTTGATTCTATGAATACCAGGAAATAGGCAGCAAAATTCTAATTCAGAGAATTTTGGAAAAATACATAAATTTTATTATTCATCAAAAACTGCGGCTCCCCATCATAACAAGGTGTTTTAAATAGCAAAACCCTAAAAACAGAATCCAAAACGGAAAAGGAAAACTAATAAAGACAATTACAAAAATAACCATAAAACAGAAAAATGTCTTTTTGAAGGCCTAAACGATGGAATTTGACCAAAAAACCCTGTACGTCACGAGCGAAGCGCTGGTGAGTTTTGACCGTTGACCCGTTTCCCATGAAATTAGGCTCCGAAAACGCCCAAATCCGACACTCCAAACTTGGCCGAAATTACCGAATTGCCATTGAATCAGATTTTTGCCATTAAATCAAATCTTTCCATAAACTGGCACGCTTGCTCTTCAACCGCATCATTCTCCCCAGGGTGGACAGAATTCGCCCTCGAATTGTCATCATCGGAGGAATCGCCCGTGTAAGGAATCAAATGCTTGACATTAAAAACATTCGCTGTACGAATATGACTCGGCAGTTTCAAACGGTATGCATTAGGATTGATCTTCTCAATAATTTCCACTGGCCCAACCTTCTTGGCAGACAACTTATTATAGTCACCTACAGAAAATCTATCTTTAGTAAGAACAGCCCACACATAATCCCCTACTTCGAACTCAACATGACGCCGTTTCTTATCAGCAGCTTGTTTATACTTGCCCGCGGCCTGCAGCAGATTGTCACGGACAGCCCTGTGAACCTCCTGCAATCCTGTCACAAAGGTTTCTGCCGTCCCATGAACTCGTGTCTTTGCTGGTAATGGCAGCAAATCAAGCGGTCCTCTAGGAGTAACAGAATACACTATTGCAAAAGGGCTAAATCCAGTACTCCTGTTAACTGCATGATTATGAGCAAACTCTGCCTGACATAACTTCAGATCCCAACTCTTCACATGTTCTCCAACCAAACACCGCAACAAATTGCCTAGCGACCGATTCACCACTTCCGTTTGCCCATCTGTCTGTGGATGGTAGGCACTACTAAAATTCAACTGTGTGTTCACCATCTTCCACAAGCTACGCCAAAAATGGCTAAGAAACCTAGTATCACGGTCAGACACAATAGACACTGGCAAACCATGCAACCTATAAATCTCTCTAAAGTATAATTGAGCAACACGAACAGCATCTGTGGTCTTTTTACATGGAATGAAGTGCACCATCTTAGAAAAACGATCAACTACCACATAAATAGAATCATTACCTCGCTGTGTACGCGGTAATCCCAGCACAAAATCCATACTGATGTCCACCCATGGCTGTGATGGAACTGGTAGAGGCATATACAAGCCTGCATTGGTTGCTGTTCCCTTAGATACTTGACAAACCCGACACCGTTGCACCAATTTCTCAACCTCCTTCCGAATAGTAGGCCAGAAGTAAGTAGTCTGCACCAACTGCAAAGTCCTGTCTCTTCCTACATGCCCCTCGCCATGCAGCTCTTGAAGGATCTTCAACCGCAAACTACAGTCTGGAACACATAGTTGGTTGTCCTTAAACAAAAATCCATCCTGCAAATGGAAATCTGTCCTCTCCCCTGCCCGAACCTTTGCCAAAATACCAGAAAAATATGGATCAGCTTCAAGTATTTCAGCAAATGAATCAAAACCAGGTACCTCCACAGAAAGTCGAGTTAGTAGTCCCTTTCGCCTGCTCAAAGCATCAGCCACTCGATTGGTAACTCCCGACTTGTGTTTCACCACAAAAGTGAACCTTTGTAGGTAAGCAACCCAACTCGCATGTCTAGCAGAAACTTTATCTTGACTATGCAAATGTTTTAAAGCCTCATGATCCGTATATAAGATAAACTCCCGCTGAAACAAATAATGTCGCCAATGTTTAATAGCCTGAACCACAGCATAAAACTCAACATCATAAGTGCTATAACGCAGCTTGGCACCCGAAAGTTTCTCACTAAAATACGCCACTGGCCTGCTGTTTTGACTCAAAACAGCCCCAATTCCCACTTTGGAAGCATCCGAATGCAACACAAAAGGTTGATGGAAATCTGGTAATACTAGAATGGGAGCTGTGGTAAGGCGGAATTTAATTAGCTCAAACGCCTTTTCTGCTTCATCTGTCCAAGCAAACTTCCCATCCTGCTTCATACACTCAGTAATAGGAGCCATAATGCTACTAAAATGAGGGATAAAGCGCCGATAAAAGGAAGCCAACCCATGAAAGCTCCGAACTTCAGTAATGGTACTAGGCCTTGGCCAATGCTTCACTGCCTCTACTTTGGACTCATCTACCTGCAGCCCCACATCAGACACAATGTAACCAAGAAACAGCACCCTAGGTGTCAGAAACACACACTTCTTAATTGCAGCATAAAATTTCTCCCTACGCAGAACATGAAGAACTTCTCGCAGCTGACTAAGATGCTCGCTCGGGTTAGCACTGTAGATTAAAATGTCATCAAAATACACAACAACGCACTTCCCAATGAAAGGCCTCAAAACTTGATTCATAACACGCATAAAGGTGCTAGGTGCATTGGACAACCCAAACGGCATGACCATCCACTCATACAATCCCTCCCTCGTCTTAAAAGCTGTCTTCCATTCAACGCCAGCCCGAATACGGAGTTGATGGTATCCACTCTTCAAATCCAATTTAGTAAACACAGTAGCCCCACTAAGCTGATCCAGTAGGTCATCCAATCTAGGAATAGGAAAACGGTACCTGACCGTTATTTTGTTGATGGCTCTACTGTCGATACACATCCGCCAAGTACCATCTTTCTTTGATACCAGAAGGGCTGGTACCGCACAAGGACTCAAACTCTCTCGAATGTACCCCTTGGCCAGTAACTCTTCCACCTGTCTCCTTAATTCTTCATGCTCTCCGGGACTCATCCTGTAATGAGGTCGCTCCAGATCAATCTGATGTTGGATATCACGCATTGGGGGTAATCCATCAGGCAGTTCTTCTGGAAATAAATCGCTGAACTCTTCTAGGAGTGGTTTGACTACGACAGGAACCTCAACCTCTTTGTCTACCACCCTCCCGATTAAGGCGTATACTATTTTCGTCTCCTGCACCACCTCCTCAAACTGTGCTAAAGTCAACAAACTAGCACTGCCTTCCCTTTCACAGTACAGGTTGACTGAAAAATGTTGTTTCTCAGCCAATCATCATCAACAGCCCTAGGTGTAAGGCAGGACCTCCTCACCACCAGCGCAGTCCCAACATCACCAGTCACCACCTCCTCATCCACGCCTTCTGAATCAAAGATCGGTTCACCAGTTAGCAAGGTTTCATCTTCGATATCATCACCCTCATCTATTTCAGCAAACATCGCCCTTTTTCCAGCTTTCTTGCACTCAGTCTGCCTGTGTCCCACTTCACCACATGCAAAACACTTGATACCACTTACTGGACCAATCCTCCTATTATTATTTGTTACTGCTCCCGTTTTGGCTATTGCCCCCGCCGCTGCAACCTCGCCTGAACGGCCAGTATTGACACCTCCTCCTAAATACCCAAAGCTAGCAGGTTGTCCAAAACCACCAGGACGCCTCTTCTCAATCTGCACAGCCCTCTGATGCGCTGCAGAAATAGACATTGGATCAAACATGTTGACTGTCTCTTTAATTTGTTCTCGTAAACCCCCAATATATCGGGCTACTAACTGATCTTCTGTCTCATGCACCTCGTTCCGAGCAATCAGCTGATAGAATTCAGTTGTGTATTCATCAACTGTACGACCTCCTTGCCTTAAATTCTGTAACTGCTGGTACATTAATCGCTGATAATTATAAGGTAGGAACGTCGCCCGCAACTTTTTCTTCATCTTCTCCCAGTCCGTAATTTTTGACTTCCCCAATCTAACCCTCGTTTGCCTGAGTTGCTGCCACCAAGCCATTGCCCTATCTCTGAGTCTGGTAGCAACCAAGGGTACTCGTTTATCATCAGGGACACCCTTAAATTCCAGGATCTCTTCTACCGTGGCCAGCCAGTCAATGAATTCCTCTGGTTGGAGGGTACCACGAAATTCAGGAATTTCAGTCCTCATACCCGTCTCCCAACGTCTCCTATCGTCCTCCACTGCATATGGTCGACGACGCCTTCGAGGTGCCTCATCATAGTCATCATCAAAGTCATCTCCTCCATCATTCTCTCTTGCGAAAGGGTTTCTCCGATCATCATAATTAGGGTTCCCCCCAGGATGAGGAATTTCCCTATTCTGGTTCGCCAACAACTCGCCCATCCTTAGCGTCAATCGATCCATCATAGTGTTCATCCCCTGCTCCATTACTTGTTCGATTCGCTGCTCGAACCGCTGCTCAAGTCGCTGCAGATCCTCACGCCCATAAACATCATCCACACGCGCTCTACGGGGTGGCATGGTGAATATGATTTAGGCTTTGATACCAACTGACGTAGCGGAAGAAACAGAAAACTGCTATCAATTGTTGAACCGCGCACGATTGCCAAACGATAACCTTCTACAACCTGTTGATTCTATGAATACCAGGAAATAGGCAGCAAAATTCTAATTCAGAGAATTTTGGAAAAATACATAAATTTTATTATTCATCAAAAACTGCGGCTCCCCATCATAACAAGGTGTTTTAAATAGCAAAACCCTAAAAACAGAATCCAAAACGGAAAAGGAAAACTAATAAAGACAATTACAAAAATAACCATAAAACAGAAAAATGTCTTTTTGAAGGCCTAAACGATGGAATTTGACCAAAAAACCCTGTACGTCACGAGCGAAGCGCTGGTGAGTTTTGACCGTTGACCCGTTTCCCATGAAATTAGGCTCCGAAAACGCCCAAATCCGACACTCCAAACTTGGCCGAAATTACCGAATTGCCATTGAATCAGATTTTTGCCATTAAATCAAATCTTTCCATAAACTGGCACGCTTGCTCTTCAACCGCATCATTCTCCCCAGGGTGGACAGAATTCGCCCTCGAATTGTCATCATCGGAGGAATCGCCCGTGTAAGGAATCAAATGCTTGACATTAAAAACATTCGCTGTACGAATATGACTCGGCAGTTTCAAACGGTATGCATTAGGATTGATCTTCTCAATAATTTCCACTGGCCCAACCTTCTTGGCAGACAACTTATTATAGTCACCTACAGAAAATCTATCTTTAGTAAGAACAGCCCACACATAATCCCCTACTTCGAACTCAACATGACGCCGTTTCTTATCAGCAGCTTGTTTATACTTGCCCGCGGCCTGCAGCAGATTGTCACGGACAGCCCTGTGAACCTCCTGCAATCCTGTCACAAAGGTTTCTGCCGTCCCATGAACTCGTGTCTTTGCTGGTAATGGCAGCAAATCAAGCGGTCCTCTAGGAGTAACAGAATACACTATTGCAAAAGGGCTAAATCCAGTACTCCTGTTAACTGCATGATTATGAGCAAACTCTGCCTGACATAACTTCAGATCCCAACTCTTCACATGTTCTCCAACCAAACACCGCAACAAATTGCCTAGCGACCGATTCACCACTTCCGTTTGCCCATCTGTCTGTGGATGGTAGGCACTACTAAAATTCAACTGTGTGTTCACCATCTTCCACAAGCTACGCCAAAAATGGCTAAGAAACCTAGTATCACGGTCAGACACAATAGACACTGGCAAACCATGCAACCTATAAATCTCTCTAAAGTATAATTGAGCAACACGAACAGCATCTGTGGTCTTTTTACATGGAATGAAGTGCACCATCTTAGAAAAACGATCAACTACCACATAAATAGAATCATTACCTCGCTGTGTACGCGGTAATCCCAGCACAAAATCCATACTGATGTCCACCCATGGCTGTGATGGAACTGGTAGAGGCATATACAAGCCTGCATTGGTTGCTGTTCCCTTAGATACTTGACAAACCCGACACCGTTGCACCAATTTCTCAACCTCCTTCCGAATAGTAGGCCAGAAGTAAGTAGTCTGCACCAACTGCAAAGTCCTGTCTCTTCCTACATGCCCCTCGCCATGCAGCTCTTGAAGGATCTTCAACCGCAAACTACAGTCTGGAACACATAGTTGGTTGTCCTTAAACAAAAATCCATCCTGCAAATGGAAATCTGTCCTCTCCCCTGCCCGAACCTTTGCCAAAATACCAGAAAAATATGGATCAGCTTCAAGTATTTCAGCAAATGAATCAAAACCAGGTACCTCCACAGAAAGTCGAGTTAGTAGTCCCTTTCGCCTGCTCAAAGCATCAGCCACTCGATTGGTAACTCCCGACTTGTGTTTCACCACAAAAGTGAACCTTTGTAGGTAAGCAACCCAACTCGCATGTCTAGCAGAAACTTTATCTTGACTATGCAAATGTTTTAAAGCCTCATGATCCGTATATAAGATAAACTCCCGCTGAAACAAATAATGTCGCCAATGTTTAATAGCCTGAACCACAGCATAAAACTCAACATCATAAGTGCTATAACGCAGCTTGGCACCCGAAAGTTTCTCACTAAAATACGCCACTGGCCTGCTGTTTTGACTCAAAACAGCCCCAATTCCCACTTTGGAAGCATCCGAATGCAACACAAAAGGTTGATGGAAATCTGGTAATACTAGAATGGGAGCTGTGGTAAGGCGGAATTTAATTAGCTCAAACGCCTTTTCTGCTTCATCTGTCCAAGCAAACTTCCCATCCTGCTTCATACACTCAGTAATAGGAGCCATAATGCTACTAAAATGAGGGATAAAGCGCCGATAAAAGGAAGCCAACCCATGAAAGCTCCGAACTTCAGTAATGGTACTAGGCCTTGGCCAATGCTTCACTGCCTCTACTTTGGACTCATCTACCTGCAGCCCCACATCAGACACAATGTAACCAAGAAACAGCACCCTAGGTGTCAGAAACACACACTTCTTAATTGCAGCATAAAATTTCTCCCTACGCAGAACATGAAGAACTTCTCGCAGCTGACTAAGATGCTCGCTCGGGTTAGCACTGTAGATTAAAATGTCATCAAAATACACAACAACGCACTTCCCAATGAAAGGCCTCAAAACTTGATTCATAACACGCATAAAGGTGCTAGGTGCATTGGACAACCCAAACGGCATGACCATCCACTCATACAATCCCTCCCTCGTCTTAAAAGCTGTCTTCCATTCATCGCCAGCCCGAATACGGAGTTGATGGTATCCACTCTTCAAATCCAATTTAGTAAACACAGTAGCCCCACTAAGCTGATCCAGTAGGTCATCCAATCTAGGAATAGGAAAACGGTACCTGACCGTTATTTTGTTGATGGCTCTACTGTCGATACACATCCGCCAAGTACCATCTTTCTTTGATACCAGAAGGGCTGGTACCGCACAAGGACTCAAACTCTCTCGAATGTACCCCTTGGCCAGTAACTCTTCCACCTGTCTCCTTAATTCTTCATGCTCTCCGGGACTCATCCTGTAATGAGGTCGCTCCAGATCAATCTGATGTTGGATATCACGCATTGGGGGTAATCCATCAGGCAGTTCTTCTGGAAATAAATCGCTGAACTCTTCTAGGAGTGGTTTGACTACGACAGGAACCTCAACCTCTTTGTCTACCACCCTCCCGATTAAGGCGTATACTATTTTCGTCTCCTGCACCACCTCCTCAAACTGTGCTAAAGTCAACAAACTAGCACTGCCTTCCCTTTCACAGTACAGGTTGACTGAAAAATGTTGTTTCTCAGCCAATCATCATCAACAACCCTAGGTGTAAGGCAGGACCTCCTCACCACCAGCGCAAGTCCCAACATCACCAGTCACCACCTCCTCATCCACGCCTTCTGAATCAAAGATCGGTTCACCAGTTAGCAAGGTTTCATCTTCGATATCATCACCCTCATCTATTTCAGCAAACATCGCCCTTTTTCCAGCTTTCTTGCACTCAGTCTGCCTGTGTCCCACTTCACCACATGCAAAACACTTGATACCACTTACTGGACCAATCCTCCTATTATTATTTGTTACTGCTCCCGTTTTGGCTATTGCCCCCGCCGCTGCAACCTCGCCTGAACGGCCAGTATTGACACCTCCTCCTAAATACCCAAAGCTAGCAGGTTGTCCAAAACCACCAGGACGCCTCTTCTCAATCTGCACAGCCCTCTGATGCGCTGCAGAAATAGACATTGGATCAAACATGTTGACTGTCTCTTTAATTTGTTCTCGTAAACCCCCAATATATCGGGCTACTAACTGATCTTCTGTCTCATGCACCTCGTTCCGAGCAATCAGCTGATAGAATTCAGTTGTGTATTCATCAACTGTACGACCTCCTTGCCTTAAATTCTGTAACCGCTGGTACATTAATCGCTGATAATTATAAGGTAGGAACGTCGCCCGCAACTTTTTCTTCATCTTCTCCCAGTCCGTAATTTTTGACTTCCCCAATCTAACCCTCGTTTGCCTGAGTTGCTGCCACCAAGCCATTGCCCTATCTCTGAGTCTGGTAGCAACCAAGGGTACTCGTTTATCATCAGGGACACCCTTAAATTCCAGGATCTCTTCTACCGTGGCCAGCCAGTCAATGAATTCCTCTGGTTGGAGGGTACCACGAAATTCAGGAATTTCAGTCCTCATACCCGTCTCCCAACGTCTCCTATCGTCCTCCACTGCATATGGTCGACGACGCCTTCGAGGTGCCTCATCATAGTCATCATCAAAGTCATCTCCTCCATCATTCTCTCTTGCGAAAGGGTTTCTCCGATCATCATAATTAGGGTTCCCCCCAGGATGAGGAATTTCCCTATTCTGGTTCGCCAACAACTCGCCCATCCTTAGCGTCAATCGATCCATCATAGTGTTCATCCCCTGCTCCATTACTTGTTCGATTCGCTGCTCGAACCGCTGCTCAAGTCGCTGCAGATCCTCACGCCCATAAACATCATCCACACGCGCTCTACGGGGTGGCATGGTGAATATGATTTAGGCTTTGATACCAACTGACGTAGCGGAAGAAACAGAAAACTGCTATCAATTGTTGAACCGCGCACGATTGCCAAACGATAACCTTCTACAACCTGTTGATTCTATGAATACCAGGAAATAGGCAGCAAAATTCTAATTCAGAGAATTTTGGAAAAATACATAAATTTTATTATTCATCAAAAACTGCGGCTCCCCATCATAACAAGGTGTTTTAAATAGCAAAACCCTAAAAACAGAATCCAAAACGGAAAAGGAAAACTAATAAAGACAATTACAAAAATAACCATAAAACAGAAAAATGTCTTTTTGAAGGCCTAAACGATGGAATTTGACCAAAAAACCCTGTACGTCACGAGCGAAGCGCTGGTGAGTTTTGACCGTTGACCCGTTTCCCATGAAATTAGGCTCCGAAAACGCCCAAATCCGACACTCCAAACTTGGCCGAAATTACCGAATTGCCATTGAATCAGATTTTTGCCATTAAATCAAATCTTTCCATAAACTGGCACGCTTGCTCTTCAACCGCATCACAAACTGCCTCCGTGTCTCTCCCTCTCTATCCGTACCAGTCTAAGCCTTATATATATATATATAATAATTGTATTATCATCCCAATTGCTAGCCCACTAACTTATCTCCATATTGCACAACTCCTACACAAAGTAGGAAAGAATCCAGTCCAATCCGAAAAGAAAACATGCTGCTCACGTGACTCATCATATATTTCAGCCCAATCCCAATTGAAGAAGGACTCCAGCTCCTTTTATTTCTAATGGGTTCAGCCGCCTCCTAACAGCCTACAATTTCGTCCGTGTCCAATCCAAGCAAGAGAGAGAAGATCAGCAGCTGCACTTGTATCGGACCCAATTCGTATAAGAAAGGAAAACAGCCCAACTCACTTGTATAAGGTTCCTTTTCTTTTACTTTAGTCATAATGTTGCAGCCCAATCCGTGTCTAAGTAGGAAAGTAATAAGCAGCTGATGCCTTGTCCATTGTATATTCAATATGCATAGGCCACAATTCCTTGTTTCCACTTGCATCAATCCGTGTGAGAAAAGGAATTAAAACAAACATGCTGTCGCCTACTAAATATATAAACTATATTATCTATTATATTATTCCAAGCTGCTGCTCCCCTCATTCCTTCCTTAACAGGTTAAGTAAGTCCATGTAATATAATATATATATGCACACTTATCATCCACGTGATAGCCCCAACGAATAGAAAAAGGAAAATCATCCAGCTGCTTGCTCCTTTTATATCACTATGCAGCAGTCCACGAATCATGCCCATGATGCACCCGTGTCCTAATAAGAAAAGGAGATATAGTAGATGGCACTTTATATCATGCTTTACTTGTAGCAGCTGAAATCCAAAGCGAAATGGGAAAGTAATAAGCCTGCTGCCGCCTCCCCGCCCCAGCGGGGAGTTCTCTTGCCAAATGCCCCGCCCTAGCGGGGGTGGGTACTGTCCACACTATCATCATCCCGCCCCAGCGGGTAATTCCTTTGTCAATCCCCCGCCCCAGCGGGTAGCCTTGTCCATGCATGCTGAAATTTTCCTTATAAACTACTTTTGCTCCCATTCCGTTGCCTGCACACTAAAACATAAAACCATGTAAAATTGATATGAAAATTACTTGAAAACAACGCGAATTAAGCTATAACGAATACTGAATAGTAGGTGTTAAACCCACTCATCAGCGACTCTGCTGGGGACAGTAGAGGGCTTAGGCCACTTTCAATCTTTTCAAATATTTTCCTTTCAAAACTATTGAATGCGTGAAATCCTGCGTCTCCACAGTCAATGGATGAGTGAATGCTGCATCTTTCATTGAATGTATGAATGCTATGCCTTTACATTGAATGAATGAGAATGAATGCTTTAGTGCATCGCACCTATATTAGTGCTTCGCACGAACTGTCATTGCATGCATAAATGGTAAGGCCAATGTATGTGAATATATGCTGTGAGTCCCTCCACCAGGAGGCTAACCCGGTCGGTGATAAGTAAGGACTCTGGGGACGACTAAGTCTCTAGGGCTGCATCCTGAAAATGCAAAACCCAGATTCGCTCCAGTTAAACGATCGGATTAACCTCCCTTCTAGTAGATTGCAATAATCTGGGAACCTTCATGCCGAAACAAAAGCCGCGAGAGTAACTTAGGATAGGTCAGCTTCTGATCAACTGAATCCGACGGGATGCTTCTTTATGCCTTCCTCTTTCAATTCCATGTCAAGTCTCCAATTACTGAGGAGCACAATGTAAATGACAATAATGAAAGATTTACTGTTCTGTCAAATATCTTGTCATCATGCCATCAAAACAACTAACCTCGGTTTTGCAGGATAAACTTGAAAAACACACATCATAAATGCATCCAGTCATTACCTACCACAGGGAACTGACACGCATACGTTTTGGTGTAGGTAGGGAAAAATTGGTCCTATCACCAGATCAAAGGCCAGAAAAGCACCCAGTCCATCTACGGATATGGCTTCAAGTACTCAACCAGAATCCACGCCTGTGTCTAGGGAAGAATTTGAAGGATTGAATAATCAGATAGCCAAGCTAGCCGGTTTCTTTCGAGAGCAAAACAAGACCTTCAAAGAGAAATAATCTCAAACTCATCCAGAACCAGAAGCATCTGGTAGTGGTGCTGGCGGTCAAGATACAGAAAAGGCTGAAACTCAGATCCCTGGACCCCAGAACCAGGATACAATCAACAAAACTCCAGAAATCACCATCCTAAGCAAAGAACAGGAAGTTGGTGACATTCTTAAGAAAATGCAACAAATGGAAGAAACCCTCCAGTCCATCAAAGGAATTGGGCATTTGGCAGTGTCAACTACTCAGATCTATGCATATTTCTCGGGGCTCGGTATCTCGAAAAATTTTAAGTCCCGAATTTTGAGAAATATGACGGATTAGGGGATCCTTATACACACCTGAAAGTTTTCATTGGAGAACTCGGATCCTATGCTGAGGACGAGAAACTTCGAATGCAGCTATTTCAAAAGAGTTTAACTAGAGATGCCAGAGCATGGTATGCCCACATCATACCATGCCTTCCTTAGCCATCATAAATGCATCCAGTCATTACTTCAAAATCCAAAATCCACAGTTGGGAAGAATTAGCCCATGCCTTCCTTAGCCAGTATAGTTTCCAATCTCAGCTAGCTCCAGATCAGTATCAAATTACCAAATTCAAGAAGAATAACACTAAATCATTCAGAGAATATGCCCAGCGATGGAGACGGGTCGCAGCACAAGTCACCCCAGCCATGACTGAATCTAAAATAGTCATGACTTTCATCGATATTCAAGAAGCTCCTTATTATGAAAGGGTCCTAGCAGGCATAGGAAAACCTTTCTCTGAAATGATCAAACACGGGGAAATGGCCGAAATGGGACTCAAGTCTGGGAAAATAAAAGATCTAACGGCACTCGAAGCTGTTGCTGAGCATATCCAATCCAAAAATTACAGGAGTAATCCCCGCAGGGTCCACAAAAAGAAAGATGAAGAAGTTTCCTTAGTGTTACAAGGACAAAATTCAAGCGGTAATTCAAACAATACACCCATTTAAAGGAGGAACTATACCCATTTCTAAGCTGCAACACAGCCTTCAAATCCTTCATTCCAGAAAAATATGGAGGTCAGATGCAGAAGGACATTCACCCCACTAGGGGATTCACTCGAGAACGTCTTCAAACTTCTGACAGCTCAAAAGAAGATTGGCCAACTCCTTCCGCCAACTAACACTAATTCAAGGAACTTCGACCCTAACAAGAAGTGTTCTTATCATTCCGGATCACCGGGCCATGACACCCAAGATTTTTGGTCCCTCAAGCATAAAATCCAAGATTTAATTGATAATGGAGAAATTGTGGTCACAAAACCCGATCAAATGCATGTCCAAGATAACCCTCTCCTACAGCACAAGGAGGAGAGTGTCAACATGATCAACACTTCAAGTGGAGAAGGATCCAAATACCTCTGCTATGTTGAAGAATCAACTCAATCCAACAACATCAGCCCAATGAGTTGGGAAGCTTTTGAAAAACAATTCCTGATAGAGCAAGAAATAAAGTCTATCAAGGAATAAATCGAGCAGTTGGCTGAACTTGTCGTCTACCAACATCAACTCACCAGAAAGATGTTGAAGCAAATCCATCAATCTATTGGCAGTCGCTCTCCTCCAGTGGAAGTCAGTTCCAATCAAGATCATAGCCGGACTTGTGAGCTTACACCCTGGATTGACATGGGGATCGAAGAAGCAAGTGTCCAAGCAGGTAGGAAGTTCCTATTTCAAAGGAATTTCACCAATTTGAACCAGTCAATGGAAGTAATCCTGCAAATGATGATCAACGAGGGAATGGTTGAAAACTTGCTACCTTCGCTGAACCCTCAATCCAGAAAATTCAAACCTGACCAAATATGTCAGTACCATTCTAACTCTCCCGGCCATGATACAGAAGAATGTTGGGCACTTCGTAACTAATTCAAGACCTGATTGAGAAAGGTGACCTAATCAGAGGAGATCAAATCCTCGACATGATAGATAAATATAGCCTCTGCATCCCCGATGCATGGTATCAGGATATAGTGGCTATCATATCCTGCGATAAAGAATCAATCATCACACCCCTGGTACTGACAGGTAAAGGGGTCCAAGACAAATAAAATCCTGTGACATTGTCATCCATCGAATGCCCATAAAAGAAGGGTTCAAACCAGTCAAACAAAAGCTCAGGCGATTAAAACCTGAGTGGAGTCTCAAAGTCAAAGAATAAATCGTTAAGCAATTCAAAGCCGGGATCATCATGGTATCAACATATCCCGAATGGCTATCAAACATAGTCCCCCTGCCTAAACTAAGAGGGAAGGTACGAGTCTGTGTGGATGCCTCAAGGACAATTTCCCGGTACCTTTTATCCACATCCTGATTGACAATACTGTGTAGTACGGCTTGTATTCCTTCGTAGACTGCTTTGCTGGTTACCACCAAATCATGGTTGCTGAAGAAGACCGGGAGAAAATAGCTTTTATCACTCCCTGGGGAACTTTTTGCTACCGACGACTATCCTTCGGCCTTATCAATGCCGGAGCAACGTATCAGTGAGCCATGATGGCCCTCTTTTATGATATGATGCACAAAGAAATAGAAGTCTATGTTGACAACATCATCATCAAGTCCCGGAGGGAGGATGATCATATATACCATCTTAGGAAGATGTTCAACAGGTTGCGTAAGTACAACCTCAAGCTAAACCCTGCTAAATGCGCTTTTGGAGTTAAGGCAGGCAAACTACTAGGATTCCTAGTGAGCAATCGGGGCATTGAGTTATACCCTGCCAAGATCAAAGCCATTTCTAAAATGCCCGTGCCTCGTGCAGAGAAGGAGATACGAGGATTCCTAGGAAGGATTAACTTCATAAGTCTATTCATTTCCCAGCTTACAGCAACCTGTGAGCCCATCTTCAAGCTGTTACGGAAGAATTCCTCTATCAAATGGAATGAGGATTGTCAACAAGCCTTTCTTGCCATCAAAAAATAGCTTATCGAAGCACCTATTTTGGTACCTCCAAGGGATGGAGTCCCCTTATTCATGTACCTGTCCGTCAATGCCAAGGCCATGGGCTGTATGCTAGGACAGAAGGATGATAGTAGCAAAGAAAGAGCTATCTACTACATCAGCAAAAGATTCAGCAGTTGGGAACAGAAGTATACCCTGATCGAGAAAACATGTTGTGCATTAGCATGGGCCGCTATGAGGTTGCAACACTACTTGCATGGGCACACGACGTATCTTATATCCCGTATGGATCCACTGAAATACGTCTTCAACAAACCAATGTTAAATTACCAGTTGTCTAAATGGCAGTTGATTCTACAACAGTTCGACAATGTTTACGTGACTCAGAAGTTTATCAAAGGCCAATGCATTGCAGATCAATTAGCAGAAGCACCTTCAGGAGGGTTCGAGCCCCTAGAGACATATTTCCCAGATGATGGGATTATGACAATTTAACAACTCCAGTCAGGGAATACAGTCCGACCATAGAAAATGTATTTCGATGGAACGGTAAACATGAAAGGTTCCGGAGCTGGGGCAGTCCTTATCTCTGGTACAGGTGATCAATATACTGTGGCTACTGAACTTTAATTTGGCAACACCAACAACACGGACGAGTACAAAGGCTGTATACTGGGGTTGAAACTAGCCCAATCCATGGGTATCAAACACTTATTGGTCTTTGAAGATTTCAAGTTGGTCATCAGACAAACCACCGACAAGTATCTCACAAAAGAACTGCATCTGCTGCCATATCATAGGCAGGTCCTCAAAATATCCCAGGAGTGTGAAGCAATAACCTTTATCCACATTCCTCGGGGTCAAAATGACTTTGCCGATGCACTGGCAATGTTGGCTTCATTAATCCGCATATCCAACAGGAGCGGGTCTCCCAACATCCAGTTCTCAAATCAAAAAGCCCCAACATACGGGAATTACATTGGAGAAGTATCAGACGAAATACCTCCTGTCAAGCAACCTTGGTTTCAAGACATCTAGGAATATCTCCGTGGTGGATCTACACCCGCTGGTGCAAGCCAATCAGAGAGAAAATGGATTCTCTGAATGGCCATGAAGTTCTATCTAAGTGGAGATGCACTCTACAAATGGGATGCTGGAATAAGCCTGTTAAGATGCCTTGACAAGGATCAAGCCCAAAGACTAATGGATGAAATCCATGGCGGAGTCTGTGGTCCATACATGAGCGGCCATTTGCTGGCCAAGACGATAATCAGAACAGGGCATTACTGGATCTCGCTCAAAGCTGATTGCGATGATCACGTCAAGAGATGCTTTCAATGCCAAATACATGGAAATGAAATCCATGGTCCTCCAAATGAGCTGCACAACATGAGTGCACCATGGCCTTTTTCTATGTGGAGAATGGACGTGATAGGTCCAGTCGAACCCAAAGCCAGTAACGGTCATCGGTTCATCTTCACCATGATCGACTACTTCACCAAATGGGTTGAAGCAGCCTCTTTTCCTAAAGTCACAAAAGAGGTCATCATCAGTTTCATCAGAAACTAATGTCGTCTGTCGATATGGACAACCGGAAGTGATCGTATCAGACAACTCCAAAAACCTGAACAATCAAATAATGGTAGAACTATGCGACAAGTTCCACATTAAGCATCTCAACTCCGTCATCTATCGGCCCAAGATGAACGGTGATGTCGAAGCGGCCAACAAAAACATCAAGAAGATCATGCAGAAAATGTTCGCCAATCACAAGGACTGGCCTGACCTGCTACCTCTAACCCTGTTAGCATACAGGATGTCAATGTGCACCTCTACTGGGGCTACCCCCTATTCACTAGTCTATGGAATGGAAGCAGTCCTCCCTATAGAAGTAGAGATGGAGTCTTTACGAGTGTTAATAGATGCTCATATGGACGAAGATCAATGGTTGCAAGACCGATATCATCAACTGTCCCTGATAGACAAAAAAAGGGCCACGACCATTTTTCACGGACGATTATACCAGCAAAGGATAGCTAGGTCCTACAACAAGAAAGTCCAAATCCGTTAATTCAAGGAAAATGATTTGGTGCTAAAGAAAATCCTGGCCAATCAGGATGAAGCCAAAGGAAAATTTGCCCCAAATTGGGAAGGCCCTTTCATTGTCAAGGAAGTGCTGACAGGGGGAGCCATCAGGCTACAAGAAATGGACGAAAACGAATTTCCCCAACTCATCAATTCAGACATCGTGAAAAAGTACTACGTCTGAAGCACATGCATACCTGCATCTGGATCCTATAAATTGAATCAGGTTTGGCTTTTCACTAGAGAAGCATGAACTACGAATGACCTGATCTCCCTCAACCCGGGAGTACGTAGGCAACCATTTATGGTGCGGTCAAACCAAGCAAAAATCCCAAGAACTTGCAAATCCCAGCATCAAATTCCAAAGCTCATCGAACCAAATTTAAACCCTAGATAAACTCTTTGCAAACCTCTTCAATTAAACAACCAGAACTACGCATGACCAGATCTCCCTCAACCTAGGAGTACGTAGGCAGCCCTCTACGACGCAGTTTGACCTTTAAGAAAAAAAAATGGAAGACCAGTTCTAAGACACCGAAGACAAATAAAGGCTAAATGCTGTCAAGCTGTCTGGCTACCAGACCCATTTAAGGAACTCCCTTGACACCTCAACTGTCAGTCCATCAAGGAGAAGCTCAAAATGCATCAATAACAGCGAGTCATAATGAAAGTGGTAATCACTCAGCAATGACAATGCATATCTAAGTAGGGAAGTATCTCAAAAATATATTTCTCTGATATATAAACTGCTTTATATACATAGTGTGTACATGACAAAAATGGTTGATCTAGTCTGTGCAGGAAAAATAAAGCTACTCTATGGACCCAAGGACAAGCGGGTCAGCAATGCCAGTATGGCATCTCTCTTTGAAGATGGGGGATCATCTGTAAGAGTAGTCCACTCAGCCTTCATACTGGCTAAGAACATCCGCAGTCATTTGCAAGGTGGCACTGTGATCATCAATATAAGCACTCATCTCGATAACCAAACCATGGGTGTAAGATAGGAGAGCAGTATTATCAGCAATGTGGAAATCACGGGAAGCTATAGCCTCATCCCTCTCTACAAAAGTTGCATCCCGAGAGATCAAAGTCTCCTCAATCTCAACATATGCTGCATCTCTGGCTGAGCGAACCTCGTCTCGCTCCACAAAGGCAATATCTAAAGCAAAGCGAAGCTCTTCCCGCTCAATCAATCCAGTATCCAAAGCGGTCCTGAGACCATCCCTCTCAGCAAAAGCTAAATCCCTGCCAGACAGGGCAGCCAACAGCTGCGCTCTAGCTGAATCTCTCTCAAAGGTTATCCTGAATAGAGAATCTGACAAAGTTGGATCTGTCCCTGTGGGAATAGTTGGGGGATTAACAGATCAAACTGCAAAAAAACTGATAAAGAATTGCGCGAAATTGCCAAAAACTATTATTTTTCAAAGTTCGGGTATTGACCGAAGCAGCTTTAGCCGTTGGCTCAACCCCAGCAAAGTTTGGGTACTGACCGAAGTTAATTTCAGCTGTTGGCTTAGCCCCAGCGTAGTTCGGGTTTTGACCGAAGCAATTTCAGCCATTGGCTCAGCCCCAGCGAAGTTCGGATTCCGTCCAAAGTCAATTTCAGCCGTTGGCTCAGCCCCAACGAAGTTCGGGTTTCGACCGAAGTAGTTTCAGCCGTTGGCTCAGCCCCAGCAAAGTTCGAGTTCCGACCAAAGCAGTTTCAGCCGTTGGCTCAGCCCCAGCGAAGTTCGGGTTTTGATCGAAGTAGTTTCAGCCGTTGGCTCAGCCCCAGCAAAGTTCGGGTACTGACCGAAGTAGTTTTAGCCGTTGGCTCAGTCCCAGCGAAGTTTGGGTTTCGATCGAAGTAGTTTCAGTCGTTGGCTCAGCCCCAGCAAAGTTCGGGTTCCGACCAAAGCAGTTTCAGCCGTTGGCTCAGCCCCAGTGAAGTTTGGGTTCCGACCGAAGCAGTTTCAGCTGTTGGCTCAGCCCCAGCGAAGTTCAGGCTCTGATCGAAGCAGTTTCAGCCGTTGGCTCAGCCCCAAAGAAGTTCGGGTACTGACCAAAGCAGTTTCAGCTGTTGGCTTAGCCCCAGCGAAGTTCGAGTTCCGACCGAAGCAGTTTCAGCCGTTGGCTCAGCCCCAACGAAGTTTGAGTTCCGACCTAAGTAGTTTCAGCTGTTGGCTCAGCCCTAGCAAAGTTCGGGTTCTGACCGAAGCAGTTTCAGTCGTTGGCTCAGCCCCAGCAAAGTTCGAGTACTGACCGAAGCATTTTTAGCCGTTGGCTCAGCCCCAACGAAGTTCGGGTAATGACCGAGTCAATTTCATCCGTTGGCTCAGCCCCAGTGAAGTTCGGGTTCCGACCGAAGCAGTTTTAGCTTTTGGCTCAGCCCCAGTGAAGTTCGGGTTCCAACCGAAGCAGTTTCAGCCGTTGGCTCAGCCCCATCGAAGTTTGGGTAATGACCGAAGTCAATTTCAGCCGTTGGCTCAGCCCCTAACGAAGTTCGGGTAATGATCGAAGTCAATTTCAATCGTTGGCTCAGCCCCAGCAAAGTTTGGGTTCCGACCGAAGCAGTTTCAGCCGGTGGCTCAACCTCAGCGAAGTTCGAGTACAGATCGAAATACAGTCCAATCATTGGCTCAACCCCAATGACGCTTCAACTGACGGCTTAACCCCAGCTAAGCAATAGAAGGGATCTGGCAATGGAAACAACTATAATAATCCATCACAACTGACGGAATCTGTTATACACATCCTTAAAGGGGATCATTGAGGTAGTATCAATCAGAATCTGCAAAGCTATCGCAAAGGACGTCATCCCTAACAGATCAAGACGAAAAAATTTATGATAACTTAACTCCTCCAATCTCATCAGAGTCAAACCAGTTATCATGACTAATGTTATCCACAGCAGAAAATGACAAAGGTAGTTCGCGGTAACTCCCTAATACCATCAAGGGCTATACAAGACGGCGTCATCCCCAGCAAAGTGATAACGCAATCAGTAAAAAGTTGCCCCATTCTACTTTAAGACGCCCAGCCTTCGAAATGGCTCTGGAATTTTCTATTCCCAGTGTCTACTGATCTTTATCCTGTCCATTCCACTACGTTACTTGGACATGATAAAGAGGGGCATCTATAGACACTTGAGATTTTCCTTGCCCCGATACTCATCCAGTAGAAGGGTAAAACTATCAATCAACCCAAATTCGATCCACAATATTGGTGCTCCAGTTAAATCCGATTCCCAATATCGGTAATCAAGTTTCGACAGTCAATCGGACCATTAATCAAGTTCGACAGTCAATCGAACCATCAATCAAGCTTCGACAGTCAATTGGACCATCAATCAAGCTCCGACAGTCAATCAGACCATCAATCAAACTCCGACAGTCAATCGAATCATCAAGCTCAACCCCGGTCTCAACCCGGGAGGTACCAATCAGCCCCGACAGTAACCCGGGAAGTCAAAATCAACCCCGATCTCAACCCAGGACGTTAGGCCAACTTCAGACATCAGTTCAGTCCGGGCACAGGCATGAAAACCCATCGCCCTTTTTACTATTTTTGCACACTTCGCCATACTGGGCGCTCTCCCCAGTCACTGATTGATTATTTTTCTGTAATTTACATTTCAGTTTGGCTTGGATCATTATGTGCCCTTTTTACTGCTTATATATATATT
Organism: Panax stipuleanatus; assembly: GCA_020205555.1. NCBI lineage: Eukaryota > Viridiplantae > Streptophyta > Magnoliopsida > Apiales > Araliaceae > Panax > Panax stipuleanatus. The sequence goes on along the minus strand of CM035116.1, from coordinate 99,793,549 downwards.
TATGCATATATAAGCAGCCTTCATCATCACTGGTCATCTTTCCAGTCTTGGTTGACTATGTTTCTGTTAATATATATATCTATATATATATATTTCAATTCTAGTCCGGGCTTGCGAGTGAAAACCCATCGCCCTTTACATCTTTAATATATATCTAACTATATATATTGCTTTGTTTAATTTATTCAACTGTTGCATTTAACATTCATTTGTATATGAATTTGCACTGACATATCTGCGGGCGAACTAGATTTCTACAAATCTCGCCACTTCTAGCTTTCAACGGTTCAAACAGGTCCCGACAGAACCTGGAAGCTATAATGCCTGAGATTTCTTTAAATCTAATTATTTTATAGTTTCAGCTTCAAAAGTAACCTCGCGTCCCTTAGATCGCTATCTAGTGGGAACGAGACGCTTCGGCCGTGTGGATCTGGATTTATTGAATGAATCCCTGGTTCTGGCTATCTTGGGATATTTATCTGCTTCTGTACAAACTTGAACTGTGCAGGTTTTCTAGCTACTCATATGTGAGCCTAGGAATCGTGGTATTCATGATCAAACTGATCAAAATCTGATTCCCACGATGGACAAACTCCGATTTACAGATGTACCCTGTCAGTTTTTTCTGTAAAATGTACATTCACAGACCTTAAAATGGTTATCCGGATTTAAGGTATAAACATAGTGAAAATATAGATTGTCGTGTCTGTGAAGCCCCCAAATTCCAGTACCGTCACGGGGTCGCTCGAATTCGGTTCATCACGTGCTCATGGTAATACAATAATAACTAAAATCACACATTCACAGCGGAATACCTAATTTAGAATAATATACAATGATTTATTATAATTATTCTCCCAAGTCTCGCAACCTACAGTACTTAATAGATTACATAATAATAGCAATTAACGACTTATTACATAATCTAACTTAAGCTTAAACATAATCAAATCCAGTCTTACTACATCATCTTAATATAACATTTAAATATTTAAAACATCAAAGAGACAAGCTAGTTAGTAGCCTTGCCCTTGCCAATATCAACGCCGGAAGGTTCGCCATGCTCTGCCTTAACTGAAATATTTTAGGGAAAGCAAGAATGAGCACAAATTGGCCAGCAAGTAATATACAATAGGGATAAGTGATATAATTCTCAATTCTCGAAAGGGTATAGCAAGGTTTGATAGTTCAAGGATAACAAGAATATCAACAGTTCTCAATAACAGTCGCTAAGGACAGAATAATATCAATATGATTCAATAATAGATTAATTCAAGATTTCAAGATAACTGAATACTGAGCAGTCACTAAGGACTATGAACTTCCACAGGAATTGACGGTAATAAATTGAAAATTCAACAAAAACAAGTACAACAGGTGATCAGCCTAAAGTACCCTATGTTATGCATAACACTCAGTCATACTAATATGCGCGCGTCGGTTCTCCGACAGTTATAGTTTGTTCTTCTCAGTCAAATATAAGATCCCGCACCAATCAATTTGTTTAGGTTGCTTTTCAATAATATCAGTCTAGCCGAATCAAATGGCATCGACACTTTCACAATATTCAAGAACAATACCAAGTTCAACATGAATAATAGCTTTAATGAAATAAGAGTTCAAGTATGTTAATTCAATTCAAATGATTAAGTACAGAGACTAGTTCGCAATGTACAAGGATAGAATACTTGCACAGTAAAAGAGTGTAAGTTAGGAAACTTGCATAATCATAGATTTTCTTGCATAAAGTAAATGCGTCGGTTAGGATACTTGCCTTTAGCGTAGTTTATCCACGTTAAGTAAATCAATAATTTTGAATCCTATTTATAGTGTATTATAAGTATAGGATGTTCATTAGCTAACTCATTCGGTACATAAGCTTGTTACTCAAATATACACACATTGTATTTCCTAGTCACACGTCATTACATACTTATATGCATTCGGTATGAAATCAAATTATAAATTACCATGAATTCAAATAACATTCGCATAGCATTATGTTATTTTTAATCGAGTAGGCTTTCATTAGCTATGGAATTACTTTTCTCAAGTTAATCATCTTCATACATCATTACTATCATGTGAGACTACCACAAATAGCAAAAATATTCAAATTAGCGAGTTATAACATTACTTATAAGTTAACCGTCAAAAATCGGATTCAATCATTAACATATGATATCACTCTAGCTATCATGTTTATTTTAAACATATGAGGTGATTATATAACTCATTCCAGGCATACTTATGAGTATTCATGTAACTATCGTAGTTATTAGTTTGAAAACATGTTTCGTTTACGCTAAACTTGGTTTCACGACATAGTAGGCAAACATGAATGATACTTTAACAAGTCTAAAAGTATTATCAAGCATGATCATAACTTTCAGAATATAAATCTTGAAATAACATGTTAAGGTTCACCATCAAAGCTCCTATTTTCATCAGTAAGTCTTACTAACATGTTCGTGTTACATCATGAAATCCGTAAACATAAGTCAATAGGTCTGACATGCATTTCTAGGTTATATTATATATATGGTCTTTACAGGTCAATATCAACCTTTAAAACTTGTATTTTTGTTAGAAATGTTCAATAATGAGGTCTAACATGCTTTTGTCATACTATGAATCGTATATACATAAGTTAATATGTCTTTCATGCATTTCTCAACCATAATAACATGTTCAAAGTCTGAATATAATTATAGCACATCTAAATCCCCTTTTTCATAATCTCTAAGTTCCTATTAAAATTTTAAGTTCACTTAGCGAGGTTCACATGATCACATTTTGTTTCGGAGCTTATATACGCTAGTTAACATGCATCTCATGTGTTTCTAGGTCATACTAATGTGCCTCAAAAATCAGAATATTAACATGGCTTATATACGTCAAAATTCAATTATAAACGTTAAGTTTATTTTCAAAACTATAATTTTGTCATTCATGCATGGAATCTTAATAAAACATGCTTATGTTAGGTCTATGTACCCATACATACATTCTACCCATGTTAACATGCTTGCCTCATCTATACAAGTAACTACCATATAGCAGTTTAGGTACAAAAATTAGATTCTGGTTTCAGAGGTCGGCGCTGCGGCGCAGCAACAACAACCACAATCTGGCGCTGCGGCGCGGGAGGCGCTGCGACACGGGCATAATGCCTGGGACTGGCGCTGCGGCTCGGGGACACTGGGACTGAGGCACAATGGCGCTGCAGCGCAGATGGCGCTGCAGCGCAGATAACGCTGCGCATCGGCGCTGCGGCGCCGCGATGCAGACTCAGTTCCTACAGTTCACGCTGCAGCCAAACCGTCCCCAAACTTCCCATTTCATCGATTTCGACATACCCATATGCCATTAGACTAACCACTTTAACTTACTAACACATATATATACTTATATAACAGTCAATCGCCCAATCGATTCCCAATTTCATGAACTCCAACTAAATTCAAGAATTAAAACTGAAATTTCGAAAACAGAAAATGAAAATGAAGAACAAAGGAAGAGGGATTATACCTCTGCTAACAATCTGAGCTTGCTGCTACTTTCCACTCACAATGCTAGTATACTAATATATGTATTACTCTCAACTCAATACTCAAGCAAAATCTCAGCAATGAACAATCTGAAGAGAAGGGCCATATATATATAGCAAAACTAGTACCCAGGCAAAGCCTTTTTCTTCCAAATCAAAACAACGGATTGAAGGATTGCATGCTAGATAAGAGGGAGTTGGTAATTAGTTGGTGATCTCCACTATATTGCCCACTCCCTTCATGATCATGGTGGCTAGAATGCTGAGTTTGAGAGAAGAGAGTAGGCTAGCTTCATGATGCATTTCACGTGTACAAGGTTTGTGACTAATTATATGGGACAAGCCAATTAAAAGCTCAGTATTCTAGCAACATGCATATATCATACACTTAGGTTATTACATATATATTCATACTATATATTTAGATTATAATTAACATTATAATGTAAGTCACATTCTTAATATTTCAAGGTAGTAGATGTGATATGGCAATGCAACATACATATCATCCATGTACATTTATTAATACCGGATATAATTTACTCGGATATAATCACATCACATTATCTCATTTATTAAATTTTATTATTCCATTAAATATACAAATAATCATCAATTATTATTTATATTCATAATACATTATTTTAATGTATACTTATATACATATTGTCACATAGGCTATTTTAATGTCACAACACACCGTGGCTTATTCAATGAATGAAGGAACTTTATTAATTATTTATATACTTAAACTATACACACATACTTCATCAATCAATATAATTGTTAATCTCCATAACAATTTAATTAACCCTTATATGATTAATTATCACTTTAATATAAATCTTATTATATTTATAAACACATTGCTCATTATTATTATTATATTTCTTGCAATAATAATAATCACATATTATTAATCAATCACAGTTAATATTCCACAACAATTAATTAATATTCTATAATTAATATAGATTAACTGTTTGCTTAAATTAAAATATAATCATTCTCATATTAAGTCACTGTGCCACACAAACTATCAATGAGTTTATCGCAAACTCCATCAATTTCTCAATTATTATAATTATTCAATTTAATAGAATTGAATTAATCTTTCTCATAACACAAAATTAATTATATTAAATAAATTCTCATTTTCATTAATATTTTCATTTAATAATAGATGGAAATTCTCGGGTATTACATCCTCCCCCCCTTATAAAAATTTCGTCCCGGAATTACTACAAGGTTACACAAATAAATGGGGATAGTCCCTCATCATCCTATCTTCTAACTCCTACATTGCCTCCTCGACATCGTGGTTACGCCAAAGTACTTTTACAGATGAAATAACTTTATTTCTCAAAGTTTGTTCTTTCCTATCTAATAACTGGACATGAATTTCTTCATACGCCAAGTTCTTCTCCACTTGAATGGGCTCGTAAGAAATCACGTGCTTGTAGTCGGCCTTGTACGGTTGCAACACAGAAGTGTGGAACACGTTGTGGATGTGCTCCAACTCGGGTGGTAACGCAACTTTGTATGCCACTTCGCCCACTCGCCTCAATATCTCGAACGGTCCTATGAATCTTGGACTCAATTTTCCTTTCTTGCCGAAACGGATCTTTCCTTTCCATGGAGATACCTTCAAGAAAACAAAACTGCCGACTTTAAAGTCTCAGTCCTGCCGATGTAAATCTGAGTATTTCTTCTGGCGATCTTGAGCTGCTACTAATCTTGCTCTTATCATTGTCACCACGTCTGCGGTTTGTTGAACTAACTTTGTACCGAGTATTTGTCGCTCTCCGACTTCGTCCCAACATAATGGCGTTCTGCACTTTCTTCCATAAAGAGCTTCGTACGGTGGCATGCCGAGACTTGCATGGTAACTATTGTTATACGCAAATTCGACTAAGGGTAGGTGGAAGTCCCAATTTCCCTTAAAATCCATCATGCAAGTCCTAAGCATGTCCTCCAGTGTTTGTATCGTTCACTCACTCTGTCCGTCGGTCTGAGGATGATAACAGGTACACAACCTCAACTGCGTTCCCATCATCTCTTGCAAACTCTTCCAAAAATTTGACGTGAAGAGCGGATCTCGATCAGAGACAATTGACACCGACACTCCATGTCGTGAAATAATCTCCTTTACGTACAGACTCGCTAATTGGTTCAAACTGTAACGGATCTTGATTGGTAGGAAATGTACGGTCTTCGTTAGTCGATCCACGATAACCCAAATAGCATCATAACCTTTCTGTGTAATTGGAAGTCCTACCACGAAGTCCATCGTAATATGCTCCCATTTCCACTCTGGTATTTCTAACAGTTGTAATAAACCACTCGGTCGTTGATGTTCTGCTTTAACGCGTTGGCAAGTCAAACATCTACTAACTCACTCTGCTACTTCCCGTTTCAAATTAGGCCACCAAAAATGTTGCTTCAAATCTCGGTACATCTTAGTGCCTCCCGGATGAACGAAATACGTCGTATTATGTGCCTCGTGCAAAATCTCTTCCCTTAACTCGGTTACCGCTGGTACCCACACTCTTCCTTCGAATCTTAAGATACCGTCTTTATCCATTCGAAATTTCTCTTCCTCATTTTCTGTGATCCTCTTTCGGATTTTCTCACACTTTTCATCCTTTTCCTGGGCTTCCTTCACTCTATCCAACAACTTCGGATGAGCTTCCATTACAAATAATTTCTCACCAGACCTTTCTGGTTCTTTCACTTTTATCTCTAATTTCTCCATCTCTCTTATCAATTCTTCTTGAGTCATTAAATTAAACAACTTTTCCCTTCCTTTCCTGCTCAGAGCGTCGGCAACCACGTTTGCCTTTCCCGGATGATAAAGAATATCACAGTCATAGTCTTTGATTAATTCTAACCACCTTCTCTGCCGCATGTTTAACTCCTTCTGTGTGAAGATATATTTCAGACTTTTGTGGTCCGTGTATATTTCATATTTCTCTCCGTATAGATAATGCCTCCATATCTTTAACACAAAAACTACTGCCGCTAACTCTAAGTCGTGAGTAGGGTATCATTTTTCGTAATCCTTCAGTTGTCGTGATGCATACGCAATGACTTTGTCATGCTGCATAAGCACATAGCCAAGTCCCTTGTGCGATGCATCACTATACACCACAAAATTTCCCGCATCATCTGGTAGTGATAACACAGGCGCTTCGCTCAATCTCTTCTTCAACTTCTGAAAACTATCTTCGCATTTGTCAGTCCATACAAATTTCACTGTCTTTCTAGTCAAATTGGTCAACGGGGTTGCTATCTTAGAAAAATCATGGATAAATCTTCGATAGTACCCAGCTAACCCTAAAAAGCTTCTCACCTCCGTTGGTGTTCTCGGTTGTTCCAAATTACTTACTGCTTCGACCTTTGCAGGGTCTACTGAGATTCCATTCTTATCCACCACGTGGCCTAAGAATTGAACCTTCTCCATCCAAAATTCCCACTTAGAAAACTTCGCATACATCTTCTCCTTCCTTAGTGCCTCCAAAACAATCTTTAGATGTTCGGCGTGTTCTTCCTCTGTCTTCGAGTAGATCAAAATGTCGTCGATAAAAACCACTACAAATTTATCCAAGTATATCTTGAAAACTCGGTTCATAAAGTCCATAAATGCTGCCGGAGCATTAGTTAATCCAAGTGACATTACCAAAAACTCGTAATGTTCATAACAGGTTCGAAACGCAGTCTTTGGTATGTCCTCATCCCGTACCTTCAGTTGATGATATCCTGTTTGTAAGTCAATTTTTGAGAAACACCTTGCTCCCTTCAATTGATCAAATAAGTCATCTATCCTTGGTAGCGGATATCGGTTCTTGATCGTTACTCTGTTCAATTCTCGATAATCGATACAGAGCCTCATCGATCCGTCCTTTTTCTTAACGAATAGTACTGGTGCTCCCCAAGGAGAAACACTCGGTCCTTATTCAACAACTCTTGCAATTGTATCATCAATTCCTTCATTTCTACTGGCGCCATACGATATGGAGCTTTCGAAATCGATGCCGTTCCTGGTGCTAAGTCTATTACAAATTCGATTTCTCTGTCTGGCAGAAGGACCAGGCAGATCATCCGGAAACACATCTTGAAATTCATTGACTATGGATATATCCTTAATTTCTACTCCCTTTTTCTGAGTATCAACGTGTAAGCTAAATAACCTACATATCCTTTCCTTAACAATTTATTGGCCTGCATCATCGTAACGCAACACAATTGCTTAAGCGATGAGCTACCATAAAACACTACCTTAGTCTTACTCGGAGTCTGAAGGTTCACACATTTGTTCTGACAGTCAATTATTGCTGCATGGTTGTACAACCAATCCATTCCCAGTATCACATCAAATTCTCCCAGTCTAATAGGAATCAAGTCTACGCTCAATTCATGTTCTCTATTATTTGCGCGATACTTTCGATAAACGTATTCTACAGAAATTACTTCCTTATTCGCAACTTCTATGTTCAAAGGATTTTCTAATCGCTCTCGGGGTGTACTAAGTTTACTAGCAAATTCTTCAGATATAAAAGAACAGGTGGCACCCGAATCAAATAATACATAAGCATTTATATCATTGATTGGGATTATACCTGACACCACGTCCTTCGCAGCCACTGCGTCCTGGACGGTCATGTTAAAGGTTCTGGCGGTTGGGCGATTGGATTGTACCGGCCCGCTGATCATCAGCTAGTTGCCTCCTTACTGATTGCTACTCCCGCCACTTCCCTTCTTTGGGCAGTCCTTAATTCGGTGCTATGTCGAGCCACACGCAAAGCATCCTTGTATCTTCTTCGATTTTGGGCAGTTGGGCGAGATGTGCCCTTCCTGTCTGCAGTTGTAGCAAGTGTTGCGACCCTTCCAGCACTCACGCTGGTGGTTCTTTCCACACTTTGGGCATCCTTCAGCCCTCTTCTTGAAACCTCCACAAAAATTCCCTGATTGATTATTGTTATTTTTGTTGTTGTTGTTGTTCTCCCACTTTCTCTTCCCGGAGTTACTCCCTCCGCCACTGCTTCCTCCCGCGGTTCTCTCCTCTAGCATTCTTTCCTTTCTTCTCTTTGTTATACAGACTTAAGGCCTCACTGCCACCTTCCGCAATGCTTGCCTTCTCCAGTAATGTTGCAAATGAATTAATTTGAAGAACTGATACCTTATTGAATAGCCATGGCTTCAACACTTGTTCGAAGCGTCTAGCCTTCCTCTCTTTATCACCAACTTGGTGCTCCGCAAATTCGCGCTAGTTCGTTAAACCTAGCCGCGTATTGCACCACCGTCATCTCACCTTGTTTTAACTCTAGGAATTTCATCTCCATCCTATTCTTCATACTCTTCGGAAAGTAATTCTCGAAGAACAGCGTCTTAAACTTATCCCAAGCTATTATCCCTTCTCCAGCTCTTTGTTAATTAGCCTCCCACCAGTAGTTCGCTTCTCCCCTCATCATGTACGTGGAAAACACCGTTTTCTGATCTTCGCCTATGCTAGCTATAGTGAAATCTTTTTCGATCTCCTTGACCCACGTTTGTGCGACGATTGGGTCAGTAGTTCCCTCGAACTCCGGGGGTCATACACTCTTAATGTCTTTAAAGGTTGTTACTGGCACAGCCTGAGGGTTTGGGCGAACGGGTTCATTGTTCCTGCCCCTTAATGCCTCTCCTAACAAGTCTACCAACTTTTGAATGGGATCTACTTGTTCCCTCTCGTTGTTAACAGATTCTTTAGGTGCAGTCAATCTACGTCTGGGCGGCATTATCTGCATCACAAATTTTTATTTTATTATTATTCAAGTATATTACTTAAGTATTTCTTTTAATACAAAAGAAGAAATTTATAACACGTTTCAGAATAAACTCTATTTATATTCATATGCCAAATCATTTCATTACATGATTTCCCTAGCATACTGCTATAAATGTTACCACATATATCCCCTAATATCACAAAAGACGGGGAATATACCAACCTACTACCTTACTACCCCTCTAACAAAAGCTAACTCAGGGTTTACATCATTATCCCACATCTTACACAAAAGATTGGGATTACAACATAGCATATACAATACATAAAGATAAATGCTACAACTACTACTAGACCATTTAAGGACATCTCATCACATCATGCCACGCTCCACAGTGCTCTTGTACTCTAACTACGCTATAGAAGCTACCAGCTCTCGACTCATAGTGCGTAGAGTCTGTCCCTCTACCGGGTAGTGATACACACCATCAAGCACTCTCTCAAATGCCGAACGGAACACGTACCCCATCTTGTTCATTTTCCTCTTCTTACATTTAACCTCATCTTCTAGGTCATCTGCTCTCTCATGGGCAGCCCCCACTTCTCCTCGAAGTGTATCCTATCCATCACCTCTAATTCCAATTGAGTGCGGAGTGCTTCCTTCTCTATCTTCTCACTTAGTTCCCTCTGTTCAACCTCTTCTAGCTTCTCTGCCAGATCTACATTCCTAGCCACTGACCTATGAAACAGAGTCCCCATCTGGATCCCTGCCTCCCTACGGTAGGCGATCTCCACCTCTAACTCCTGCATAGCCAGCTTCCTTTGGTGGTCCTCGTCCCTTAGCTTCTGGAACTCAGACTCTCTCTCTTTGGCCTCTTCCTCCAGCTCCTGGACTCTGCAGTCTAACTCCAGAATACGCTCCTCGTACTCGCCTAACATCTGCTCCTCAAGATTATGCTCGTAGGAGTCCTCCATGGGATCTTCCTTTGAAGGCTCGTCCTCAACCGGCTCGTCATCAACCGGCTCGTCCTCCATAGGCTCCTCCTCGGGGTCGAACTCTACCTCGATCTCATCCTCGTCGTCAGACTCGGATGGTGTAACTGCCTGTACTGGCACAGCCTCTAAAGGTGCCTCGTACACTACATGAATATCCCTGGGCTCATCCTCAGCCACTCTAGCGGGTACTCCTATGTCTGCCATCCTACAATCATAAACACAAGACAAGAAACAGCAACCCCATTAGAATGTTAAACAAAACATAAGTTCATTGTATAAAATGAAGTTACATTTCATAACAGACTAAGTCTCTCATGGAAAACTCTACATGAGTTTTATCTCCTTCCTAACTTCTAAGGTCTCCTAAGTTATAGTCTAAGGACACTCGTTCCTAAGGTTTATAACTACAGCTTTGATACCAACCTGTGACGCTCCCAAATTCCAGTACCGTCACGGGGTCGCTCGAATTCGGTTCATCACGTGCTCATGGTAATACAATAATAACTAAAATCACACATTCACAGCGGAATACCTAATTTAGAATAATATACAATGATTTATTATAATTATTCCCCCAAGTCTCGCAACCTACAGTACTTAATAGATTACATAATAATAGCAATTAACGACTTATTACATAATCTAACTTAAGCTTAAACATAATCAAATCCAGTCTTACTACATCATCTTAATACAACATTTAAATATTTAAAACATCAAAGAGACAAGCTAGTTGGTAGCCTTGCCCTTGCCAATATCAACGCCTGAAGGTTCGCCATGCTCTGCCTTAACTGAAATATTTTAGGGAAAGCAAGAATGAGCACAAATTGGCCAGCAAGTAATATACAATAGGGGTAAGTGATATAATTCTCAATTCTCGAAAGGGTATAGCAAGGTTTGATAGTTCAAGGATAACAAGAATATCAACAGTTCTCAATAACAGTCGCTAAGGACAGAATAATATCAATATGATTCAATAATAAATTAATTCAAGATTTCAAGATAACTGAATACTGAGCAGTCACTAAGGACTATGAACTTCCACAGGAATTGACGGTAATAAATTGAAAATTCAACAAAAATAAGTACAATAGGTGATCAGCCTAAAGTACCCTATATTATGCATAACACTCAGTCATACTAATATGCGCGCGTCGGTTCTCCGACAGTTATAGTTTGTTCTTCTCAGTCAAATATAAGATCCCGCACCAATCAATTTGTTTGGGTTGCTTTTCAATAATATCAGTCTAGCCGAATCAAATGGCATCAACACTTTCACAATATTCAAGAACAATACCAAGTTCAACATGAATAATAGCTTTAATGAAATAAGAGTTCAAGTATGCTAATTCAATTCAAACGATTAAGTACAGAGACTAGTTCGCAATGTACAAGGATAGAATACTTGCACAGTAAAAGAGTGTAAGTTAGGAAACTTGCATAATCATAGATTTTCTTGCATAAAGTAAATGCATCGGTTAGGATACTTGCCTTTAGCGTAGTTTATCCACGTTAAGTAAATTAACACTTTCGAATCATATTTATAGTGTATTATAAGTATAGGATGTTCATTAGCTAACTCATTCGGTACATAATCTTGTTACTCAAATACACACACATTGTATTTCCTAGTCACACGTCATTACATACTTATATGCATTCGGTATGAAATCAAATTATAAATTACCATGAATTCAAATAACATTCGCATAGCATTATGTTATTTTTAATCGAGTAGGCTTTCATTAGCTATGGAATTACTTTTCTCAAGTTAATCATCTTCATACATCATTACTATCATGTGAGACTACCACAAATAGCAAAAATATTCAAATTAGCGAGTTATAACATTACTTATAAGTTAACCGTCAAAAATCGGATTCAATCATTAACATATGATATCACTCTAGCTATCATGTTTATTTTAAACATATGAGGTGATTATATAACTCATTCCAGGCATACTTATGAGTATTCATGTAACTATCGTAGTTATTAGTTTGAAAACATGTTTCGTTTACGCTAAACTTGGTTTCACGACATAGTAGGCAAACATGAATGATACTTTAACAAGTCTAAAAGTATTATCAAGTATGATCATAACTTTCAGAATACAAATCTTGAAATAACATGTTAAGGTTCACCATCAAAGCTCCTATTTTCATCAGTAAGTCTTACTAACATGTTCGTGTTACATCATGAAATCCGTAAACATAAGTTAATAGGTCTGACACGCATTTCTAGGTTATATTATATATATGGTCTTTAAAGGTCAATATCAACCTTTAAAACTTGTATTTTTGTTAGAAATGTTCAATAATGAGGTCTAACATGCTTTTGTCATACTATGAACCGTATATACATAAGTTAATATGTCTTTCATGCATTTCTAAACCATAATAACATGTTCAAAGTCTGAATATAATTATAGCACATCTAAATCCCCTTTTTCATAATCTCTAAGTTCCTATTAAAATTTTAAGTTCACTTAGTGAGGTTCACATGATCACATTTTGTTTCGGAGCTTATATACGCGAGTTAACAAGCATCTCATGTGTTTCTAGGTCATACTAATGTGCCTCAAAAATCAGAATATTAACATGGCTGATATACGTCAAAATTCAATTATAAACCTTAAGTTTATTTTCAAAACTATAATTTTGTCATTCATGCATGGAATCTTAATAAAACATGCTTATGTTAGGTCTATGTACCTATACATACATGCTACCCATGTTAACATGCTTGCCTCATCTATACAAGTAACTACCACATAGCAGTTTAGGAACAAAAATAAGATTCTGGTTTCAGAGGCCGGCGCTGCGGCGCGGCAACAACAACCACAATCTGGCGCTGCGGCGCGGGCTTAATGCCTGGGATTGGCGCTGCGGCGCTGGGACACTAGGACTGAGGCACTATGGCGCTGCAGCGCGCAGATAACGCTGCACATCGGCGCTGCGGCGCTGCGGCGCCGCGATGCAGACTCAGTTCCTGCAGTTCAAGCTGCAGCCAAACCGTCCCCGAATTCCCATTTCATCGATTTCGACATACCCATATGCCATTAGACTAACCTCTTTAACTTACTAACACACACATATACATATATATATATATATATATGCTTATATAACAGTCAATCGCCCAATTGATTCCCAATTTCATGAACTCCAACTAAATTCAAGAATTGAAACTGAAATTTCGGAAATAGAAAACGAAAATGAAGAACAAAGGAAGAGGGATTATACCTCTGCTAACAATCTGAGCTTGCTGCTACTTTCCACTCACAATTCTAGTATACTAATATATGTATTACTCTAAACTCAATACTCAAGCAAAATCTCAGCAATGAACAATCTGAAGAGAAGGGCCATATATATATAGCAAAAATAGTACCCAGGCAAAGCCTTTTTCTTCCAAATCAGAACAATGGATTGAAGGATTGCATGCTAGATAAGAGGGAGTTGGTAATTAGTTGGTGATCTCCACTATACTGCCCACTCCCTTTATGATCATGATGGCTAGAATGCTGAGTTTGAGAGAAGAGAGTAGGCTAGCTTCATGATGCATTTCACGTGTACAAGGTTTGTGACTAATTATATGGGACAAGCCAATTAAAAGCTCAGCATTCTAGCAACATGCATATATCATACACTTAGGTTATTACATATATATTCATACTATATATTTAGATTATAATTAACATTATAATGTAAGTCACATGCTTAATATTTCAAGGTAGTAGATGTGATATGGCAATGCAACATACATATCATCCATGTACATTTATTAATACCGGATATAATTTACTCGAATATAATCACATCACATTATCTCATTTATTAAATTTTATTATTTCATTATATATATAAATAATCATCAATTATTATTTATATTCATAATACATTATTTTAATGTATACTTACATACATATTGTCATATAGGCTATTTTAATGTCACAACACACCGTGGCTTATTCAATGAATGAATGAACTTTATTAATTATTTATATACTTAAACTATACACACATACTTCATCAATCAATATAATTGTTAATCTCCATAACAATTTAATTAACCCTTATATGATTAATAATCACTTTAATATAAATCTTATTATATTTATAAACACGTTGCTCATTATTATTATTATATTTCTTGCAATAATAATAATCACATATTATTAATCAATCACAGTTAATATTCCACAACAATTAATTAATATTCTACAATTAATATAGATTAACTGTTTGCTTAAATTAAAATATAATCATTCTCATATTACGTTACTGTGCCACACAAGGCTATCAATGAGTTTATCGCAAACTCCATCAATTTTTCAATTATTATAATTATTCAATTTAATAGAATTGAATTAATCATTCTCATAACATAAAATCATTTATATTAAATAAATTCTCGTTTCCATTAATATTTTCACTTAATAATAGATGGAAATTCTCGGGTATTAAAGTGTCAGCGTCCCTCCGATGGTTTTCATACCCATGAATAGATCGACACTTTATATTTCTGTGGTCGAGGATGCTTCGCAGCCCGACAAATCACCATTTACATGCAACCTTAAGGCTTTAAAGATAAAATTAAGGGTAGCGATATGCTTCAATTCCTATGTCAGCGTAAGGGTTTGATAAAACCAGCTTTCAAAACATCACAGTCAATTCAATTCAAAAGCTTTTGTAAATCAAATTAAATGATGCTTTTTTCAAATCAAATCAAAGATTGATTTTCAAATCAAATCAAACCCTTCGTATATAGGCTCAACGAAGCCTGTCAAAGCTTTCAATCAATCCAAAGGCCCAATTTTCAAACAGCATTCACTCACGTTTTCCAGTTTTAAGGGAAATTTTAAAAAGATTGCGGTACCGTGTTTACACGGGAGTCGTGGGGTGCCTAACACCTTCCCTACACTTAACCAAGCCCCCGAACTCAAAACTCTGATTTCAAAGATCAAGTTTCGACAGTGTCTAGCAATTGGGCCTCTTTTCAAATCAAATTCAGTTGAGTTGGTACAACCATTTTCAAAACTACCAACTGGCGACTCTGTTTAAATCAAATCGTCGACATATACACATGTTGGCCTCTTTCCTAAAAAATCCTTCAAAACCTTTTTTGCAATAAAAAGAATAAGGGTAGAGATAACTTAGGAAGATCGATTTGAGGAAAACCGGGTTATAAACCGACCCGCGGTATTTCTTAAATTTTCCAACGTCGAAAGGTGGCGATTGTTGGGTAAAATCTAATTACGCACAACACGCAAGTATATGTGATCAACAAGTAATAAAGTGAAAGTAAAGTATCGTTCCCACGAGAAATTATTTAATAAGAATCACCAAGTACTAACTCGTAACCAACTCAATCTTATTTAAACGAATGAATTTCAAATTATATAATTAAACTACTATTAAATTCCACTAGTTAAATTAAGATTACGGAGATTTAAGATCACAACTTCACTTATTACTTCATCTAAGTTAACATACTTCTCATCAATTATTCTCTCTATTCTGAATTGTTAATCAAGAACGCGAAAGCAAATATAACCACCTCTCGATGCATCATACCATACTCACTCAAATCCATATATGATAGAATTAAGCAAGACACCCTAATTAACTAATCCACTATATTTCTATGTGAATTACAATTAAAAAGGATTTAATCACAAGTTCTTTATAAGATTACATATGGCGTAAAGACATACTTCTACCTTAAATACGAATCATGATTTCCATCTATGCAGAAATCACAAACACATGCTATTATGATTAGATCTAAATCTATACTCCTCAATCGATTTCATATAGATTATCACGGTAATTGATAATGAGTCAATTAAACAATTATTCCAAATCATAATAGACAATTCCCAATAATAGATCACAATAATTGATAGAGAAGCATATTAAAATAAATTATACAATAAGATCCATTGTAATCTTAATCAAAGAATTAGTTCATTGAATTAAAATTAAGAATCCACAATTGAATACACATTAAAAATAAGAATAAGAATAAGAAAAAGAATTGAATCTGTTTTCACCATAACTGGTCTTCGTACCAGTATTGGTTGGCTACATTTCTGTTAATATATATATATATATTAGTTCAATCCAGGCACAAGCGTGAAAACCCATCTCTCTTTTTACTATTTTTGCACACTTCGCCTTATTGGGTGCTCTCCCTAGTCACTGGTTGACTATGTTTTTGTAATTTATATTTCAGTTCGGCCTGGATCATTCTGTGGCCTTTTTACTGCTTTTATATATATTTATACATATATAAGCAGCCTTCATCATCACTAGTCATCTTTCTAGTCTTGGTTAACTACGTTTCTGTCAATATATATATTTCAATTCTAGTCCGGGCTTGCGAGTGAAAACCCATCGCCCTTTACAGCTTTTATATATATCTAAATATATATATTGCTTTGTTCAATTTATTCAACTGTTGCATTTAACATTCATTTGTATATGAATTTGCACTGACATATCTGCGGGCGAACTAGATTTTTACAAATCTCGCCACTTCTAGCTTTCAACGGTTCAAACAGGTCCCGACAGAACCTGGAAGCTATAATGCCTGAGATTTCTTTAAATCTAATTATTTTATAGTTTTAGCTTCAAAAGTAACCTCGCGTCCCTTAGATCGCTATCTAGTGGGAATGAGACGCTTCGGCCGTGTGGACCGGGATTTACTGAATGAATCCCTGGTTCTGGCTATCTTGGGATATTTATCTGCTTCTGTACAAACTTGAACTGTGCAGGTTTTCTAGCTACTCATATGTGAGCCTAGGAATCGTGGGATTCATGATCAAACTGATCAGAATCTGATTCCCACAATGGACAAACTCCGATTTACATATGTACCCTACCAATTTTTTCTGTAAAATGTACATGCACAGACCTTAAAATGATTATCCAGATTTAAGGTCTCAATATAGTGAAAATATAGATTGTCGTGTCAGCATCCCTTCGATGGTTTTCATACCTATGAGGAGACCGACACTTTATATTTCTGTGGTCGAGGATGCTTCGCATCCCGACAAATCACCATTTGCATGCAACCTTAAGGCTATAAAGATAAAATTGAGAGTAGTGATATGCTTCAATTCCTATGTCAGCGGAAGGGTTTGATAAAACCAGCTTTCAAAACATCACTGTCAATTCAATTCAAAAGCTTTTGCAAATCAAATTAAATGATGCTTTTTACAAATCAAATCAAAGATTTATTTTCAAATCAAATCAAACCCTTCTTATATAGGCTCAACGAAGCCTGTTAAAGCTTTCAATCTATCCAAAGGCCCAATTTTCAAACAGCATTCACTCACGCATTCCAGTTTTAAGGAAAATATTAAAAAGATTGCGGTACCGTATTTACACTGGAGTCGTGGGATGCCTAACACCTTCCCCACACTTAACCAAGCCCCCGAACTCAAAACTCCAATTTCAAAGATCAAGTTTCGACAGTGTCCAACAATTGGGCTTCTTTTCAAATCAAATTCGGTTGAGTTGGTACAACCATTTTCAAAACTACCAACTGGCGACTCTGTTTAAATCAAATCGTCGACATATACACATGTTGGCCTCTTTCCTAAAAAACCCTTCAAAACCTTTTTTGAAATAAAAAGAATAAGGGTAGAGATAACTTAGGAAGATCGATTTAAGGAAAATCGGGTTATAAACTAACCCGCGGTATTTCTTAAATTTTCCAACATCGACAGCGAGTGCATTAAATAATCGACCCCAAGGAACCTTGCCCAGTGACGCAGAAAAGAATCCGAGGGGAGGACATGAGCAATGTCAAGCTATCACACTGCGAAGTGGGAAATAACTAGCCGAGCAGGAGTCAGAGAAGACGACTATGGATAAGCAAGTTGAGACCAGTTTGGAACAGATAGTGGCAGGGAAAGCAGGAGAAAAATATACATAAAAAGAACAAGTGGTTACACCGGTAGTCTACCCTCCACCGCTATTTCAACAACTGATCCGAAAGAAGAAATTAGAGCAACAGTTCACTAAGTTTCTGGAAGTGTTCAAGAAGCTACACCTAAACATCCCTTTCGCGGAGGCATTATAGCAGATGCCAAGTTATGCCAAGTTCATGAAGGATATATTGGCAAAGAAAAAGAAATTAGAGGACTTCAAAACTGTGGCACTAATGGAGGAATGTATTGCGATTTTGTAAAAGAAGCTTCCACCAAAGCTGAAAGATCCGGGTAGTTTCACCATTCCATGCAATATAGGGAGTTTAGCTTTCAACAAATTTCTATGTGATTTAGGTGCCAGTATAAACCTCATGCCATTGTCAGTTTATACTCAGTTAGGGTTACCAGCACCTAAACTGACCAACATCTCCCTACAGCTAGCAAATAGATCAGTAACCTATCCACGGGGGATTGTTGAGGATGTGTTGGTTAAAGTGGACAAATTCATCTTCCCAGCGGACTTCATCATACTAGACTATGAAGAAGATAAGGATATTCTAATAATCCTTAGGCAACCATTTTTGGCTACTGGCAAGACTCTCATTGATGTTCAGAAAGGAGAGTTGGCCATAAGGGTGCAAGATCAAGAGGTTACCTTCAACGTGTTTAAAGCCATGAATTTCCCCAAGGAGGATGAGGAGTGTTTTCAGATGGATATTATTGACACAGTGGTGGGTGATAAGCAACATCGGATACTTAGTACCGACCCATTAGAATCAACATTGATGGGAGACTGTGATGAAGATGATTCAGAGATAAAGGAATACCTGCAATTATTAGAGGCCCATCTGAGAGTAAATAGGTTCATGTTTCCATTTGAGCTATTGGAAGCAGCAGGAACTTCATCAGCAAAGATGAAACCATCCCTTGAGGAACCACCTAAATTAGAACTCAAACCCTTACCCAATCACCTTAGTATGCTTATTTGGATAATTCATCTACTTTACCTATTATTATTGCATCTGCGCTTAATGAACTGCATGAAAGTAAGCTATTAAGAGTTCTAAGGGAATACAAGTCTGCTATTGGATGGACAATCGCCGACATCAAAGGAATCAGCCCGTCATTCTGTATGCACAAGATTCTGATAGATGATGATAGCAAGCCAACAGTGGAACAACAGAGGAGGCTCAACCCCATAATGAAAGAGGTAGTGAAGAAGGAGATCTTGAATTGGCTGGATGCTGGAATTATCTACCCAATTTTAGACAGTGCATGGGTGAGCCCGGTCCAATGTGACCCGAAAAAAGGTGGTATGACAGTAGTCAAGAATGAGAACAACCAATTGATACCGACAAGGACAGTGACCGGGTGGAGGGTCTGCATGAACTACAGAAAGCTGAATAAGGAAACTAGAAAGGATCATTTCCCCTTGCCTTTCATTGATTAGATGTTAGACAGACTAGCTGAACACGAGTACTACTGCTTGTTAGATGGATATTCTGGGTACAACCAGCTCGTCATTGCACCGGAGGATCAAGAGAAGATGACGTTCACATGCCGCTATGGCACCTTTGCCTTTAAAAGGATGTAATTCAGACTATGTAACGCACCAGCGACTTTCCAGCGATGTATGATGGCAATCTTCTAAGACATGGTGGAGCTTAGTGTTGAGGTATTATGGATGATTTTTTAGTATTTGGGGAATCGTTTGATAGGTGCCTCGAGAATTTAGTATTGGTATTAAAAAAGTGTGTGGAGACGAACCTAGTGCTCAACTGGGAGAAATGCCACTTTATGGTCCAAGAAGGGATAATACTCAGACATAAAGTTTCTGGAAAAGGTTTAGAAGTTGACCGGGCTAAGCTAGAGACAATTGAAAATCTGCCACCGTCGACTTTAGTAAAGGGTATTCGGAGCTTTCTTGGTCATGCTGGGCTCTACCAACGGTTTATTAAGAACTTCTCTAAAATCACAAAGCTACTCTGCGGTCTATTGGAGAAAGACGTCCCGTTCAAATTTGATGAAGATTGTCTAGCGGCGTTTGAACAATTGAAGAAGAAGCTAACCACAACAATTGTGATCATAGCACCAGATTGGACAATGTCGTTCGAGCTTATGTGTGATGCCAGTGACTATGCAGTAGGAGCAGTACTTGGACAAACGACGGGAGAAAGTCTTTCACGCCATCTATTATGAGAGTAAGATACTGACAGATGCACAGTTGAACTACACAACCACTGAAAAAGAATTACTTGAAGTTGTGTACGCCTTTGACAAATTTTGCTCGTACTTGGTGGGGACAAAGGTGGTGGTTTACACAATTCATTCGGCCATCTAGTGTGACGACCCCAAATCCGAGTCTCTGAAACACCTCAGATTCGGTCTGCCACGATATATTTATCGCGGAACTATACATCTTTTATTCAAAACTTAATGAATAAATTTCACTTATTACAATATAGAAATATAATTTCTATTCATATCCAAGATCTTGTATGATGACCCTAAACCTTAATATAAGTTTTCAAATCTGGGTCATATACCATCCCTGTCTATACATCACAATTGATGTTACAAAAATGCGGAATAACTAAAACTTTTCTATCTCCTTGAATAAAATCTTTCCTTGAATTCAAAATCTTGAATCAATTACATAATCTTGAACCAATTATAAAGTATGATTCACTAAGTTCAAATTACCGTATAAACGTATACATCTCGTTTCAAAATCCCTATGTGTTTTTCATAACATAACTTACAATTTCAACATTTATAAAACATTGTAATCTAATATCGTATACATCTTCTAGAACTTAAACATGGTTCAAGAGCATATATTTAATAAACAGTAATCTCTTAACTTTATCACGTAACACGTAACCTTTATCGTGAGTCCTTAACCTGCAAAAGTGACTATTTGCAAGAGTGAGCTCGACAACTCAGCAATTCTAACAGTTTTCATGCATCACATAGCACATAATATCATACCCAGTTCATGCATTTATAATCAATCGATATATACTACGCATGTTACTTCTCACATAACAAGTATATCATCAAAGATCAACTTTCAATCTCATACATATCTCATATACAGTTCATATATAGTTAACATCATCATGGCATAATATAATTCATCTAACAGTTATTAAATTCATATATCAAATAAGAACTGAAAGGCTTGCCTGTTGCGTAGTTTAACAACTACGACTTAACTGCTTAAGATATTTGTGCTTCGTGTATTCCTACACAATCATTCAATTATGAATTCATACATATCAGTTATACGCATCCATACATTCTCAATATAATAACAATTGATTACATTGTTGTCTAACTTGGTTCTTAGAACCTTCATTTTACTATCTCATTGTATTCTTAGAATAACCATGTACGTATAGGTATACCTTAACCATACATACTTATTATCATCATTCATACACATGCATCCTACACTTAAAATGTATTCGACATATATTTAGAACTTATATGATTCTTATTATTCATACGTTTCTCAAACATTAACGAAATTATAGTTTTCGAGTTTTATATAACCCTTACATCTAAACTTTCTAAGTTCACCTTTTTAAATTCCTTGTCATACTTAAACTAGTCATGCAAGGCTACTATTTTCATCATATATACATGTTTATAAGGGCATTAACTCAAGTTTTAAAACCTAGCATGCTCATTCTACTCCAAGTCAAAAATCATATGGTATTCATGCCGGACATTCATGTACCTCAAGTAAACCAAGTTCATGCCTCAAGGGTCAACCATTAACGTCATATTACCACATAAAGAGGCTAAACAATACTAAGTAGGCATGCTCGTGCTTATACTACACATGTATATTTAATCCACATAATTCATGCCTTAGAAATGAATATGCATGCATATGTGAAATCCATATATAAACAAGTGAGGTTCATGTAAATATGTCTATAGGCATGGTGAACTCCTATTCTTCAGGCTTGCATGCTAGTAACATAACTCACATGGTAATTGATGTTATTAACTTTCAAATCTTAAATTTTCTTTCAAATTTGCACTAAGTCAACAAAGGCATCATAGTACATGTTAAGTGTGTCGTGATCATAACTCACATATCTTTGAACACATAACTAAGTCGCATACACGTTCTCATATGGTAAGAAATCTCAAGACAAAATTCTTAGTCAAGTCTACTTTGAAAAGTCTTAAGTTTCTTATCTTGAAAACGTCTTAACTTACGGTCAAGTATGCTAGTGCATGATTAACACTTTAAACATGCTCTTCATGTCAATATAAATCATACTATCATGTTCAAAATATTAGAATACACATGGTACTCATATGCTCATGACAAGTTCGTTTTAACAAATCCTAAGTTGATTTATAAAACTATCAAGCTTATTTCCATAACATATACTAGCATGGATAAAAACATGCACGTTGTATCAATAACATATATATACATGAGTTAAACTAGTCCTTAAGCTTGTCTTAAATAATGTCAATAATTATCACATAGCAGGTTTGCATCAGAAGAAGAAAACCATAAACTGGTCCTGGCGCAGCTTCGCCGCTGGCCAGTACATAACTGGCGCAGCTACGCAGGTTGTCGGCCAGAGACTATAACTGTTCTGCAACGGCAGAAACTCAACCCAACTCAGAAATTTTTATACGAATTCTATTCTATTGCAGCTACATTACATAACTAACATGATTATAACTTTATATAACACTTGCAAAGTGTTTATCATATATGTCCCATACTTGGTTACATAATAAATACACTAGATTATATAATATATATACACAATTCATTTCACATAACATAGATTATAATGATTTAAAAGGGCATACAATGTATTTCCTAATTACAAGGTATCAAGTAGTGTACACACATATAATCCATGTACATTTTCTTAATACCGAATATTGGGTATTATTATTATTCCTCCTCATAACGGTTATTATTGTAATTATAATAACTTATTAAAAATATTATCAATGAACAATTATTTATTGATATTAATATAAGGTGATATGGTATACACTAGGTTTTACCCACACACATCATGTTACATAAGCAATAATATTATGTAACTCTCATAATGCAATTAATCTTACTATATAGTCTATATATATAACATATAGACATATTAATGTGTCATCTTGTACTATATAGTTAACTACCATATATTAAGGGTTTAATATCGCATGTTTGTATAAAACAATTAATCGATTAAATATAATCTCATTATAATTTATTAATCCTTTGCTCATTAACATATTATTTATTCACAATAATAGTTAATTGAATATTATCAATTAATTACTCGTAAATCGTCCATCCTTTGTAATCACAATTAATCCTTTACACGCTTCTGATTTATTATTCTCAACACCAATAAATTCATACGTTATCGATTAATTATCCAAAATATTAATTAATCAATCACGTTTAAACCTCTACACTATATTCAAGTGAATTGAATATTTAAATACTAATGCTTCTATTAATACCCTGATATAAAACCTTAGGGTTGGTCTACTAATTTAACAATCCATTAGTGACTCCCTTTTAATTAATCCTAGCAATTATACGCATAGACTCTAACTCACATAACATGTATACTTGCACATAGAAATAATTCTCATAATAATATTAATTAATTCCATTTAATCATTCCTTCATAACATGATATAATAAGTTTATTATATAATATTATCTCCAATAAAGGCATTAATCATTAAAATAACTTACTCATTTCTTCAAGATATTATTTAAATATAATATCTTAGTATTGTTAAAATAGTTACATGTACGACACATGTACAACTCTTTATATAAAAAAAATAGACCATAAGTTATTTCCTATTAGTATATTACACATAGCAAATATGTTTCGATATATTTACCCTCATTCATATTACCTCAGTCAAAGACATACAAGGTATTATTATTTAAAATAATATTCCCCCTTTTTATTAAAATAATATAAGAAATTATTTTAATAATCTTTATTAGAAATATATAATAATTATTTCTCTTTCCACCAATCCACATAACTCAAGATATATATATATATATATATATATATATATATATATATATATATATATAACACATATATACATTCCTTTAATCTACACTTCTCGTCGTGTATTCGATTAATTAATAATTCTCTAATACATATATTGATTTTCTTTCTCTCTCTAACAACGTACATATACTCCAGAAAATGGTGACTATCAAAATATTTAATGTCATCATCTTACCATAATAAATAATTATATAAATCATTTAATAACGATAGATAAATATTATCCATTTCCTCTATTAAATCATCTCTAAAAATATATAATAATGATATATATTTATTAGACACTAAGAATCACGTATTACAAAGTTCATAACACCCTATGTAATTCAATACTACAAACCTCATATCACAGATATATATACATATTTGAATCTATCTCATGCTCTAAGAATTTTATTCATTAAATTCTTATTAATAATAATTATTGGAAATTCAGGTTCTTAGAATCACCCTTTCTTCTAAGAATTTCGTCCTCGAAATTATAGTCTACTAATCTCTACTCCTTTTATTCAACAAACTAGGTTTTCAAGTAAACCTGTACTAAAATCATGCTCAATTTAATGAGTACATACTGCTTCCTTCCATGAGGAGCTCTGCTACCATCGTATAACTTCTTTCTAAGGAGTTAAAATTTTTCATATTTGGCTGAGGGGTCATATAGACCGTGAACTCTGGGTCGTACGGTATTTATCGTAACCAAATTTGTTAACCAAGCTGAACATTGGTATGTTTACAATCACGAAGAAGGTAAACTTCCAATACTGATACGTTAGGTGGTCAATCAATCGTACCTTAGTTCTTAAATTGGAATATATTATCCAACCAGTATATCCCCATTTTTCAGGGTTGTTCACCTCAGTCTTACTGTTAGAGTCCGTTCCAAAATAATTTAGTTCGGGATAAATTCTCAAAGAGATGCTTGAATCTTTATAAACATTTGTCTAGCTGAATCAATTAGCTTAGAATTAAACCAATAAATCGAATATCAATCGAAACATGTAATTGGCCAAATTACTTGGCATCTAACCTTTCTTTAAAGCTTTGAAAATCTTTTTATGACTTTGTCATACTACATCGTACCATACTGAGCTTAAATCAAATCCCACACCAAGTAATTCTGCATTGATAACTCCATCACTTTTTATTTTATGACTTTGTCATACTACATCGTACCATAGTGAGCTTAAATCAAATCACACACCAGGTAATTCTGCATTGATAACTTCATCATTCTTATCATTTTCGCATCATGTTTCATGATGCATTGATGATATACAAAATACATTTTGATATATCAAATCAATTTTGTTTAGCCGAAACAATTAGCGTAGACACTTCTTTAAATCGTTCAAAAATCATTACAAATCATTTTTGATGTTATCATGTCGCAATAGGTAACGATGTGTTAATGGCTCGAAGTCCATCTCCACACCCTTGTCACCTTGTTTTGAGGATAACAAAAATTCATTTTGTTCAAAAGGCACATCAGTGCGAATTTAGCTAGATATCAAAAATTTAGAAGTCTAGCACAGCTAAAAGATTTGGAATACCTATGCTTCCATCATCAACTTCAATTGCTCTAATGATCAATTGCTTAATAATATCTATTAAAAATCCTCAATTCATCATCCATAACTCTCCTATACCCAGTACAGTTCATCAAACATACCACACGTTAGGAGTTTAGGAACTTTCCACAATCATATGTGTTTAGGAACTTATCCTAGTCAGACCAAAATTGTCCATTCGCTGAGGGGTCCCATCATACGATTATGAGTCACAAACTTACCATACGTATGAGTTTAAAGAACTCGCACCTAATCTTAGTAATATCTATCTATCAGAATAAACATGAGAAAAGAATCACCTTTTCGCCATATGTATAATGATAGCGCGACACCAACATTCCAATGATTATCAATGTAAGAAGCTAAGTGATTGTCGAACCAAACACAATCCCCTGCCCATACAAGGAACTGGTCGACTCAGCCACTAAACAATATAGGAAGCTAAGTGGTTCTAAACCCGAGCTTAAATTCCACGTCCATACAACGAACCATACAACTTAGCTGCTAACAAGGGTCCTCAATTGAAATCCAACACTTAACTCTATCTTATTCTAAATTTGCTCTTAGTTCATTGAGAAATTTCTACATTTCGTCACATACAACTCATCATGAGATCTTCTCGTACCATACCATAGTACCTTCTCTTATAGCATCAATCTATAACTACTTGGTTGATACAGACCATTTATCATTACATTGTTCAATCTGATCACGTCGTGATCATAGATTTAGCTTAGGGTTCTTTCCCTATTATCAATTAAACTTTCTCAGGTTATAGTCTAAGGTACTCTTACCTAAGGTTTAAAACCTACAGCTTTGATACCAACATGTGACGACCCCAAATCCGGGTCTCTCAAACACCTCGGATCCGGTCCGCCACGATACATTTATCGCGGAACTATACATCTTTTATTCAAAACTTAATGAATAAATTTCACTTATTACAATATAGAAATATAATTTCTATTCATATCCAAGATCTTGTATGATGACCCTAAACCTTAATATAAGTTTTCAAATCTCGGTCATATACCATCCCTGTCTATACATCACAATTGATGTTACAAAAATGCGGAATAACTAAAACTTTTCTATCACCTTGAATAAAATCTTTCCTTGAATTCAAAATCTTGAATCAATTACATAATCTTGAACCAATTATAAAGTATGATTCACTAAGTTCAAATTACCGTATAAACGTATACATCTCCTTTCAAAATCCCTATGTGTTTTTCATAACACAACTTATAATTTCAACATGTATAAAACATTGTAATCTACTATCGTATACATCTTCTAGAACTTAAACATGGTTCAAGAGCATATATTTAATAAACTGTAATCTCTTAACTTTATCACGTAACACGTAACCTTTATCGTGAGTCCTTAACCTGAAAAAGTGATTATTTGCAAGAGTGAGCTCGACAGCTCAGCAATTCTAACAGTTTTCATGTATCACATAGCACATAATATCATACCCAGTTCATGCATTTATAATTAATCGATATATACTACGCATGTTACTTCTCACATAACAAGTATATCATCAAAGATCAACTTTCAATCTCATACATATCTCATATACAGTTCATATATAGTTAACATCATCATGGCATAATATAATTCATCTAACAGTTATTAAATTCATATATCAAATAAGAACTGAAAGGCTTGCCAGTTGCGTAGTTTAACAACTACGACTTAACTACTTAAGATATTTGCGCTTCGTGTATTCCTACACAATCATTCAATTATGGATTCATACATATCTATTATACGCATCCATACATTCTCAATATAATAACAATTGATTACATTGTTGTCTAACTTGGTTCTTAGAACCTTCGTTTTACTATCTCATCGTATTCTTAGAATAACCATGTACGTATAGGTATGCCTTAACCATACATACTTATTATCATCATTCAAACACATGCATCCTACACTTAAAATGTATTCGACATATATTTAGAACTTATATGATTCTTATTATTCATACGTTTCTCAAACATTAACGGAATTATAGTTTCTGAGTTTTATTACATCTAAACTTTCTAAGTTCACCTTTTTAAATTCCTTGTCATACTTAAACTAGTCATGCAAGGCTACTATTTTCATCATATATACATGTTTATAAGGGCATTAACTCAAGTTTTAAAACCTAGCATGCTCATTCTACTCCAAGTTAAAAATCATATGGTATTCATGCCGGACATTCATGTACCTTAAGTAAACCAAGTTCATGCCTCAAGGGTCAACCACTAACGTTATATTACCACATAAAGAGGCTAAACAATACTAAGTAGACATGCTCGTGCTTATACTACACATGTATATTTAATCCACATAATTCATGCCTTAGAAATGAATATGCATGCATATGTGAAATCTGTATATAAACAAGTGAGGTTCATGTAAATACGTCTATAGGCATGGTGAACTCCTATTCTTCATGCTTGCATGCTAGTAACATAACTCAAATGGTAATTGATGTTATTAACTTTCAAATCTTAAATTTTCTTTCAAAATTGCACTAAGTCAACAAAGGCATCATAGTACATATTAAGTGTCTCATGATCATAACTCACATGTCTTTGAACACATAACTAAGTCGCATACACGTTCTCATACGGTCAGAAATCTCAAGACAAAATTCTTAGTCAAGTCTACTTTGAAAAGTCTTAAGTTTCTTATCTTGAAAACGTCTTAACTTACGGTCAAGTATGCTAGTGCATGATTAACACTTTAAACATGCTCTTCATGTCAATATAAATCATACTATCATGTTCAAAATATTAGAATACACATGGAACTCATATGCTCATGACAAGTTCGTTTTAACAAATCCTAAGTTGATTTATAAAACTATCAAGCTTCTTTCCATAACATATACTAGCATTGATAAAAATATGCACGTTGTATCAATAACATATATATACATGAGTTAAACTACTCCTCAAGCTTGTCTTAAACAATGTCAACAATTATCACATAGCAGGTTTGCATCAGAAGAAGAAAACCATAAACTGATCCTAGCGCAGCTGCGCCGCTGGCCAGTACATAACTGGCGCAGCTACGCAGGCTGTCGGCCAGAGATAGTAACTGTTCTGCAACGGCAAAAACTCAGCCCAACTCAAAATTTTTTATACGAATTCTATTCAATTGCAGCTACATTACATAACTAACATGATTATAACTTTATATAACACTTAACGAACATATTCTAATCACTTAATCAATCAATCTATGATCAATTCAAGAATCAATAACTTAGGAATTTACAGAAAATAAAAATCATGAAAATGAAGTTATACCTCTGCAATTCTGAAATTGGTTTGCTACTACAACAAATTATATAATGCTGCTATACTACTCTCCCTTAACTTAATTGAAACTCTCAGCAATTCAAAATGAGAAGGAGAAGAGCTCTTATATAGGCATTTGAAATACCAGACAACTCAATTACCTTCCATATTAAATCAAAGGATTGCAAGAATGTTCAATGGATAAGAGAGAGTTGGTGAGAGTTGGTGATTTCACTCATGAATCCCACTCCCCATCTATTCATTAGCTCTATATTGCTGAGATTGAGGGAAGGAGTAGAGTAGCTAGCCATGTGGTAGTTCACGTGTGGGAGAAGAAGTGGAGAGGGGCTCTCATTTTAGCTCCGCAACTTGCAAAGTGTATATCATATATGTCCCATACTTGGTTACATAATAAATACACTAGATTATATAATATATATACACAATTCATTTCACATAACATAGATTATAATGATTTAAAAGGGCATACAATGTATTTCCTAATTACAAAGTATCAAGTAGTGTACACACATATAATCCATGTACATTTTCTTAATACCGAATATTGGGTATTATTATTATTCCTCCTCATAACGGCTATTATTGTAATTATAATAACTTATTAAAAATATTATCAATGAACAATTATTTATTGATATTAATATAAGGTGATATGGTATACACTAGGTTTTACCCACACACATCATGTTACATAAACAATAATATTATGTAACTCACATAATGCAATTAATCTTACTATATAGTCTATATATATAACATATAGACATATTAATGTGTCACCTTGTACTATATAGTTAACTACCATATATTAAGGGTTTAATATCGCATGATTGTATAAAATAATTAAACGATTAAATATAATCTCATTATAATTTATTAATCCTTTGCTCATTAACATATTATTTATTCACAATAATAGTTAATTGAATATTATCAATTAATTACTCGTAAATCGTCCATCCTTTGTAATCACAATTAATCCTTTACACGCTTCTGATTTATTATTCTCAACACCAATAAATTCATACGTTATCAATTAATTATCCAAAATATTAATTAATCAATCACGTTTAAACCTCTACACTATATTCAAGTGAATTGAATATTTAAATACTAATGCTTCTATTAATACCCTGATATAAAACCTTAGGGTTGGTCTACTAATTTAACAATCCATTAGTGACTCCCTTTTAATTAATCCTAGCAATTATACGCATAGACTCTAACTCACATAACATGTATACTTGCACATAGAAATAATTCTCATAATAATATTAATTAATTCCATTTAATCATTCCTTCATAACATGATATAATAAGTTTATTATCTAATATTATCTTCAATAGAGGCATTAATCATTAAAATAACTTACTCATTTCTTCAAGATATTATTTAAATATAATATCTTAGTATTGTTAAAATAGTTACATGTACGACACATGTACAACTCTTTATATAAAAAAAATAGACCATAAGTTATTTCCTATTAGTATATTACACATAGCAAATATGTTTCGATATATTTACCCTCATTCATATTACCTCAGTCAAAGACATACAAGTTATTATTATTATTATTATTTAAAATAATATTCCCCCTTTTTATTAAAATAATATAAGAAATTATTTTAATAATCTTTATTAGAAATATATAATAATTATTTCTCTTTCCACCAATCCACATAACACAAGATATATATATATATATATATATATATATATATATATATATATATATATATATATATATATATATATATATATATATAACACATATATACATTCCTTTAATCTACACTTCTCGTCGTGTATTCGATTAATTAATAATTCTCCAATACATATATTGATTTTCTTTCTCTCTCTAACAACGTGCATATACTCCAAAAAATGGTGACTATCAAAATATTTAATGTCATCATGTTACCATAATAAATAATTATATAAATCATTTAATAACGATAGATAAATATTATCCATTTCCTCTATTAAATCATTTCTAAAAATATATAATAATGATATATATTTATTAAACACTAAGAATCACGTATTACAAAGTTCATAACACCCTATGTAATTCAATACTACAAACCTCATATCATAGATATATATACATATTTGAATCTATCTCATGCTCTAAGAATTTTATTCATTAAATTCTTATTAATAATGATTATTGGAAATTCAGGTTCTTAGAATCACCCTTTCTTCTAAGAATTTCGTCCTCGAAATTACAGTCTACTAATCTCTACTCCTTTTATTCAACAAAACTAGGTTTTCAAGTAAACCTTTACTAAAATCATGCTCAATTTAATGAGTACATACTGCTTCCTTCCATGAGGAGCTCTGCTATCATCGTATAACTTCTTTCTAAGGAGTTAAAACTTTTCATATTTGGTTGAGGGGTCATATAGACCGTGAACTCTGGGTCGTACGGTATTTACCGTAACCAAATTTGTTAACCAAGCTGAACATTGGTATGTTTACAATCACGAAGAAGGTAAACTTCCAATACTGATACGTTAGGTGGTCAATCAATCGTACCTTAGTTCTTAAATTGGAATATATTATCCAACCAGTATATCCCCATTTTTCAGGGTTGTTCACCTCAGTCTTACTGTTAGAGTCCGTTCCAAAATAATTTAGTTCGGGATAAATTCTCAAAGAGATGCTTAAATCTTTATAAACATTTGTCTAGCTGAATCAATTAGCTTAGACTTAAACCAATAAATCGAATATCAATCAAAACATGTAATTGGCCAAATTACTTGGCATCTAACCTTTCTTTAAAGTTCTGAAAATCTTTTTATGACTTTGTCATACTACATCGTACCATAGTGAGCTTAAATCAAATCCCACACCAAGTAATTCTGCATTGATAACTCCATCACTTTTTATTTTATGACTTTGTCATACTACATCGTACCATAGTGAGCTTAAATCAAATCCCACACCAGGTAATTCTGCATTGATAACTTCATCATTCTTATCATTTCCGCATCAGGTTTCATGATGCATTGATGATATACAAAATACATGTTGATATATCAAATCAATTTTGTCTAGCCGAAACAATTAGCGTAGACACTTCTTTAAATCGTTCAAAAATCATTACAAATCATTTTTGATGTTATCATGTCGCAATAGGTAACGATGTGTTAATGGCTCGAAGTCCATCTCCACACCCTTGTCACCTTGTTTTGAGGATAACAAAAATTCATTTTGTTCAAAAGGCACATCAGTGCGAATTTAGCTAGATATCAAAAATTTAGAAGTCTAGCACAGCTAAAAGATTTGGAATACCTATGCTTCCATCATCAACTTCAATTGCTCTAATGATCAATTGCTTAATAATATCTATTAAAAATCCTCAATTCATCATCCATAACTCTCCTATACCCAGTACAGTTCATCAAACATACCACACGTTAGGAGTTTAGGAACTTTCCACAATCATATGTGTTTAGGAACTTATCCTAGTCAGACCAAAATTGTCCATTCGCTGAGGGGTCCCATCATACGATTATGAGTCACAAACTTACCATACGTATGAGTTTAAAGAACTCGCACCTAATCTTAGTAATATCTATCTATCAGAATAAACATGAGAAAAGAATCACCTTTTCGCCATATGTATAATGATAGCGCGACACCAACATTCCAATGATTATCAATGTAAGAAGCTAAGTGATTGTCGAACCAAACACAATCCCCTGCCCATACAAGGAACTGGTCGACTCAGCCACTAAACAATATAGGAAGCTAAGTGGCTCTAAACCAGAGCATAAATTCCCCGCCCATACAAGGAACCATACAACTTAGCTGCTAACAAGAGTCCTCAATTGAAATCCAACACTTAACTCTATCTTATTCTAAATTTGCTCTTAGTTCATTGTGAAATTTCTACATTTCATCACATACAACTCCTCATGAGTTCTTCTCGTACCATACCATAGTACCTTCTCTTATAGCATCAATCTATAACTACTTAGTCGATACAGACCATTTATTATTACATTGTTCAATCTGATCACGTCGTGATCATAGATTTAGCTTAGGGTTTTTTCCCTATTATCAATTAAACTTTCTCAGGTTATAGTCTAAGGTACTTTTACCTAAGGTTTATAACCTACAGCATTGATACCAACCTGTGACGACCCCAAATCCGGGTCTCTCAAACACCTCGGATCCGGTCCGCCACGATACATTTATCGCGGAACTATACATCTTTTATTCAAAACTTAATGAATAAACTTCACTTATTACAATATAGAAATATAATTTCTATTCATATCCAAGATCTTGTATGATGACCCTAAACCTTAATATAAGTTTTCAAATCTCGGTCATATACCATCCCTGTGACGAACGAGAATTTTGTAAAGATATTGAATATTTATGGAGATAAATAAATATTTTTAATGATTTAATTATTGAATTAAATAATTAATTCATGAATTTGTGGTAGATTAATTTAATTATATGTGTGACATTAATTAAATTAATATGTAGTGATTTAATAGTTCAAAGTATTTAATTAATTGAGTTTATTTGATTAATTGAATTAATTAAATAAGCATATGTTACTTTAATTAATTTAATAATTAATTAATGAGTTAATGAATTGACATAATTAATAAATAAAAATATTAATTATGTGACAATGTGTTTAATGTGAATTATCTTATTTTATTTAATTAATTTAAATAAAATTAATTAATCAATAAGTAAGGTGACAATTAACTATATAGTAAATTAGTTTATTAAAATAAATGGGGAAAGAAAAGAAGAGGAAGGCAAACAAGGCCTTAAGAGAGGTTAATCCGTTTATTATACAACGGTATAATATATACATATACGTATATGATTGTCAGACATAAGTTATTTTCAAAGTCAGAAAAAAAAAAATAAGAAAAGTTCAGAGAAGAAAATAGAGAGATCGGGAAGAAGAAATTGAGAGTGAAAGGGAGAAAGAGATTTGAGAAAATCTTAAGTGTTGTCTTTGATTATCTTCATACTAACAAAGGGTAATCTTCTTTCAAAGTTTTTAAAATTATATTTTCTAAAGTTTTCATATACGAGTTTAGAGTTTTCTGTGAAATTGGGTTTCCCAATTGGGTTACGATATGGCTTTATCTATATGGGTATGGAATCATAACGTGTTTTTCTAACGTATAAACATGTTTTAAAGTAATCAATTTGATTTAATTGGCCTTAATTGGGTTGTTAAGGATTTACAGAGTTTTCATGTACGTGTTTTGTAAAAGTCCTCTGTGAATGGAGAAAGTTGACAATTGATTGATTTCATGGATATATATATAGTAACATATGTCCATGATATAATTTAGGCTATCCATTCATGATTCACAGTGATCACACCAAGTAATTTTGTTAATAATTGTGTTTATGAAATTACAGAGTATTGAATATGGGTGAATAACCCATATGGGTTAAATTAATGATTAAATCATATGTTTATATTTAAATTGATACATGAATATGATTGTATATGTTAAAACAAACGAAATGGAATTGAAATGAATGGATTCGGTGTAGTAACGAATCCGTAAGGAGATTTTTATGTTTTTCATTAAACTCTTGAAAGTTTTGAAGAACAGTGAAAATTAATATTTTGATTTGTATAATTACATAACTTGGAATGTTAAGAATATGTTATAAGTGATATATAATGTTCCTGTGAAGTTTATACTTCATGGGTAACATTATAAATCAGTGTAATAATGTGAATTGGGAGAAAATGGGAGAAAATCTGTGTTCGTTCGCGAACTTCAGATTCTGAAATTCCGCAGCCGCGCCGGCTGCAAGGCAAAATGGCGCGCGGCCGCGCCTGTCCGAAAATTTTGAAAAAAATTGCTAAGTGTTGGAAAATTTTGAAATGTGTTTTGAGTCTAATGAACATGAACACATGTTGTATAAATATAATAAAATATTGATATGAGTTTAATAATTTATGTTATGTAATTAATTAATAAATTAATTACATGACTTAAACTATTATTTGTAAAGGTTAAATAATGTGTTATAAACATTAAGACATTATTTTAAATTTAATTAACATGATGACATGTTATGTATGTAATGAGTTATTAATACAAGTTAATAACTTAAGATACGTGATTAATTAACTTGTTAATTAATCAACGTAAACCATTATCTGAAAACCTAATAATGAGTTTGAAGAATACTATTGTAAATCAATCATCATATCGAACTTGTGATTAATTGATATTGTGAATGTATTGATAGGTAAGAGTAATTAAAGAAGTGAGTAATAATTGTAGCTTGCGCACGAGGCAAGTTTCCTAAACTCAAATCTTTATATTTGAGCAAGTTTTCTATCCCTAACTTATTATTATTGTTTGGCAAGTTTCATAAACTCTTTAAATTAAGCAATTGCTATGCTTAATTACTATTGTTGAGCAAATTCTTACTCTTGAATATCCAAGTTTAGAATTTCACATGAGATGCCATGATTCTTTTAAAGGTATCATTTAAGTGTACAATACTTATTCGATTGTATACCTTGAGAAGTTAATATTCAATTTGAATATCATTTATTGAGTTATCCAAACCAACTTTATTTGGTGCGGATTCTGATGTCAAACTGAGATGAACAACCCTAATATAGGGAATTAATGAAGATGCTTAAAGCGTTAAGATAGTGTGCACAGTATCAGTACGAAGGGCTGATCTCCCTAAGTACGAGAAGTAAAGTCTATAGTCTTGTGACTGTTAAAGGTTGGAAAGGTTAATATACTTGACAACCTAAGACTCGGTTCAAGGTCTTAATGACCCTCAGAAGTAATTTGACTCTTGACTAATATTCTTGATTCAAAAGTTGAGAAGTAATTTGACTCTTGACTAATATTCTTGATTCAAAAGTTGAGAAGTAATTTGACTCTTGGTTAATATTCTTGATTCAAATGTTGAGCTTTCTGTTATTCAGAATTCTTTCACTCGCATGTTATTATTCTGTCATATTTTTATACTTGCGGGCATCCGTGCTCACTCTTGCATAATAACATTGCAGCTAATAATGAACGAAGTGATGTACCCTCTAGTAGCAAGGGCAAAGGAAAAGCTAACAAGTGATGAAGATTTGTGTTGTCATGAATAATGTTAAAGTTTAAGATTTATGTGTGATGATTTAAGACTTATTTATTTACGTTTCCGCAAAAGAGATTTAAGGTTAAGTATAACCTGGGATTTATGATGTATTTTTATTTCAGATGATGTAAGATGATGATTTATTTATCTAATAAATGAATTTCATTATTTATGGGTAGATAGTTGTATGATATTGGAACAGTGAACACCAAATCCTGTAGAAATTAAGATACCGGATTTGGGGGTGTCACAAGTTGGTATCAGAGCCGTAGGTTATGAACCTTAGGTGGGGGAAAAACCTTAGGATAGTAGCCTTCATGAAGATAGTAATGACAACTCTGATTGAGTTCTAAGAAAGATAATAAAATTACCTTATGTGCTATGTGCTTATGTGTTCATACTTGTTAGAGTATTGATTAACATCACGTAAAAACTAAGACTTAAAACTTATTTTGTCAGGATGTCAGATACTGGAGGAGCTAGTCAGTCCAGGGATGTTGTACCCCTAGAGACTAGAGTTGAGGAGCCCCGGGACATACACACTGTCTGGGAGCAGTTAGTACAGCCAGAGCCATCTCCTGTAAATCCAGATTTTGGTCAGGAGCATGAGCCAGAGATTGACTCAGAGGAGGACCCTGAGGAGGTTGAGATCCCGGCTGAGGCAGCCGAGGAAGAGGAAGAGGAGGAGGAAGAAGACCATGAGGAGTTTCCACCGAACTCTGACAGTGCTGATATGTATGATTTATTATATGATCGAAACGTAGAGTTACGAGATACGATTCAGGAGTGGAGGGAGCAGTCAGTTGCTCAGGGTGGTGAGATTGAGACACTCCACACCCGTCTTGGCAATGTGGAGTGGGATTTGGTTCATGAGAAGGGCCAAAGTGAGCAGAAGACAGAGGAGATAGAAAAGATAAAGAATGAGTTGAAAGAGAAATCTGAAAGACTCGCCATAGTGGAAGAAGCTTGGGTGAGAAATGCACGACGTGCAGATCTGGCAGAGGATGATGCGCGTGCGAAGAGAGTTAAGGTTGCAGAGACGTGCTACACGTTTCTGAGGGCAATGGATGAGGCCCAGGACCGAGTTATGAGATATCCAATTCAGTTCGAGGGACTGCCTGGGTATATGTTAGATCGCAGGACTATGTCCCGCATTATAGAAGAGGAACGTAGTGAAGCTGTCCGACGCCTTAGTAGGCCGTGATAGGATAATATGATATTGTTAACGTTTAAACAATCGTAAATAATGTAAATTCCAATGTAATTATAAACAAAGGAATATTGTGATAATGTAAGTCCTGTAGAAACTTTATTTCAGGATAGTTGATGTACATGGCAGAAATGCTATCGTATTGTATTAAAAGCTTTTGGTTTTAATAAAATAATAAAGTTGTTTAAGATGATATGGGTTAAGTGAGTATGTTAAAGTATTTAACATTATGTGATACTCTTTGGAGTAGTTAATGTAAATTCCGATGTGATTAAAAAAAAAAAAAAACAAAGGAAATATGCCGCCAAGAAGGAGTCAAAATCGTCGACAAGCCCAAGAGGGATCAACCAATAACAACAATGATGCCAATGCGAACCCCGTTCAGCAGTTAGTAAATCTGTTGGCTGGAGCGATGAACAATCAGCCTCAAGCTCCACCAAACACCTCATTTAAAGACTTTAAGGCAGTGGGACCGCCAGATTTTAAGGGTTCCACGAACCCGATAGAAGCTCAGACTTGGGTTATGGAAATGGAGAAAATTTTTGAGGTCGCCCGTGTTAGGGAGGACCAGAAAACCGCCTACGCGACATTTATGTTAAAATCAGAAGCCAGCTATTGGTGGCAGGCAAATAAGATCAGGGGAGGAGAAGGTGTAATAACCTGGGAAAGGTTTAAAGAAATGCTTTTCGAGATGTATTTCCCGACCAGCTCCCAGAATCAAATGGAGGTGCAGTTTCTGGAGTTGAAGCAGGGGAATATGTCTGTGCCCGACTACGCGGCAAAGTTTAACGAATTGTCTAGGTTTGCCCAATATCAGGTGCATACTGACGAAAGAAAGGCTAGGCGTTTTGAACAGGGACTGAAACCCTGGTTGTATAGCAAGGTGTCGATGTTTCAATTGAACACTTTTGCTGGAGTTCTGGAGAAGGCAATTCTCGCTGAAGGTGGAAGCGAAGCGGTGTCTAAGTACAATCAGGATCAAAAGAAGAAGAAGAATGATAGTGAAGGAAACAATAAGGCTAGTGGCAATCACACAGGGGGAATTAATAATCATAAACAAAAATGGAATGACAACCCGTCGTCTATAAGTCAGCAAAGTAGTCAGAAGAAAAAGTTAGAACCATGCCCAACCTGTGGGAAGACTCACTTGGGAGTCTGCATGAAAGGAAAAAGAGTTTGTTATAACTGTGGTCAGGAAGGCCACATAGCACCTAACTGCCCTAACCCTAAGAAGAGCGCCTGCTATACATGTGGGTCAAAGGATCACTTGGTTAGAGACTGTCCAAAGAAGGCATCTGGAGGGGCAGGGTCAGGTGGACATAAGGGAAATAATAGTGGAAATCCTCTTACCATTACCGGACCGACTTCAACAAACCGACCAACTGCAAGGACATTTAACATGACCGTACAAGACTGCTGTGCAGTCTCGTGATGTGGTGTCAGGTATCATTCCGATCAATAAAGTCAATGCTTATGTTTTATTTGATTCGGGTGCTACTTGTTCATTTATATCCGATGACTTTGCAAAGAATTTAGAAATGCTTAAAGACGAATTGGAAATCCCTATGAACATAGAGATTGCGAACAAGGAAGTAATTCCTGTTAAGTATATACACAAGAACTGTAGAGTGGATATTAAGGGTAACGTTATGAATGTAGATCTTATCCCGATTAAACTTGGGGAATTTGACGTTATCCTGGGAATGGATTGGCTATTCAATTATGGAGCCGTAATTGATTGCCAGAAGAAATGTATTAACCTTATGACTCCATCAAAGGTTGTGTTTTATGGCAGCAAATCGCCTAGACAAGCGAGTTGTCTGACGATGATGCAGGCCAGGAAGTTATTAAGACAAGGCTGTGTGGGGTATTTAGCCTACATAGTCGATAGTCGTAAAGAGAATTCAAAGTTAGAAGAAATACCAGTCGTAAGAGACTTCGTGGATGTTTTCCCGGATGATCTGCCAGGACTTCCGCCTGACAGGGAAGTAGATTTTGTTATCTATTTGGTGCCAGGAACGGCTCCAATATCGAAAGCACCGTACCGGATGGCTCCGGTCGAAATGAAAGAATTGATGGTACAGCTACAAGAGCTGTTGGACAAGAAATATATTCAACCGAGCGTATCACCGTGGGGAGCGCCGGTATTATTTGTTAAGAAGAAGGATGGAACGATGCGACTCTGCATTTACTATAGAGAATTGAACAAGGTTACCATTAAGAATAGGTATCCGTTGCCAAGGATTGATGATCCGTTTGATCAATTAAAAGGAGCGAGATATTTCTCGAAGATAGACCTGAGAAGTGGTTATCATCAGTTGAAGGTGAGGCCCGAAGATGTCCCAAAGACAGCGTTTAGGACACGATATGGTCACTACGAATTTTTGGTTATGTCATTTGGTCTAACAAATGCGCCTGCAGCATTTATGGGCCTAATGAATGGAGTGTTCAAGCCGTTTCTGGACAAATTCGTAGTGGTTTTTATTGATGATATATTGGTCTATTCTAAGACCAAGGAAGAACATGTTGAGCATTTGAAGTTGACGTTAGAAGTATTAAGAAGAGAGAAGTTGTATGCCAAATTCTCAAAGTGTGAATTCTGGATTGAAAGGGTGCAATTTCTCGGACATGTGATTGATAAGGACGGAATTTCGGTGGATCCCTCCAAAGTCGAAGCGGTGATGAATTGGGATCAGCCGAAAACACCGTCGGAAGTAAGAAGTTTTCTTGGATTAGCTGGTTACTATAGAAGATTTATTCAGGATTTTTCCAAGATCGCCACTCCATTAACGAATTTGACTAGGAAAGTTGTGAAATTCGTTTGGACGGAGAAGTGTGAGGAAAGTTTTCAAGAACTTAAGAGACGGTTAAGTACAGCACCTGTGTTGTCCCTTCCGGATGACACAGGAAATTTTGTGGTATATAATGATGCGTCGCATAAAGGGCTAGGCTGTGTGCTTATGCAAAACGGCAGAGTCATTGCGTATGCGTCACGACAACTAAAAGATTACGAGAAGGGATATCCAACCCATGATTTGGAATTGGCTGCGGTGGTATTCGCTTTAAAGATTTGGAGACACTATCTCTATGGGGAAAAGTGTGAAATATATACAGACCATAAGAGTCTGAAGTATATTTTCACACAGAAAGACTTGAATATGCGCCAAAGAAGGTGGCTGGAGTTAATAAAGGATTATGATTGTGATATCTTATACCACCCAGGAAAAGCGAATGTTGTAGCCGACGCCTTAAGCAGAAAGGGTCGAGAAAAGTTGCTGATGCTGACAGCACAGGAAGAATTGATTTCAGCAATGGAAAAGCTGGAATTGGAAGTAGGATGTCCAATGGAGACTGACGAGAAACTGTTTTACCTGCAAGCTGGTACAACTTTATTGGATAAGATTAAGGAAGCACAAATCCTAGATAAGGAATGTGAGGAAGTAAAGAGAAAGATATCTGAAGGGACTGAACTTAGATTTAAAATGGATAGCGAAGGATTTTTGAGATTTGAAAGTAGAGTTTGGGTACCGCCAATACCAGAAATCAAGGAGGACATTCTGAGCGAGGCTCATAGTTCGAGGTATTCCATTCACCCCGGAAGTACCAAGATGTATCAGGATTTACGACAACACTTTTGGTGGCCAAATTTGAAGAGGGACGTTGCCGATTGTGTTGCCAAGTGTCTGACTTGCCAAAGGGTCAAGGCAGAACACCAAAGACCAAGTGGTTTGTTACAACCTTTAGAAATCCCAGAATGGAAATGGGAACATATTACAATGGATTTTGTTGTTGGCCTTCTGACGACCCAGAAAGGCTCTGACGCAGTATGGGTTATCGTCGATCGATTAACGAAATCCGCACACTTTCTTCCAATCAAAATCAGATTTAACCTAGAACAATTGGCGAAGTTATATGTAAAAGAGATTGTTTCGAGGCACGGGGTGCCAGTGTCAATTATTTCTGACCGTGATCCGCGCTTCACATCGAATTTCTGGAAGCGACTACAAGAATGCATGGGAACACAGTTGAGGATGAGCACCGCTTATCACCCTCAGACTGACGGGCAAAGTGAAAGAACGATCCAAACATTAGAGGATATGCTTAGAGCATGCATAATGGATTTTAAAGGCAATTGGGATGATCATTTGCCGCTTGTAGAATTTGGTTATAATAATAGTTACCACGCTAGTATTGGTATGCCGCCTTACGAAGCGTTGTACGGTAGAAAGTGCAGAACTCCACTGTATTGGGATGAAGTTGGTGAAAGACAATTGCTAGGACCAGAGTTAGTCCAACAAACGGCAGAAATAGTTAAAGTAATTCGGACAAGATTAGTAGCGGCTCAGGATAGGCAGAAGAAATACGCCGATCCACACCGCAAGAATGTAGAGTTTGAATCGGGTAGTTTTGTATTTTTGAAGGTCTCTCCTTGGAAGGGAAAGATCAGATTTGGTAAGAAGGGAAAATTGAGCCCAAGGTTCATTGGACCCTTTGAGGTACTCCAAAGAATTGGAGAAGTAGCCTATGAGGTAGCTTTACCTCCGGCACTGGAGCATGTCCACAACGTTTTCCATGTGTCGGTATTACGACGTTATAAACCCGATTACAAACATGTGATAGAATATGAACCCCTACAATTTGAGAAAGATTTATCATACCAAGAAGTTCCTGTTCAGATAGTTGACAGGAAAGAGCAAGTTCTCAGGAACAAAGTAATACCTTCTGTTAAGGTAATTTGGAGGAACCACAACGCTGAAGAAGCTACGTGGGAACTCGAAGAGAATATGATGAAGAATTATCCACACTTATTTTCTTGAATAGGTGAACGTGATTCTGGGGACAGAATCATTTTAAGGGGGGAAAGATGTGACAAACGAGAGTTTTGCAAAGTTGTTTTGAATATTTATTGAAATAAATAAATATTTTGGTTATGAGAATGTGATGGGACGAAATTATTAATCGAACAGCGATTCTGAGGACAGAATCCTTTTAAGGGGGGAAAGATGTGACGAACGAGAATTTTGTAAAGATATTGAATATTTATGAGATAAATAAATATTTTTAATGATTTAATTATTGAATTAAATAATTAATTCATGAATTTGTGGTAGATTAATTTAATTATATGTGTGACATTAATTAAATTAATATGTAGTGATTTAATAGTTCAAAGTATTTAATTAATTGAGTTTATTTGATTAATTGAATTAATTAAATAAGCATATGTTACTTTAATTAATTTAATAATTAATTAATGAGTTAATGAATTGACATAATTAATAAATAAAAATATTAATTATGTG
This sequence comes from Panax stipuleanatus, assembly GCA_020205555.1. Taxonomy (NCBI): domain Eukaryota; kingdom Viridiplantae; phylum Streptophyta; class Magnoliopsida; order Apiales; family Araliaceae; genus Panax; species Panax stipuleanatus. The sequence continues at coordinate 99,750,666 of CM035116.1, read as the reverse complement.
ACAATGTGTTTAATGTGAATTATCTTATTTTATTTAATTAATTTAAATAAAATTAATTAATCAATAAGTAAGGTGACAATTAACTATATAGTAAATTAGTTTATTAAAATAAATGGGGAAAGAAAAGAAGAGGAAGGCAAACAAGGCCTTAAGAGAGGTAATCCGTTATTATACAACGGTATAATATATACATATACGTATATGATTGTCAGACATAAGTTATTTTCAAAGTCAGAAAAAAAAAATAAGAATAGTTCAGAGAAGAAAATAGAGAGATCGGGAAGAAGAAATTGAGAGTGAAAGGGAGAAAGAGATTTGAGAAAATCTTAAGTGTTGTCTTTGATTATCTTCATACTAACAAAGGGTAATCTTCTTTCAAAGTTTTTAAAATTATATTTTCTAAAGTTTTCATATACGAGTTTAGAGTTTTCTGTGAAATTGGGTTTCCCAATTGGGTTACGATATGGCTTTATCTATATGGGTATGGAATCATAACGTGTTTTTCTAACGTATAAACATATTTTAAAGTAATCAATTTGATTTAATTGGCCTTAATTGGGTTGTTAAGGATTTACAGAGTTTTCATGTACGTGTTTTGTAAAAGTCCTCTGTGAATGGAGAAAGTTGACAATTGATTGATTTCATGGATATATATATAGTAACATATGTCCATGATATAATTTAGGCTATCCATTCATGATTCACAGTGATCACACCAAGTAATTTTGTTAATAATTGTGTTTATGAAATTACAGAGTATTGAATATGGGTGAATAACCCATATGGGTTAAATTAATGATTAAATCATATGTTTATATTTAAATTGATACATGAATATGATTGTATATGTTAAAACAAACGAAATGGAATTGAAATGAATGGATTCGGTGTAGTAACGAATCCGTAAGGAGATTTTTATGTTTTTCATTAAACTCTTGAAAGTTTTGAAGAACAGTGAAAATTAATATTTTGATTTGTATAATTACATAACTTGGAATGTTAAGAATATGTTATAAGTGATATATAATGTTCCTGTGAAGTTTATACTTCATGGGTAACATTATAAATCAGTGTAATAATGTGAATTGGGAGAAAATGGGAGAAAATCTGTGTTCGTTCGCGAACTTCAGATTCTGAAATTCTGCAGCCGCGCCGGCTGCAAGGCAAAATGGCGCGCGGCCGCGCCTGTCCGAAAATTTTGAAAAAAATTGCTAAGTGTTGGAAAATTTTGAAATGTGTTTTGAGTCTAATGAACATGAACACATGTTGTATAAATATAATAAAATATTGATATGAGTTTAATAATTTATGTTATGTAATTAATTAATAAATTAATTACATGACTTAAACTATTATTTGTAAAGGTTAAATAATGTGTTATAAACATTAAGACATTATTTTAAATTTAATTAACATGATGACATGTTATGTATGTAATGAGTTATTAATACAAGTTAATAACTTAAGATACGTGATTAATTAACTTGTTAATTAATCAACGTAAACCATTATCTGAAAACCTAATAATGAGTTTGAAGAATACTATTGTAAATCAATCATCATATCGAACTTGTGATTAATTGATATTGTGAATGTATTGATAGGTAAGAGTAATTAAAGAAGTGAGTAATAATTGTAGCTTGCGCACGAGGCAAGTTTCCTAAACTCAAATCTTTATATTTGAGCAAGTTTTCTATCCCTAACTTATTATTATTGTTTGGCAAGTTTCATAAACTCTTTAAATTAAGCAATTGCTATGCTTAATTACTATTGTTGAGCAAATTCTTACTCTTGAATATCCAAGTTTAGAATTTCACATGAGATGCCATGATTCTTTTAAAGGTATCATTTAAGTGTACAATACTTATTCGATTGTATACCTTGAGAAGTTAATATTTAATTTGAATATCATTTATTGAGTTATCCAAACCAACTTTATTTGGTGCGGATTCTGATGTCAAACTGAGATGAACAACCCTAATATAGGGAATTAATGAAGATGCTTAAAGCGTTAAGATAGTGTGCACAGTATCAGTACGAAGGGCTGATCTTCCTAAGTACGAGAAGTAAAGTCTATAGTCTTGTGACTGTTAAAGGTTGGAAAGGTTAATATACTTGACAACCTAAGACTCGGTTCAAGGTCTTAATGACCCTCAGAAGTAATTTGACTCTTGACTAATATTCTTGATTCAAAAGTTGAGAAGTAATTTGACTCTTGACTAATATTCTTGATTCAAAAGTTGAGAAGTAATTTGACTCTTGGTTAATATTCTTGATTCAAATGTTGAGCTTTCTGTTATTCAGAATTCTTTCACTCGCATGTTATTATTCTGTCATATTTTTATACTTGCGGGCATCCGTGCTCACTCTTGCATAATAACATTGCAGCTAATAATGAACGAAGTGATGTACCTTCTAGTAGCAAGGGCAAAGGAAAAGCTAACAAATGATGAAGATTTGTGTTGTCATGAATAATGTTAAAGTTTAAGATTTATGTGTGATGATTTAAGACTTATTTATTTACGTTTCCGCAAAAGAGATTTAAGGTTAAGTTTAACCTGGGATTTATGATGTATTTTTATTTCAGATGATGTAAGATGATGATTTATTTATCTAATAAATGAATTTCATTATTTATGGGTAGATAGTTGTATGATATTGGAACAGTGAACACCAAATCCTGTAGAAATTAAGATACCGGATTTGGGGGTGTCACAATCCCTGTCTAGACATCACAATTGATGTTACAAAAATGCGGAATAACTAAAACATTTCTATCACCTTGAATAAAATCTTTCCTTAAATTCAAAATCTTGAATCAATTACATAATCTTGAACCAATTATAAAGTATGATTCACTAAGTTCAAATTACCGTACAAACGTATACATCTCGTTTTAAAATCCCTATGTGTTTTTCATAACACAACTTACAATTTCAACATGTATAAAACATTGTAATCTACTATCGTATACATCTTCTAGAACTTAAACATGGTTCAAGAGCATATATTTAATAAACAGTAATCTCTTAACTTTATCACGTAACACGTAACCTTTATCGTGAGTCCTTAACCTGCAAAAGTGGTTATTTGCATGAGTGAGCTCGACAACTCAGCAATTCTAACAGTTTTCATGCATCACATAGCACATAATATCATACCCAGTTCATGCATTTATAATCAATCGATATTTACTACGCAAATTACTTCTCACATAACAAGTATATCATCAAAGATCAACTTTCAATCTCATACATATCTCATATACAGTTCATATATAGTTAACATCATCATGGCATATAATAATTCATCTAACAGTTATTAAATTCATTTATCAAATAAGAACTGAAAGACTTGTCTGTTGCGTAGTTTAACAACTACGACTTAACTGCTTAAGATATTTGCGCTTTGTGTATTCCTACACAATCATTCAATTATGAATTCATACATATCAGTTATACGCATCCATACATTCTTAATATAATAACAATTGATTACATTGTTGCCTAACTTGGTTATTAGAACCTTCGTTTTACTATCTCATCGTATTCTTAGAATAACCATGCACGTATAGGTATATCTTAACCTTACATACTTATTATCATCATTCATACACATGTATCCTACACTTAAAATGTATTCGACATATATTTAGAACTTATATGATTCTTATTATTCATACGTTTCTCAAACATTAACGGAATTATAGTTTTCGAGTTTTATATAACCCTTACATCTAAACTTTCTAAGTTCACCTTTTTAAATTCCTTGTCATACTTAAACTAGTCATGCAAGGCTACTATGTTCATCATATATACATGTTTATAAGGGTATTAACTCAAGTTTTAAAACCTAGCATACTCATTCTACTCCAAGTCAAAAATCATATGGTATTCATGCCCGACTTTCATATACCTCAAGTAAATCAAGTTCATGCCTCAAGGGTCAACCACTAACGTCATATTACCACATAAAGAGGCTAAACAATACTAAGTAGGCATGCTCGTGCTTCTACTACACATGTATATTTAATCCACATAATTCATGCCTTAGAAATGAATATGCATACATATGTGAAATCCATATATAAACAAGTGAGGTTCATGTAAATAAGTCTATAGGCATGGTGAACTCCTATTCTTCATGCTTGCATGCTCATAACATAACTCACATGATAATTGATGTTATTAACATTCAAATCTTAAATTTTCTTTCAAAATTGCACTAAGTCAACAAAGGCATCATAGTACATGTTAAGTGTCTCGTGATCATAACTCACATATCTTTGAACACATAACTAAGTCGCATACACGTTCTCATATGGTAAGAAATCTCAAGACAAAATTCTTAGTCAAGTCTACTTTGAAAAGTCTTAAGTTTCTTATTTTGAAAACGTCTTAACTTACGGTCAAGTATGCTAGTGCATGATTAACACTTTAAACATGCTCTTCATGTCAATATAAATCATACTATCATGTTCAAAATATTATAATACACATAGTACTCATATGCTCATGACAAGTTCGTTTTAACAAATCCTAAGTTGATTTATAAAACTATCAAGCTTCATTCCATAACAAATACTAGCATTGATAAAAACATGCACGTTGTATCAATAACATATATATACATGAGTTAAACTAGTCCTCAAGCTTGTCTTAAACAATGTCAACAATTATCACATAGCAGGTTTGCATCAGAAGAAGAAAACCATAAACTGGTCCTGGCGCAGCTGCGCCGCTGGCCAGTACATAACTGGCGCTGCTGCGCAGGCTGTCGGCCAGAGACAGTAGCTGTTTTGCAACGACAGAAACTCAGCCCAACTCAGAAATTTTTATACGAATTCTATTCTATTGCAGCTACATTACATAACTAACATGGTTAAAACTTTATATAAAACTTTACGAACATATTCCAATCACTTAATCAATCAATCTATGATCAATTCAAGAATCAATAACTCAGGAATTTACAGAAAATGAAAATCATGAAAATGAAGTTATACCTCTGCAATTCTGAAATTGGTTTGCTACTACAACAAATTATATAATGCTGCTATACTACTCTCCCTTAACTTAATTGAAACTCTCAGCAATTCAAAATGAGAAGGAGAAGAGCTCTTATATAGGCATTTGAAATACCAGACAACTCAATTACCTTCCATATTAAATCAAAGGATTGCAAGAATGTTCAATGGATAAGAGAGAGTTGGTGAGAGTTGGTGATTTCACTCATGAATCCCACTCCCCATCTATTCATTAGCTCTATATTGCTGAGATTGAGGGAAGGAGTAGAGTAGCTAGCCATGTGGTAGTTCACGTGTGGGAGAAGAAGTGGAGAGGGGCTCTCATTTTAGCTCAGCAACTTGCAAAGTGTATATCATATATGTCCCATACTTGGTTACATAATAAATATACTAGATTATATAATATATATACACAATTCATTTCACATAACATAGATTATAATGATTTAAAAGGGCATACAATGTATTTCCTAATTACAAGGTATCAAGTAGTGTACACACATATAATCCATGTACATTTTCTTAATACCGAATATTGGGTATTATTATTATTCCTCCTCATAACGGTTATTATTGTAATTATAATAACTTATTAAAAATATTATCAATTAACAATTGTTTATTGATATTAATATAAGGTGATAGGGTATACACTAGGTTTTACCCACACACATCATGTTACATAAGCAATAATATTATGTAACTCACATAATACAATTAATCTTACTATATAGTCTATATATATAACATATAGACATATTAATGTGTCACCTTGTACTATATAGTTGACTACCATATATTAAGGGTTTAATATCGCATGTTTGTATAAAACAATTAATAGATTAAATATAATCTCATTATAATTTATTAATCCTTTGCTCATTAACATATTATTTATTCACAATAATAGTTAATTGGATATTATCAATTAATTACTCGTAAATCGTCCATCCTTTGTAATCACAATTAATCCTTTACACGCTTCTGATTTATTATTCTCAACACCAATAAATTCATACGTTATCGATTAATTATCCAAAATATTAATTAATCAATCACGTTTAAACCTCTACACTATATTCAAGTGAATTGAATATTTAAATACTAATGCTTCTATTAATACCCTGATATAAAACCTTAGGGTTGGTCTACTAATTTAACAATCCATTAGTGACTCCCTTTTAATTAATCCTAGCAATTATACGCATAGACTCTAACTCACATAACATGTATACTTGCACATAGAAATAATTCTCATAATAATATTAATTAATTCCATTTAATCATTCCTTCATAACATGATATAATAAGTTTATTATATAATATTATCTCCAATAAAGGCATTAATCATTAAAATAACTTACTCATTTCTTCAAGATATTATTTAAATATAATATCTTAGTATTGTTAAAATAGTTACATGTACGACACATGTACAACTCTTTATATAAAAAAAATAGACCATAAGTTATTTCCTATTAGTATATTACACATAGCAAATATGTTTCGATATATTTACCCTCATTCATATTACCTCAGTCAAAGACATACAAGGTATTATTATTTAAAATAATATTCCCCCTTTTTATTAAAATAATATAAGAAATTATTTTAATAATCTTTATTAGAAATATATAATAATTATTTCTCTTTCCACCAATCCACATAACTCAAGATATATATATATATATATATATATATATATATATATATATATATATATATAACACATATATATATTCCTTTAATCTACACTTCTCGTCGTGTATTCGATTAATTAATAATTCTCTAATACATATCTAACGATATATTGATTTTCTTTCTCTCTCTAACAACGTACATATACTCCAGAAAATGGTGACTATCAAAATATTTAATGTCATCATCTTACCATGATAAATAATTCTATAAATCATTTAATAACGATAGATAAATATTATCCATTTCCTCTATTAAATCATCTCTACAAATATATAATAATGATATATATTTATTAGACACTAAGAATCACGTATTACATAGTTCATAACACCTTACGTAATTCAATACTACAAACCTCATATCACAGATATATATACATATTTGAATCTATATCATGCTCTAAGAATTTTATTCATTAAATTCTTATTAATAATGATTATTGGAAATTCAGGTTCTTACATCTGGTATCTAGTTGGAAAGAAGGCTTCAAACCCGAGACTTATTCGCTGGGTTTTGTTACTCCAGGAATTTAATTTAGAGATAAAGGATAGGAAGGGAATAGAAAATCAGGTGGCCGATCATCTTTCACGGCTAGATAACCCGAATCAGGACGAGACAGATAAGGTGGTGATCAACGAGTCTTTTCCAGATGAACAATTATTCCTAATCCATGGTGAATTCCCATGGTATGCGGATTTTGCAAACTACTTGGTGAGTAATATTCTCCCACCAGATTTGACACGCCAACAAAAGAAGAAATTCTTACATGACGTGAAGTGGTATATATGGGATAAACCATATTTGTTCCACCAGTGCGCTGACAGAATAATCCGGCGATGTGTACCGGAAAGTGAAGTTGAGAGCATCTTACAGGCGTGTCACGCCTCATTACACGGGGGACACTATGGGAGTGAGAGAACAGCCGCGAAAGTCCTCCAAGCAGGTTTCATCTGCCCACATTGTTTAAAGATGCACATCAGTGCGTGAAAAAACTATGATAGATGTCAGAGAGTGGGCAATATTTTGAAGCGGAACGAGATGCCACTAAACATGATCTTAGAAGTCGAGATTTTTGATGTATGGGGAATTGACTTCATGGGACCATTTTCGTCCTCATTCAGTAATTTGTACATTCAATTAGCAGTGGACTACGTATCGAAATAGGTGGAGACAGTTGCATTACCAACAAATGATGCGAAGGTGGTCTTAAAATTCTTGCAGAAGAATATTTTTGTGACGCCCCCAAATCCACGTTCCTTCGAAACCTCGGATCCGGTGCAGTCACGATACTACTATCGTCAAACTATTACATCTTTTAATCATTAGTAAAAGAATACAACTTTGTTTATTACAATTTAGAATATAAATTCTATTTATATCCAAGATCTCGGATTTACATCATATTCGATGTTACTAAAATGCGGAATAATTTAAACTTTTTAATATCCTTTAAATAAAATCTTCTTATTGATTCCATAACTTTGAATCAATTACAATTCCCTGAATCAACTTTATAATATGATTCATTCTATTTGAGTTATCGTATAACGTTTATAACTCGACTTGATATCCTCTATGTATCAACTAATACATCTTTACAGTACGACAAGTTTTAAACAACGTATACAATTATCAAGTACAACTCTTAGAACCTAAACAGGGTTCAAACGATAATCTAAATAGTATTCTCCGTTGCGATACTATCTATCTTTATTAATCAAGAAGCACGAAATCTTTATCGTATGTCCTTAATCTGCAAAAGTGGTTATTTGCAAGAGTGAGCTCGACAGCTTAGCAATTCTAATAGTTTTCATGCATCACATAGCATAAGATATCATACTCAGTTCAAGCATTTATAAACAATATATATTTACTACGCATATTACTTTTCACATAACAAGTATATCATCAAAGATCAACTTTCAATCTCATTTATATCTCATATATAAGTTCACATTATCACAGCATAATATAATTCAACTAACAGTTATTGAATTCATATATCAAATAGGAACTGAAAGACTTGACTGATTCGTAGTTTAACAACTACGACTTAACTGCTTAAAGATATCTGCACTTCGTGTAATCCTACACAATTATATAATTATGGATTCACACTTATCAGTTATATGTATCCACACATTCTCAGTGTAATAGTAAAGGTAATATTGTTGTCTAACTTGGTTCTTAGAACCTTCGTCTCATATTCGTATGGTATTCCTAGAATAACTATGTAAGTATACGTATACTTTAACCATACGTACTTACTAACATTCTTCATATACACAAATGGCTGTCTACCACTAATCGATTTACATATAGCTAGTGTAGTCCATCTTTTGAGTTAATCATTCTCATATATCATTACTAACACATAAGGCCATAATAAAGCAAATATACGCTATTAACCGTCGAAGTCGGATTCAAGTATTAACATATGGTCCTACATAGCATGTATACATATTAAATGATACTTTCATGCTCGTTCAACCTTTTCACGTTCAATTTACACGATATAGGTTCTAAGTCAACATTCTAACAATTGAAGGCCACTCAAGGTCATGAACATCACAAAGTTTATCATGCTAGTTCTTTAAACACATAAAGTATTCATATAACTCATACTGGGCATGTTCATGAATATTCATACTTCATACATGTAACTATTACGATTATTAGTTTGAAAACATGCTTCGTTTACGCTAAACTTGGTTTCATGATATGTAGTCATGGTATATATATACATGTATGATACATGAGAGAGTCCAAGTGTGCTATCACATATGTCCATAAACATCAAAATCCCAAATCTTAAGGTAACATGTTATCGTCCACGTTCAAGGCTCGCATTTTCATTAGTGAAGCTCACTAACAAAACCTAACATGTTCATGCTATCTATATATAGGTTGACATGTCCGATATGCATTTCTAAGTCATCTAAACATGCTCACAAAATCAGAATATATACATGCTATGTATACGTCCAAGTTCAAATCTAAAACTAGAAGTTTTATTTTAAAATCAAACGTTTTCCTTCCATAGTACATACTAACATGGCCATGTATGTACATGTAGTATCAAGAACACATACTATAAGGTAATACCAACTTTCATGCATGTATAGACCGTACAAATTCGCTTACAAGGTCAGAACACACATGTTTATACAAGTATCAAAGTTCATATCGAAAACCATAAGTTTCATTTGAAAATTATGAGTTCTTCATCAATAATGTATACTATCATGCTTATGTCATGTCATGATACTCATATATACATGTTGTTTAAGTGTGCATGCTTGTTCTAATTAGATAACTTATGCTAGCATATAACAGAACCTGCAACAAAAAACAAAACCCAGAAACTAGTCCCGGCGCAGCTGCGCAGCTCCCCAGTTCAAAACTGGCGCAGCTGCGTAGGGCCTTGGCCAACAAAACATCTGGTATCGGCGCAGCTACGCCGCTGGCCAGTACAAAACTGGTTCAGCTGCGCAGGTGGCCGGCCAAAAACAGAGCAGCCTTCTGCTCGGCAGTTACAAACCCATCTCACAAATCAATTACAAACTTCGTTCATGTTCCAGCCATAAAACAGTTCTAACAATCTACAACACTTCTAAACAAGCACGTATACTTAATAATTACATAGCTACTAACTATCAAGCTAACCAATCAAGAAGTTTATGAAATTATAAGAATTCTTCAATAATCAACTTATGAACACAGTTGTAGATTTATACCTCTGCTAACGCTTGAAATGAAGTTCCTTCAATCATACTCACTCTCTATATTGAAACTTAACAAGAATCCTAGCAACTTAATTTGAGAAGAAAGAGTCTCTATATATAGAGAAATTATTACCCAAATTATAGCTTTGTCCAACAATTTAATCCAAAGGGAGGAAGAGAAGTTCATTGGGCAAGCAAGAGTGATTGAGAATCACTATTGGAGCCACTCCCCATATGATCATTGCCTATGTTTGCTGAGTTTGATGAATATGGGAGTAGTATAGTAGCCCTCATGAGTTCCCACATGAAGAATGAAATGGGCTCTTGTAATGGGACAATGCTACTAAATCTCAGCAATTTGTTTTTAACATACTAATGTCATATATATTGTATACCACACTTGGGTTATATGTATACATTACACATCATGTACACAGATTTTATTTCCTATAACTTAGGTTATAAATAAATTACAAATAAAATTTCTAATTACAATGCATCAAGTAAAGTTACACATAGATATACATCACATATAATCCATGTACATTTTCTTACCGATATAATTTAACCGGATATCCTCACATTACATTATTCAATTATATATTGAAGTAATCATCCATTATAATTGTTTACTCTATACATTCATGATTTATTATTTTACTGTATACCCACGTATAATTTGTCACATAACCACATGATATATTCATGTAGCATTCACAATTTAATCAATCTTAATGCATGGTTTCTACATATAGTATAGTCACCTTGTACTATATGTATAATATATAGTTAGCTAGCATATATTAACGGTTTAATTATCGCATGCTTGTTTGAAATAATTAATCGATTAAATATAATTCTATTATATTTATAAATCCTTTGCTCATTGATTTACTATTTATTCAAAATAATAATTAATCAACATATTATCACATAATTAATTGATAATAGTATTTTGTCCATAACAATAATTAATATAATAAGACAGTATATCTCATTCCTCATCAACTTAATAATTACAAATCCGATTATACTTATAATCGATTTCCTTATTATTATACTATCACTAGCCATAATAATAAATCCACATACTATAATAACAATTAATATAGATTAATTATTTAATTAATAATTCTTCCATCCTTGAATTAATCAATTTATTACCGAATCTATTATCATGCCACACAAGGTATATCTCACAAGCTTGCACTAAGCTTATTCTCATTCTCGACACTTATTTATTTCCACCACATCACTCACCCACCACATGTTCAATATGCTTAGGACTATTAAGCCACAAGGTTCACACACACACATACACACACACACACACACACACACACACACACATATATATATATATATATATATATATATATATATATATATATATTACGAATAAAAATATTCAAATATTCTATATAACCTTTACTGTAATATAATAACTCAAGTTATTAAAATAACTTAGTTTCCTTCTATAAATTAAACTCCCTTGAAAAATACATTAGAAATTATGGATTTTGCCATAACATAAATATTATGTTTTCTCCGAATAAAGACATTCATTATTAGAAACTAATTTACTTTTTGACTCATGATATTATTCTTAATATAATATCAAATAACTATATGTACGACACATGTACATATATTAGATATAGAAAATAGATAATAAGTTTATTATCTATTATAATAAATTATTTCCATAAATTTATTTACATATAGCAAATACGTTTTAATATATTTACCATTATAATTAATCATACCTATTACCTCCTACAAAAACATATAAGGTAATATTATTATTCAAAAATAATATTTCCTCCTTTTATTATTAAAATAATTCGATATTAGAAATTATTTTAATATCCTTTATTAGAAATATATGATAATCATTTCTCTTTCTTTTCTATAAATTATCCCCAAAATAATTTTTTCAAATATTAAATATTTATTTAAACAAAATAAAGATTTACATCTCCCTTTTTATAACGTGTATATATATATATATATATATATATATATATATTAACGTTATTCGCACATTAGACTTTCTCACATATTATCATTCTAAGTAATATATATAAAAAGTACCAACTATAATTACATATTCAACACGCATATTAATTCATTCCTTTACTTAAGTAAATTAAACACTGTACTATATCATCATAGTTAATTGATGTTCAATACACACATTATATTATTAACTAATATTTATTCTTATTAGTTAATTCCTTAACTAACTCATGCTTCACTATCCAAACCTATTCACAGATAGCTTAAGTGCTATTAATTACCTATATTATAAACATACTAGTTATTAATACACATACACAAGAATATGATGATTATACATTAAGGATATTTAATGTCGCCAACTTACTATGATGCAATAATTATATAAATTATTTAATACCGATAGATAAATCTTATCCATCTTCTTGCTAATTCATCTCTACAATAAATAACAAATATATATTAATAATATATTTATTAATCACAAATATCACATATTACATAGTCCATATTACCCTATGTAATATAATACCACATACCTCATATCACACACACATATATATATATATATATATATATATATATATATATATATATATATATATATATATATATATATATATATTTTATTCGAACTCATCTCACAGTTTAAGAATTTTATTTATTAAATCCTTATTTAATAATATCTGAAAATTCGAGTTCTCACAATTTTCACATGATTTGGCACCTCGAGTGCAATCATTAGTGATGAAGGGAGCCATTTCTGCAACAAATACTTTACCGCTCTCTTGACGAAGTATGGGGTCAAACACCGAATTGCCACAGCCTATCACCCTCAGATTAGTGGCCAAGCCAAAGTATCTAACCGAGAGGTGAAGAGAATCCTAGAAAAGGTCATCAACCCAAACAGGAAAGATTGGTCGTTGAAACTGGACGACGCTCTGTGGGCGTATCGGACCGCATACAAGACTCCGATAGGTATGTCCCCATATCAGTTGGTTTACGGGAAGGCTTGTCACCTTCCGGTGGAACTCAAGCATATGGCGTATTGGGCCGTCAAGAAACTGAACTTTGACTTTTCAGCAGCAGGGGAAACAAGAATGTTGCAAATCAATGAGTTAGATGAATTTCGCTTGCAGGCATACGAGAATTCGAAGCTATACAAAGAAAAAGTCAAGAAATGGCACGATCAGAAGATAATGGACATAAAGTTTGAACCGGGTCAGTCAGTATTGCTATTTAACTCTCGGTTGAAATTGTTTCCCGAAAAATTGAAATCCAGGTGGTCGGGGGGCCGTTTACCATCAGGACAGTGTTTCCACATGGCGCCGTTAAAATTTACAGCAGGGATTCAACCGAAACATTCAAAGTGAACGGCCAACAACTCAAGCACTATTGGGGTGGTGACATCGATCGCCAAGGCGACCGCAGCCGACCTTGCCGAGCCAATCTAAAATAGGAAGTAGTCAGGCTGAACGACTTAAAATTAAGCGCTCGATGGGAGGCAACCCATCCTTTGACTTCATTTTTCGTAAATAGATATTAATTAGTATTATTAATATATATTAAGTAGTCATTTTCTTGATAAAGCATTATCTAACAAATTTTTATGTTGATACAGGACAATTGCAATACCAGCCAAACCTAGCATCAAGGTGCAGGCACGTAATTAAACAAAGCGAGTACTCGCACACTAGGCTTTTGCAAAAACAGGAAATCAAATTCCAAAAATCTAGACAGACAAGGCACCCGCCCCAGCGGGGAATTAAGCCTGGGATTACCCGCCGCAGCGGGTTGGCGCGCTGCAAGGCACCCGCCCCTGCGGGCAGTCCATCAATAACTCCTCCGCCCCAGCGGGAGGTCGGCACTCCAGATGTTTAAAACCCCCTTTTACACCCCAATTGAATCACAAACCCCTCATCATCAAACCCATACCTTCCGAAAGCATATCACCCAAGGTCATAACCTTCCCACACAACAGACATTCCAGATTTCAAAAGGACTTCACCCTCAATTTCAAATCCTTTTCCATTTGAAACTACAAACACAATCATCACACACTTGGGAACCTCAAACGTCCATTCATCCAACACTCAAGGTGCAAGAAATCCAATTAACAACAAGAGGGAATACGTTGAGAAGCAATCACTATAGGGAAGCAATATACACGATCCAGTGGTAAGCATCACACAATATAACACTCCAAGAATTTTGTTTGTTGTGGATATATAGAATTGGTGAGTGGTAGCAAGCAATGGAATAAAAGCCAATTGCAAGATATTGTTTGTGGGTTTTTGATTCGGCGGTGAATAATTATAGTACTTCATATATATATATATATATATATATATATATATATTGCTTGTTGGTTGATTGTGGGAGACACACAATTTGGGGATAGAACAACAATCAGACTTCATCAATTACGAGTAAAAGTGACAACGCCCACCAACTATTCGACAAAAGTCCACAACCATAGTTCTTCAAGAATTTTTCATTTTTGAGCAAGGAAACAACATGCCACCATGTCCACAAAAGAGGCAAAAGGTTGAAGGGTACTCCTCGGCCGTTCCACAGTTTAACCGGAGGAAATTTTGGAGTGCGGCCGCCGCCGACTGATTCGAGTATTTGGTGGGAAAGGCACTCGTACCGGAACGGGGCCTAAAATCAGGTCCTTTGGATGGGCAAATGAAAGTACTGATTATAGAACGACATTGGGAAAATGTCTTCACAGATCAACCTAAAGCCGCAGTGGTAGCCGTGGTCAAGGAGTTCTACGCCAATGTGGAGGACCCACCTCCGTTTAAAGCATTCATCAGAGGCAAACTGGTGGACTTCAGTGCCAAGGCCATAAATGAGATCTATAATGTCCCACCACCGAAGGTGTGTCAATACACAGAGTTGAGAGACAGCGGGTATGATCAAATCCTCGTGGAGATTTACAAGCCTGACACGGTATGGAAAAACGGCAAGAGAGGAGGCACGATCATCATGAGCTCCAGCTTGAACAAGTATTGGGAAAGTTTGGTATTCTTTCCTTTGTGCAAAGCTACTGCCTTCAAAACACACAAGCGAAATTACTAAAGAAAAGATCTCATTATTGTATGCGATCGTAAAAGATCTCCACATTAATATTGGGATGATTATCAGCTTCTCCATTCGCCAAAATTTGAGAGGCGGCTTATCGGGAGGATTACCACACCCATACTCATCATCGGGTTGTGCAAGCAAGCAGAGGTTATATGGGCAGAGACTGAGCCGGTTCAGCCACCATTGATGCTTCTAGACTCTAGGCTAATGAACTAATTTGAACCATGTTAGGGGGCACCTTCACATCCTCGTGGCCTGGGCTTTATTTTTCCAGACTCGGATGAGGGGGAGGATGAGGCCAAGGATGAGGATTACGCGTTTCTCGAGGATGAGTTGGAAGCGAATGAACCTTCTCTCTCGACGAAGTCCATGTTCAGAAACCTTCAGCAGTAAATGGCTCAACAATGTAAGAGGGATAACAGACTGGCAGCGAGACAAGGTCACATGTTTGGGACTCAAACCCATTTTAATGCCGCTGTCGCCGATGCCTTTGCGTGACTAAACACCGCCGCTGACCCGTTTCAATTCCCTACTCCACAACCACTCCCAGGATATCCACCTTTAGATTCTGACACGGAGGAGGCTGTCGGACCAGATGCTTGATTTATCAGGTAAGTCATCGAATCTTAATTTCTTTATTATCACAATGAGGGCATTGTTTAGTTTAAGTTTGGGGGTTGGTTTTATATTGTTAAGTATAATCTTGTTCGTATATTGCATGTTTATGTAGATTATTTATAATTTTCATAATAGATTAGTTGTTTGAGTAGCGTTAGTTAAGTTTTTATACTTATAAAAAAAATGGAAAAATTCAAAAAATAACAAAAAGAGTCATAGTTAGGATTGCATGAGTCATGTATGTCAGGCTGTGTAAAGAAACTTTAGCCAGTGATGAGATTGGACTTACATAGAATTTAAACAGTAATGATTACTAGAACATAGATGTAAATTCTGACCCTTGCATGAATTGCTACCTGTTAAACACTGTTGTATCGGTTAGCACGTTAGGATGACAATGTGGTTAACTTGAGTCAAATAGTCACATAATTGACATCTTATAGAAATTAGGTTTTAAATGACAGAAATTCCATAAACTGGTAGTAATGACTAGATTAGGCAGAAACCTAAGTTTGAGAAAAAATATGGGAGCTATTTAAAAGAAAAAATATATAAACAGAAAATGAAAAAAAAGAAAAAAGTATGGAAAAAGCAAGAAAAAGAAAGTTGAAATAAACACCGTGACTTGTTTAGTTTCGTTGCCTTTGATGCTTGAGTAAGAAGCTATAGGGGATGTCTTTACACCCAGCGCCCTAAAGCCATTTGGTTTGGGAGTCGTTGGTTAAAAGCTCGCTACATGGGTATCACTGATGAGCCTAAGGAAACTAAACATTGCACAGTCATGAGTAAAATAGAGGTACGGAAAATGAGCAACATGCGCCCCGTAAATGAATAAAGATAGCAAATCTCCCATATTGACTTCTAACTTGGTGGATGTTGAGTCGTGTTTGCCTCGCCTTGTTTACGGGATTCTGTGAGTTAAAGCTGTATTTTCTAGCTATGATGCGTATTATGTGATATATTGGAACTTGATTAAACACATTGTTGTGAAGCACACACATACGCAGCGGTGTTAACAGGTGGTGGTTCATCGATGGGTTTGAACTGCGGATGTGTTATGGTTGGATTTGTTGTTATGTTTGTGTGATTTCTCTGAGTCAAGATTGGTTAACTTTGTATAAGCTAACAGTTGCATTCATAAGAATTGTAATTACTTGCATGTGCATGGTTTTTGCTTAAGGATAAGCAAAGTCTCAAGTTTGGGGGTATTAGATGAGTGGGTTTCATACCTACAATTTGGCATTCATTATAGCTTGATTCTTGGTGTTTTCAAGTATTTTTCTCTCATTTTACTCTGGTATATACTATTGTTTGCAGGAAATGGAATGGATAGAAAAGTAGCTTAAAAGGCGAGGTTTTCAGTATCCATAAGGAGCATATAACCACTAGGGCGGGTCCCGAAAGAGGATAATACCCGCTGGGGCGGGCCTTGAAGATTTTTAGCATGCCGGACAAAGAGCACACCCGCTGGGGCAGGTGTGGTAAGGGCAAAACACCCGCTGGGGCGGGTAGGCGTGCGACAGCCAGCTGCTTTCCTTGATCGACTTGGATTTTGATGCAATAGTAGGGCATGTTAAAGCCTGTGAGTATAAAGATATAAAAGGGATATAAAGGAGCATATTGAGACACACTTAGCCATACACAAGCCCTAATTTTGAAGATTTACTTGGGATGAGAATTGAAGCTTTATTGGATCACGAAGAACACAAGATTGTGACGACTGGCAGTGATATACATCATAGTTTATTTTCTCTCTATTTTACATCTTGTATTCAGAATGGTTTCTATTAAATGGATTATGGATTGTGATTCATCAATGATGAACTAACTTTTTATTTAAGCCTATAACGGATCTTGTTATGTAATGGATGATTAAATAGCCTTTAATTCAGTTTATGAATATTATTTCCAGATTATTTGCTACAAGTTGTGCTTAATCTATATAATTGCTTGATCACCAATTATCCATTATCCCATATAAATTTGAGAGATGACATATTGGATTGGAACTAGCCATAGTGACATATGTTTGTGATTTCTGCGTACTTGGGATTCATAATTCATGTATAGGATAGAGATATCTATGCATCATATGTAATCTGTTAAGAACTTGATTTTAAACCTTATTCAACTGTAATTCACATAGAGATATGGTGAGTTAGTTAATTAAGGTGTCTTGCTTAATTTTATCATCTGTAGATTTAAGTGAGTATGGATGTAATGCATTGAGAGATGGTTATATCTGCTTTAGTGTTCTTGATTAATAATCTAGAGTAATTGATATAAACTAAAGGAAAGTATATTATCTGAAGTGAAATAATAAGTGAAGTTGTAGGCTTAATTCTCTAAAACTTGTTTAAATCCGGAGTTAGTGTTAAAATTAGTTTAAGTAGTTGTTTATTTAGAAAATCATCTTTTAATCATTAGTTTGATAAAAGTTGAAATAATATAAAATTGGTACTTATTTGATTGAATAAACTTTGGAGGTGAGCAATACTCGATACCTACTTATTGGGGCACCAGCTTTGAAACCAAAAGTTTCCCCCGAAGTAATGACGGTTGGTCAGGAGATGGTATCTTTAGGTTTTCGCTAAGAGAAGGGTTAGGAAAAAATCAGCAAGGTATCAAGAGTCCAGTGCAAATCCCGAGCCAGTCAGGGAAAGCCGGATTGGGCTATTCATCCGGATCAAATCATCGGAACCCACATAAGCATACAAAGGTTCCTGTCTCCACAATTCTGCTGCCAAACCTCACTGATGTCGGATTTGTAAAACCAATGAGGAAGATTCCTGCTATTGTATCAGGTATGCTGTTTCCTCCAATCAAACCAATCAGTGAAAGAAAAGCCCCAGAGATCGATGGGGAAAGCAAAAAAGGAAAAGAAAAGTTCATGCATGAAAGACGAGATCCATTTGCTAACATATATTATCTGATGCACTACGAGGGTATGAATGATGATATCCCGAACAGTGATGAAGAGGATCAGATCCAAATCCCTCGCATCAAGAAGGGGAAGGGTGTCAGTTCAAAGAAGGACCCTGGCCATGATATGAAGGATGTCTCAGTCGTCATTAAAGATGAAGCTAACGAGCATAACTCCTTTAACCTCCCTATTCATGAGGACTTGACATTGGACAATTGGAGCAGCACCCCATGTCTCATTCAAAAAGGGTAAAACGGCAGAAAGTCTATCTGCCATGAAATATGGTTTCCTTTACTACTTATTTTGCTGCAAGGCTATAGCATAAACTTTTGTCATGCTTTTGCTAAATGCTTTGCATGTTAGAACAGTTTCATATATTAAAGTGAGAGCATTTTGTTTCCAGGACTCCAGAATTGGATTTGTTTGTCCCTGCTGATGAGATGCCAAACTGTCACAGTGACTACAACTTTGATGTAGAACTGAACTTCGACTTGATGGAGATTGATCAAGAGGAGATAGATGACTATGAGGTGCCCGAGGAGATCAAAGAATGGGTCAAAGACAAACCCAGTACCAAACCTCGTCCAAACCACTACTATTAATATCGGAACCTCAAAGAAATCCAGATAGGCCTAAACCTCACCAAAGACCAAAGTGCCAACCTGATTGAACTCTTAACATAGTTCCAGGATGTATTTGCATGGTCACATGAAGACATGATTGGTTTGTCTACTGACATTGTCATCCATCGACTCCCCATCAAAGATGGATTCAATCCAGTCAAACAGAAGCTCAGGTGATTGAAACCCGAATGGAGTCTGAAAGTCAAAGAAGAAGTCGTCAAACAATTCAAAGACGGTATCATCATGGTATCAACATACCCGGAGTGGCTGTCAAACATAGTTCCGGTGCCTAAGCCCGGAGGGAAGGTACGAATATGTGTGGATTACCGGGATTTGAACAAATCCTGTCTCAAAGATAATTTCCCGGTACCTTTCATCCATATCCTGATAGACAATATAACATAGTATGCCATTTATTCTTTTGTTGATTACTTTGTTGGATACCATCAAATCATGGTCACTGAAGAGGACAGAGAGAAGACAGCCTTTATCACTCCCTGGGGAACCTTCTGTTATAGACGATTGTCCTTCGGCCTTAATAATGCCGGTGCCACGTATCAGCGAGCCATGATGGGCCTTTTTCACGACATGATGCACAAGGAGATAGAGGTTTATGTGGATGACATCATCGTAAAATCTAGGAAAGAGGACGATTACATCAGCCATCTAAAAAATCTTTTCAACAGGTTGCGTAACTACAACCTAAAGTTGAATCCAACCAAATGTGCTTTTGGTGTCAAATCGGGCAAGTTGTTGGGATTTCTGGTGACCAAATGTGGCATTGAGCTAGATCCCGCCAAGATTAAAGCCATCACTGAGATTCCCGTGCCCCGAACAGAAAAAGGAAATACGAGGATTTTTGGGGAGAATCAATTTCATAAGTTGGTTCATTTCCCAGCTCACAGCAACATGTGAACCCATCTTCAAGCTGCTAAGGAAGAATTTCACCACGAAATGGAATGAAGATTATCTATGATGCCCCCAAATCCGGGTACCCAAGAATCGCGGACTTGGTACGTTACGGTACTTCATTGTCTTACATATTCTATCATCTAAGGCGGAATAATAAACATATATTGTTTATTTCACATGATTCTATAACATTTTTCCAATTTTTTTAACCCTAACTGAATACATACCTTCAAAATTACAAAAGGTTTACATAAGATAACTAAATAGTTATTCGCATAAGAATCTATTATTGTACTTTACTCTTGTCTGTGTCCTTCTTCAAGCCTTCGTCTTAATTTGAAATTTATTATCATGATATAGCAAGGGTGAGCAACAATTTTGCCCAGCAAGTTTAAGTTTAAACGAAGATATATCATGATTGAAAGAATAAAAAGCTTTCAAGTTTTCAACAATATAATAATTGTGAAAGTGCATGAATCAAAATGTCAATAATTGAATGATTGAAATAATAAAGTTTAATGTCAACAAGGACCATGAACAAATTTTATCTGAACCTTATGGTAATGAAGGTGATCAGCCTTTCATACCTGATGAACATATGCAACATGCACTAAGTGCGAATTAATAATCAGTTTAGACGTGAATAATTATCAATAATCATTCACTAACATGCTTTGAAATATAACTCGAGTTTGAGTTAGGGAACTTGCCTGAACCGTCGATTACTTCTACGCAATCTAGTTAAATCGTTTTTATTGAAAAGACCTATCAATTATAAGATTGGTCTTTCAATTAGCATAACATATCTTATTCCATAATATTATCTAACACTTAACCACATAGTCAAATATTAGATCACCTTAACACCATATTCATTTACAAGTTTAAACCTAGCATACATCGAGTCTTTAATAGTATTCAATATAGTATACTGAGTGGTTTTCCACAAACAACCAACAAATTAATTTTCATCTCGTCTACACTATTTTCATAGCGAGTTAGATCGGTTACTAATTCGTATATACCTTCGCTCCCTGATGGAATTGTTTAGCCTAGATACAATACATCAACTATTGCAGAATATGACTATACTACTTTAGACTTAATACTTAATCATTTACTTATAACCTCATTATCTTATTAACTTGTCTAACATGCAATCACATAGTTAAGTATTAGACATTACACTATAGTTCTAGTATTATCATTACACTTTGATAATCTTTTAATCATGTCATAACTTATACTTATAAGTTATTCCTTTCTATGTTATCTTAGTAAACTAGATAACATTTAAGTAAACTGAAATTACTATTTCAGTAAACCAGGTTTCATTTCAGCATCCTGAAACTACTATTTCAACAAACCATAAACCATTTCAGCAGACTGAAACCATTTCAGTAAACCCGAAACCAACTTTAGTATCCTGAATTCTTCTTTTTAGTCTATTACAAGCATAATATAGTTCTTGAATACCAAATTCCACAACTATATTGAAAAATAACTTAATTCTCTTATTTTAATTTCCCGTCGAATATTATTAATTATGTAATAATATTTGAAGCTAATGTTATTAACTTTTTAATAACATTCAAGTAAAATACTACTAACAATATTTCAATCAAATATCCTTAGTCACATAAAAATATTTTAAGTCGTTTATTGAATTAACAAAAATTTATTTTAATTATTTTTCTTTCCTTAATTAACTCATTAAAGCATTCTAAAATGTCATAAACATCATAACACTTCCCAACTGATCCAAACCTCCATCAAAAATCTTCGTAAACCATGCTTATGGGTCTCAAGTCAGAAAACCTTATTTTTCATATTTTTGACATCACATATTTAATTAAACTCATTTATCCATATATCATCATTTACATGAAAAATATCAAATCAGTCCCAAAAATATTTCTTTTCTGGGATTTTGCAGAATATAGTCCCACATTGAACATATATTTTTTCCGGAATTTTTAAAATACATTTACTATATTTAAATAGTTCATAATAGCCAAATATTCTCAGATTTTTTATAAATCGAGTTTAGCTCCAAACATTCTGAAATTTTCAAGATTAGGTCCTGTTATATACATGTTACTTTCAATACAAATTTCATAATTTTTGGACGTATACACAGAGAGTTATTCGGGTAGCTTTCTAAAAATAGCACTTAGCCGTAAAATCCATAACTCTCAAACCGTATGGCCAACAATTCTTAAATTTTTACAGGAATTGCCTAACCTCTGATATTATCACTCCAAATTTTTCTCAAATTTTTAAAGCAAAAAAGGTCGACAAATATGCCCCCGTTTCAGACTGGACCAAAATAGTTTATTCATTTTCCAAAAAAATGGGACTATTTTGGCTAAAACAGCCACTACGGCTTGTAAACTCAACATTTTTAAGTGCTACTACTTGGGTTTATTAGTCAACACCTGTATCTAGCACCCCTCTTCGACAGATCGTGAAAAGATGTAGATCAAAAATGGTGGACATTCAAAGCACCTAAAAGTTAGGGTTTTATAAACAAGAAAAATATTTTTCTTTTCTTTTGATTTCCAACAAATCAACACCCAATATGGGTAAATGCAAACTTGAATCCATAGAAATCACATAGATTAAAGGGTTTTACACTTGCAATTCACAAACCCCTTTAATCAAATTCATAAAACAAATAAGAAGAAATCTTAGGAAAAAAAAATAGTTTTATACCTTTGCTCTTCTTCTTCTTCCTCTTCTTCTTCTTCTTCTTCTTTCATGGAGATTTATTTCTCTTCTTCTTTCCCAAAATGAGAAGCCGCCCCCTCCTTTCTCTCTTCCTTCTTTTCCCGTTCTTTCTTTTCCTTTCTCTTTCTCTCTCTCTCTCTTTCTTATCTTATCTTTCTCTTTCTTATCCATTTTATCTCTAAAAATCTATCCAATATCTTATCCATCTCCTCTAATTTTCGGCCACATTGCCCATGTAAGAACTCGGATTTTCAGAAATTATTAAATAAGGATTTAATAAATAAAATTCTTAAACTGTGAGATGGGTTCGAATAATAATATATATATGTGATATGAGGTATGTGGTATTATATTACATAGAATAATATGGACTATGTAATATGTGTTTTTGTGATTTATAAATATATTATTAATATATATTTGTTACTTAGCGTAGAGACGATTCAGTTGAGATAAAGGAAGTGGATAAATTCCTATCGATATTAAATAATTCATAGGATTATTTTATCATAGTAAGTTGGTGACATTAAATATCCTTAATGTATAATCACCATATTCTTGAGTATGTGTATTAATAACTAGTATGTTTATAATATAGGTTATTAATAGCACTTAAGCTATCCGTGAATAGGTTTGGATAGTGAAGCATGAGTTAGTTAAGGAATTAACTAATAAGAATAAATATTGGTTAATTTAAGTTGAGAGTTATATTATGGAATAATATAATGTCAGTATTGAACCTTAATTAACTATGATGATATAGTACAATGTTTAATTTACTTAAGTAAATGAGTGAATTAATATATATGTTGAATATATGATTATAATTAGTACCTTCTATATACTACTTAGAATGGTAATATGTGAGAAAGTCTAATGTGCGAATAACGTTAAATATATATATACGTTATTAAAGGGAGATGAAAATCATTATATATTTGAAGAAATTGTTTTGGGAACAATTTATAGAAAAGAAAGAGAAATAATTATTATAAAGGATATTAAAATAATTTCTAATATTGAATTATTTTAATAAAAGGAGGAAATATTATTTTTGAATAATAATATTACCCTATATGTTTTTGGGTATGATGTAATAAGTGTGATTAATTAATATGGTAAATACATTAAAACATATTTGCTATATATAAATAAATTGATGGAAATAAATTATTATAATAGAAAATAAACTTATTACCTATTTTCTATATATAATGTATGTACATGTGCCATACATGTAATTATTTTAGTAGATATTATATTAAGAATAATATATTGAGACAATAAGTAAATTATTTTCTAACAATGAATATCTTTATTTGGAGAAAACATAATATTTTATGTTATGGCAAAATACATAATTCCTAATGTATTTTCAAGAAAGTTTATTAATGAAAGAAAACTAAGTTATTTAAATATATTAAATAACTTAAGTTATTATTTTATCGTAGATTTTATAATAATTAATAGAGTAAATATTAATTATTCTAGTGTAAAGGTTATACATATAATTGTTCAAGGTAGCTAAATAATTTAGCATTAAAGTGCATGTGTCACACAAACCTTATATTAAAAGAATATTAAAGTGTGATGGGAGTGATAATAAGCTTAAGGTAAGCTTGTGAGATATGCCTAGTGTGGCAAAGTGGTGGAATAAACATTCATTAAATAAATTAATGAATGAATAATTAATGGAATTAATTATTATTATTATGTGAATAAATTCCTATGTGCAATGATGTGTAATTATAAGTTATATAGTAGCTACATCTACATAATATGGAATGAAGTGTGACACTTCAAGAAAACTATATAATATAGGAAACTATATGATTAAGTGTAATAATAAAGTTACAATAATGGGGTGTGACACTACTCAATTAAAATATATTCGGTATTGTCAAATGTACATGGATTATGTGATTGGGTGTATGTGTGACCCTATCATATCATATGGTAATAACATTAAGTTATTAGATATAAGCTTGCAAGTTAGTCCATGTGAGAACAATAATGGTCAATTAAGTGGTTAGGGTACATGAATAGTGGTAGTTGGTGGGAGTTAGCCACCAACTTCCCTTTTGCCCTTTGGGTAATAACCATAGGAGAATAATAGCTTGATAATGAATAGATGCAATACATTGGTGTGTAGAGTTTGTTAATTCAATTACTACATTGTTGCTAAGAAAGCATATAATAAGAAATGTAATTACACCATGAGCATGTTATAAGGTGTAATGATGAGGAAGGACCATGAATAGTAGTAGTTGGTGGAGTTAGCCACCAACTCTTCTTTGACCATTGGGTATTACCCATAGGAGGGTAATAGATTGGGTATAATAGAGAACATGCAAATTAGTAATGTAATGGTATTACTTTATGAACATATTATAAGATGTAACATTAAGTATAATATTATCTTAGGAGATTATATTATTATAAACTTGTGGACTATTAAGTACTAAGTTCACATAATTATGCCTTGTGTGGCATAAATAATGAAGTTAAATCAAGGGGATTTAATTGGAAGTAATAGAAGAAAATGTATGGTTGATATTAATTATCATTATAATATTTGAGTATATTTGTGATAATAATTTTATGGAAAATGGTGGGATGATAGTACCCAACCATATTATATTTAGTCCAATTAGAATATTAGCTTAACCTATGTACATGAGGTACATGATTATATGTAGTAGTGTATATTTAAAATATGAGTATACAATAAAATAATATATCATGGATATATTATAAATAATTATTAAATTAATAAAATTTAATAATAAAGGAAACAATGTAATGTGATAATACCCGATAGAATTATATCCGGTAAGATGAGATATATATGGATGATATATGATACATTGTAATTAGAGATTTTATTTACAATTCATTCATAACCTAAGCTATATGTATGAATGTGTATATATGTATATATTATAACCTATGTGTTTATAAAATGAAATGTGATATAGCCTTGGTAAGTGGTGGACTATATAACATTAGTATGAGGTAATTGTAAGCAAGTTGCTGAGATTTAGTGGCATTGTCCCATATTAAGTGCCCACTTTCTCTTCCTTTTCTCATTCACGTGAATGGCTAAGGCTAGCTTATCTCCTTCATCTCTCAACTTCCTAGCTAGCAATGAGTGTGATGATTATGGGGGGAGTGGGCTTCATGATGGGATTTACTAACTATCTATTGCCCAACAATTCTTCTCTTCTTCCATTAGTTTAATTCATGGTGCAAAGCTATGAATTGGGTAAGAGTTTTTCTATAAATAGAGACCCTTCCCTTCACAATTCTATTTACTTGAATTTATTGCTAAGTTGATATAGAGAATATGGTGATGAGAGTTATGTGAGAAAACTGATTTGGGAAGCAAGCTTAGTAATTCAAGGCTCCAAGAGGTATAACTCTAACTTTGAATTTTTAGTCTTGAATTTGATAAATTAGTAGAGGTTTCATGAATTAGTGAACAATTGATATGTAAGATGATGTTAACATGTTAAGTAGAGTCTAAATATATGTTATAGATACAATATGATGGCTTTCAAGCTTGTTACATGAAGTAAGAAAAGGATTAGCTGAAGCTCTGTTTTAGCAGTAAAGTTTCTGGTCTGGAAACGGGGACGCGCGACCGCGCGTCTCCCTGGTACAAATGGGGCGCGGCCGCGCCCTCTGCTGAAACTGTTGGTGATTTTGTGTTTTCTAGTTGGTTAAGCATACTAGTTAGACTCTAATAATTTAAGAAAGGGGTCTGACATGTGTACTAAGGTTGTCATGCACGTAGTAAGTTGTATTAGTTGGTTTAACATGATTTTCGAAAAGAAAACGTAAAGTTTTGAAAATGAGACTTGACGAATTTTGCGTTCTTTGAGTCGGACTTTTGAGACATGTGTAAGTGTCTTGGTTATGTGTATCAATGGGTATGAAGGTAGTTGTTGATTAATTACCTTGGCTAATAGTAAACAATTATACCTTGTTGTAGTGGAGTTTTTAATGAAAACTTAAGGTTTTATAAATGAATTTTTGCGTATATAAGTCATGTTTATATTCTGACTTTTTAAGCATGATTATATGGTTTAGATATGCATGATATGTGAGTCGAAGGTATTGAGCATACACTAGAACACATTGTTTAAATTTAAAATGATTTCAAAAGATAAACTTAGAGTTTTTGGACGTATATATAGGATGTCCACGTTCTGATCATTGAGCATGTATAGATGACTTATATATGTGTTCTAATACATGAGAATCATGACTACGAGGTACTTTGCATATACTTAGTTACCTTTGTTGACTTAAAGCGATTTTTATGAAAAGTTTAGAATGTGTAAGATGATAGCATCAAACACGGAGTGAGTTATATTATGATCATACGAGCATGTATATTAGGATTCATTATGCCTATAGACATGTTGACATAAGCATCATGTGATGAAACATGGATTTCACCTATGCACGCATATTCGAGAAAATGAATTTCAAAAGCATAGACTATGTGATTAAGTATACATGTGTAGTATAAGCACGAGCATGCCTACTTAATGTGTGTATAATATATATCAGAATGCATGATATGTTAGGACCAAACTAAGTTTATGAAATCAAAGTTCTGGTTCTGGCAGGGAGTCGCGCGGCCGCGCCACTCCCAAGCTAAATTGCCGCGCGGCCGCGCCGTGTTGCAGAGCTGCCAAGAACAGTTTGTTAACTGTCTGGTCCTAAGTTATTTTCCTTAAAGACCTTAAGGACCGAAATAGAATGGTTTCTATAGAATAAGTATGAATATATGATGTTGTAACATCGTGGTTATCCTAAGATAGAGTGAAACGAAACCAAGATTAGAAAACGATATACGAATTGTTATTCTATTAGGAGCATATGAAATGTATGACTGATGGATGTAAATCCATGATTATATAACTGTGTAGGAATACACGAAGTGCAGATAGCTTTAAGCAGTTAAGTCGTAGTTGTTAAACTACGAATCAGGAAAGTCTTTCAGTTCCTATTTGATATATGAATTCAATAACTGTTAGTTGAATTATATTATGCTGTGATAATGTGAACTTATATATGAATTGTATATGAGATATAAATGAGATTGAAAGTTGATCTTTGATGATATACTTGTTATGTGAAAAGTAACATGCGTAGTAAATATAAATTGTTTATAAATGTATGAACTGAGTATAATGTTGTATGCTATGTGATGCATGAAAACTGTTAGAATTGCTGAGCTGTCGAGCTCACTCTTGCAAATAACCACTTTTGCAGGTTAAGGACTTACGATAAAGACTTCGTGCTTCTTGATTGATAAAGATAGATAGTATCACAACGAAGAATACTGATTAGATTATTACTCGAACCATGTCTAGGTTCTAGTAGTTGTACTTGATATTTGTTTACGAGGTTTAATGCTTGTCGTACTATAAAGATGTATTAGATAATACATAGAGGATATCGAGTTGAGTTGTTAACGTTTATACGATAACTCAGATAAAAAGGAATCATATTTTATAATTGATTCAAGGGTTGTAATTGATTCAAGTTATGAAATCAATAAAAGATTTTAATCAAGGAGGATTGAAAAGTTTAAATTATTCCGTATTTTAGTAACATCGAATATGATGTAAAGACGAGATCTTGGATATGAATAGAATTTATATTCTAAATTGTAATAAAGCAAGTTGTATTCTTTTAGTAATGAATAAAAGATATAATAGTTTGGCGTTAGTAGTATCGTGACTGCACCGAATCCGAGGTTTCGAAGGAACGTGGATTTGGGGGCGTCACAGCCCATATCCATCCAAATATTATTTTATTTTAATTGTTAATTTACTTAACAAATGACTAAAAAGTCACTCGTTAAGTGGATCAAAAATTAGGCCACTTATTAAATCTATTGAGCTTGCATTCTTCTCTTATTTTGCTTACTAACAAAAATTAACTTGGGTTTCACCTATAATTAAATTGGGCCATCACTATACTTGGCCCATACATAATATATTGGGCTAGTTTAATAATTTAATTGTCCTTAAATTAATTTATCTACAAGTCCCATACTTAAATAAATAATTGGGCTCGTTTAAATCACTTACTCTTTTTAATATTTTATCTCTTGAGTTAATGCTCATTATTATTGATATTTTCATATTATTAATCATCCATAAAATTAATTCATTTATATAATTCAATTAGACTTACCATATTCAAGTAAATTGAATATGTCATTAGAAAACTTGGTGGGCTTAGTTGGGCCACCTTATAGAATGTGTTGGGCTCTCTAATTAATTCATTGGGCTATGATATTATTGTAGTCCTATACTTTTAATTATATCATACCCTAATCATTTAATTTGGATTTTCATTTTTCCACCTTTGGAAATAATTTTCTTACTAATGTATCTTTAATTTCATAACCCAATTAGATTTGGTTTAGTTAGGTTATAAAATTAATTATTTGAGATGTATAAAATAAATCTCTTAGGGTTAGTATATATTTTTATATACTAACATTCTCCCATATTATAAACGCTTAGGTTATTTAATTATCATACCTAATATATATATTAGGTTACATAATTTTATTTTTAATTTTTTTTATATACAAAATAAATGTATTCACATTATATAATGTATATTTTTTTAATCATATACATAATTCACATAAGTCGTAACATATTCCACTTCTAACTCTAATTTTGACTTTTCTCTATAAAAGTCAACTGTTGACTTTGACCAAAAAGTCAACCCTTACCCATTTTGTATTTAATGTCTTTTCGGACTAAACTTGACGTTCTGGACGCAACCAAGTAGTCCGTGCCTCAAAATTCTATCTCTAACTCAAATTTTGAGTTTTAACGTACTCCCTTATCATTGCTAAATATATTAGCTAATAATTTTATACTTATTCATCTTCTTATTTGTCAGTTAAGGCCAACATTCAAAATATGCTAATTACTAACATAGTTTCATCTTGATTCTCATATCCTTAACTTAATTCGTAATTCCTCTTGCTAAAATATATATAGCACCTTACTAAGTATATATATATATATATATACATATATACATATATATATATACATATATACTCATCTTCGTTAAACCTCATAGCATCTCTTCATGTGAAATTTTATTTTCTTACTAAAATTTCCCATGTATCAATATAACATTTCTTACACTATTCTATTCACATCGAATTTATAGGTATCGTAATGCCTTATCCTTGATATTCCTTCAAATACATATAACTTCATTTCTAGGGTTTGAAATTTTGTAACCCATAGTTTCTTTAATCTCATTTAAATAGCAAACCTTATAGGTTTTACTTAAAAATTTAAATAAATTCTCAAATTCTCATCTAGGTTTTATTCTTTAACCTTTATTTTAATCATTTAATATTTTATAAATTTCTGGGTTGTCACATTCACCCCTTTTTCTAAGAATTTTATCCTCGAAATTACAGTCTACTAATTTCTACTCCTTTTATTCATCAAAACTAGCTTTTCAAGTTATCCTTTACCTGATTTCATGCTTAATTTAATGAGTATATCTTGCTTCCTTCTATGAGAAACTCTGCTACCATCACATTCTTCCATGACTTCTCTCTAAGGAGTTAAAACTTTTTATATCATGCTGAGGGGTCATATAGACCATGAACACATAGTT
Source organism: Panax stipuleanatus (assembly GCA_020205555.1). Taxonomy (NCBI): domain Eukaryota; kingdom Viridiplantae; phylum Streptophyta; class Magnoliopsida; order Apiales; family Araliaceae; genus Panax; species Panax stipuleanatus. The sequence goes on along the minus strand of CM035116.1, from coordinate 99,719,616 downwards.
TTAACGGTATTCACACCGAAAAAGCGATAAATTACTAGGTATGTTTACAATCACAAAGAAGGTAAACTATCGATGCTAGTACTTTAGGTAATTAGCCTATCGTACGCTTACGTCATGCATAACGTATTAATCTTGTTTAGCGACTATTTGCGCTACTAGATTGGATTATTGTATCCAATCGGCATATCCCCTTTATTCGGGGTTGTTCACCTCAGTCTTAACATCAGATTCCATACCAAAATAATTTGGTTCGGGATAAATTCTCAAAGAGATACTTGAATTTTTATAAATATTTGTCTAGTTGAATCAATTAGCTTAGACGTATACCAATAATTCGAACATCAATCGAAACATATATCTGACCAAATTTAATTGGCACTTAACTTTTCTTTAAAATTTTGAAAATTATTTTATGACGTTATGATACCGCACTGTATTTACAGTCCGTTTAAGGATTTCGTCATGTTGTGACTTTGTTATACTACATCGTACCATAGTAGCTGAAGATCCTTAGATCATATCCAACACTAGGTAATTCTGCATTGACAACTCCATCATTTTTATCATCTTTGCACTAGGTTCCATGATGCATCGATGACATATAAAATACATTTTGATATCTAAAATTATTTTTGTCTAGCTAAAACAATTAGCGTAGACTCTTCTTTAAACAGATCAAAACCATTGAAAATCATTTTTGGTATTATCATGTCGCAATAGGTAATGATGTGTTAGTGGTTCGAAGTCCACTTCTACATAATTGTAACCATGTGTTGCTGATAAAAAAAATTTATTTATATTTTTAAAGGCACATCAGTGCGAATTTAGCTTGATGTCAAAAATTTGAAGTCTAGTACAGCTAGAAGATTTGGAATACCTATGCTTCCATCATCAACTTCAATTGCTCTAATGATCAATTGCTTAATAATTCTATCTACTAAAAATCCTCAATTCTTCATCCATAACCTTTCTATACCCCAGTATAGTTCATCAAACATAGCACACGTTATGAGTTCAAGAACTTTCCACAATAATATTAGTTTAGGAATTTATCCTAGCAATACGTAGTTCAAGAACCAATCAGGAACTGTCCATATGCTTTGGGGTTCAAAAACATACCATACGATTATGAGTCACAAATTTATCATAAGTATGAGTTTTAAGAACTCGTACATATTCTTATATTCTCTACTTATCAAATATAATTATGAGAAAAGAATCACCTTCTTGTCATAGGTATATCGATAGCGCGACTCCATTATTTCAATGATTATCAATGTGATAAACTAAGTAGTCGTTAGACCAAGCACAAAACCCCCGCCCATACAAAGGTTTGTACAACTCAGTTATCACATAAGTCCTCAACTGAAATCCCACATAATCCTAGCTCCCTCTTTACTCAATACGAATTTTATTTAATCCGTATTTCATCATTTTCAACTATTTTGAGTATAACTTGTTCTAGTTCATAGTACCATATTCGTATAGCAATTCTGTTATAAAGTCTTCAATCAATAGATTGATCATCTGTCTTCCTATGACCTCATCAGATTACGCTGTGACCTCTTCTTATAATCGTATTATATTCCGATTCTTTTCTATCTTGTGATCGTTTTATTTTACGATCTTCTTTTTCTTTAATCATATTATATTATAATTTTACACTTTTCATCTTATAGACTTTGTCTATTTATTATCACTTTTCATCTTTATTACTGGAGACAAGTAACTCCAGATTCTTATCTTAAAATTCTTCAAGATTCTTCTTTAAATCTTATTTATCTTCTTCTTATCTTTAATGATGAATTTCCTGAATTCATCTCTTATCACTTAAACTCTATTTGAGTTTATTCATCATCTTCATCTCTGTAGTTATAGCCTAAGGTAATCCTACCTAAGGTTTATAACCTACAGCTCTGATACTAACCTGTGACGGCCCCAAATCCGGGTCGCAACAATCTCGGACTTGGTACGTTACGGTACTTCATTATCATACATATTCTATCATCTAATGCGGAATAATAAACTTATATTGTTTATTTCACATGATTCTATAACATTTCTCCAAGTTTATTAACCCTAACTAAATAAATACCTTCAAAATTACAAAAGGTTTACATAAGATAACTAAATAGTTATTCGCATAACAATCTATTATTGTACTTTGCTCTTGTCTGTGTCCTTCTTCAAGCCTTCGTCTTAATCTGAAATTTATTATCATGATATAGCAAGGGTGAGCAATAATTTTGCCCAACAAGTTTAAGTTTAAATGAAAATATATCTTAATTGAAAGAATAATAAGCTTTCAATTTTTTAACAATATAATAATTATGAAAGAGCATGAATCAAAATGTCAATAAGTGAATGACTGAATCAATAAGGTTTAATGTCAACAAGCACAATGAATAAATTTTATCTGAACCTTATGGTAATGAAGGTGATCAGCCTTTCATACCTGATGAACATATGCAACATGCATTAAGTGCGAATCAATAATCAGTTTAGACGTGAATAATTATCAATAATCATTCACTGATATACTTTGAAATATAACTCGAGTTTGAGATAGGGAACTTGCCTGAACCGTCGATTATTGCTACGCAATCTAGTTAAATCATTTTATTAAAAAGACCTATCAATTATAAGATTGATCTTTCAATTAGCATAACATATCTTATTCCATAATACTATCTAACACTTAACCACATAGTCAAATATTAGATCACCTTAACACCATATTCATTTACAAGTCTAAACCTAACATACATCGAGTCTTTAATAGTATTCATTATAGTATACTGAGTGGTTTTCCATAAACAACCAACAAATTAGATTCCGTCTCGTCTACACTATTTTCATAGCGAGTCAGATCGGTTATAAATTTGTATATACCTTCGCTCCCTGAAGGAATTGTTTGGCCCAGATACTATACATCAACTATTGCAGAATACGACTATACTACTTTAGACTTAATACTTAATCATTTACTTATAACCTCATTATCTTATTAACTTATCTAACATTCAATCACATAGTTAAGTATTAGACATTACACTATAGTTCTAGTATTACCATTACACTTTGACAATCTTTTAATCATGTCATAACTTATACTTATAAGTTATTCCTTTCTATGTTATCTTAGTAAACTAGATAACATTTAAGTAAACTGAAATTACTATTTCAGTAAATCAGGTTTCATTTCATCATCCCGAAACTACCATTTCAGCAGACCATAAACCATTTTAGCAGACTGAAACCATTTTAGTAAACTGAATCCTTTCAGTAAACCCGAAACCAACTTTTAGTACCCTGAATTCTTCTTTTTAGTCTATTATAAGCATAATATAGTTCCTTGAATACCAAAATCAACAACTATATTGAAAAATAACTTAATTCTCTTACTTTAATTTTCCGTCGAATATTATTAATTATGTAATAATATTTTAAGCTAATATTATTAACTTTTTAATAACATTCAAGTTAAATACTACTAACAATATTTCAATCAAATATCCTTAGTCACATAAAAATATTTTAAGTCGTTTATTGAATTAGCAAACAATTTATTTTAATTGTTTTCCTTTCCTTAATTAACTCATTAAAGCATTCTAAAATACCATAAACATTATAACACTTTCCAACTGATCCAAACCTCCATCAAAAATCTTCACAAACTATGCTTAAGGGTCTCAAGTCGGAAAACCTTATTTTCCATATTTTTGACATCACATATTTAATTAAACTCATTTATTCATATATCATCATTTACATGAAAAATACCAAATCAGTCTTAAAAATATTTCTTTTATGGGATTTGGCAGAATATAGTCTCACATTAAACATATATTTTTCCCGAAATTTTTAAAATATATTTACTATATTTAAATAGTCCATAATAGCCAAATATTATCAATTTTTTCATAAATCAAGATTAGCTCCAATAATTCTAACATTTATAGGGTAAGCTCCTATTATATACATGTACTTTCAGTAAACATTTCATAATTTTTGGACTTATACATAGAGAGTTATTCGGGTAGCTTTCCAAATATAGCACTTAGCCGTAAAATTCATAACTCTCAAACCGTATGGCCAACAATTCTCAAACTTTTACAGGACCTGCCTAAGCTCTGATGTTATCACTCCACATTTTCCTTAAATTTTTAAAGCACAAAAAGTGAACGAAAATACCCCCGTTTCAGACAAGTCCAAAATAGTTTATTCCTTTTCAAGAAAAACGTGACTGTTTTGGCTAAAATAGCCACTACGGCTTGTAAACTCAACATTTTTGAGTGCTACCACTTGAGTTTATTAGTCAACACCTATATCTATCACCGCTCTTCCACGAATCACGAAAAGAAGGCGTAGATCAAAAACGGTGGACATTCAAAGCAAGTAAAAAGTTAGGGTTTTATAAACAAGAAAAATATTTTTTTTTCTTTTGATTTCCAGCAAATCAACACCCAATATCGATAAATCCAAACTTGAATCCATAGAAATCACATAGATTAAAGGGTTTTACACTTCCAATTCACAAACCCCTTTAATCAAATCCATAAATCAAATGAGAAGAAAGCTTAGGAAAAACAATAGTTTTATACGTTTGCTTTTCTTATTCTTCCTCTTCTTCTTCTTCTTTCATGGAGATTTATTTTTCTCCTTCTTTCTCAAAATGGGCAGCCGCCCCCTCCTTTCTCTCTTCCTTCTTTTCTCGTTCTTTCTTTTTCTTTCTCTTTCTCTCTCTTTCTTATCTTATCTTTCTCTTTCTTATCCATCTTATCTCTAAAAATCTATCCAATATCTTATCCCTCTCCTCTAATTTTCAGCCACATGACCCATATCCATCTAAATCTTATTTTATTTTAACTGTTAATTTACTTAACAAATGACTAAAAAGTCCCTCCTTAAGTGGATCAAAAATTGGGCCACTTATTAAATCTATTGGGCTTGCATTCTTCTCTTATTTTGCTTACTAATAAAAATTAACTTGGGTTTCATCCATAATTAAATTGGGCTATCACTATACTAGGCCCATACATAATATATTGGGCTAGTTTAATAATTTAATTGCCCTTAAATTAATTTATCTACAAGTCCCATACTTAAATAAATAATTGGGCTCGTTTAAATCATTTACTCTTTTTAATATTTTATCTCTTGAGTTAATGCTCATTATTATTGATATTTTCATATTATTACTCATTAATAATATTAATTCATTTATATAATCCAATTAGACTTACCATATTCAAGTAAATTGAATATGTCATTAGTACGCTTGGTGGACTTAGTTGGGCCACCTTATATAATGTGTTGGGCTCTCTAATTAATTCCTTGGGCTATGATATTATTATAGTCCAATACTTTTAATTATATCATACCCTAATCATTTAATTTGGGTTTTAATTTTTCCACCTTTGAAAATAATTTTCTTACTAATGTATCTTTAATTTCATAACCCAATTAGATTTGGTTTACTTAGGTTATAAAATTAATTATTTGAGATGTATAAAATAAATCTCTTAGGGTTAGTATATATTTTTATATACTAACATTCTCCCATATTATAACCTCTTAGGTTATTTAATTATTATACCTAATATATATATTAGGTTACATAATTCTATTCTTAATTTTTTTTATATACAAAATAAATGTATTCACATTATATAATGTATATTTATTTAATCATATAAATAATTCACATAAATCATAACATATTCCACTTCTAACTCTAATTTTGACTTTTCTCCATAAAAGTCAACTGTTGACTTTGACCAAAAAGTCAACCCTTACCCATTTTGTGTTTAATGTCTTTTCTGACTAAACTTGACGTTCTGGACGCAATCGAGCAGTCCGTGCCTCAAAATTCTATCTCTAACTTAAATTTTAAGTTTTAACTTACTCCCTTATCATTGCTAATTATATTAGCTAATGATTTTATACTTATTCATCTTCTTATTTGTCAGTCAAGGCCAACATTTAAACTATGCTAATTACTAACATAGTTTCATCTTGATTCTCATATCCTTAACTTAATTCGTAATTCCTCTTGCTAAATTATATATAGCACCTCACTAAGTATATATATACTCATCTTCGTTAAACCTCATAGCATCTCTTTATTTGAAATTCACATCAAATTTATAGGTATCGTAATACCTTATCCTTGATATTCCTTCAAATATATATAACTTCATTTCTAGGGTTTGGAATTTTGTAACCCATATTTTCTTTAATCTCATTTAAATAGCAAACCTTATAGGTTTTACTTAAAATTTTTAATAAATTCTCAAATTCTCATCTAGGTTTTATTCTTTAACCTTTATTTTAATCATTTAGGATTTTATAAATTTCTGGGTTGTCACATTGTCAAAAAGCCTTCCTTGCCATCAAGAAGCAGTTGATCAAAGCACCTATCTTGGTACCCCCAAGGGATGAGGTTCCCCTGTTTATGTACCTGTTAATCAATGCCAACGCAATGGGCTGTATGCTGTGCCAGAAGGATGGTAGTAGCAAGGAGAGAGCTTTCTATTACATCAGCAAAAGATTCAGCAGTGGCGAGAAGAAGTACACTTTGATTGAGAAGACATGATGTGCGTTAGTATGGGCCGCCATATGATTACAACACTATTTGCATGGGCATACGACCTATCTCATATCCTGCATGGATTCACTGAAGTACATATTCAGCAAACCAATGTTGAATTGTTGATTGTCCAAATAGTAGTTGATCCTCCAACAGTTCGGCAGCGTCTACATGACTCAGAAGTCCATCAAAGGTCAGAGCATTGCAGATCAATTGGCCGAAGTACCGTCAGGGGGCTTTGAACCCTTGAAAACTTATTTTCTGGACGACGGGATCATGACAATTCAACAAATTCATCAAGAGAATACAGTCCAACCTTGGAAAATGTATTTCGATGGAGCAGTGAACATGGAAGGGGCCAGAGCTGGGGCAGTCATTGTCTCTTGTACAGGAGAGAAGTATTCGATGGCTACCAAGTTGCAATTTGTCAACACCAATAACACGGCCGAGTATAAATGCTAAATAATGGGGTTGAAACTAGCCTAGTCTATAGGTATCAGATGGTTACTAGTCTTTAGTGATTCTGAGTTGGTTATTAGACAAACCACTAGGGCATATCACACCAAAGAATTGTATTTTCTGCCGTATCATCGGCAGGTTATCAAGATGTCCATGGAGTTTGAACAGATAACCTTCATCCATATCCCTCGAGGAAGGAATGACTTTGCAGATGCATTGGCAACATTGGCTTCCTTGATCCACATATTGATAGTAATGTGCATACAAGCCAATCATGTATGATGATAAAGCACGTACTTTGTAAACAATCTTATTTATTTATTAATAAAATATTCATTTATTAAAGGCATTTAATTATCTACATGGTGCTGGTTTTATAATATGTAAATAACCCATAGTTTTAAGCAATGATTTTAGAATCATGATGATGATCATGCTAATGAGATCTAAATTCTTAGAAAGCTCTAAAACTAAAATAGTTCCCAATCGTGGGATTACTAAAAAGGGGATTAGTAAATCCGGATAGATTGGTACATATGTTGCTTGCTCATTGGATGAGGATGATTGATCTCATGATCATTTGTGTGGAGACACTAAAGCAAGTATGTAGGTGCTTATAGGAGAATAAGTTCACTGAATGTGACTCGCTATGGAATACCTAATGGAGTTTTACTCGCCTGTCAATAGGAATTCCTAATGTGATAGTAGTACAAGTGATCCTTGGACTTGAGATCATCATAGTATCTTGTATATAATGAATTATACTTTGACTTATTCCTTAAAGTCCTTTAGGGTATATAAAAGGGTATGCTTGGGTATAATGAGTTACATATGGAGATAATGAATGGTTAATAAAGAATCTACCACCTCTAGTAAGAGAGGAGATATATCCTATGTGATTCGTTAAATGACAACCCAGGAATCCTTGGCCAAGGTAAAATGAAATTAGAAAGGAGTTTCTAATTTTCATTATTTGGAGTTGTGCATTTTCTAATCAAAATACATATAATTAAATAAAATAAGACTTGACAGTAAATTCATGTATTATATTTAATTGGGACATTGTATAGTGGAAGGATTGAATTGTATGGTAACTATTTACTCACAAGTTCTTTTATGATTAATGTTGAAATCTATATTATTTGAAAAGTCGTTGATCGCTAGGGAGGCTTATCCCTATTGTAGAATAAATATTATTTATTTAAATAGATTATTAGTTTAATTTATTTATTTAAATAAGATTAGAATTTTTCTAATTGACTTATTCACAACCGATTTAATATAGAGAACCTAAAGGGTCACACCATAAAAGGAAGAATAATTATTTAAGAAGGTAATGGCATAATCGTAATAACGCATTAAGTGTAATTAATTTAATCTATAGTGATAGAATAAATTAAATAGCTTAATGTTTATTATTTAATATTTTGAAAATATTAAATATAAATTAATAAGAGGAGTCTTATTAATATTATTACAATTATTATTATTTTAATTTCTAAAGGAATTTAGTAATTAATTTAATATTAGTACTCTCATTTATTCCTAATAAGATTAGGAGACAAATTAATTAAATAAATTTAATTAATTATTCCCCATGTGGTGGGAAGCCTAAATTAATTAAAAGAGTTTAATTAATTAAAAGAAATCCCATATCTAATAGGATTAGAAGGGTTGACCAATATCTAAATAAGAGGAGTCTTATAATAGATATCAGTTAAGGCAATTCTAATTGTTGGAGAGTACTCCTTTTCTATAGAGGATAGAAAACTAAGCCAACCACCCTCCTTCTTGATAATTCATCTTCCTTGGTGGATCACCTCTAGAGGCCAAACACTTGGGTGGCTAACGTTGATCAAAGGAAGGAATCTAACCCGAAAATTCAAGGAGATCACGAAGAACAAGGAGTTGAACTCGTACCTGTGGAAGCTTCGTTTTACAAGGGTATGATTCCATAACTTCTTATTTATCATTTTAAATTAATAATTTGCACAAAGGATGATCCGGGTAATGGTTTTGTAAAAATATTTTTAAACTCTGATATACCATGCTTCCGCTAATTTTTGTAATTTGATTGCATCACGATTTCGTACAAACCCAACAGTGGTATCAGAGCCAAACCTTTATGCAATTATTAATTTATTTTTGATTTCATGTACATATGGGTATGTATTTAAAATAATTTATTGGGCATAATTTTATTGTATAAATTTTTTTTTTTTAAGAAAAAAAAATGACGTTTTTTTTTGGGACGAATCACAATTTTTTTTTTGGGGTGCTAATCTTGAATTCTGCAAGGAAAAGGTGTTGTCTCTTTCTTACTCCAAAAAGAAGGTGACCCATCAGGAAAGGACTCTTTTAATAAACCTGCAGTACTCTTTTAATAAAAGAAGGTGACTTCTTTTTAAAAAATAAATGTGAATTTATATTTTATATATATATATATATATATATATATATGATATATTTATATATTATATTCTAAATAATTTTATAATTAAAATAAATAGTTTATTTTAATCTTGAAATTGGATTTCATGCAATTTAAAATTGCCCATTAAATGATACTCATATATATATGGAATGTTTTAATTCATGAGATGAATATTTATTTATTGATATATATGGTGATATGTATGATAATAAATGGGGATTGATTATGGACTATTTGACCAATGTGATTGGATTTTATTTTAGTTGAATGCTTGAATGAATGGGTTTTATTAAATGGGGTCTGTGTACCTCGTCTTCTCTAATTTTTTTTTCCTGATGTAAAATTCTATCTCCCTCCTATGTACTTCCCCTTGACTGCTGATCAAGGTTTCTATTTAAATTAAATAGTTTAATGTAATAGAAATAGTTATAATTATCTTGAAAAAATTGGAGACCAAGGAGCAAGGAGCGCGTGAAGACCCGTTTGTATGGAGCCCGGGTTTAAATGTAATAGTTATATTTAAATTTAAATTCTTACATTCCTAGGTTTGACCTTTTGGTTCACTTGGTGGCTTTAGTGAACTAAACTAGAATAAAAGTCCATAATCAATCAAGGTAGAATATAATATTTTATATTGCATGCTAAATATTATATATATATTATATTTTATGCAAACATGCTTCGCATGTTTAATAAAATGACACGTATTTTATATATATATATATATATATATATATATATATATATATATATATATATATATATATATATATGCATGCGCGCTAAACAAGATGAGACAAATAATAACAAACCCCTCAAATAAATAATATTAAGTCCGAAGCGTTCAAATGATATTTGGAATATCGAACGTCGCCTTCTAGCATGATAAATTAATAGAGTATTAAATATTTAGTATGAGCTTGTTGTGCTATCCACAAGGCGAGTATTGCATATTTAAGATGTTAATTAATCACATTTGATGCTTATCAAGAAAATTGAACGATCTAGTCTTGTTGTGCTATCCACAAGGACGAACATTTTTCTTTTTTGAATTTATGGAAGTGCTAGGCTGGACTTAACTTAAATCATTTTAGTTCGGATGTGCACACACTTGACTATTATGATTTAAGAGGCAAAATAAAAGGAGTTATATAGTGATGTAATTGACAAGAGCTGTCTACCTATTTATTTGTATATCGCTTGTTGTGCTATCCATAAGGTTATATACATTTGAAATGGGATCCTTATTCTCACTAGCAAATCTTTAATTAGATGTTGCCGAACTATATAAGTGAGGGTAATATAGTTTGATAAAAATAGTGGGAGATACCAATTTAAAATAAAGACCTAAATTTATTTTGGTATGCAAAATTAATAAAATGAATGTTTGCTAAAATGTTGGTTTTCACATGCAGAATTTTAAAAATGTCAAAATCACTAATTTCACTGCGAAGCATACTTGATGCTAATAAGTTTACCAGGCCGAATTATACGGACTGACTAAGAAATCTGAGAATAGTTCTCACTGCTAAAATGATTTCTTATGTCCTAAACTCACCTGTCCCTGGAACTGTTCCAGAAACAGCCTCTGAGGAAGAGATTGCCACCATTGTAAAGTGGCAAGATGATGCATCTGTGGCTCAAAGCATCATGCTCGCATCCATAAATAACGAGCTTCAGCGTCAGCACGAAAACATGGATGCTCCTACTATGTTGATTCACCTCAAGGAGTTGTATGGTGAACAAAGTAGGACTGCTAGATATGAGATATCTAAGGAGCTTTTCCGATCTCGGATGACCAAGGGCAAAGTGAACATAAAGGAACAAAAGAAATATGATCCAGCTAGCAAAGGAATGTGCTTCCATTGCAACGAGCCGGGTCATTGGAAGGGGAACTGCAAGAAGTTTCTGGCAAAGTAGAAGCTTGGAGAAGCTTCGACTTCCAATCAAGGTTTGTTCATGATTGAAATTAATTTTTCAGAAAGTTAAAATTCTACTTGGGTATTGGATACCGGATGTGGTTCTCACATATGTAATAATGTGAAGGGACTGGTCAGAAGTAGAAAGCTGAACAATGATGAGGTGATCCTACGAGTGGGGAATGGAGCAAAGGTTGCTGCATTAGCTGTAGGAACTTATTATTTAGCAATGCCTTCGGGCAAGTCCATGTATCTTAATAATTGTTATTATGTTCCGAATATTATTAAAAATATTATTTCAATTTCTGTATTAGATATGGAAGGATTTAACGTTGTTATAAAGAACAATAGTTGTTCTATTTATAAAGACGATGTTTTATATGGTGTTGAAAATTTGCGAAATGGACTTTATACACTTGACTTATAAGAAAATATTTTTCAAATTGAAGAAACTAAGAAAAGGAAAAGAGATGATATTAATTATACCTACATGTGGCACTGTAGACTCGGTCATATCAATGAAATAAGATTATCCAAGTTGCATAAAGATGGGCTCCTTGAGTTATCTGATTATGAATCATATCCAACTTGTGAATCTTGTCTCATGGGTAAAATGACTAAATCTCCTTTTAGTGGAAAAGGAGAAAGAGTTACAGAGTTGTTGGCATTGATTCACACAGACGTTTGTGGACCTATGACAACAAGTGCACGGGGTGGGTATTCTTATTTTATTACTTTCACTGATGATCACTCAAGATTTGGATATGTGTATTTAATGAAATACAAGTCAGAATCATTTGAAAAGTTCAAAGAGTTCAGAAGTGAAGTAGAGAAACAAACGGGCAAGAGTATAAAGATACTTCGATCAGATCGAGGTAGAGAATACTTAAGCGGTGAGTTTCTCAATTGTCTCAAAGAAAATGGTATAATCTCACAATGGACTCCTCCAGGTACACCACAGTTAAATGGAGTATCTGAAAGGAGAAATCGAACACTGTTGGACATGGTTCGATCCATGATGAGTTTTACCGACCTTCCAATTTCTTTATGGGGATATGCCCTAGAAACGGCTGCATACCTACTTAACAAGGTACCTACCAAATCCGCCCCAAAGACTCCATATGAGATGTGGAAGGGGAGGAAACCAAATCTTAAGCATGTTAAGACTTGGGGTTGCCCAGCTTATGTCAAAAAGTTTGAAAATGATAAGCTACAGACTAAATTCGATAAGTGTAGATTTGTGGGATACCCTAAAGAAACTTTAGGGTATTATTTCTATCATCCAATTGATCAAAAGGTGTTTGTTGCGAAATATGTTGCCTTCTTGGAAAAGGAGTTTATCCATAAAGGGGTCAGTGGGAGTAACATATATCTTGAAGAAGTTCAAGAACCACAAATTACCACGGATCAAAGTCAGGTACCTGACCAAGTAGAAGAACCTACTATACCACACTCTGTTCGTAAATCTAGAAGAGTACCGAAGATACCTGAGAGGTATGGATTCGTTATAGAGGATGACGATGGGGTACACATCATGAATGATGATGATCCATTGAATTACGAACAGGCTATGAGTAATAAAGACTCAGGAAAATGGCTTGAAGCTATGAAATCCGAAATGGACTCCATGTATGAAAACAAAGTATGGACTTTGGTTTCACCACCTGAAGGCATTAAGCCTATTGGGTGTAAATGGGTCTTTAAAAGAAAGACTGGAGCGGACGGCAAGGTAGAGACCTATAAGGCCCGACTGGTTGCAAAAGGTTTCAAACAAAGACAAGGAGTTGACTATGATGAAACCTTTTCACCAGTAGCTATGCTCAAGTCCATTCGGATTTTGCTTGCGATTGCAGCTTATAACGACTATGAGATCTGGTAGATGGACGTGAAAACAGCCTTCCTTAATGGGAAACTTGAGGAGGATGTGTATATGACACAGCCAGAGGGATTTGTTTCAAAGGTTGGAACAAATCAAGTCTGTAAGCTGCAACGATCCATTTATGGATTGAAGCAAGCTTCTCGTAGATGGAACATTCATTTTGATGAGACAATCAAAGAGTTTGATTTTATCAAAAACGACGATGAACCATGTGTGTACAAGAAGGTTAGTGGGAGTGCAGTTTCATTCCTTGTATTATATGTTGATGATATATTACTGATAGGGAATGACATTCCTATGCTACAATCGATTAAAATCTGGTTATCTAAACACTTCTCCATGAAGGACTTGGGAGAAGCATCCTATGTTTTGGGGATAAAGATCTATAGAGATAGATCTAAAAGGATGCTTGGCTTATCCCAAGGAACGTACATTGATGCAATGCTGAAGAGATTTAGCATGGAAGATTCCAAAAGAGGTCTCATGCCGATGAGCCATGGAATACATCTCTCCAAGAAACAGGCCCCAAAGACACCTGAGGAGAGAGCCCGTATGAGTAAGATCCCTTATGCTTCTGCAATAGGATCTATCATGTACGGTATGATTGTACTAGACCGGATGTTGTTCATGCACTTAGTGTAACGAGCAGATACTAGTCGAATCCAGGAGAAGAGCACTGGAAGGCAGTGAAGAATATCCTAAAATACTTAAGAAGGACTAAGGATATTTTTCTTGTCTACGGTGGGTCTGAATTAAAACTCGAGTGCTTCACAGACTCAAGTTTTTAAACGGACCAAGATGACAGTAAATCTGTTTCGGGGTATGTTTTTACCTTGAACGGAGGCGCAGTGAGTTGGAAGAGTTCCAAGCAGCAAACAGTTGCTGATTCAGTGATAGAGGCAGAGTATATAGCTGCAAGTGAAGCTGCAAAGGAAGCTATTTGGATGAAGAAGTTCATAACTAAACTTGGTATGGTTCTTAGCATTGGAGAAGCAGTTCCCGTTTACTGTGACAACACAGGAGCAGTTGCACAGGCTAAGGAACCAAGGTCTCATCAAAAATCTAAACACGTGTTGCGGCGATTTCACTTGATCAGGGAGATCATTGAAAAAGGAGACATCACCTTGGAGCGTGTAGACTCTCAAGACAACATTGCAGATCCATTTACTAAAGCTTTAACACAACAGCAGTTTGATCGTCACTTAGAGAAGATGGGTATGAGATACCATGGCGATTGACTTTAGTGCAAGTGGGAGATTGATAGTAGTGTGCATACAAGCCAATCATGTATGATGATAAAGCACGTACTTTGTAAACAATCTTATTTATTTATTAATAAAATATTCATTTATTAAAGGCATTTAATTATCTACATGGTGCTGGTTTTATAATATGTAAATAACCCATAGTTTTAAGCAATGATTTTAGAATCATGATGATGATCATGCTAATGAGATCTAAATTCTTAGAAAGCTCTAAAACTAAAATAGTTCCCAATCGTGGGATTACTAAAAAGGGGATTAGTAAATCCGGATAGATTGGTACATATGTTGCTTGCTCATTGGATGAGGATGATTGATCTTATGATCATTTGTGTGGAGACACTAAAGCAAGTATGTAGGTGCTTATTGGAGAATAAGTTCACTGAACGTGACTCGCTATGGAATACCTAATGGAGTTTTACTCGCCTGTCAATAGGAATTCCTAATGTGATAGTAGTACAAGTGATCCTTGGACTTGAGATCATCATAGTATCTTGTATGTAATGAATTATACTTTGACTTATTCCTTAAAGTCCTTTAGGGTATATAAAAGGGTATGCTTGGGTATAATGAGTTACATATGGAGATAAAGAATGATCAATAAAGAATCTACCACCTCTAGTAAAAAAGGAGATATATCCTATGTGATTCGTTAAATGACAACCCAGGAATCCTTGGCCATGGTAAAATAAAATTAGAAAGGAGTTTCTAATTTGCATTATTTGGAGTTGTGCATTTTCTAATCGAAATACATATAATTAAATAAAATAAGACTTGACAGTAAATTCATGTCTTATATTTAATTGGGACATTGTATAGTGGAAGGATTGAATTGTATGGTAACTATTTACTCACAGGTTCTTTTATGATTAATGATTGAAATCTATATTATCTGAAAAGTCGTTGATCGCTAGGGAGGCTTATCCCTATTGTAGAATAAATATTATTTATTTAAATAGATTATTAGTTTAATTTATTTATTTAAATAAGATTAGAATTGTTCTAATTGATTTATTCACAACCGGTTTAATATAGAGAACCTAAAGGGTCACACCATAAAAGGAAGAATAATTATTTAAGAAGGTAATGACATAATCGTAATAATGCATTAAGTGTAATTAATTTAATCTATAGTGATAGAATAAATTAAATAGCTTAATGTTTATTATTTAATATTTTGAAAATATTAAATATAAATTAATAAGAGGAGTCTTATTAATATTATTACAATTATTATTATTTTAATTTCTAAAGGAGTTTAGTAATTAATTTAATATTAGTACTCTCATTTATTCCTAATAAGATTAGGAGACAAATTAATTAATTAAATTTAATTAATTATTCCCCATGTGGTGGGAAGCCTAAATTAATTAAAGGAGTTTAATTAATTAAAAGAAATCCCATATCTAATAGGATTAGAAGGGTTGACCAATATCTAAATAAGAGGAGTCTTATAATAGATATCAGTTAAGGCAATTCCAATTGTTGGAGAGTACTCCTTTTCTATAGAGGATAGAAAACTAAGCCAACCACCCTCCTTCTTGATAATTCATCTTCCTTGGTGGATCACCTCTAGAGGCCAAACACTTGGGTGGCTAACGTTGATCAAAGGAAGGAATCTAACTCGAAAATTCAAGGAGATCACGAAGAACAAGGAGTTGAACTCGTACCTGTGGAAGCTTCGTTTTACAAGGGTATGATTCCATAACTTCTTATTTATCATTTTAAATTAATAATTTGCATAAAGGATGATCCGGGTAATGGTTTTGTAGAAATTTTTTTAAACTCTGATATACCATGCTTCCGCTAATTTTTGCAATTTGATTGCATCACGATTTCGTACAAACTCAACACATATCTGATAGAAGGGGAATTCTCGACATCAAATTCACAAGCCAAAAGGCCTCATCCTATGGGAATTACATTGGAAAAATATCAGATGAGATACCTCCTATAAAGCAGCCTTGGTATCAATACATTAAGGAATATCTCCAAGATGGATCTACTCCTGTTGGGGTAAACCAAGCCGAACGAAAGAGGATTCACAAGATGGCTATGAATTTCTATCTGAGCAGAGATGCACTATGTAAAAGGGATGCTGGAATAGGTCTTTTAAGATGCCTCGATAAAGATCAAGCCTAGAGACTGATGAATGAAGTACACGGTGGAGTTTGCGGTCCACACATGAGCGGTCATTTACTGGCCAAGAAGATATTAAGAACATGGCATTACTGGATCTCTCTCAAAGCTGACTGTGATGATCACGTCAGGAGATGTTACCAATGCCAAGTCCATGGAAATGCCATACACGCTCCTCCGAATGAGCTGCACAATATGAGTTCGCCATGGCCTTTTTCTATGTGGGGTATAGATGTTATTGGGCCCATAGAATCCAAAGCCAGCAATAGTCATCGATTCATCTTCACCATGATCGATTACTTCACCAATTAGGTTGAAGCTGCCTCTTTTCTGAAAGTCAGCAAAGAGGTAATCATTGGTTTCATCAAAAATAATGTCTTCTGTCGATATGGACAACCGGAGGTGATCGTATCAGACAACGCCAAGAATCTAAACAATCAGATGATGAATGGCATTGTCGAAGCGGCCATCATCGTATCAGGCCATCCTAAGTTCAGTTACATGGTTCTCAAACTTGAGTTTTTATTGCAACAAAAAGTCTAAGTAGACTTGCAGTAAATAAAGACAATAAATAAAGCTATTCTACGCAGGGTCTCTTTCGACTATGTTTGTCAGAAGTGCCGGAATTACCATCTAAAACTGCAAAGAAAATAATTTACAAGAATGAGCTATGACATGCTCAACAAGTTTATATAATAAAATATTTGATTTCGAATAAACAAGAGTTCAACAATTTTTACTGAGGGTTGACGACCATTTTTGGAATTTTTATTTCACTCAACCATATCTGTCAGTCACACAGACTTAGAAATATGCGTATTCAGAACTGAGATAGGAGATCAACCTATTCAGTATCCTAGGAGTATGTATATCATCCTACTTCTATTGTCTATTATAGACACACATATAGAAAATCCCATTTTAGGGTAAATTCAACTCAGTATAGGATGCCTTACCAAAACAATTTGGTTTGACTAACAGTTTATGCTTGATAAACAACAATTCTATTTCATATGAATAAATGATTCATTTCTTAAGTAATGCTGAAACAATAACAGTAACTTTTTCAGTGATAATAATTAGGTTTGGTAGAAGGTATCGAAAGGTATTCAAGTAAATGTCATAATATTAAGTATAAAACTTGCGTAACATAGTAAGTTTACGTGTACAATGAAAAGATAAAGTTCGAACACTTGCCTGTGCGAAGAACGTTTATCTAAAGTTACTTGAAGTTTTTAGGATACCTAAAATATGTTAAACATATTTATAATTGTCATTAGTATTGATAGCAGTATTAAATTAATCAAACTAGACACGTTTGGTCTATGTTCGGTACGATCTCGGTGCTTTAAAATATCACCAGACATTGAATAAGTTAGAAACTTAGTAAAACTTTATTTATAAGCTTTATTATAATTTTATTTATCATTATAATAATTTTCGGAAGCTTATAACAATTTTTAAATATTTATTTATTCATTGGAATGATTTTTAAATCATTAACTTTATACTTAAATAATTTATCAATTACTTAGTATATTTATTAAAACCTTAGTTTTATTTTTAAATAACTTATAATCATTTATTATGATTTTTAGAATATTTAAATCATTTTTAAATAATTACTTATTATTTATAAATGATTTAACTAATTACTTTATTAATTAACTTAATTATTAATATATAAAAATAATTATGAAATTTATGTCAAAATATTAAAAGTTAGTTATTATAACTTAAAATAATTTTTAAAACTGAAATTATAATTATTTTTAATTATTTTTCTTTTTCTGTCTGTCGCTAAAGACCTTCAGCGACGAAAAGCGTCGCTGAAGGTGTTCTTCAGCTCTGAAGAACGGCCCTGGTCAAGGCCGAGTGGCTACTTTGACCAGGCTTGTTCTTGCAGCTGGCGTTGATTTTGATGTTGTTAAGTGCTTTGGTGTTATAGTGTTTATGCAGTACTATAACTAGGTATCAATTTCGGACTCTAAACAATTTCCAGCAACAAGTTATTAAGGTTCAAAGTACCTGTCATAGCCATTCTGGGTTTTCTGGGTAACCCAGAACGTTGGTCAATGTCGGTCAACGACCTTGTAAGGCTTACCGGCTTGATTATGTGTTTTAGATCTTTGTTTTAATGATTGTAGTGTGTAGCCTATATGTTATACTTGAACGAGATAGCACTGGTCAGGACCAAGTAACCTCTTAAGGCATAGATCAAGGTCGGTCAAAGTCTTGTCAGAGATTGTTCTTCATGTTCTTCATTTTTTGGGTTTTCTAGAAAATGAATTCGTGAACGGTCAACGGGTTTTGACCATAAATTTCGGTCATCCTATGAACTTTTAAGGTGTTAGACTGCTCTAGTGGTCTAGTACATATACTAGAGTACAAAAAAAAAGCACTTTCATAATCTAACAACCCTTTGAGACGAAGATCTGAGCCGGTCAAACGGCTGTCATAATTTTCTGGGTTTCCCTGATTTTAGATTTTTGCGATTGGTCAATGAACTTTGACAACTTATATCTTTCATTCTGTTAATCCCATGGACTTGATTCCTTTTTAAATTACTAAGCTCATGTAATACTACAACTAGCATATCATTAACAAACCTAAATATTAACACAAGAAGATCTACAGGCTCTGACATATGGCTGTCAAGCCCGTTTTCAACAATTTTTCAAAATGCTTAAAAGACATATTTGATGCATCTAGATGTTATAGATACGTGATCTAACAACCCAGAACACTAACTAGTATGTTATTACATATAACTAAACAACAAAATAACACAATTAACATAACATCAAAGATCAATCGTTCTTGCTAAAATTTGCTATTAAGCATCGATTCTGATGTTGCTATTGCTAGATCTCTTTATGGAAGATTGTATAAGTATAGTAATGAAGGAATTGTGTGTTGAAACACTGATCTAGGGCTGCTATTTATAGAATTTCAAAGTTAGGATTTTTAGATCTTTTCACTCTTTGCCTCCAAAAATATCTATCCTCTGAACTTGTGCAGCTATGACAAGGTGCTTGGAGATCAGATTGATGACAAATTTTGAAGTACGAGGTGGCACTAGCTTGTGAGCAACTTTAAAGTTTAATTACTAGCTAATTTTTCCATAATCTTCACTAATTATTAATTAGGATTTTGATCTTTGTGTTTGGAATAACTTAATAAAGTTATTAACACCTAATTTAAGTTTAGTTAACATAATTAGGGTTTAACATAACCTAATTAGGATTAGGGTTTTCTAAATTAGGTTTAGGGTTTCCTAATTTAATATTAGGGTTTTTAATTTCGGTTTTAACACCTAATCCTTTTCAAAGCATGACAAAGCGTTTCGTCAATATAAGCACGACAAAGCATTTTATCAATGTAAGCACGACAAAGCAACTTGGTAAAATAATATACCAAAAAGTCCAAAATTGAAATAAAAAATTTTAAGCATGAGGTGTCAAGCATGACGTTTTTCGGAGAAAAATATATTTTTGACCTAGGTTTTTAATAATGTATACAATAACACGATACAGAACCAGAACGGAGAGATTTTATTGATAGTTGAGAATTTTACATAACCGAGTCTTATTAGGGTTTCGAGATCTCACATTCACCCCTTCTAATAAGAATTTTGTCCTCGAAATTACAGTATAAGTTAAGTAAATAAGTGGGCATAGTTCTCGTCGCATTTTATTTTCGAGCTCCCATGTAGACTCTTCAACGTTCTGATTTCTCCAGATCACCTTAATCGATGCTATCACTTTATTTCTTAGGATTTGCTCTTTTCGATCGATGATCTAAACAGGTTCTTCTATATAAGATAGATTATTTCAGATTAGGATAGGTTCGTAACTTATAATATGTTTGTAGTCGGGTTTATATGGTCGTAATACGGACACATGAAACACATTATGGATATGGTTTAAGTCAGGAGGTAAAGCTATTTCTTAAGCCACCTTTCCCATCCTTCTCAAAATTTCGAATGGTCCAATGAATCTTGGACTTAATTTTCCCTTCTTGCCAAAACGTATCTTGCCTTTCTAAGGGGATACTTTCAAGAATACATGGCTTCCAACATTAAAGTTCCGCTACTGTCGATGTGGATCAGCATAATTTCGTTGTCGATCTTGAGATGCTTGCAATCTTCCTCGTATAATTTGAATCATTTCTGTAGTTTATTGAATTATCTCGGGTCCTAGCATTTGTCTTTTCCCGACCTCGTCCCAACACAAAGGAGTTCTACACTTTCTATCATAAAGAGCTTCATAGGGTGGCATACCTATGCTAGCATGATAACTGTTGTTGTAGGCAAATTCTACTAAAGGTAATTGATCTTCCTAACTCCCTTTGAAGTCCATGACACAGGTTCCTAACATGTCTTCTAAAGTTTGAATGGTCCTCTCACTCTGGCCATCTGTCTACGGGTGATATGCTGTACTTAATCTCAACTGAGTTCCTAGGTGTTTTTGAAGACTTCCCCAAAAATTTGAAGTAAATCTTGGATCTCTATCAGACACTATAGAAACAAGAACTCCATGCCTAGAAATAATTTCATTTATGTATAGCTTGGCCAGTTGATCTAAGGTATGAGTAACTTTTATAGGTAGGAAATGAGCTGACTTGGTAAGTCTGTCTACTATTACCCAAATGGTATTGTGGCCTTTCTGTGTAGCAGGAAGGCCTACCACCAAATCCATGGTTATATGTTCCCACTTCCACTCCAAAATTGGTAAGGGTTGAAATAATCCACTTGACTTTTGATGTTCAGCCTTAACCCTTTGACACGTGAGACATTTACTGACCCATTCTGCTATTTCCTTTTTCATATTAGACCACCAAAAATGTTGACACAAGTCCCTATACATTTTCGTACTTCTTGGGTGAACGGCAAATTAAGAATTTTGAGCTTCATTTAAGATTTCATCTTTTATTGATTGGTTAGACGGAACCCAGAATCTATTCTCATATCTTAGTACCCCATCCTTATCTACTCGAATTTTGACATTCTTTATATGATTTATATCGGATTTACATTTTTGACACATCTCATCTTTCTCATGTATTTCTTTAATTCTCTACAATAGGGTCAGAACACCCTCTAGAACAAATAGTTTTTGGGTAGAGGTAGTTGGAACTCTCACCTCTATTTTGAGTTTATTAAAGTCTTTTATCAGTACTTCGTTGTCTGTTATTATGTTCAATTTCTCTTGGTTCTTTCTACTTAACGCATCTGCAACCACATTGGCTTTTCCGGGATGATACAAGATTTCACAGTCAAAATCCTTTATCAGTTCTAACCATTTCCTCTTCCTCATATTCAATTCTTTTTGTGTGAAAATATATTTAAGACTTTTGTGATCCGTATATATTTCGCACTTCTCCCCGTACAAGTAATGCCTCCAAATTTTTAGACCAAATACTACTGCAGCTAACTCTAGATCATGAGTAGGATACCCCTTTTCATAATCCTTGAGTTGTCATGACGCATAAGCTATCACTTTTCCATGTTACATCAACACACAACCTAATCCTCTATGTGACGCATCACTATAGACCACAAGGCCTCCTGTATTATCTGGTAAAGATAGCACTGGAGCCATGCTCAGCCGTTTCTTCAACTCTTGGAAGCTTTCTTCACATTTATCTGCCAGACATATTTTACCGTCTTTCGAGTTAAATTGGTTAGCGGGGTTGCTATTTTTGAAAAATCTTGTATAAAACACCGATAATAACATGCTAAAGAGAGAAAACTTCGTACTTTTGTTGGAGTTGTTGGTTGTTCCCAATTTATAACCGTTTCTATCTTTGCTGGATCTACTGCAATCCCACTTTTGTCAGTCACATGACCTAGGAACTCTCTTTCTAACCAGAATTCACACTTGGAAAACTTTGCGTAATGTTTTTCCTTGCGTAATATCTCCAATACGCTTCTCAAATGTTTAGCATGCTCCTCCCGTGTTTTCGAATATATCAAAATATTATTGATAAACACCACAACAAACTTGTCTAAGCATGATATAAACCCTCGATTCATTAGGTCTATAAATGCTGCTAGTACATTTGTTAATCCAAAAGACATTACAAGAAACTCATAATGTCCATAGCGTGTCCTAAACGCTGTTTTCGGCACATCTTCCATTCTTACTTTTAATTGATGATAACCTGACTGTAAGTCAATCTTCGAAAAGTATTCGGCTCCTTTTAATTGGTCAAATAAATCATCAATTCTAGATAAAGGATATTTATTCTTTATGGTCAGTTTATTAAGTTCCCTATAGTCGATACATAATCTCATTGTTCCATCCTTCTTCTGTACAAACAATACTGGTGCTCCCCATGGTGAAACACTAGGTTGTATGTATTTCTTGTCTAAGAGTTCCTGTAATTGTACTAGCAACTCTTTCAGTTCTATAGGTGCCATTCTGTATGGTGCTTTAGAAACTGGTGCCGTACCAGGTGCAAGGTCGATAACAAACTCAATCTCCCTATCAGGAGGAAGACCTAGTAAGTCATCTGGAAACACATCTGGAAATTCCCTCACCATATGTATTTGATCTAGTTTAACTCCTTTCTTTCGAGTATCTACTATATAGGCCAAATATCTTGTACAACCATTTCTAAGTAATCTTTCTGCCTGAGTTATAGTTAAACATTGAGATTGCTTAGGTGAACAACTCCCGTTGAACATAACTTTGGACTTTGACGTAGTCACCAGGTTTATCCATTTTTTATGGCAATCAATCATTGCATTATGATTAACTAGCTAATTCATCCCTAGGATTACATCAAATTCACCTAACTCTATAGGAATAAGATTTACCATGAAGTTGTGTCCTTTAATGTATACACTACAATTTCTTTAAATAGCCTCAACAGGTATTTTCTCATTATTTGCAATCTCAACACAGAATGGTTTGTCTAACTTTTCACATGGCGCATTTAAATTTTTAGAAAAGCTTTTTGATACAAAAGAACAAGTAGCTCCAGAGTCGCATAACACATATGCATTTAAAGTGTTGATAGGGATGATACCTGTTACCATGTCCTGTGAAGCAACATCATCCCTCACCGACATATTAAATGTTCTAGCAGTTGGACGACCTGGACCTCCTGCTACAGTTACTGGTGGTTTGTTGTTTGGTACCTGATTTCCCCCTCCTTCTCCTTGATTTTTGTTCTTAGGTCAATTTCTACTTATATGCCCCGATGTTCCATAGATGAAGCATTTGTTTTGAATAAGAGTAGGACACTGAGGAGAATAGTGTCCTTCTTGACCATAATTAAAACATTTATTCTTTAAACACACACCTTTATGAATTTTTGCACATTTGATGCAAAGGTCGTCTTTATTATTTTTCATGTTGGTGTTAGAGATATTATTGTTATTAAATCTTGACACCTTTTTCCCATAATTGTTTGGAACAGTGGTCTCCCACCTTCTTTTATTGTTAAACCCTCCAGAACTGGGTTCTCCCTTAGATTTTACCCCTTCACCTTGACTCTTTTTATCCTTATGATCTTTAAGAAGGTTTTCATTCTCGCTTTCCATAATAATAGTTTTTTCAAGAATCTCAGGGAAAGTCATAAGCTGAAACACTGACAACTTACTACGAACCTAGGGTTTTAAACCCTCCTCATACCTTCTGTTTTCCTAGATTCCGTATCTACTTGATGCGAAGAAAATCGCGCTAATTCATTAAACTTAGCTGTATACTAGGCTACAGTAAGTTCTCCCTGTTTTAATTCTAGAAACTTCACCTCCATACGGTCTTTTAACGATGGGGAAAATAATTCTCAAAGAATAGTTCTTTACATTTTTCCCATGAGACAACTTCTGTCCCTGCACGATTTTTGGTGAATTACCACCAATAATTTGCTTCCCCTTTTAAGAAAAAGTTGGCAAAAACTATTTTTTGGTCTTCCCTAACATTGGTTACTAGGAAAAACTTTTCTATTTTGGTGATCCAGACTTGGGCTTCAATAGGCTCTCCAGTACCCTTAAACTCAGGTGGTCCCACTAATTTAAAGTCTTTGAACAGTCTATTTTGGTTGGTAGGTCTATTTTGTACATCTCCTAATAACAGGTCTACCAAACTTTGGGTAGAATCTTCATCATTCTCTGTTTGTACTCTCCTTTTGTTCTGTGGCATGATTCTATAAAATAAAGCCAAGTATAAATACAAGTACAATTATTCACATAGTAAGAACTTGATATTTCAAACAAAACTTATATATTTCATATAAATGGGAAAATACATATTCGACTAGTGGTTTATTACTACCACTAGCTTAACACAACCAAAATTTGCTCTGTAATATAAACTGAGCATCTAGATTCATATATTAAAACCTAAAAATTCTTAGTTTCCTCATATACATCCTAGACCATGTGGCATACCACTGATCAATCTATGAGATAAGGAATTTTTCTATCTTCCACTGGGTACTTAATGACTCGATTCTGCAGGCTATCGAATAAACCACGAGTTCCACAGATAAACTTGGTTAGCCTAACATGTGCCTCATGCCTACCCCTCTGAGCATTATGCAGAAGCATCCTCAGTCGGGTGGTATCAGCCTTCTTATTTTCCAGCCTGCCTTCAGCCATATATGCCCTGAACTCGGCATTCCAGGAATTAATGTCCGCCTGCAGAGTCACTGCAGCGAGTGCCTCTTCATGTTCCTCAATCCTCATTAGTTGACTAGAAGTAGGATCTTCACCTTCTTCTGTAAGACCCCAAATTTTATGAATAAGATTTAATTTTCTTTTTATATTATTTTGAAATAGTAAGGTGTTGATTTGATAAATGTGATAAGTTATGGGTGAGATGTGCAAAGTTGACAAAGTAAGCAAGTGGTTATAAAATATTCGTTGTGTCGAGGAATATTCGTTTAGTTGACGAATATTCTTTTTGTCGGAGAATATTCGTACGACGGCGCAGTTATTGGTGGACACAACGGAATGAATGTCGGATATAGAAAGCGACAGAAGTAACATTTGTATAAAAATAACGGCAAAACTTTTACCGTTAAACTGTTGAAATACCCGGTGGTTAAAATACAGTAATACGCGGTGTTACACAGTAGCACATGGTATTGCACAGTATTTTAAATTATTGATTCTTACGTAAGAAGTCACTCATTTAATAATTGTTTCAGTAATTACTGTTCAATATTTTATATTATTGATCCAATAATTGCTACATTGATATTTTATATTAGTGATTCAATAATTGTCATTGCACAGTATTTCAAATTATCAAATCAATAATTCATATTATTTGAATAATATTATTAGATAGCATTATTGACAATGTCTAGAAAGTTCTGTCGAGGAAAGGGGTTAGGATATATAATTGCACGCCAATGAGGAGAAATCCTTATAGAAAAGCCCCCTCTTTCCTAAGAACGATCTGGTTGTCAATATTGTAGTTCTGTAATATTATTTGTGAATAATTAATTTTTGATATATATGATAAGGAAATATTTATTCAATGTGGATTTAAACGGAGAAATTTTTAGCATGTGACATTTGTTGAAAATTGGTATTTTATCTTTTCCGATAAAATAATTCATTCAAATTATTATTATAATATTACATTATAGTAGTATGATGTGATTATATAATAGTATGATTTTTATAATTTGAATGGTAACATTATTATAGTAAATTCATGGTATAAAAGTAAAATGAGGTAAAAGAGAACAAATTGAATTTGAATTCTTATGATGTAAGCAATGATGTCATCGGAACGATGAGGTAAGCAATGATGTCATAGGATCGATGATGTAAGCGATGATGTCATAAATTATGACGAAAAAACTATTTTACCCTTACTCTGCCAAGCCTATAAATAGAAGCTCATTTCTTCATTATTTCTCACCAATTCACTAAAGCTATAGAGAGAGAAAGTATAGAGAGAATAAGAGAGAAAGAAGAAGAGTATTCTACTATTACACTAGTGCAGTCTCCAAATTTTTAAGGTAAGGGGTATTATTTCTTTCGTATTCATGAAGAGAGTTATTTTCTTTCAATACTCGTAAGGGTTGTTATTCCATTCTTTATTATTCTGTTGGAATAACCTGTCTACGCGGATTACCGCATGCATGATGAAATCTTGTTGTTATTCCATTCTTTATTATTCTGTGGGAATAACCTTTCTACGCGGACTACCGCATGCCTGGTGAATAACCCTTCGTATTTAGTTATTATTAAATTGTGGAAATAATCTGTCTGAGCGGACTACCGCCTGACGGGTGAAAATCCAATTGCAGTTTCGTATATTGTTTCATTTCAGATTCCTAACTCTAAACTTACTACGGTAAGTATTGCTTCTATAATTCCTGAAATGATCAAAAATTCCTTGAGTTTTGCGCTTCATCTAATATCATTTCACTGGAATATTGGTCTGAACTTTCTTGTGAAATTTTTATCTTTTCATGTCGAGTTACTATTCACGAGTTACTATTTACGGTAAAAAAATATTTTTTTTCTTCTTCCAAATCATCTTTGATTGGATCCAGGTTTTGATCTTCATTCTTGAACTCTGGATAAATTCTCTAACATTTGTCCTTTATCTCACTAGATCCGTTATTCGTATTGTTTTTCATCAGCCTCAGTCCTAAATGGTGATATAACTGAATATCTTTGGCCTGTAGTGCAAAGATGAATGACTATTTGATGAATATCTTTGGCCTGTAGTGCAAAGATGATTACCTGATGAATATCTTTGGCCCGTAGTGCAAAGATGGACAGGTGTTGAGATGAACATGACCAACTGGTGATTACAAATGAATATCTTTAGCCCGTAGTGCAAAGATGAATATTTGATTCGAGATATATATTGACCTGATGTTACAAGGATAAAATATTAATGATGGACTTTTAAATCAAAGAAGATAGTAGACATCATTTTCTATTTAACTCTTCTAATGAATTGTTATTTTCGCTGCAGTTGTTGATCTAAAACTTGTTGTCCATAATATTTTATCTGATTTGTTGAAGAGTAACGATAATTTATTCTTCATTATCTTAGTCATAATATTCTTTACTGGGCTAGTTGAGCTCACCCTTTTCTTCCATTGTTTTCTTCAGGAAATGAGAATATCACGGGTACTAGTCGGGGAATGGAGTGATGGTCCGAGTTAGAGTTGTAGAAGTCCTCACTATTTTTTTTTGTAAAATAGTGTGATAATAAATGTAATGAGGACTTAGTTTGAATGTTTATATTTTCTACATGTCTGTATTGACACTCATAGTTGTGTGGTCTTATTTTGCACGACCGTTTGATATAAAAGATTGTATTTGGATTTTGATGAGTGTATTTGGTGACTCAGAATGGGTTGGGTTGATTGGACCAATTCTGGGGGCGTCACAGTTGGTATCAAAGCTTAGGGATATGATCTTTGGCGGAGATCTGGGAATAGAACTAGGAGGGGAGAGACGAGTAAAATCCTTCGCTACTGTGTGTCCTCCCTAATCTTATTTGGTATTTAATTGTTCATTTGGAACATAGGGTTAATATGAGATATGTTAATTTGTTGATTAACCTTTGTTTTGTGGCAGTATTTGAGAATGGCAGCTGAAAATCTAAACAATGGAGTGAATGAGTCTGTTGAAACACCTTTAATCACCAACCAGGAGAACGTGCAACAAGAAGGCAATATTCCTTTTTGAAACGACACCACCGATCAGACGATGAATGATGGAATGTTTAGAAGCTTTTTGCAGTTCATGCAAAACCAGACGAGGGAGACTCGTGTTCATAATATAGGTGGAAATAATAACAACTCGCGGCTTGTCACTGCCAAGCAGTTCAAAGAGTTGGGACCACCAGAGTTTCAGGGAAAGCCAGATCCAATCAAGGCAAAAAATTGGATTAAGCAAATTACCAAGATATTTGATGTCTTGGGATGCACGGAGGAACAGAAGGTTCCATTCGCCACGTTTATGTACTGTGAAGCGTACCCAGCCTGCCGCACTCAAGATGTATTGGAAGGAATTCCAGAAACTGTTCAATGACAAGTATTTTCCAGAAAGTATTCGTCATATGAAGGAGGTAGAATTTATCAGACTGGAATAGAACAACATGATGGTGTCCCAGTACGAGGCTAAGTTCGCTGAGTTATCCCGGTTTGCACCTCATTTGGTGGAGAATGAGGAACGTATGACGCGGATATTTCTGAGAGGTTTGAAATTGGAAATTCGTCAATACCTCATTTCTCACAAATTTTCTATATATTCTGATGTAGTGAATAGGGCTAAGTTATTAGAACGGGATAATGAGTCGGTTCAACCAAGGGACCACAACCAAGGTCGTACCGGTGGCAGCAATCATCAGAACAATGATAACCAGCAAGGAGGAAAGTATCACGACAGAAGAGGTAACCACTTCGGTGGTAATCGTGGCCATGATAATAGAAAAAGTGAATTGGGGGGAGATTTTAAGAAGAAAAGGTACAACAATGAGAACGTGAAAGCATCGACAGTAGCACCAATATCAATTGTTTCTAGGGGAGGAGAACAACCGCCGGTCGTATGCTATAAATGCGGGCAAGAGGGACACATCAGTCCCAACTGTACACAACAATCCAAGGTGTGTTATAACTGTGGAAAGGAAGGGCACATAGCTCGAGTGTGTCCTGTAGCGAAACCAAGTCCAGCAGGGATGGTGACTCTAAAGGCTATCCCTGACAAGTCAAAGTCAGTGATTCCTGGAAGAGCTTTTGTTGTAACTGCCTAACAAGCGAGGAACCCGAATGAGGTTATTACGGGTAAGCTAATCATAAACTCTTGCGAAGTCTATACCTTATTAGATACCGGTGCTACCCATTCTTTTATTTCACCTGCTTGTGCTCAACGTTTGAACTCGACTTCTGATAAATTAGACTTTGACTTATCTGTTGAAACTCCGTTGGGAGAAACCTTCGTTACATCTACAGTTTACAAATCTTGCTCGATTCAAATTGGTACCCTCACCCTACCCGTGGATCTTATATCTTTGAAAATACTTGCATTTGATGTGGTTTTAGGAATTGACTGGTTGACCACTTATCATACCAAAATTGATTATTTTCGTAAGGTTGTTAGTTTTTATATTCCTAACCAACCTATTGTGCAAATTCAAACAACCAAACCACTAAAATCAATCAATATTATTTCAAGTCATAAAGCTATTCCTTTATTGAAAAACATATGTCAAGCTTTCTTAGCCCATGTCACTGATTTAAACCAGAATACGTCAGGTTTGAATGATATTTCTATTTTTAATGAGTTTCCTGATGTATTTCCCAAAGAACTTCCTGGTCTACCCCCAGAACGTGAAGTTGAATTCTTTATTGGCCTTGAACCCGGTACAAAACCCATTTCTAAAACCCCATATCCAATGGCTCCTATTGAACTTCAGGAGTTAAAGGTCCAACTACAGGAGTTGTTAGACATCGATTTTATTCGTCCTAGTACATCTCCTTGGGATGCTCTTATTTTATTCGTAAAGAAGAAAGACGGAAGTATGCGACTTTGTAATGACTATCGGGAGTTGAACCATGTCACCATCAAGAATAGGTATCCATTACCTCGTATTGATGACCTGTTCGACCAATTGTAAGGTGCACAGTTCTTTTCAAAGATCGATCTTCGTTCTGGATATCATCAGTTAAAGATTAAAACTGAGGATATTCCAAAGACTGCTTTCAGAACTCGATACGGGCATTATGAATTATTAGTCATGTCTTTTGGATTGACTAATGCTCCTGCAACTTTTATGGATATGATGAACCGTATATTCAAGGAATATTTGGATCAGTTCGTGGTTGTCTTTATTGATGACATCCTCATTTATTCCAAAAGCCGTGAAGATCATGAGCACCACTTGAAGCTGGTACTTCAAAGGCTTCCTGAAAACAAGTTATATGCCAAGATAAAGAAATGCGAGTTCTGGCTTGAGGAGGTAGCATTCCTTGGGCACGTGGTATCAAAACGAGGAGTATCTGTTGACCCGACGAAGATTGAAGCAATACAAAGTTGGGAGCAACCGAAGTCGGTGACCGAAGTACATAGCTTTTTGGCCTTAACTGGTTATTATCGGAGATTCGTGGAAGGATTTTCTCGAATCGCTACTCCATTAACTCAGCTGACTTGGAAAGATACAAAATTTGTATGGAACGAGGAATGCGAGAAGAACTTCCGAGAGCTCAAGAGGAGACTCATCTCGGCACCTGTTTTGACAATACCATCTGGTTCGGATGGATTTGTTATCTACAGCTATGCTTCGGGCAAAGGGTTAGGATGTGTTCTCATGTAACATGGGAAAGTCATAGCCTATGCCTCGCGACAACTCAAAGAATATGAGAGGCATTATCCTACTAATGATCTAGAGTTGGTAGTAGTCATTTTTGGGTTGAAGATCTGGAGACACTACCTGTATGGGGAGAAAGTGGAGATCTATACGGATCATAAGAGCCTTAAATATTTCTTTACCTAGAAGGAACTCAACATGCGACAACGACGTTGGCTTGAGCTGTTGAAAGATTATGATCATACCATCCTGGAAAAGCGAACGTGGTAGTTGACGCGTTGAGTACAAGATCATATGAGGGAACGAATGCGATGCTTTCAAGGCCTATTTTGTGTGATTTACAAAAGATGGAGATAGAGTTCAAGACTCCGGGGACCCATGCGATGATGTCAAGTATACGCGGTGAACCAGCTTTGATTGATAAAGTTAAAGCTGCTCAAGCTACAGACCCGGAGCTGATGAATAGGAGGAAGAAAGTGCAAGAAGGTGCTATTCCAGAAGCAAGGATTGATGAAGAAGGAATACTTCGAGTCAACTCTAGACTTTGTGTTCCTAACGATTTTGACTTGAAGTATAGAATCATGATGGAGGCACACAACACAGCGTTTGCAATCCATCCTGGAAGTACCAAAATGTATAGTGATCTTCGACATACATTTTGGTGGAGCAATATGAAGAGAGAGATCGCGGAGTTCATCTCGAGGTGTTTAACGTGTCAACGTGTCAAGGCGGAGCATCAAGTGCCAAAGGGTCCATTGCAACCACTTGAGATTCCAAAGTGGAAGTGGGAACACATTACCATGGATTTCGTTACGGGTCTTCCCAAGGTTTCTCAAAGTATAGATGCGATTTGGGTTATTGTAGATAGATTAACCAATTCGGCTCATTTCTTGCCTATACGTGAGACTTATTCACTAGAACGTCTTGCTCGTATGTACATAAATGAGATTGTGAGATTGCATGGCATGCCAGTATCCATAGTTTCGGATCGTGACCCAAGTTTCACTTCACGATTTTAGGTCAGTTTGCAGAAAGCTATAGGCACTTGATTTACGATTCAGTTTGGCATATCATCCTCAAACGGACGGATAATCGGAAAGGACTATTCAAACTCTTGAAGATCTATTGAGACTCTATGTTCTAGACTTCAAAGGAAGTTGGGACAAGTATTTACCATTAGTGGAATACTCCTACAATAATAGTTATCAGGCAAGTATAGGCATGGCTCCATTCGAGGCGTTGTATGGATGAAAATGTCGTTCTCTAGTATGCTGGGACGAGGTGGGTGAAGCAACATTGTTGGGACCGAGGTTAGTACGTATGACTACAAAAAAGATTCAAATGATTCGACAACGTATACAAACTGCACAAGATCGACAAAAGAGTTATGCTGATCTTCATCGAAGGGACGTGGAGTTTAATGTCGGAGATCATGTATTGTTACGTGTTGCTCCATGGACAGGAGTTACGAGATTCAGAAAAAGAGAAAAGCTCAACCTACGATTCATTGGTCCATTTGAAATCCTTGACCGAGTAGGAAATGTGGCCTATAGACTCGCCTTACCTCCAAGCATGTCTCATGTTCATAACGTTTTTCACATATCCGTGCTTCGTAAATATGTGAAAGACCCAAACCAAATTATTGAGTTAGAACCAGACGAGATAGCTGAAGATTTAACATACGAGGAGGTACCTGTCAAGATCTTGGATAGGAAGGAACATGTCCTACGCTCAAAGGTTATACCCCAAGTTAAAGTTTTGTGGAGGAACCATGGTATCGAGGAAATGACTTGGGAGTTAGAATCGAAAATAAAAGCGAGGTATCCTCACCTTTTCGACATACCAGGTACGTACGTCAATTTCGAGGATGAAATTTCATAAGGAGGGGAGGTTGTAAGACCCCAAATTTTATGAATAAGATTTAATTTTCTTTATATATTATTTTGAAATAGTAAGGTGGTGATTTGATAAATGTTATAAGTTATGGGTGAGATGTGCAAAGTTTACAAACTAAGCAAGTGGTTATAAAATATTCGTTGTGTCGGGGAATATTTGTTTGGTCGAGGAATATTCTTTTTGTCGGAGAATATTCGTATGACGGCGCAGTCATTGGTGGACCCCACAACAGAATGAATGTCGGATATAGAAAGCGACAGAAGTAACCTTTTTATAAAAATAACGGCAAAACTTTTACCTTTAAACTGTTGAAATACCTGGTGGTTAAAATACAGTAATACGCGGTGTTACACAGTAGCACATGGTATTGCACAGTATTTCAAATTATTGGTTTTTATGTAAGAACTCACTCATTCAATAATTGTTACAGTAATTACTGTTCAATATTTTATATTATTGATCCAATAATTGCTACATTGATTTTTTATATTAGTGATTCAATAATTGTCATTGCACAGTATTTCAAATTATCAAATCAATAATTCATATTATTTGAATAATATTATTAGATAGCATTATTGATAATGTCTAAAAAGTTCTGTCGAGAAAAGGGGTTAGGTTATATAATTGCGTGCCAATGAGGAGAAATCCTTATAGGAAGCCCCCTCTTTCCTAAGAACGACCTGGTTGTCAATATTATATTTCTGTAATATTATTTGTGAATAATTAATTTTTGATATATATGATAAGAAAATATTTATACAATGTGGATTTACACGGAGAAATTTTTAGCATGTGACAATTGTTGAAAATTGGAATTTTATCTTTTCGATAAAATAATTCATTCAAATATATTATTATAATATTACATTGTAGTAGTATGATGTGATTATATAATAGTATGATGTTTATAATTTGAATGGTAACATTATTATAGTAAATTCATGGTATAAAAGTAAAATGAGGTAGAAGAGAACAAATTGAATTTGAATTCTTATGATATAAGCAATGATGTTATCGGAACGATGAGGTAAGCAATGATGTCATAGGATTGATGATGTAAGCGATGATGTCATAAATTATGGCAAAAAGATTATTTTACCCTTACTCTGCCAAGCCTATAAATAGAAGCTCATTTCTTCATTATTTCTCACCAATTCACTAAAGCTATAGAGAGAGAAAGTATAGAGAGAATAAGAAAGAAAGAAGAAGAGTATTCTACTATTACACTAGTGCAATCTCCAAAATTTTAAGGTAAGGGGTATTATTTCTTTCGTATTCATGAAGAGAGTTATTTTCTTTTAATACTCGTAAGGGTTGTTATTCCATTCTTTATTATTCTGTTAGAATAACCTGTCTACGCGGACTACTGCATGCATGGTGAAATCCTGTTGTTATTCCATTCTTTATTATTCTGTGGGAATAACCTGTCTACGCGGACTACTGCATGCCTGGTGAATAACCCTTCATATTTAGTTATTATTAAATTATGGAAATAATCTGTCTGAGCGGACTACCGCATGACAGGTGAAAATCCAATTGCAGTTTCGTATATTGTTTCATTTCAGATTCCTAACTCTAAACTTACTACGGTAAGTATTGTTTCTATAATTCCTGAAATGATCAGAAATTCCTTGAGTTTTGCGCTTCATCTAATATTATTTCACTAGAATATTGGTCTGAACTTTTTTGTGAATTTTTTATCTTTTCATGTCGAGTTACTATTCACGAGTTACAATTCATGGGATACTATTCACGTTAAAAAAAATATTTTTTTTCTTCCAAATCATCTTTGATTGGATCTAGGTTTTGATCTTCATTCTTGTACTCTGGATAAATTCTCTAATATTTGTCCTTTATCTCACTAGATCTATTATTCATATTATTTTTTCATTATCCTCAGTCCTAAATGGTGATATAATTGAATATCTTTGGCCTGTAGTGCAAAGATGAATGATTATTTGATAAATATCTTTGGCCCGTAGTGTAAAGATGATTACCTGATGAATATCTTTGGCCTGTAGTACAAAGATGGACAGGTGTTGAGATGAACATGACCAACTGGTGATATAAATGAATATCTTTGGCCCATAGTACAAAGATAAATAGTTGATTCGAGATGTATATTAATTGATGTTAGAGGGATAAACTATTGATGATGGACTTTTAAATCAAAGAATATAGTAGACATCATTTTCTACTTAACTTTTCTAATGAATTGTTATTTCCGCTGCAGTTGTTGATCTAAAACTTATTATCCATAATATTTTATCTGATTTGTTGAAGACTAACGATAATTTATTTTTCATTATCTTAGTCATAATATTCTTTACTGGGCTAGTTGAGCTCACCCTTTTCTTCCATTGTTCTCTTCAAGAAATGAGAATATCGCGGGTACTTGTTGGGGAATGGAGTGATGGTCCGAGTTAGAGTTGTAGAAGTCCTCACTATTTTTTTTGTAAAATAGTGTGATAATAAATGTAATGAGGACTTAGTTTAAATGTTTATATTTTCTACATGTCTGTATTGACACTCATAGTTGTGTGGTCATATTTTGCACGACCATTTGATATAAAAGATTGTATTTGGATTTTATTGAGTGTATTTTGCGACTCAGAATGGGTTGGGTTGGTTGGACCAATTTTGGGGGCGTCACATATTCATCCTCTAACAACTCTTGATCGTGCAGTAGTTCCTTTTCTTCAGGACCACTGTCTTGCACTGTCATAACCTGAGGTGGATTTATGACTATTGGCATATCCTCTGCATCAGCCATTTCTACAAAAGAAATTTCTTTTGTTATTTGTATATAAGAAATTTTATAAAAATCTTTTAATGTTTTTTGTATGTGTAGTTAAATATTTTTACGGGCTCAATGACTATATCCTAAGATACTCTACTTCATTCTTAGAGCTATAGCCTAAAGCTCTGATACCAACCTGTGACGCCCCCTAATCTATACACCTGTGGTATCCGATCTGGAGGTTACGATTATCCAAATACTATAGATATTCAATAAGATATAATTCCTATCTATCCAAGGTTCACAGTATCCCATAACAGATAACAATTCTTGTTTAGAACTATTGTTGTGCCTCATTGGGATAAATAGACTGTACCCTATGAATATCCCTTTCATATCTGTAGTTTATATCCATCCGAAATTCATAGTACTAGCAATAACATGAACAGTTAATATTGCCAATACCCTCACTCAGATATATAATTACTAAGAATACTATAACGTTTAACTCGTATTACAAATCATCTAAGTATGTACCAATACACGGTTGAGGAAATAAAAGATGATAATATATATATATATATATATAAATATATATATATATATATTTTATACTAAGTTCAGTTACATGGTTCTCAAACTTGTGTTTTTATTACAACAAAAAGTCTAAGTAGACTTGCAGTAAATAAAGACAGTAAATAAAGCTATTCTACGCAGGGTCTCTTTCCACTATGTTTGTCAGAAGTGACGGGATTACCATCTAAAACTACGAAAGAAATAATTTTGCAAGAATGAGCTATGACATGCTCAGCAAGTTTATATAACAAAATGTTTGATTTCGAATAAACAAGAGTTCAACAATTTTTACTGAGGGTTGACGACCATTTCTGAAATTTTTATTTCACTCAACCATTTTTGTCAGTCACACAGACTTAGAAATCTTTGTATTCGGAACTGAGATAGGGGATCAGCCTATTCAGTATCCTAGGAGTATGCATATCATCTTACTTCTATTATCTATTATAGACACACTTATAGAAAACCCCATTTTAGGGTAAATTCAACTCAGTATAGGATGCCTTACGAAAATAATTTGGTTTGACTAACAGTTTATGCTTGGTAAACAACAATTCAATTTCATATGAATAAATGATTCATTTCTTCAGTCATGCTAAAACAATAGCAGTAACTTTTTCAGTGATAATAATCAGGTTTGGTAGAAGATATCGAAAGGTATTCAAGTAAATGTCATAAGATTAAGTATAAAACTTGCATAACATAGTAAGTTTACATGTACAATGAAAAGATAAAGTTCGAACATTTACCTGTGCGAAGAACGTTTAGCTAAAGTTACTTAAAGTGTTTAGGATACCTAAAAATATGTTAAACATATTTATAATTGTCATTAGTATTGATAACAGTATTTAATTAATCAAACTAGATACGTTCGGCCTATGTTCGGTATGATCTCAGTGCTCTAAAATATCACCGGGCATTGAATAAGTTAGAAACTTAGTAAAACTTTATTTATAAGCTTTATTATAATTTTATTTATCATTATAATAATTTTCAGAAGCTTATAATAATTTTTAAATATTTATTTATTCATTGGAATGATTTTTAAATCATTAACTTTATACTTAAATAATTTATTAATTACTTAGTATATTTATTAAAACCTTAGTTTTATTTTTAAATAACTTATAATCATTTATTATGATTTTTAGAATATTTAAATCATTTTTAAATAATTACTTATTATTTATAAATAATTTAACTAATTACTTTTTTAATTAACTTAATTATTAATATATAAAAATAATTATAAAATTTATGTCAAAATATTAAATGTTAATTATTATAACTTAAAATAATATTTAAAACTGAAATTATAATTATTTACTAATTATTTCTATTTATTTAATTTATTTTAATTATTATTTTTTTCTGTCCGTCGCTAAAGGCCTTCATTGACGAAAAGCGTCGCTGAAGGTGTTCTTCAGCTCTGAAGAACATCCCTGGTCAAGGCTGAGTGGCTACTTTGACTAGGCTTGTTCTTGCAGCTCACGTTGATTTTGATGTTGTTAAGTGCTTTGGTGTTAGTGTTTATGTAGTACTATAACTAGGTATCAATTTCGGACTCTAAACAACATCTAACAGCAAGTTATTAAGGTTCAAAGTACCTGTCAGAGCCATTCTGGGTTTTCTGGGTAACCCAGAACGTTGGTCAACGTCGGTCAACGACCTTGTGAGGCTTACCGGCTTGATTCTTTGTATTAGATATTTGTTTTAATGATTGTAGTGTGTAGTCTATATGTTATACTTGAACAAGATAGCACTGGTCAGGACCAAGTAACCTCTTAAGGCATAGATCTAGGTCGGTCAAAGTCTTGTCAGAGACTGTTCTGCGTGTTCTTCATTTTTTGGGTTTTCCAGAAAATGAATCTGTGAACGGTCAACGGGTTTTGACCATAAATTCCGGTCATCCTATGAACTTTTAAGGTGTTAGACTGCTCTAGTGGTCGAGTACACATATCAGAGTACAAAAACAAAGCACTTTCATAATCTAACAACCATCTGAGACGAAGATCTGAGCCGGTCAAACGGCTTGTCAGAATTTTCTGGGATTCCCAGATTTCAGATGTTCGTGATCGGTCAATGACCTTTGACCACTTATATCTTTCATGATGTTAATCCCATGAACTTGATTCCTCTTTTAGGTTACTAAGCTCATGTAATACTACAACTAGCATATCATTAACAAACCTAATTATTAACACACGAAGATCTACAGGCTCTGACATATGGCTGTCACCCCTGTTTTCAAAAAAATTTCAGAATGCTTAAAACACCTATTTGGTGCATCTAGATGTTATGGAAACGTGATCTAACAAACCAGAAC
This sequence comes from Panax stipuleanatus, assembly GCA_020205555.1. Lineage (NCBI taxonomy): Eukaryota > Viridiplantae > Streptophyta > Magnoliopsida > Apiales > Araliaceae > Panax > Panax stipuleanatus. The sequence goes on along the minus strand of CM035116.1, from coordinate 99,681,091 downwards.
ACTAACTAGTATATTATTACATATAACTAAACAACAAAACAACAAAATTAACATAACATCAAAGATCAATCGTAAAATTAGGGTTTATACCTCTCTTGCTCAAATTTTGCTATCTAAGCTACGATTTTGATGTCGCTATTGCTAGAGCTCTTTATAGAAGATAGTATAAGTCTAGTAATGAAGGAATTGTGTGTTTAAACACTGATCTAGGGCTGCTATTTATAGGATTTCAAAGTTAAGGTTTTTAGGTCATTTTTCACTCTTTGCCTCCAAAAATATCTATCCTCTGAACTTGTGCAGCTATGACAAGGTGCTTGGAGATCAGATTGACGACAAATTTCGAAGTAGGAGGTGGCACTAGCTTGTGAGCAACTTTAAGGTTTAATTAGTAGCAAATTTTTCCCTAATCTTCACTAATTATGAATTAGAGTTTTGATCTTTGTGCTTGGAATAACTTAGTAAAGTTATTAACACCTAATTTAAGTTTAGTTAACATAATTAGGATTTAACATAACCTAATTAGGTTTAAATTCCTTAATCAGGGTTTGTAATTAGGTTTAGGGTTTTCTAAATTAGGTTTAGGGTTTCCTAATTTAATAGTAGGGTTTCTAATTTAGGTTTTAACACCTAATCCTTTTCAAAGCATGACAAAGCATTTCGCCAATATAAGCACGACAAAGCATTTTATCAATGTAAGCACGACAACGCAGCTTGATAAAATTATATACCAAAAAGTCCAAAAACGAAATAAAAAATTTTAAGCACGAGGTGTCAAGCACGACGTTTTTAGGAGAAAAATATTTTTGACCTAAGTCTTTAATAATGTATACAATAACACGATACAGAACCAGAACGGAGAGATTTTATTGATAGTTGAGAATTTTACATAACCGAGTCTTATTAGGGTTTCGAGATCTGACAGACTTGGTGTTGAAGAAAGTTTTAGCTAATCAAGACGAAGCCAAAGCAAAGTTCGCCCCAAATTGGGAAGGCCCTTTCATTGTCAAAGAAGTGTTGACAGGAGGAGCCATCAGATTGCAAGAAATGGATGGGAATGAATTTTCCCAACTCATCAATGCAGACACCATGAAAAGGTAGTATGTCTGAAACGTCTGCCTGCCATCATCCTGGTCCTGCGAATCGATCAAATCATTTCAGGTTTTCATAAAAGCCTGAACTATGAATGACCTGATCTCCCTCAACCCAGGAGTACGTAAGCAGCCATTCCTGGTGCGGTCAAACCAAACAAAAAGTTCAAAAAACCCTTCTAACAAAATAAAAAGTTTAAAACCCATCAAACTAAACTCAAACCCAAAAGAAACATTTCTCAAACCATTCAGGCAAAGACCGAACTACGAATGACTTGATCTCCCTCAACCCGGGAGTACGTAGGCAACCAGTTATGTGCGGTCTGACCTTCAAAGAAAAACAAAAACATAATAAAAACCAGTCCCAAGACACTGAAACCCTATAAAACCCAAATACTATCAAGCCTCCCTGATCAACAGGCCCTGCTGAGGTATTCTCTGACATCTCAATGTCAATCCATTAAGGAAAAGCTCATGATAGATTAATAACAGCTAGTCATGAAAGAATTCGTAATCACTCAGCAATGACAATACATATCCAATAGTGAAGTGAATCAAAATTTATTTCTCTGATATATAATACTATCTGATATATACACTGTGTCCTGTACATGACAAAAATGGTTGTTCTAGTATGTGCAAGAAAAATAAAGCTAGTCTATAAACCCGTGGACAAACGGGACAACAGTGCCAATATGGCATCCCTCTCAGAAGACGGAGAAGCAGTTGTAAGCTCATGTCCCACTGTCTCCATATGAGCGAGAATATCCACAACCATCTGCATCGTGCTGCTATGACCATCTATGAAAACACTCATATCTGCAACTAAGCTGTGTGTATATGATATGAGTGAAGTGATGTCCGCAATATAAATATCCCAGGTAGTATGGACTCGTCCCTCTTAATGAAAGCTGCATCCCGGGCAACCAAAGCCTCCTCAATCTCCTCAAAAGCTACATCTCGGGTAGATCGAGCCTCGTCTCTCTCAACAAATGCTGCAACCCTAGTAGCTCGAGCCTCGTTGTTATCAGCAAAAGCTGTATCCCTGCTAGAAAGGGCTGTCAACATCAGCGCCCTAGCCTGATCCCTCTTGAAAGTTATTTGGGCTAGTGAATCAACAAGAGTTGGATCTGTCCCAGTAGGAATTCTCGGAGGTCACTAACTAAAACTGCTGTCAAACCAGTAAATAAATCATCCTCCGTGGGAGAATAAGGATCCTCCATAGACTCCTCCTCATCTGAATCCATGCTCAGAGCTGAATGGATAACCGCAGATGCTGCAATATCAGCCTCCAACCATGTTTCATACTCTGGAGAATGATCTGGATGTCTAGTAGAGAAATCAGCCCTCTCCCTATGAGTCCAACACTCATAAGTCCTAATAAGGTTAGTTGACGACAAAGATGAAGCTGATGTCCGCTGATCCATGGCCCCTGAAAGTGGTGAAGGCTCTAAAACTGATCAAACTGGCCCATGACTGCTAGCGGATGATATGTGGTCACCCCCGTCAAACTTGCCAGGGGCAGATAATCCATGCCAAATGCATGAGTGATGAAGCTGTAAGGGGAGCTAAGTCCTGAACATGGCAAGATCGAAAAGGGATGCTCAATCTTCGAAAGAAAGGCCAACCATGACGCCGTATCTGAACACTCTGCTGGCCGGAAGGAGTAAGACATAGCTATCTCATGGGTAAAGAAATACCCATGGTGTCGGAAAGTGCCAATAGGACTCAAATGTGTCATGAACCATACATATAGCAGAACGACGCTGCCTCTGAAAAATCCCCCTGGATGAGTACTACAGAAAGTAGCCGACCTCAAAGTCTCGGCTAATACCATCGGCAGAATCATATAACCCTATCTGAGGGCACGAACCACTACCATCAAACCAATATCTAAGTGGTCCATATATAGGGGCATGTATAAATAATCAGTGACGCACATCAACAGAACGTCTACAAGTGCAAACTGCCACTCATCTCCAGGAATGATAAAATCTCTAGAATATTGCTCTGAGCTGTCTAGCCTGCCAAAGCGATCAATCAAAAAATCCATGGACACCACATTTCCTACAGTAACCTCCTCTGTGACGACTCTGCGTCTCAGACCAGTCATGGTCATAAATGGTCGCCTCATGTCACTGATGGCTGTCCTGGCACAAGGAAAATCCAGTGTAAAGCTCGTGAGATGCTCATACTCCTCCAATGTAAGAGTTAGCTAGTGAAGGCCGAACCAGAAAACCTGGCGCTCGGGTATCCAGCAGGATAACATGCCATCCACAAACCCCTGTGGAACCTGGAAAGATAAATGGGTTAGAGAATGCCCTAGCATCTGGCCAACTGTCCCTCTGGCTGTGAGATGCAGACTATCATACCACAATCTCAGCGAAGATACTACCAAAGAATGTGGCTAGTGCTCGATGCAGCTGACTGAGGATGACGACATCTGTATAACCGTATCATGAGACCATCCAAATCTAAACTCACCTGTCTAAAATGCATATCCATGACATAATACATGCATAATGACAATGATAAAATGACAATAGGATGCAATAGACAGGAAATATCATTCATTTCTAAAAATAAACTATCTACTTAAAGCATCATCTCTGTCTGCTCATAAAATATAAAATAAAAAGTACAGGGAAATGGGGCACAACTGCCTAACTACTAACAGAGGCCTATCAAAAGATATTACGAGAAATGGGACACAGCCGCCCAGTATCTAATAGAGGCCTAACAAAATATATAGCGAGAAAAGCTATCAGAAGAAATCTATAACATCTACATCCAGGCGATCGACTTACTCCAGCTCCTCCTGAGTAACAGAATCTCGGCCAGTGGGAATGTCCATTCGATACAAGGGAGGATCAGCACCTACATAAGTGCCAAGAAATAGATATGCTGAGGGGCCAGCTCCGGAGCTGGAAGGATCAAACGAATCTGCCTCTGATGGATCCCTGTCAAGGTGCCGTATGAAGAAATGAGCCCTCTCCAGCCGCTAGGTCAGTCCTAAAATCTGGTCCAAGTGAGTAGGCTCTCGGAGACAAGCTATCCTACCTGTCATCATCACAGACCCCGACACCATATTTGCCATAAAATGGGTAGCATGAGTCTGAGCCCTAATAGTGCAAGGACTCCACCAACTGTGAAATGCCTCCTGGCTGTAAGGACCATCTAACAAGGTGAAGCCATCTATGCCCACCATGGGAATGTCTCTGAGTGGCTGAGCTAATGGCCAATGATACCAAGCAGGAGGAACAAAGGGGATGCAGATATCTCCTGTGACGCTCTGAATAGCGCGTTCTCCTAAATAGAGCTCCCAACCTCCCTCGGTCAAAAATAGAACCCGATGAGTGGACAATGCAAACTCCCGAGCAGTCAGAAAGCCATCCTTAAACCTAACTGTCAGAAAGTCTAGAGTGTAACGCACCCACGAAATCAAATCAGTAGTCAACAGCTTTAGCTACAAGCGGGAGTGGGTAAATCCCTCTACTACAGGGACCTCCATCAAAGTGGAATAATGCCAGTGCCGTCCCCTCGGATAGGTCTCCATGCCCAAAGTAGTGGCAGGACGTAGGCAATGAAGCCTCTCATATGCCCAAAACTGGCAAGACAAAGATCAAAAGTCTTCAGTGATAAAGACTAACAAACACAAATGAGGAAAGTGAAAGGTGAAAGATGAAGTACTCACCAGCAGGAATGGTAAAAACCTAGCTAAGCCTCCGTTACACCCTCCGAACGCAAGCGCATCCCTCAAAGAAAATAGGTAAAGGTGTAGGTACCCCAATCAAAATTACTGAGGTGCTTCACGTATCGAGTAGCGCTGACTAGGGAAAAAGACACCGTCGAGTAGTTGTCAGCAATGAAACAACCCCTGATGATCACCAAAAATAATTGCCAGAGGATGCGATCTCTAAGCCTCTGATCATCAGGCAGAGGCTCAGTCAAAGCCCCGCTCTGGGCATCTACACTCAAGGGACTAGAACAGACAGTCCGAGCCTTGTTGGCCGTCGCAGGAACGCGATTGAGCGGATTGGCCGAAAATCCTGCTTATAAGCGGCAAGTTCCTGACAAAGAATGGAACTTCATGTAAGCCATTGGTAGAGACCTTAAAGTCATATTCGGAAGCCAATGATGAAAATTATTGAAAAACTGCCTCTGTAGAGCATCAGGAACGATTCGGTGGTGAAACCATTGAACACTACTTCAGCAAAGGTCAGAGGGTCTGACATTGCAAGCTGTTGGTAACAACTCTAGCGAAGCATTGGGAACGATCCGGTGGTGAAACCGTTGAAAAATACTTCAGTGAAGGTCAGAGGGTCTGACATTGCAAGCCGTTAGCGACAACTCCAGCGAAGCATCGGGAACGATCCGGTGGTGAAACCGTTGAAAATTACTTTAGCGAAGGTTAGAGGGTCTGACATTGCATACCATTGGCGACAACACCAGTGAAGCATCAGGAATGATCCGGTGGTGAAACCGTTGAAAACTACTTTAGCGAAGGTCAGAGGGTTTGACATTGCAAGCCGTTGGCGACAACTCCAGCAAAACATCGGGAACAATCCTGTTGTGAAATCGTTGAAAACTACTTCAGTGAAGGTTAGAGGGTCTGACACTCCAGTGAAGCATCGGGAATGATCGGATGGTGAAATCGTTAAAAACTACTTCAGCAAAGGTCAGAGGGTCTGACATTGCAAGCCATTAGCGATAACTCCAGCGAAGCATCTAGAATAATCCGGTGGTGAAATCGTTGAAAACTACTTAAGGGAAGGTCAGTGGGTCTTACATTGCAAGCCGTTGGCGACAACTCCAGCGAAGCATCGGGAATGATCCGGTGGTGTAACTGTTGAAAACTACTTCACCAAAGGTTATAGGGTATGACATTGCAAGCCATTGGCGACAACTCCAGCGAAGTATTGGGGATAATCCGGTGGTGAAACTGTTGAAAACTACTTTAGCGAAGGTCAGAAGGTCTGACATTGCAAGCCGTTGGCGACAACTCCAGCGAAGCATTGGGAACGATCTGGTGGTGAAACCATTGAAAATTACTTCAGCGAAGGTCAGAGGGTCTGACATTGCAAGCCGTTGGCGACAACTCTATTGAAGCATCAAGAACGATCCGGTGGTGAAATCGTTGAAAACTACTTCAGTGAAGGTCAAAGGGTTTGACATTGCAAGCCGTTGGCGACAACTCCAGCGAGGCATCAGGAACGATCTGGTGGTGAAACCGTTGAGAACTACTTCAGTGAAGGTCAGAGGGTCTAACATTGCAAGTCGTTGGCTACAACTCCAGCGAAGCATCGAAAATGAGCCGATAATGAAAACTTTGTAGAAATTTATCCCCACAGATGACAGATGATGGAATCTGTTATACAAATCCCCATCGGGCACACCGGGAAGGATCGGTGATTCAACCGACCATTGCAAACTACTTTTCGAGTAGGCACCAGGAAGGTTCAGGTGATGGTCAAACTTTGCAAACTACCGTTCGAGTAAGAATCAAATCAAGTCCAATCGGCCATTGAAAACTACCGTTCGGGTAGGCATCGAGTAGGTTCGATGATGGTCAAATCATTGTTAATTATTATTCGAGTAGATTATGAGACTTCTACCTCCGATAGAAATGTCCGCGTCAACCGAACAGTGATCCAAATCGTTGGCAACAACTCCAACATAGCATCAAAAAAGATCCGATAACATAAGCTGGTGTAAGATATCATCAGGATAGGCATCAAGAACCCCCAATGAGGTCACTCATCATAAAAAAGGGACCCCCAGCGGAGAAAAAGTCAGAGAGCTTATATGAAAATGAAGGATGTTGATGACAACCCCAACGTCGAGTTCAGAAATGTCCAATGGCATCAGCCAAGAGAAAATCTTCCCCACAGAGATTATCAACGGACATGGTAAACTATTGGCATCAACCAAGTGTAGCATCAAGAAAGATTCGGTGATAGTCTAGACGTTGCAAGATACCATTCGAGTAGGCGTCAAGAAAACTCACTAAGGGCTATCACGGATGATGTTATCCCCAACAGAAAATGGCGTAAACAGACAGTGATAGCCTAATACCACAAACGCATCTAACATTCATAACATGTCATACCATGCATTGCATTACATTTGCATATGTCATATTTCCAGTGTCTAGCAGTCTTTATCCTGTTCATTTTATTGCACTGCATAAACATGATAAAGAGGGGCAACTGTAGACACTCAAATTTTGCATCCCTGTTACTAACCCTAGAGGAGGGCAAAACCATCTTTTACAATCCTGGAAGTTCAAACCCAAGTCAAACCCCGGCGACAACCCCGAGAGATCAAACTTAACCCTGGTCACAATACCGGGATGTCAAGTCAAGCCCCGATAGAACCAGGATGTCAAATCAAGCCCTAGAGACAACCCAAGGAGGTACAATAGCCCCGACGACAACCCTGGGAGATCAAACTCAACCCCGATCACAATATTATGATATCAAGTCAAGCCCCGATAGAACTGGGATGTCAAGTCAAGCCCCGGTAACAACCCGAGAGGTACAACAGCCCTGACAACAACACCGGGAGATCAAACGCAGCCCCAACGACAACACTGGATGTCAAGTTAAGCCCCGATAATAACTCGAGAGAAGCAATCACCCCAGAGACAACCCTGGGAAGCCAAATTAACTTCGAAGACAGCCCCAAAGCATCGAATCAAGCCCTAGTGACAACCCAAGGAGGTACAGTAGCCCCGACGACAACCCTGGGAGATCAATCTCAACCCCGATCACAATACCGGGATATTAAGTCAAGCCCCGATAGAACTGGGATGTCAAGTCAAGCCCCGGTAACAACTCGGGAGGTACAACAGCCCTGAAAACAACACCGGGAGATCAAACACAGCCCCGACGACAACACTGGGATGTCAAGTTAAGCCCCGACAATAACCCGGGAGAAGCAATCACCCCAGAGACAACCCTGGGAAGCCAAATCAACTTCGAAGATAGCCCCAAAGCATCAAATCATCCCCAGAGAGAACCCTGGGAGACCAAATCAACCTCGAAGACAACCTTGGGGAAGAACAGAGTCGACTAGGATCAAATCTTGGAGATAATCTCGAGAAAACAGTCAAAAACCTGGCCAACACAGGAGACGACCCCAGAAAGGCAAAATGGTCTTTTTACCAACTTAAAGCTAAATCAGTCAAAAACAAGCCAAATTGATTCAATGAAGGTCAGAAAGAACCATAACATCGATACCGAGTGAAAACAACACAATACAGCTCAACGGACAAACTGTGAAAAAATGAAGATCTGGTTATAAACCCATCTTCCTGGATTTGGAAAAGGTTAATGCCCATGTCATTATGTCGCTCTCGAAAAGGGATTTCTGGAAAGGTATAGCATGCCTCAAATGGACACTATGTTTAAATGTTAGGAAGGTTCAAATCTGACATCGCGTTGCTCGAAGTGCACGTACTTCGAGAAACATAGGACCCACAAGGTGGGGCCCACCACGAGGAGCCGCAGCTCTACCCGCGATAGCCGCGGGTAGACCCGCTACCATTTTGGTCTATAAATGAGACCCCCCACCCTTGCAAAAAAAGAGAGAAAAAAGTAGAAAAACGCTCTGAAACTCCGCCCATTTCGTCCCTTAGCCCTACTTCTAGTACTCTAAACTTTAATTTTATTCTTTCAATACGTTTGCATACGTATATTCTACAACATACCAAAAATTAAATGGTAAAAATATCCATTTGAAGCCCACCAAGTGGCAAAAAGCCCGTGGAGCAGTCCATTGTAAGTGTTTTTATGATCAAAACTCATTTCTTACTTTATTACGTATATGTGAATGTGCATATAAAGTTTCATCTTCTGATTTTGCCCGAAACTTGGTTTCGTGGCCTTTTTAGCTTACTTTTTAGTATATATAAGTATATATATACGTTTTTCTTGGCGTGGCTTTTACTCGCTTTTATGTATATATATATATACATACATACTAACTTGTTTTAGGCTTGGATCGTTGATTCATTGCCTTTTTAACTTTATTATATATATAACTAACTATATATATACTAACTCTTAATTCAGTAAGGCCTAGGATTGCTAATTTGTGGCCTGTTTACCGCTTTTATATATATAACTATATATATATAATTTTTCTGACTTTGTTTGCCCTAGATTGCTAATTCGTGGCCTTTTTCACTTTAATATATATATATATATACTAATTATATATATTAACATTTATATTTTAGTTTGGCCTAGATTGGAAATCCGTGGTGTTTTATAACTTATATATATATATATATATATATTTACATTCTAGTTGAGCCTGGATCAATTCGTGGCTTTTTACAACTGTTATATATATATATATATATATTTACATTCTGTCTGACCTGGTTTGGAAATCTGTGGCCCTTTACAGCTTATATATATATATTTACAATCCAGTCGGGCCTGGACTGGCCTGGATTGGAAATCCGTGGCCCTTTACAGCTTTTATATATATATATAAATATATATATATATATATGTATATATATATATGTATATATATAATTTCCTTACTCGTTGTGATTAAATATTTGCTTCAAATATTCATTTGATATGAATTTGCACTGATGTATTTTGGCGAATTAGATTTATTTAAATCTAACTTTTTCTAAATTTCAAACGGTTCAAAATAGGTCCAACCGGAACCGAGAAGCTAGAATGGCTAAGATTTATTTAAATCTAGTATTTTTCTAGCTTTGTAAATATTAAAGCGACCTCGCGACCCTAGATTCATATCTAGCAGAAACGGGAAGCTTTGGCTACGCGCATGCAAGTATTTGTCTGATAAATCCTTTGTTTTGCGACGTCTAGAGTACAATTATCCTTCTTTGTGAATATCTGTGTTGTGCATGTTTTCTTGGCCATTTTCTGTGAGCCTAGGGATCGTGGGATTGAAGATCAAACTGATCTAAATTCGATTCCCACGATGGACAACTCCACATTACAAATGTATCCTGTCAAGTTTTTCTGTAAAATGTACATCCGAGGGACCTTAAAACGGTTATCCGGATTTAAGGTCCCAAACATAGTGAAATATGGTTTGTAGTACTAGAGTCACTTCGATAGCTGTCATGCCTATAAGAAGACCAACACTTGTGTATACATTTTGTGGTCGAGGATGCTTCGCATCCCGACAATAAACATTTAAATCGAGCCAAAGGCTGAACAGAATAAAATGGAAGTATCAATATGCTTCAATTCCTATGTGAGCGTAAGGGTTTGAAAACCACTTTTTGAAACCTCATTTTCATATATTGTCTAAACAAAAGGACTTTTCAAACAAATCAAACCCTTCGTATATAGGGTCAACGAAGCATGGCACTACTTTCAAATCAAACAAACGTATGCTTAATTACTTCCAGCATACACACACAGATTGCAATTTAAAAGGAAAATATTGAAAAGATGCGGTACAGTGTTTTACGGGAGTTAGGGGTGTGTCTAACACCTTCCCCCCACTTAACCAAGCCCCCGAACTTTAAGAATATCGATTTCAAGACCAAGTTTTGACAGTGTCCAGTAATTGGACCTACTTGCAAAATAAAACAAAACTCGATTAGTTGGTACAACCATTTCAAATCTACCAACTGGCGACTCTATAAACCTTTCAAATCGTCGACATGATACTTGTTGACATTTTCCTAAAAAACTTTTCACCCTTCATAAAACATATAAGACATATAAGGTTAGAAAACAACAAAATTTAGGAAGAGAGAAAGATCTGTCCAAAGAGACAAGATTTTTTTCCGACGTCGACATTCACAATTCATGTTCATAATCATGTAAATCAACAGTTTCTCCTTGCCACAAAGTCTTAATAGAACTTTCACTCAATGTCCTTGCCACAAAGGCTAAAGACACTCAATAATCATACATTACACCTTACTCCAAAGATATTTAAATGTAACAACAATGGTCATGGTCATACCAATCAATTGTCTATTATTGCACTATAAGCCAAAGATATTCAACTGTACCATTAGTGGTCATGATCATGCCATACACCTGTCTATCTTTGCACTACGTGACAAAGATATCAATCAACAGTTCATCTTTGCACTACAGGCCAAAGATATCAATCAACAGTTCATCTTCGCACTACGGCCAAAGATATCAATTAACAGTTCATCTTTGCACTACGGGCCAAAGATATCAATCAACAGTTCATCTTTGCACTACGGGCCAAAGATATCAATCAACAGTTCATCATTGCACTACGTGCCAAAGATATCTTTCACCTAAATTTAAGTCTAAAAATTATGACAATGATATAAAGAATAAATCAAGTGAGAGCAAGGACAAATATTATAGATTTATAATTTAATTTAACTAGAGTTCAATAATGTCCAAAATGAATTTAAAAACATGGATTCAACTTCAAAATAAGATTTATAAAAGATAATTTGGACAAAGGAAAGGAAATTAAATTTTGTTGTGAATAGTACTCATGAATAGTACCGTATGAATAGTACCCATGAATAGTATCCATGAATAGTATCGTATGAATAGTACCCATGAATAGTACCCCGACATGAAAAGATTAAAATTTCCATAAGAAATTTCAAACCAATATTCCAGTGAAATGATAGTAGATGAAGCGCAAACCTCAAGGAATTTCTAATCATTTCAAAAATTCTAGAAGCAATAGTAAGTTTAGATTTAGGAATATGAAATAAAATAAATAAGAAACTACAAATGGATTTTCACCCGTCATGCGGTAATCCGCGTAGACAGATTATTTCCAAAATTTAATAGAGAATGAATACGAAAGGTTATTCACCAGACATGCGGTAGTCTACGTAGATAAGTTATTCGCACAGCTTAATAAAGAAGGAATACGAAGGGTTATTCACCATGCATGCGGTAATCTGCGTAGACAGGTTATTTCTACAGCTTAATATGGAATAGAATGACAACCCTTACGAGTATTGAAAGAAAATAACATTCTTTACAAATATGAAAGAAATAATACCCCTTACTTTAGCAGAAGATTAGATAATGCAATAGTGTAGTAGCAGAATTCTCTTCTTCTTTCTCTCTTATTCTCTCTTTATAGTTTATCTCTCTATATTTTTTTGAATTGGTGAGAAAGAAAGAAGAAAAAAGCTTCTATTTATAAGAAAACATAGTTTCACTAATTGCACTTTAGGAGCTCGGCTTATTATACTTTAGTACCTTCATCTTTGCCTCCATTTTTAATTTAGTCCCCTAATAGTACTTGCATGTGAACCAATAGTTCCTTGCATGTGAACCGATAGTAATTAATTGCTCATTTCTCCGATTAATTTCCCATTTGGTCAATTTAACATCCAAAAATCAACTATTATCGAAATAAATGTCGATTTCCACTAACATTAATATTCCCAACACAATGGAAATATTGTTATCAACAAATCATCATTAATATTATAACTCACAATATTCACAACCAGATCGTTCCCAGAGAAGAGGGGGCTTTTCGATAAGGATTTCTCCTTACTGGCGCACAATTAAATAACCTAACCCCTTTCCTCGATAGAACTTTCTAGACATTGTCAATAATGCTAATAATAATATGAGTAACTGTGTCATGTTAATTATTGATTTAATAATTTAAAGTATTGTGCAGATGATACTGTGACAATAATTGAATCAATAATATGAGATACTATGCAGCAACTACTGTATCAATTATTGAATGAAATTGAGTGACTTCTTATGTAAGCATCAATAATCAAAGATATTGTGCAATACCGTGTGTTACTGTGCAACAACGCGTATTACTGTACTTTTATCACCAGGTCTTTCAACAGTTTAACGATAAAAGTCTTGTTATTATTTTTATAAAAAGGTTATTTTTGTCTCTTTCTATTTCTGACAATTATTCAGTTGTAGGGTCCACCAATGATTACGCCGTCGTACGAATATTTCCTGACAAAAAGAATATTCCCTGACCAAACGAATATTCCCCCACAAAACGAATATTTTATGACAACTTGCTTACTTTGTAAAATTTGCACATATCACCCATAACTATAGTATTTATTAAATTATCTCCTTACTATTTAGAATAATAATTATAAAAAATCTAATACTTTTATTTCATAAAATTCGGGGTCTTATAGATCCTCCCTTGTACCGCCCAGATATCCCATTTAGTAGAGATATAGTGACTCAGGAGGAGTTAGATCGTGTGGATAGCCTAGGGGATATAGATTTCCATGACTTCTTCTGATAGGCTTTTGTTAGACATAGGGTTGTTGCCCCACTTCTCTGTACTTTTTATTTTTATTTTTAGAACAGAGATTATATATTTATGTATACATTTTTATATTTTATAATGCTTTTATCTTCTGCACTTATTACATTGTCATTTATCATGATGCATGCATTATATCAGGTATTTGCATTTTATGAGTTGAAATTGACCCCTGTATTGTCATGGGATATGATTTTACAGATGTCTTCCTCATCGGTATCACGCATTGGTCCCCTACTTACCACCGCATCGCTACGAATTTGCGGTCTTTGTTTGATAGTCTTCCAGAGTTAGACCGTAGGTTAGCCGGTGGCATGCTGGGCCACTCTATGTCCTTGTTGACCTTCAGGGTCCCTGTCGATTTTATAGAGGGCATGATATGTCATTGGATCCCAGCTAGATAGGTTTTCCATTTTGGTTCCGATGAGTTGACTCCTACCCTAGAGGAGTATTTCTGTATCACCAGATTATTTTTATATGCTCCGTGTGCTCGTGTAGCGATTGATCAGATGCACTGTCAATTGATGGATATGACAAGTTTACGACGACCAACGTTTTTAGCTGAGGTCACCTCAGGTCATATTGTATCCATAGAGTTCTTGATTGAACGTTTTGGATCCTTGAATAGCTTTTCCCATTATCAGGAGGATTTTTGGATGTCAGAGGATAAGTGGAGGATAGCTAGGATGGACACTTTGTTGATGCGTGTTGTGTCCTACTTGTATATGCCACTTTACTTGGACCATTTGGACATTGCCTTAGTTACTGTAGTCCAAGCTTTACCGGAGAGTTGCACCATTCTTCCCATGATTCTTGCAGAGATCTTTATTTTAACTACATACTGCTATGATGATGATGATGGATATTTCCGAGGCAGTGCGATTTTACTGTATATATGGTTCATGACCCATCTTCGGCCGATAGGTAGTTTGAGACCCCTGGGATATTGCTTTGGGCATGACAGGGTGATATCTTTCTCTTTTCGCCCTATAGAGTGCATAGATGCAGCTACATGGCTGACTTTTCTGGATGCTATTGAGGATCCTTTTTCTATTTTGCTTTACTCGGGATTCTGCTCCTCCTTGAGTTTCATCACCCATGCTACCGGTATAAATTTCCTTCCACTGGCTGGTTTTAGAGCGGTGACTACTTATCATCCACTGCTTGGTTGGAGGCAGATACAGCAGTGGTCCATGTTATCCTTCTAGAGCTACCTTTTACTTCAGAAGCCCATGGAGGATCCACCCTCCCCTTCAGTGGATGACCTGTTTGAGGCTTTAACGACAGCTATAGACATGTCTACTCCTAACTCTGTTTCTGCTTCTGTCCCGTTAATACTTAGAGGGGTACTGGAGCAGCGAATACAACTTTTGACTTTTGAGCGAGACCAGGCCAGAGCACTGTTGTTGAGGGTCTCATCTGAAAGTAGTATGCATACAAGCCAATCATGTATGATGATAAAGCATATACTTTGGAGACGATCTTATTTATTTATTAATAAAAGTATTAATTTATTAAAGGCATTTAATTATCTAAATGATGCTATTTTTATAATATATAAATAATCCATAGTTTTAAGTAATATTTTTAGAATCATGATGTTGACCATGCTAACGAGATCTAAATTCTTAGAAAGATTAAAACTAAAATAGTTCATAATCGTTGGATTACTAAAAAAGGGATTAGTAAATCCGGATAGATTGGTATATATGTTGCTTTCTCATTGGATGAGGATGACTGATCTCATGATCATTTGTGTGGAGGCACTAAAGCAAGTATGTAGGTGCTTATTGGAGAATAAGTTCACTGAACGTGATTCGCTATGGAATACCTAATAGAGTTTTACTTGCCTGTCAATAGGAATTCCTAATGTGATAGTAGTACAAGTTATCCTTGGACTTGAGATCATCATAGTATCTTGTTTGTAATGAATTATACTTTGACTTATTCCTTAAAAATCCTTAGGGTATATCAAATGGTATGCTTGGGTATAATGAGTTACATATGGAGATAATGAATGATCAATAAAGAATCTACCACTTCTAGTAAAAGAAGAGATATGTCCTATGTAATTCGTTAAATGACAACTCAGTAGTCCTTGGCCAAGGTAGAATAAAATTAGAAAGGAGTTTCAAATTTATATTATTTAGAGTTGTGCATTTTCTATTCGAAATACATATAATTAAATAAAATAAGACTTGACAGTAATTTCATGTCTTATATTTAATTGGGACAATGTATAGTGGAAGGATTGAATTATACGGTAACTATTTACTCACAGGTTCTTTTATGATTAATGTTAAAATCTATATTATTTGGAAAGTCGTTGATCGCTAGGGAGGCTTATCCCTATTGCAGAATAAATATTATTTATTTAAATAGATTATTAGTTTAATTTTTTTATTTAAATAAGATTATAATTGATTATTCACAACCGATTTAATATGAAGAACCTAAAGGGTCACACCATAAAAGGAAGAATAATTATTTAAGAAGGTAATGACATAATAATAATAATGCATTAAGTGTAATGAATTTTATCTATGTTGATAGAATAAATTAAATAGCTTAATATTTATTATTTAATATTTTGGAAATATTAAATATAAATTAATAAGAGGTGTCTTATTAATATTATTACAATTATTATTATTTTAATTTCTAAAAGAGTTTAAAAATTAATTTAATATTAGTACTCTAATTTATTCCTAATAAGATTAAGAGACAAATTTATTAAATGAATTTAATTAATTATTCCCAATTTGGTGGGAAGCCTAAATTAATTAAAGGAGTTTAATTAATTAAATGAAACCCCATGTCTAATAGGATTAGAAGGGTTGACCAATATCTATATAAGAGGAGTCTTAATATAGATATTAGTTGATGCAATTTCAATGGTTGGAGAGTACTCCTTTTCTATATAGGATAGAAAACTAGGGTTTAGCCAACCACACTCCTTCTTTAATAACTCCTATTCCTTGGTGGGTCACCTCTAGAGGCCAAACACTTGGGTGACTAACGTTGATCAAAGGAAGGAATCTAACTCGAAAATTCAAGGAGATCAAGAAAAACAAGGAGTTGAACTTGTACCTGTGGAAGCTTCG
Organism: Panax stipuleanatus; assembly: GCA_020205555.1. Lineage (NCBI taxonomy): Eukaryota > Viridiplantae > Streptophyta > Magnoliopsida > Apiales > Araliaceae > Panax > Panax stipuleanatus. The sequence continues at coordinate 99,664,617 of CM035116.1, read as the reverse complement.
TTCTATAAGGGTATGAATTCCATAACTTCTTATTTATCGTTTTAAATTAATAATTTGCATAAAAGATGATCCAGGTAATGGTTTTGTAGAAATTTTTTAAACTCTGATATACCATGCTTCCGCTTATTTTGCAATTTGATTGCGTCATGATTTCGTACAAACTCAACAGTGACATTAGAGCCAAATTTTTATGCAATTATTAATTGTTTTGATTTCATATATGTATGAGTATGTATTTAGAATAATTTATTGGGCATAATTAATTGTATAAAATTATTATTTTATCACAAAACTTCCAATTCGCAAAGCTGAAAAAAAAATTGTGAGGCTTTTTTTTTGTTAAGCTAATCATGTTACCGATTATTACATGGGACGGCCGCTTCTTTTTTTTATAAGGTTCCGTGGCTTGGGCTTAATATTGTTACCCACGATTTGGTTTTTTTTTTAAAAGCAAACCTGCATCTTGATTCAATAAGGATACTAAGGATTTAAAAAAGCTTGCTGCAGGAATGATTTCAAAAAGTGGTTAATAAAGTGACGGAAGTTTATAATTCATAAAGTGACCGAAGCTTACTTTACTATTATATATATATATATATATATATATATATATTATATAATATTATTAATAATTTTATTATTAAAATAAAGAGTTTATTTTAATCTTGAAATTGAATTTTATGTAATTTAAAATTGCCCATTAAATGATACTCGTATTTATATGGAGTGATTTAATTCATGAGATGAATATTTATTTATTGATGGATATGGTGATATATATGATAATAAATGAGATTGATTATGGGACTATTGACCAATGTGATTAGATTTTATTTTAGTTGAATGCTTGAATGAATGAGTTTTATTAAATAGGGTCTGCGTACCTCGTCTTTTCTGATTTTTCTAGATGTAAAATTCGATCTCCCTCCTATGTACTTCTCCATGACTGCTGATCAAGGTTTCTATTTAAAATAAATAGTTTATGTAATAGGACTAGTTAGAATTATCTTGAAGAAATTAGAGACCAATGAGCAAGGAGCGCGTGAAGACCCGTTTGTAATGGAGCCCGAGTTTAAATGTAATATTTACATTTAAATTTAAATTCTTGCACTCTTAGGTTTGACCTTTTGGTTCACTTGGTGGCTCTAGTGAACCAAACTAGAATAAAAGTCCATAATCAATCTAGGTAGAATATAGTATTCTATATGTGCATGCTAAGTATTATATATATATATTATATTTTATGCAACATGCTTTGCATGTTTTAATAAAATGACGCGTATTTTATATATATATATATATATATATATATATATATATATATATATATATATATATATATATGCGTGTGTGTGTGTGTGTGTGCATGCGCGCTAAACAAGATGAGATAAATAATAACAAACACCTTAAAGAAATTATATTAAGTCTAAAGCGTTCAAAGATATTTGAAATATCGAACGTCGCCTTCTAGTATGATAAATTAATAGAGTATTAAATATTTAATACGAATTTGTTGTGCACACACAATGCGAGTATTGCGTATTTAAGATATTAATTTAAACACATTTGATGCTTATAAAGTTAATTGAACAATATTATTTTGTTGTGCACACACAAGAACAATATTTTTCATTTTTGAATATATGGAGTGCTAAGGTGGACTTAACTTAAATTATTTTAGTTCGGATGTGCACACACTTGACCATTATGATTTAAGAGGCAGAATACAAGGAGTCACATGTTGATGTGATAGACAAGAGTTGTCTATCTATTTATTTATATATAGTTTGTTGTGCACACATAAGGCTATATACATTTGAAATGGGATCCTTAATCTCACTAGCAAATTTTTAATTAGATTTTGCCGAACTATATATATAAGGGTAATATAGTTTGAAGAAAATAGTGGGAGATATCAATTTAAAATAAGACCTAATTTATTTTGGTATATATAAAATTAATTAAATGAATGTTTGCTAAAATATTATCTTTTCACATACAGAAATTTAAAAATATCAAAATCACTAATTTCACTGCGTAGTATACTTGATGCTAACAAACTGACCGGACCGAATTACACGGACTGGTTAAGGAATCTGAGAATAGTTGTCACTGCTGAAAAGATTTCTTATGTCCTAAATTCACTTGTCCCTGGAACTATTCCAGAAACAGCCTCTGAGGAAGAGATTGCCACCATTGTAAAGTGGCAAGATAATGCATCTCTGGCTCATTGCATCATGCTCGCATCCATTAATAACGAGTTTCAGCGTCAGGATGAAAACTATGGATGCTCCTACTATATTGCTTCATCTCAAGGAGTTGTATGGTGAACAAAGTAAGACTGCTAGATATGAGATATCTAAGGAGCTCTTCCGATCTCGAATGACCGAGTGCACTGCCATTGAGACTTATGTCCTAACGGTGATTAATCTGATTGAACGCCTTGGACAGCTTGGGTTTGTCATGGATGGGGAGTTGAGTCAAGACTTGGTCTTGCAGTCACTCCTTGAGACCTTCTCGCAGTTCGTTGTAAATTTCTACATGAATAAGTTAGATGTCAGCTTTCCTGAATTACTTAACATGTTGAAAACTACAGAAGGTCACTTCCTATCCAAGAAGAACCATGTCTTAATGGTGGATTCTTCCAAAAAAAAGAAGAGGCCCAAAAAATCTTATGAAAAGAAGAAATCTAAGAAGGCTAAGGGTAAGGTGAGCATAAATGAACAAAAAAAACCTGATCCAACTAGCAACGGAATGTGCTTCCATTGTAACGAGTCGGGTCACTGGAAGATGAACAGCAAGAAGTTTTATGGCAGCGAAGAATCTTGGAGAAGCTTCAACTTCCAATCAAGGTTTGTTCATGATTGAAATTAATTTTTCAGAAAGTTAAAATTCTACTTGGGTATTGGATACCGGCTGTGGTTCTCACATATGTAATACTGAGCAGGGACTGGTCAAAAGTAGAAAGCTAAACAAGGATGAGGTTGTCCTACGAGTGGGAAATGGAACAAAGGTTACTGCATTAGCTGTAGGTACTTATTGTTTAAAGTGGCCTACGGGCAAGTCCATTTATTTAAATAATTGTTATTTTTTCGAATATCATTAGAAACATTATTTATGTTTTCGTATTAGATATGGATGGATTTGACATTATAATAAAGGACAACAATTGTTCTATTTATAATAACAATGTTTTATATGGTGTTGGTAATTTACAAAATGGACTTTATATACTTGACTTCCATGAAAATATACTTCAAATAGAACAAACTAAGAAAAGGAAAAGAGATGATGTTAAGTATACCTATATGTGGCATTGTAGACTCGGTCATATCAATGAAATAAGATTATCCAAGTTATATAAGAATGGGCTCTTAGAGCAATCCGATTATGAATCATATCCAACTTGTGAATCTTGTCTCATGGGTAAAATGACTAAATCTCCCTTTAGTCGAAAAGAAGAAAGAGCTATAGAGTTGTTAGCGTTGGTTCACATAAACGTTTATGGACCTATGACAACGAATGCATGGGGAGGGTATTCTTATTTTATTACTTTCACTGATGATCACTCAAGATATGGATATATGTATTTAATGAAATACAAATCTGAATCATTTAAAAAGTTCAAAGAGTTCAGAAGTGAAGTAGAGAAACAAACTGCCAAAAGTATCAAGATTCTTCGATCAGATCAAGGTGGTGAATACTTAAGCGATGAGTTTCTCAATTGTCTTAAAGAAAATAGTATAATCTCACAATGGACTCCACCAGGTACACCACAATTAAATGGAGTATCTGAAAGGATAAATCGAACATTGTTGGACATGGTTCGTTCCATGATGAGTTTTACCGATCTTTCAGTATCATTCTGGGGTTATACCCTAAGAACGGCTACATATCTACTAAATAAGCTCCCCTCAAAATCAGTCCCCAAGACTCCATATGAGATGTGGACAGGGAGGAAATCTGGTCTTAAGCATGTTAAGATTTGGGGATGTCCAGCTTATGTGAAAAGGTTTCAAAATGATAAGCTTGGGACAAGATCTGATAAGTGCATGTTTGTAGGATATCCTAAAGAAAGTTTGGGATACTATTTCTACAATCCTATTGAGCAAAAGGTGTATGTTGCGAAACACGCTGCCTTCTTGAAAAAGGAGTTTATCCTTGTAGGGGTTAGTGAGAGAAAAAATAGATCTTGAAGAAATTCAAGAACCACAAAACACTACAGATCAATTGGATGAACCTGTCCAAGTAGAACACCTACTGTACAACACCCTATTCGTAAATCTGGAAGAGTGCCGAAGATACCTAAAAGGTATGGATTCGTCATAGAGGATGACGATGAGGTACACGTCATGAATGATGATGATCCATTGAATTATGAACAAGCTATGAGTAATAAAGACTTAGAGAAATGGCAGATGACCATAAAATTTAAAATGGATCTTTGAAGCAATGCTCAAGACCATTCAAATTTTACTTGCGATTGTAGCTTCTTATTACTAAATTTGGCAAATGGGCGTGGAGATGCCGTTCCTCAAAAATGCATTATTAGAGGAGAATGTATGTATGATACAATCAGATGGATTTATTTCAATAGTTAAAGCAAGTCATGTATATGAGCTACAACAATCTATTTATGGATTGAAGCAAGCTTCTCGTAGATGGAACATCCATTTTGATGAGACAATCAAAGAGATTGATTTTATCAAAAATGAGGATGAACCATGTGTGTATAAGAAGGTTAGTGGGAGTGCTGTTTCATTCCTTATATTATATGTTGATGATATGTTACTAATAGGGATTGACATTCCTATGCTACTATCGATCAAAATAAAGATGTCTAAACATTCCTCCATAAATGATTTGGGTAGAACATCCTACATTAGGGATATAAATCTGTATAGATAGATTTAAAAGGATGTTTAGCTTAACCCAAGGAAAGTATATTCATTACATGCTAAAGGCGTTTAGCATGGCAAACTCCAAAAGGTGTCTCATGATGATTTGCCATGGAGTGTATCTCTCTATAATTATCCTTAATAAAAGAGAGATCGCATAAGTTACTATCATGTATGCAATGAAATATACGAGACTTGATGTTGATCAGTCATATTCTGGAGAAGATCACTGTAAGATAGTGATAAACATCTCAAAGTACTTAACTGACACTAAGGATGTCATCATGATACATGATGGGTCTGAATTAAACTAGAGGACTAAACAGAATCACGTTTTCAGACTGACCAAGACGACAGCAAATCCACTTTAGGATAAGTCGTTACCTTGAAAGGTGGTGCAGTGAATTGGAAAGGTTCCAAACAGCAAAAGGTTGTTGGTTTAGTGACAACGACAAAGTATATAACTGTAAGTGAAGCTGCAAGTTGATGTTTCGGATGACAAGTTCATTACAGAACTATGAATAGTTCCTAAGTCTCATCTTGAATCCAAACATGTGTTGCGGCACTTTGATTAAAGAAATCATTGAAAAAAGAGACGTCACCTTGGAGCGTGTAGACTCTCAAGACAACATTGTAGATCCATTTACTAAAGCTTTAACATAACAACAGTTTGATCGTCACTTAGAGAAGATGGGTATGAGATAGCATGGCGATTGGCTTTAGTGCAAGTGGGAGATTGAAAGTTGTATGCATACAAGCCAATCATGTATGATGATAAAGCATATACTTTGGAGACGATCGTATTTATTTATTAATAAAAGTATTAATTTATTAAAGGCATTTAATTATCTACATGATGATATTTTTATAATATGTAAATAACCCATAGTTTTAAGTAATGTTTTTAAAATCATGATGTTGATCATGCTAATGAGATCTAATTTCTTAGAAAGCTTAAAACAAAAATAGTTCCCAATCGTTGGATTACTAAAAAAGGATTAGTAAATCCGGATAGATTGGTACATATGTTGCTTGCTCATTGGATGAGGATAATTGATCTCATGATCATTTGTGTGGAGACACTAAAGCAAGTATGTAGGTGCTTATTGGAGAATAAATTCACTAAACCTGACTCGTTATGGAATACCTAATGGAGTTTTACTTGCCTGTCAATAGGAATTCCTAATGTAATAGTAGTACAAGTGATCCTTGGACTTGAGATCATTATAGTATCTTGTATGTAATGAATTATACTTTGACTTATTCTTTAAAAATCCTTAGGGTATATCAAGGGTATACTTGGGGTATAATGAGTTAAATATGGAGATAATGAATGATCATTAAATAATCTACCACTTCTAGTAAAAAAAACAGATATGTCCTATGTGATTCGTTAAATGACAACTCAGTAGTCTTTGGCCAAGGTAGAATGAAATTAGAAAGGAGTTTCTAATTTGCATTATTTGATTGTGCATTTTCTAATCGAAATACATATAATTAAATAAAATAAGACTTGACAGTAATTTCATGTCTTATATTTAATTGGGACATTATATGGTGGAATGATTGAATTGTACGACAACTATTTACTCACAGGTTCTTTTATAATTAATATTGAAATCTATATTATCTGGAAAGTCGTTGATCGCTAGGGAGGCTTATCCCTATTGTAGAATAAATATTATTTATTTAAATAGATTATTAATTTTATTTATTTATTTAAATAAGATTAGAATTATTCTAATTGATTTATTCACAACCGATTTAATATGGAGAACCTAAAGGGTCACACCATAAAAAAAGAATAATTATTTAAGAAGGTAATGGCATAATCGTAATAATGCATTAAGTGTAATTAATTTAATCTATGTTGATAGAATAAATTAAATAGCTTAATATTTATTATTTAATATTTTAGAAATATAAAATATAAATTAATAAGAGGAGTTTTATTAATATTATTACAATTATTATTATTTTAATTTCTAAAGGAGTTTAGGAATTAATTTAATATTAGTACTCTCATTTATTTCTAATAAGATTAGGAGACAAATTAATTAAATAAATTTAATTAATTATTCCCAATGTGGTGGCAAGCCTAAATTAATTAAAAGAGTTTAACTAATTAAATAAAACCCCGTGTCTAATAGGATTAGAAAGGTTGACCAATATCTATATAAGAGAAGTCTTATATTAGATACCAGTTGATGCAATTCCAATGGTTAGAGAGTACTCCTTTTCTATAGAGGATAGAAAACTAGGGTTTTGCCTACCACCCTCCTTCTTGAATAATGCTTATTCCTTGGTGGATCACCTCTAGAGGTCAAACACTTGGGTGGCTAACGTTGATCAAAAGAATGAATCTAACCCAGAAATTCAAGGAGATTACGAAGAACAAGGAGTTGAACTTGTACCTGTGGATGCTTCGTTCTACAAGGGTATGAATTCCATAACTTCTTATTTATCGTTTTAAATTAATCATTTCCATAAAGGATGATCCGGGTAATGGTTTTGTAGAAATTCTTTAAACTCTGATATACCATGATTTCGCTTATTTTGAAATTTGATTACATCACGATTTCATACAAACCCAACATCATCTAGTAGAGATGCTGCTTACTTAGCCCGAGATGAGTTCCAGGTGGCTAGAGATGCGGCTGTGGCTGAGTAGGCCACTCTCAGATCCTATACAGAGGACGTCGTTGCATCGACGAGTGCATTCATAGCTAATTATGATAGCACATTATATACAACAGTGGAGCTTATGACTCGCGTTGAGATTGCTGGGCAGGAGATCAGAGATTCCCCTTCATCTTCAGAGAGGGATGCTATGGTTTATTTGCTATCCCGCTTGACTGGGGGCTTATAGAGTAGCTTTATTTCCTGTATTTTACTAGGTTTACCACTTTTGACATGTACAGGGCATTTGTATATATTAAACAATATATATAGCAAGGAAATATATTTTATCACACTTTCCTTTTGAATATGTTTTGACTTTTCTTGATAGTTGCTATATTTCTCCTTGACTTGCTATCTTGATGTGTCCCGAACTTTTTCTTGATAGACTGACCTTGAGATGTCATAGGATCTCTCAGAATGGGTTGTTGATCTTCAGGTTTTCTGATGTACCAGCTTCTATTTTTACCTTTGGTGTCTTGAGACTGGTCTTTTGATATGGTTGAGGTTTAGGCAAAGTGTTTGGTTTTCTTTTGAGGGTCCGACCGCACTATAAATGGTTGCCTACGTACTCTTATAGATGAGAGATCAGGTCTTTCATAGTTCTAACCTGTCTTGAAGGGTTGGAAAGTGTTTATTTGGGTTTGATCATGGTTTGAGGGGTTTTCAAATTTTTTTGTTTGGTTTGACCGCACCATAGATGGCTGCTTACGTACTCCCTTAGATGAGAGATCGGGTCTTTCGTACTTCAGGCTTTGTAGTGAAAGCCATATATTGATTTGATTTGATTGATTTCTAAGACCAGGATGGTGGGTTACAGGCATTTCAGACACAGTACCTTTTCACGGTGTCTGAGTTGATAAGCTAGGGAAATTCTTCCCCGTCTATTTATTGCAGTCTGAGGGCTCCCCCTGATAACACTTATTTGACAATGAAAGGGCCTTCCCAGTTTGGGGCAAATTTTCCCCTGTCTACTTCTTGATTAGAGAGGACCTTTTTCAATACCAGGTCATTTTATTTAAATTGCCAAATCTGGACCTTCTTATTGTAGGACCTAACCATCCTTTGCTGGTACAATTGACCATGGAAAATAGCTGTAGTCCTTTTCTCATCGATCATAGATAAGTGGCTTATACCGCTCTTGTAACCACTGGTCTTCATCTATCTGAGCGTCCATTAATACTCTAAATGACTTCATTTCTACTTCTATGAGGAGAACTGCTTCCATACTATAGACAAATGAATAGGGGGTAGTCCCAATAGAAGTGCGCATTGATGTTCTGTATGCTAACAGAGTTAGTGGCAGTAAGTCTGGCCACCCTTTATATTGGCGGATATTTTTTTCATGATTTTCTTGATATTTTTGTTGGCCCCTTCAACAGCACCATTCATCTTAGGTCTGCAGATAACAGAGTTGAGATACTTGATGTGGAGTTCAGATGACATTGTCTGACACGATCACCTCCGGTTGTTCGTATCGACATATCACATTATTTCTTATAAAATTGACAATTACCTCCTTTGTGACTTTGGGAAAAGAGGCAGCTTCTATCCACTTAGTGAAGTAGTCGATCATGGTGAAGATAAATCGATGACCAGTATTGGCTTTGGGTTCTATTCGCCTGATCATGTCCATTCCCCACATATCAAAGGGTCATGGCAAACTCATATAGTGTAGTTCGTTTGGAGGAGCGTGGATGAAATTTCTATAGACTTGGCATTGATAACATCTCCTGACGTGATCATCACAGTCGACTTTGAGAGATCCAGTAACGCCTTGTTCTTAATATCTTCTTGGTAAGTAAAGGACCGCTCATGTGTGGACCACATACTCCGTCGTGGACTTCATCCATAAATCTTTGAGCTTGATCTTTATCTAGGCATCTCAAAAGACCTATTCCAGCATCTCTCTTGTAGAGTGCATCTCCGCTTAGATAAAATTTCATAGTCATTTTATGAATTCGCATTCTTTCAGCTTGACTTTCCCCAGTGGGCGTAGATCTATCTCGCAGATATTCTTTGATGTACTGATACTAGGGCTGTTTGATGGGAGGTAGTTCACCATATACTTCTCTAATGTAATTTCCATAGGCTGGTACCTTCTAGCTCTCAAATTTAATATTAGGGATTCCTCTCCTATCAGATATGTGGATCAAGGAAGCCAGGGTTGCTAATGCATCTGTGAAATCATTTCTATTTCGTGGAATGTAGATGAAGGCTATTTCTTCAAACTCCATAGCCATCCTGATGACTTGCCGATGATAGGGCAGCAAATGCAATTCTTTTGTGTGATATGCCCCGATGGTTTATTTGATAACCAATCAGAGTCTCCAAAGACTGCTAACCGTTGGATTCCCATGGATTGGGCCAATTTTAATCCCATTATAAAGCCTTCATATTCGGCTGTGTTGTTAGTGTTGACAAACTGTAGTTTGATAGCCATGTGATACTGTTCTCTCGTGATGGATACAAGAACTGCCTCTACTCCTGCACCTTCCATGTTTACCCCGTTGAAGTACAGTTTCCCGAATTGGTCCGGTACCTTCTCGAGGGTTTTGTTGAATTATCATTATTCCATCATCTGGGAAATAAGTTTCCAAGGGTTCAAAGTTCCCTGATAGTGCTTCGGCCAATTGATCTGCAATTCCTTGACCTTTGATGGACTTTTGAGCCACGTAGATGATATCGAATTGTTAAAGGATCAATTGACATTTGGACAATCAACAATTTAACATGGGCTTACTCAATATGTACTTCAGAGGATCCATGTGGGATATGAGATAGGTTGTGTGCCCATGAAGGTAAAGTTGTAACCTCATGGTGGCCCATGCTAAAGCACAACAAGTCTTTTCAATCAATGTATACTTCTGCTCATGGATACTGAATCTTTTACTGAGGTAATAGATAGCTCTTTCCTAGCCTCTATCATCTTTCTGCCCCAGCATACAGCCTATAACGTTGGCATTGACTGATATGTACATGAATAAGGGAACTTTGTCCCTTGGTGGTACCAAAATAGGAGCTTCCACTAGTTGCTTCTTGATGGTAAGGAAGACTTTTTGACAGTCTTCGTTCCATTTTTGATCTAGAGGAATTTTTCCTTAACAGCTTGAATATGGGCTCACAAGTTGTTGTGAGTTAAGAGATGAATCTGCTTATGAAATTGATTCTCACAAGAAATCCCCATATTTCCTTTTATGTTTAGGGTACAGGCATCTCAGTGATGGCTTTTATCTTGGTGGGATCCAGCTCAATGCCTCTGTTGCTTACCAGAAATCCTAATAATTTGTCAGATTTAACACCGAAAGCACATTCGGTCGGGTTCAGCTTCAAGTTGTATTTACGAAGCCGGTTGAATAATTTTCTGAGATGGTCAATGTGTTTATCCTCCTTTTTGGATTTGACGATGATATCATCCATATACACTTCTATTTCTTTGTGTATCATATCATGGAACAGGGCTATCATGGCTCTCTGATACGTGGCACCGACATTGATAAGGCCGAAAGACAAACGCCTGTAACAGAAGGTTCCCCAGGGGGTGATAAAGGCTATTTTCTCTCTATCTTCTTCGGCAACCATGATGTGGTAATACCCGACGAAGAAATCAACAAATGAGTATATGTCATACTACGCCGTGTTGTCTATCAGTATGTGGATGGAAGGTACTGGGAAGTTATCTTTGAGAAATGCCTTGTTCAAATGTTTGGTCGAGGTTTGGTTTGGGTTTGTCTTTGACCCATTCTTTGATCTCCTCGGGCACCTCATAGTCATCTATCTCCTCTTGATCAATCTCCATCAACTCGAAGTTTAGTTCTTGGGAGCTGTCGTTTACACTCCTAAATTAACCTCACTTTCACTTCACGAATTTAAACAATTAGCACAGTAGTAAGTAAGGATCGATCCCACAGAGAATAAGTTTGTTTTATATTTATCCTATTATTTTAACATAAAATAGAGATGGGGGATTTTTGAAATTATTTTAAACTAAGAAAAATAGAATTTAAATAAAGAGATTAACCAAATATGTAAAAACTTCAGTTCTGTAGTTCAGTTTCACCAAGCACAACAATCAATTAATCAAGTTATTATTCTTTACCCTTCAATGAAACTATTAACCCTAGATAACAATAAGCTCTGCTATCCGGAATTCTCCTTAGATATTCACCGTATGAAACAAGCTCTTCACCAGATTCAACTAGCATACAACCTAGAATAGGCTATCTAGATTTAATAAGATAGAAGCATTAAGAAATAGAGAATTAGGCTAATCCAAGCAACAAACACATAAACTTGATTTGTTTAACTTGTTTTCTGATAATCTTAGCAAAATACAAAAGCTCGTCCACAATTAGTATCACTAATTTGCTACTTGTGATGAAGACAGATATCAATTACACGTAATACCAATCTTAATCTAGCATATGATAATGATTAAATTAACTCAATTGGCCATATCAAATTAATTATATCAATTAGCATATAATCAATAAAAACATATTATCAGAAGAAATTTCATGCAAGAAGGAATAAATAATAATACTCAATTAATTAATTACTTGTAACAAGGTTCGACCTCCCTTTAGAACTGAATTGAAAGAATTAGCCTGACATGCTCCAAATCTCCAAGCAATAAAAGATGAATAATAATAATAATGATCCCCAATACAAGAGAATTGATCTCCTATTTATATCTATTAAGAACACAGCCCTAATATTTCCCCCTTCTTGCTGTAACCGAATCCCAGCTGCTAAAGGAAATTAATGCCTGAATTCTCTGCATACCCGCCCCAGCGGGAAGTTCACTAGCTAATGCCCCGCCCCGGCTGGGAAACACATTGTCCAGCTTTTTTTCTTCTAATTTCGTGACTACTCTTGATGTAATTCCTCCTTTGCAAACTGCTTTCATCCGTGGGCCCCTCTAGTATTGCTAAGCAACGTGATGATGCTAGAACTTGTAATCCCATGATATTTGTAATACACAAATCCATGGCCCACTAGGACATGTAACTCAATTACTTGCCAAATTGGAATACCCATGCACGTGAGCTTTCTTGACTTGGTGAGTAAACCGTGGGCCCTCTTGCAAGTTGCGTACATAATGAAGAAAGGCTGGGCTGCATTAGGAATTCATTTAATTAACTTAGCCCACTTAGAAATTCTTAGTTGCTGGCTTGTGTGACCTGCTAGGAATAGTACTGCTACTAGGAATCCTAAGCTACTGGACCGAATAATTAAGTTGCTGGACCCAATCAATTCGTGAGCCCATGTAATTAAATTGATAGCTCCTTGTTGTTGAATTGGGTCAGCCCAATTGAACCCAAATTAAACCCCAATTCGTTCCGTTTAAATATATTAGCTCCACATAATCCTAAAATCAATAAACACAATAATAAGCTCATATCCACATGAAACATGTAATAAAACTAAATATAAAAGAATAATAATCATCGAATATTATGTACTTATCAAATTCCCCCACACTTAGCTTTTTACACGTCCTCGTGTAAACCAAAAGTTTGATTTCCAGAACAATTATATTCAACCATTATATCAAAAGATTTTAAGATCAAATCATGATTATCAATACTAAACCCACAAAAACATAATCAATGCTTCATCAATCAACTCAAGATAAGCACCTTGCCACTTCACCAATGAATTTCATTAAGTTAAATTGTAACCACATAAGTCCTTGTCTATGATCCACACACTTACTCAACTTAGTTACCATGGAGCAAAAATCGTGTGCACCACTCAAAACTCAAACCATATTTTCATGCTTTATTATTTTTTTACTAGAACCTTTTCATTTTCCTCTTTGTTTTCGGTGAATGCATTTTATGCTCAGTTTCACCTTCCTCAATTTTTTTCTTTTGAAAGTGAGTGTATTTTATGCTTCATCTCACTTATTCACACGTGTTTATGGGAGAGTTCGTTTTACGCTCCATCTCATCCCACCACATGACTTTTCTTATACTTTTTTTTGACAATTTCTTTAATTTTTAACTTTTCTGATTTTTCTTCACATGGTCCTGTAAATAGCATAAGAAGTTCAATAGTTCTAAAGTATGATATTAGTGCACATAGACAACTCGACAGATAACTTAGCCAACTAAGCATATATCACATGTTCAAGTACTCATGAGACACAAATTCAATTCAAATCAATTTCTATGGATCATGACTTAGTTTTTCTCAATCATTAATCAATTAAGCATCAAACAGATTTTGAATTTTTAGCATTGATTTCCATTTGTTGACTTTATCCTTCGAACACAGGCAAAATAGAATTATAAAAATCAAAATTTTCAAAAATTTTCAAAAAATTTTCAAGTCATCAAGATGGTCCTATTTCCTTTCAAAATTGGTAGATCAATATCACTAAAAATAAAAAATAAAAAACCTAAATCTCTCCCCCACACTCAAACCTTACATTGTCCCCAATGTAAGAAAATCGTGCAAAGAAGAAAGAACTACATGCAATTAAAAAAAACTAAATAGCAAAGGAATAGAAAGATCAAATCTGGATTCTTGGGTTGCCTCCCAAGCAGCGCCTTTATTTATTGTCATAGGCTTGACATCATGTCTCCCTTCTCATTCTTCATAGACCGGATCATCAAGCTACACCATCTCAATATTTTCCACCTGATATCCCTCATAGAACAGTTTCAATCTATGTCCATTCACTTTAAGAATCTTTCATGTACTTGGACTATGAATCTCGACTGCACCATGAGAAAACACATTAGTGATAACAAAAGGACCAACCTATCTAGATCTCAATTTACCTGGAAATAACTTAAGCCGAGAATGATATAACAAAACTTTCTGTCCCACAACAAAGGTTTTTCACATAATTTGCTTATCATGAAAGGCCTTGGTCTTTTCCTTGTAAATCTTTGAACTTTCATAGGCTTCATTCCTCAATTCTTCCAACTCTTGTAACTGCAACTTCCTTTCTACTCCAGCTGCTTCCAAACTTATGTTGCACTGCTTGATTGCCCAAAAAGCCTTATGCTCTAGCTCAACTGGTAAGTGGCAGGGTTTCCCAAACACAATCCGATATGGTGACATCCCAATAGGAGTTTTGAATGTCGTTCGATAGGCCCAAAGTGCATCATCTAGTCTCAGACTCCAATCCTTCCTGCTTGGGTTGACTACTTTCTCCAAAATGGATTTAATCTCCCGATTGGACACCTCAGCTTGGCCATTACTTTGCGGATGGTAGGATGTAGAAACCTTGTGCAAAACATTGTACTTTTTGAACAAAGTCGCTAATACCCTATTACAAAAGTGAGTTCCGCGATTGCTAATGATGGCCCGTGGTGCTCCAAACCTGAGAAATATGTTAGTCTTGACAAAATCTACAACAACTTTAGAGTCGTCAGTCCTAGTGGGTTTAGCTTCCACCCATTTTGAGACATAATCAACAGCTAAAAGAATATATACATTCCCAAAAGATGAAGGAAAAGGTCCCATAAAATCTATACCCCAAGCATCAAAAATCTCAACAACTAAACTAGGAGTTTGGGGCATTTGATTTCTTTGAGAGATATTCCCCGTCCTTTGGCAATTATCACATGTTTTACAAAATAGATAGGAATCTTTAAAAAGTGACGGCCAATGAAAATCACTTTCCAAAACTTTGTTAGCAGTTCTTTTTGGAACGAAATGTCCTCCACAAGCCTGAGAATGGCAAAAAACTAGAATAGATTGGAATTCATTATTTGGCACACATCTTCTAATTATCTAGTCAGCACAAAATTTCCATAAGTATGGATCATCCAAAACATAGTGTCTAGCATCACTCTTTAGCTTTTCCTTCTGGGATTTGGAAAATTCTTTAGGAAAATATGCACGTACCAAATAGTTCACCAGATTTGCATACCATGGAGTTTCAGCATGGATGGAAAGTAACTGCTCATCTGGGAAGGAATCACGCAAGGGTAGTTCATCCTCTTCTCTCAACAACCTACTCAGGTGATCCGCTACCAAGTTGTCCGCACCCTTCTTATCTTTGATCTCCAAGTCAAATTCTTGCAAAAGGAGAATCCATCTAATAATCCTAGGTTTAGAGTCCATCTTAGTTAGCAAATACCTGAGAGCAGCATGGTCAGAATAAACTATAACTTTAGTGCCAAGCAAATATGATCGAAATTTATCTAAAGCAAAAACCACAGATAAAAGTTCCTTTTCAGTTGTGGAATAGTTTATTTGAGCTCCATTCAAAGTTCTAGAAGCATAGTAGATAGCATGAACAACTTTGTCAATCCTTTGTCCCAAAATAGTTCCCACTGCATAGTTGCTTGCGTCACATATGATTTTAAATGGAAACTTCTAATTCGGTGGTTGGATCACAGGGGCAGAGGTTGGCAATTTCTTTAAAATATCAAAAGCCTCCTTGCACTCATCATTAAACTGAAAGTCCACATCTTTTTGTAGCAACTTACACAAGGGCAATGCAATCTTCGAGAACTCCTTGATAAACCTTCGATAGAATCCTGCATGACCAAGAAAAGAACAAATCTCCCGCACACTGACGGGGTAAGATAAAGCAAAAATAATATCTATCTTAGCTTTATCAACTTCGAGACCATTAGATGATACAACATGACCAAGTAATATTCCTTGTTCTACCATAAAATGACATTTTTCCCAGTTTAGAACAAGATTAGTTTCCATGCATCTATCCAAAACACGACTCAAATTATCTATGCATGCAGCCAAATAATCACCATATATTGTGAAGTCATCCATAAAGACCTCAATGCAGTTTTCTAAAAGATCTGAAAAAATGCTTACCATGCATCTCTGAAAAGTAGCGGGAACATTACAGAGTCCAAATGACATACGTCGGTATGCAAATGTGTCGAAGGGACATGTGAATGTGGTCTTTTCTTGGTCCTCTGGTGCAATCACAATCTGGTTATATCCTGAAAAAAACCATCTAGAAAACAGTAATAAGCGTGTCCAGCTAATCTTTCCAACATTTGATCAATAAAAGGAAGAGGAAAGTGATCTTTTCCTGTTACAGCATTTAATTTCCTGTAGTCAATACACACTCTCCATCCTGTTTGCATCCGTGTGGGTACCAACTCATTATCATCGTTCTTGACAACGGTGATTCCTGGATTTCTTTGGGACTACCTGCACTGGACTCACCCATTGACTATCGAAAATGGGATAGATTATGCCGGCATCAAGCAGTTTGAGCACCTCTTTTTTCACCACCTCCATCATGGGTGGATTCAATCTTCTTTGTGCTTCCCTCGTGGGCATAGCTTCATCCTCTAACAATATCCGATGCATGCACATCGCAGGACTAATACCTTTGATATCCGCTATCGTCCAACCAAATACTGTGACATGGTCCCTTAGGACTCTCAGCAATTTATCTTCCTGCATTTTAGTTAGATTGCTAGCAATAATAACAGGCAAAGTATCATTAGTCCCCAAATATGCATATTTCAAATGTGCAGGTAATTGTTTCAATTCTAGGGTTAGAGCTGGCGCAACAGATGGTAGTTACTTTTGATGAGAAAAAGGTAATTGAATAGAATGTACTGCTGACTTATCTGAGAATTTCGACAACGAGTGTAGTGCAGCCACAATTTCATTCAATTCCTGAGTTCGCTCAACTTCATCTTCCTTGTCCATATCTATACTGTTGGTGATGACAACCTCCAAACTATCCCTATGTATTCTTTCCAAAGCTCTATGCACTAAGGAATCTCTCACATCAATAGCAAAAACCTATCCTATATCACTAGGGTACCTCATGGCATCATAGATGTTAAATTGAATCTTTTCTCCATCGAATTCCATTGTCAAGGTTCCACTATGCACATCAATCATGGTTCTTGCTATTTTTAGGAATGGTCTTCCTAACAAGATATGGGAAGGGTTTGGTGATATATCATCTTCCATGTCCACAATGTAAAAATCTACAGGAAAGATTAGTTCGTTCACCTGCACTAAGACATCTTCAATTACCCCTCGGGGGTAAGTGTTTGTACGATCTGCCAATTGAATAATCACACCAGTATTTTTCAAAGGACCTAGATTTAAAGAGGCATAAATAGATAAAGGCATAACATTAATTGAAGCTCCTAAACCCAGCATGGCCTTTTTAAATCTGGTGTTTCCTATTTTGCATGGGATTGTGAACATTCTTGGATCTTTACATTTAGGAGGCATTTTTCTTTGAAGGACAGCATATACATTTTCTCCAACAGTAACTCTTTCATCATTTTGCAATTTTCTTTTATTAGTGCATAATTCTTTTAAAAATTTTGCATATCTTGGCACTTGTTTGATTGCATCAAGGAGAGGGATGTTTACTTCTACTTTCCTAAAAGTTTTCAGAATTTCTTTTTCTTTTTCATCTTTCTTTGTGGTTTTAGAATTTCTGGGAGGAAATGGAAGAGGAATGTTTTTAAGCTGATTAGGAGGGTTAGGTTGTACCTTGGATTTTTCTATTTCCTCCTTAGCTGCTTCCTCTTCAAACTCTACGGGGGTAGGTGGTGTATATAACTGTGTTCCACTCCGCAAAGTTATGGCACTTGCATTCTCCCTTGGGTTAACTACTGTTTGAGATGCTAATTTTCCTGAGTCTTTGGATTCCAATATCCCTATAATTGTAGCCAGCTGGCCTACTTGGTTTCTCAAATCTTGAACCGAAGCTTTTATCTCCTGTTGGAATTGCTGTGTCTGATTCATGAACTGTTGTGTCTGTCCCATGAATGCTTTGAACATATCCTCCAATGTTGTTCCAGTAGGTGCAGGTGCTGCTTGCTTAGGTTGATATTGAGGTTGGGCTGGTTGGAATCCCTGTTTCCTAGGTGGGAACACTCCTTGTGTTTGTGGCCTGTTCCCTCCATAACTGAGGTTCGGATCATCTCTCCAGCCTGGATTGTAAGTGTTTGAGCAGGGATCATATTTCTTTGGTTGTGTTTGGTAGTTACCTACTACATTGGGTTGCTGTGCATTCTCATCCTTTTGCAATGTTGGGCACGCATCAGTAGCATGCCCTGCCATTAAGCATAATTCGCAAGCCTTTGCAACCGGCACATTTCCTATTATTAATTGTTGCACCACAACAGTTAAGTTAGAAATCTGTTGTACCAATTCACTCGTGCTTACCTCATTTATCCTTTTCGGAGTATGATCATTCCATGTTTCGTATTGTTGTGAGTTAGCAGCCATATTTGCAATCAAATTTCTTGCAGCCTCTGGTGTCTTGTCTACTAATGCTCCTCCACTAGCTGCATCGATCATACTTCTTTCCATTGGTATCAATCCCTCGTAGAAGTACTGAATCAAGTGTTTCTCATCGATTTGGTGGGGAGGGTAGCTGGAGCACAATTTCTTGAATCTCTCCCAGTTCTCGTACAGTGTCTCTCCACTAAATTGTCGGATCCCGCAAATCTCCTTCCTTATGTTGGCCACTCTTGAAGCAGGAAAATATTTCTCTAAGAATAGCCCTTTCATGTCGCTCCATGAATTTATTGATCCGGATGGGAGATAGTACAACCAATCCTTTGCTAAATCTGCTAGGGAGAATGAGAAGACTCTTAACTTGATTTGTTCCTCTGAAATTCCGTGTGGTTTCATGGTATAGCACACCACATGGAATTCCTTTAAATACTTGTATGGATCTTCACCTGTAAGACCACGAAAAGTAGGCAAAAGATGAATTAGTCCGGATTTTAGTTCAAATGCATCATTTAAAGTAGGATATTCAATGCACAAAGGTTGATGAGTAAGATTAGGAGTAGCCAATTGTTTCAATGTCTGATTATTGTTGGGCTACGCCATCTTTTCTTCTTCATCTGATTCGGTGAATGATTTGTCAGAAAGTAATTCCAAAGCTAAGTTGAGGCCCGGCGATGATGCGGAAGCCTTGTCTAAATCTGCAGTAGATTGTTGAACTTTTTGCTTTCTTAGCCTCCATGCAGTTTTCTCAATCTCTGGATCAAAATCTAATATAGTAGCCTGAGAAGATCGAGTCATAAAATAAAAACAAAAGAAATAATAGAATAAAAACAAAACGCACAATTACTCCCCGGCAACGGCACCAAAATTTGGGAGCTGTCGTTTACACTCCTAAATTAACCTCACTTTCACTTCAGAAATTTAAATAATTAGCACAGTAGTAAGCAAGGATCGATCCCACGGAGAATAACTTTGTTTTATATTTATCCTATTATTTTAATAGAAAATAGAGATGGGGGATTTTTGAAATTGTTTTAAACTAAGAAAAATAGAATTTAAATAAAGAGATTAACCAAATATGTAAAAACTTTAATTCTGTAGTTCAGTTTCACCAAGCACAACAATCAATTAATCAAGTTATTATTCTTTACCCTTCAATGAAACTATTAACCCTAGATAACAATAAGCTCTGCTATCTGGAATTCTCCTTAGATATTCACCGTATGAAACAAGCTCTTCACCAGATTCAACTAGCATATAACCTAGAATAAGCTCTCTAGATTTAATATGATAGAAGCATTAAGAAATAGAGAATTAGGCTAATCCAAGCAACAAACACATAGCTCGATTTGTTTAACTTGTTTTCTGATAATCTTAGCAATACACAGAAGCTTGTCCACAATTAGTATCACTAATTTGCTACTTGTGATGAAGACAGATATCAATTACACGTAATACCAATCTTAATCTAGCATATGATAATGATTAAATTAACTCAATTGGCCATATCAAATTAATTAGATCAATTAGCATATAATCAATAAAAACAGATTATCAGAAGAAATTTCATGCAAGAAGGAATAAATAATAATACTCAATTAATTAATTACTTGTAACAAGGTTCCACCTCCCTTCAGAACTGAATTGAAAGAATTAGCCTGACATGCTCCAAATCTCCAAGCAATAAAAGATGAATAATAATAATAATGATCCCCAATACAAGAGAATTGATCTCCTATTTATATCTATTAAGAACGCAGCCCCTAATATTCCCCCCTCCTTGTTGTAGCCGAATCCCAGCTGCTAAAGGAAATTAATGCATGAATTCTCCGCATACCCGCACCAGCTGGAAGTTCACTAGCTAATGCCCCGCCCTGGCGGGGAAACACACTGTCCAGCTTTTTTTCTTCTAATTTCGTGACTACTCTTGATGTAATTCCTCCTTTGCAAACTGCTTTCATCCGTGGGGCCCTCTAGTATTGTTAAGCAACGTGATGATGCTAGAACTTGTAATCGCATGATATTTGTATTTGTCTTGCTTGCGTGGCCTACTTAAACATATATGCTATTAGAATTCATGAATGGTAGGAGTGAAAACCTTCTTCAATTTGGAATACACAAATCTGTGGCCCACTAGGACATGTAACTCAATTACTTGCCAAATTGGAATACCCATACACGTGAGCTTTCTGGACTTGGTGAGTAAACCGTGGGCTCTCTTGCAAGTTGCGTACATGATGAAGAAAGGCTGGGATGCATTAGGAATTCATTTAATTAACTTAGCCCACTTAGAAATTTTGAGTTGCTGGCTTGTGTGACCTGCTAGGAATAGTACTGCTACTAGGACTCCTAAGCTACTGGACCGAATAATTAAGTTGCTGGACCGAATCAATTCGTGAGCCCATGTAATTAAATTGCTAGCTCCTTGTTGTCGAATTGGGTCAGCCCAATTGAACCCAAATTAAACTCCCATTCGTTCCGTTTCAATATATTAGCTCCACATAATCCTGAAATCAATAAACACAATAATAAGCTCATATCCACATGAAACATGTAATAAAACTAAATATAAAAGAATAATAATCATCGAATATTATGTACTTATCAGTTCTACATCAAAGTTGTAGTCACTGTGACAGTTTGGCATTCATCAGCAGGGACAAACAAATCCAATTCTGGAGTCCTGAAAACAAAATTCTTTCACTTTAATATATGAAACAGTTCAAACATACAAAGCATTTAGCAAAAGCATGACAAAAGTAACTGCTATAGCCTTGTAGCAAAAGAAGCAGTAAATGAAACCATATTTTATAGCAGATGGACTTTCTACCCTTTTATCCTTTTTGAATGAGACATGGGGTGCTGCTCCAATTGTCCAATGTCAAGTCCTCATGAATAGGGAGGATAGAGGAGTTGAGCTCGTCTGCCTCATCTTTGATGACCACCGAGACATCCTTCATATCATGGCCAGGGTCCTTCTTTGAACTGACACCCTTCCCCTTCTTGATGCGAGGGATTTGGATCTGATCCTCTTCATCACTATCTGGGATATCATCATTCATACCCTCTTAGTGCATCAGATAATACATGTTAGCAAATGGGTCTCGTCTTTCATGCATAAACTTTTCTTTTCCCTTTTTGCTTTCCCCATCGATCTCTAGGGCTTTTCTTTCACTGATTGGTTTGACTAGAGGAAACAGCATACCTGATACAATAGCAGGAATCTTCCCCATTGGTTTTATAAACCCGACATCAATGAGGTTTGGCATCAGAATCGTGGAGACAGGAACCATTGTATGCTTACGTGGGTTCCGATGATTTGATCCGGATGAATAGCCCAATCCGGCTTTCCCCGACTGGCTCGGGATTTGCACTGGACTCTTGATACCTTGCTGATTTTTTCCTAACCTTTCTCTAAGCGGAAACCTAAAGGTATCATATCCTGACCAACCGTCATTACTTCGAGGGAAACTTTTGGTTTCAAAGCTGGTGCCCCAACAGGTAGGTACCGAGTATTGCTCACCTCCAAAGTTTATTCAATCAAATAAGTACCAGTTTTATATTATTTCAGCTTTTATCAAACTAATGATTAAAAGATGATTTTCTAAATAAACTACTACCTAAACCAATTTTAACACTAACTACGGATTTAAACAAGTTTTAGATAATTAATCCTACAACTTCACTTATTATTTCACTTCAGATAATATACTTTCCTTCAGTTTATATCAATTACTCAAGATTATTAATCAAGAACACTAAAGCAGATATAACCATCTCTCAATGCATTACATCCATACTAACTTAAATCCACAGATGATAAAATTAAGCAAGACACCTTAATTAACTAACTGACTATATCTCTATGTGAATTACAATTGAATAAGGTTTAAAATCAAGTTCTTAACAGATTACATATGATGCATAGATATCTCTATCCTATACATGAATTATGAATCCCAAGTACGCAGAAATCACAAACAAATGTCACTATGGCTAGTTCCAATCCCATATGTCATCTCTCGAATTCATATGGGATAACGGATAATTGGTTATCAAGCAATTATATAGATTAAGCACAACTCATAGCAAATAATCTGGAAATAATATTCATAAACTGAATTAAAGGCTATTTAATAATCCATTACATAACAAGATCCATTATAGGCTTAAATAGAAAGTTAGTTCATCATCGATGAATCACAATCCATAATCCATTTAATAGAAACCATTCTGAATACAAGTTGTAAAATAGAGAGAAAATAAACTATGATGTATATCACTGTCAGTCGTCACAATCTTGTGTTCTTCGTGATCCAATGAAGCTTCAATTCTCGTCCCAAGTAAATTTTCAAAGCTAGGGCTTGTGTATGGCTAAGTGTGTCTCAATATGCTCCTTTATATCCCTTTTATATCTTTATACTTGCAGGCTTTAACATGACCTACTATTGCATCCAAATCCAAGTCGATCAAAGAAAGCAACTGGCTGTCACGTGCCTACCTGCCCCAGCGGGTGTTTTACCCTTACCACACTCGCCCCAGCGGGTGTGCTCTTTGCCCGGCATGCTGAAAATCTCCAAGGCCCGCCCAGCGGGTATTATCCTCTTCCGGGACCTGCCCCAGCGGATATGCTCCTCATGTATGCTGAAAACCTAGCCTTTAAAGCTACTTTTCTATCCATTCCATTTCCTGCAAACAATAGTATATACCCGAGTAAAATGAGAGGAAAAATACTTGAAAACACCAAGAATCAAGCTATAATGAATACCGATTCGTAGGTATGTAACCCACTCATCAAATACCCCCAAACTTGAGACTTTGCTTGTCCTTAAGCAAAAACTATGCACATGCAAGTAATTATAATTCTTATGAATGCAACTGTCAGCTTATACAAAGTTAACCAATCGTGCCTCAGAGAAATCACACAAATATAACAACAAATCCAACCATAACACATCAGCAATTCAAACCCATCGATGAACCACCTGTTAACATCGCTGTGTGTGTGTGTGCTTAACAACAATGTGTTCACTCATGTTCCAATATATCATATAATACGCATTATAGATAGAAAATACAGCTTTAACTCACGGAATCCAGTAAACAAGGCGAGGCAAACATGACTCAACATCCACCAAGTCAGAAGTTAATATGGGAGATTTGCTATCTTTATTCATTTACAGGGGCATGTTGCTCATTTTCCCGTACCACTATTTTACTCATGACTGTGCAATGTTTAGTTTTCTTAGGCTCATCAGTGATACCCATATAGTGAGCTTTTAACCAACGACTCCCAAACCAAATAGCTTTAGGGCGCTGGGTGTAAAGACATCCCCTAGGGCTTCTTACTCAAGCATCAAAGGGAACAAAACTAAACAAGTCACGGTGTTTATTTCAACTTTCTTTTTCTTGCTTTTTCCATACTTTTCACTTTTTTTGTTCATTTTCTGTTTATATATTTTTTTCTTTTAGATAGCTCCCATATTTTCCCTCAAACTTAGGTTTCTGCCTAATCTAGTCATTACTACCAGTTTACAGAATTTCTGTCATTTAAAACCAAATTTCTATAAGATGTCAATTATGTGACTATTTGACTCAAGTTAACCACATTGTCATCATAACCTGCTAACCGATACAATAGTGTTTAACAGGTAGCAATTCATGCAAAGGTCAGAATTTACATCTATGTTCTAGTTATCATTACTGTTTAAATTCTATATAAGTCCAATCTCGTCACTGGCTAAAGTTTCTTTACACAGCCTGGCATACATGACTCATGCAATCCTAACTATGACTCTTTTTGTTATTTTTTTAAAATTTTCCATTTTTTTATAAGCATAAAAACTTAACTAACGCTACTCAAACAACTAATCTATTATGAAAATTATAAATAACCTACACTAACATGCAATATACGAACAAGATTATACTTAACAATATAAAACTAACCCCCAAACTTAAACTAAACAATGCCATCATTGGGCTAATAAAGAAATTAAGATTCGATGACTTCCCTGATAAATCAAGCATCTGGTCCGACAACCTCCTCCGTGTCAAAATCTGAAGGTGGATATCTTGGGAGTGGTTGTGGAGTAGAGAACTGAAATGGGTCAGCGGCGGTGTTTAGTCGCGTGAAGGCATCGGCGACAGCGGCATTAAAATGGTTTTGAGTCGCAAACATTGTCTCGCTGCCAGTCTGTCATCCCTCTTACGTTGTTGATCCTTTTGCCGCTGAAGGTTTCTGAACATGGACTTCGTCGAGCGAGAAGGTTCGTCCGCTTCCAACTCATCCTCGGGAAACACGTAATCCTCATCCCTGGCCTCATCCTCCCCCTCATCCGAGTCTGGAAAAATAAATCCCAGACCACGAGGATGTGAAGGTGCCCCCTTCTATGGTTCAAATCGATTTATTAGCCTACAGTCTAGAAGCATCAAAGGTGGCTGAACCGGCTCAGTCTCTGCCCATAAGACCTCTGCTTGCTTGCACAACCCGGTGATGGGTATGGGTGTGGTAATGCTCTCGATAAGCCACCTCTCAAATTTTGGCAAATGGAGAAGCTGATAATCGTCCCAATAGTGATGTGGAGATCTTTTACGATCGCATACAATAATGAGATCTTTTCTTTAATAATTTTGCTTGTGTGTTTTGAAGGCATTAGCTTTGCACAAAAGAAAGAATACCAAACTTTCCCATACTTGTTCAAGTTGGAGCTCATGATGATCGTACCTCCTCTCCTGCCTTTTTCCTATACCGTGTCAGGCTTGCAAATCTCCACGAGGATTTGATCATAATTAATCCCGCTATCTTTCAACTCCGTGTATTGACACACCTCCGGTGGTGGGACCTTGTAGAATTTATTTATAGCCTAGGCACTGAAGTCCACCAGTTTGCCTCTGACGAATGCTTTAAACGGAGGTGTGTCCTCCGCATTGGCGTAGAACTCCTTGACCACGGCTACCACTGCCGCTTCAGGTTAATCTATGAAGGCGTTTTCTCAATGTCGTTCTATAATCAGTACTTTCATTTGCCCATCCAAAGTACCCAGTTTTAGGCCCCATTCCGGTACGAGTGCCTTTCCCATTAAATACTCAAATCGGTCCGCAGCGGCAGCACTCTAAAATTTCCTCCGGTCAAACTGTGGAACGGTCGAGGAGTACCCTTCACCCTTTTGCCTCTTTTGTGGACGTGGTGGCATGTTGTTTCCTTGCTCAAAAACGAAGAATTCTTGAAGAACTATAGTTGCGGACTTTTGTCGAATAGTTGGTGGGCGTTGTCACTTTTACTTGTAATTGATGAAGTCTGATTGTTGTTCTATCCCCAAATTGTGTTTCTCCCACAATCAACCAACAAGCAATATATATATATATATATATATGAAGTACTATAATTATTCACTGCCGAATCAAATACCCACAAACAATATTTTGCAATTGGCTTTTATTCAATTGCTTTCTACCAGTCACCAATTCACTTATATCCACAACAAACAAAATTCTTGGAGTGTTGTATTGTGTGATGCTTACCACTGGATCGTGTATATTGCTTCCCTATAGTGATTGCTTCTCAGCGTATTCCCTCTTGCCGTTAATTGGATTTCTTGCTCCTTGAGTGTTGGATGAATGGACGTTTGAGGTTCCCAAGTGTGTGATGATTTTGTTTGTAGTTTCAAATGGAGAAGGATTTGAAATTGAGGGTGAAGTCCTTTTGAAATCTGGAATGCCTGTTGTGTGGGAAGGTTATGGCCTTAGGAGATATGTTTTCAGAAGGTATGGGTTTGATGATGAGGGGTTTGTGATTCAATTGGGGTGTAAAAGGGGGTTTTAAACATCTGGAGTGCTAACCTCCCGCTGGGGCGGAGGAGTTATTGATGAACTGCCCGCGGGGGCGGGTGCCTTGCAGCACACCAACCCGCTGGGGCGAGTAATCCCAGGCTTAATTCCCCGCTGGGGCGAGTGCCTTGTCTGTCTAGATTTTTGGAATTTAATTTCCTATTTTTGCAAAAGCCTAGCGTGCGCGTACTCGCCTTGTTTGATTATGTGTCTGCACCTTGATGCTAGGTTTGGATGGTATTGAAATTGTCCTGTATCAACATAAAAATTTGTCAGATAATGCTTTATCAAGAAAATGACTACTTAATATATATTAATAATACTAATTAATATCTATTTACGAAAAATGAAGTCAAAGGATGGGTTGCCTCTCATCAAGAGCTTAATTTTAAGTCGTTCAGCCTGACTACTTCTTATTTTAGATTGGCTCAGCTAGGTCGACTGCGGTCACCTGGCGATCGATGTCACCGCCCCAATAGTGCTTGAGGTGTTGGCCGTTCACTTTGAATGTTTCGGTCGAATCCCTGCTATAAATTTCAACGGCGGCATGTGGAACACTGTCCTGACGGCAAACGGGCCCGACCACCTAGATTTCAATTTTCTGGGAAATAATTTCAACCGAGAGTTGAATAGCAATACTGACTGACCCGGTTCAAACTTTCTGTCCGTTATCTTCTGATCGTGCCATTTCTTGACGTTTTCTTTGTATAGCTTCGAATTCTCGTATGCCTGCAAGCGAAATTCATCTAACTCGTTGATTTGCAACATTCTTTTTTCCCCTGCTGCTGATAAGTCAAAGTTTAGTTTCTTGACGACCCAATACGCCTTATGCTCGAGTTCTACCGGAAGGTGACACGCCTTACCGTAAACCAACTGATATGGGGACATACCTATCGGAGTCTTGTATGCGGTCCGATACGCCCACAGAGCGTTGTCCAATTTCAACGACCAGTCTTTCCTATTTGGGTTGACGACCTTTTCCAGGATTCTCTTCACCTCTCGGTTAGATACTTCAGCTTGGCCACTAGTCTGAGGGTGATAGGCTGTGACAATTCGGTGTTTGACCCCATACTTCGTCAAGAGAGCGATAAAGTATTTGTTGTAGAAATGGTTCCCTTCATCACTGATGATTGCCCTCGGGGTGCCAAATCATGTGAAAATATTCTTCTGCAAGAATTTTAAGACTACCTTCGCATCATTTGTTGGTAATGCAACTGCCTCCATCCATTTCGATACGTAGTCCACTGCTAATTGAATGTACAGATTACTGAATAAGGACGGAAATGGTCCCATGAAGTCGATTCCCCATACATCGAAAATCTCAACTTCTAAGATCATGTTTAGTGGCATCTCTTTCTGCTTTGAAATATTGCCCACTCTCTGACATCTATCACAGTTTTTCATGCACTGATGTGCGTCTTTGAACAATGTGGGCCAGAAGAAACCTGCTTGGAGAACTTTCGATGCTATTCTCTCATTCCTATAGTGTCCCCCGTAGAATGAGGCGTGACACGCCTGTAAGATGCTCTCAACTTCATTTTTCGGTACACATCGTCGGATCATTCTGTTAGCGCACTAGCGCAACAAATATGGTTTATCCCACATATACCACTTCACGTCATGTAAGAATTTCTACTTTTGTTGGCGTGTCAAATCTGGTGGGAGAATATTACTCACCAAGTAGTTTTCAAAATCCGCATACCATGGGAATTCACCGTGGATTAGGAATAATTGTTCATCTGGAAAAGACTCGTTGATCACCACCTTATCTGTCTCATCCTAATTCGGGTTATCTAGTCGTGAAAGATGATCAGCCACGTGATTTTCTGTTCCCTTCCTATCCTTAATCTCTAAATCAAATTCTTGGAGTAACAAAACCCAGCGAATAAGTCTCGGCTTTGCATCCTTCTTTTCAACTAGATACCAGATGGGCGAATGAATTGTGTAAACCACCACCTTTGTCCCCACCAGGTATGAGCGAAATTTGTCAAATGCGTACACAACTGCAAGTAATTTTTTTTTAGTGGTTGTGTAGTTCAACTGTGCATCTGTCAGTGTCTTACTCTGATAATAGATGGCATGAAAGACTTTCTCGCGTCGTTGTCCAAGTACTGCTCCTACTGCATAGTCACTGGCATCACACATAAGATCGAACGGCATTGTCCAATCTGGTGCTATGATCACAGGTGCTGTGGTTAGCTTCTTCTTCAATTGCTCAAATGCCGCTAGACAGTCTTCATCAAATTTTAATGGGATGTCTTTCTCCAATAGACTACAAAGTGGCTTTGTGATTTTCGAGAAGTCCTTAATAAACCGTCGGTAGAACCCAGCATGACCAAGAAAGCTTCGAATACCCTTTACTGAAGTCGGCGGTGGCAGATTTTCAATTGTGTCTAGCTTAGTTCGGCCGACTTCTAAACCTTTTCCAGAAACTTTATGTTCGAGTATTATCCCTTCTTGGACCATAAAGTGGCATTTCTCCCAGTTGAGCACTAGGTTCGTCTCCGCACGCCTTTTCAATACCTATACTAAATTCTCGAGGCACCTATTAAACGATTCCCCAAATACTGAAAAATCATCTATAAATACCTCAACACTAAGCTCCACCATGTCTAGAAGATTGCCATCATACATCGTTGGAAAGTCGCTGGTGCGTTACACAGTCTGAATGACATCCTTCTGAAGGCAAAAGTGACATAAGGGCATGTGAACGTCGTCTTCTCTTGATCCTCCAGTGCAATGACGAGCTGGTTGTACCCAGAATATCCATCTAACAAGCAGTAGTACTCGTGTCCAGCTAGTCTGTCTAACATCTAATCAATGAAAGGCAAGGGGAAATGATCCTTTCTAGTTTCCTTATTCAGCTTTCTGTAGTCCATGCAGACCCTCTAGCCGGTCACTATCCTTGTCGGTATCAGTTCGTTGTTCTCATTCTTGACTACTATCATACCACCTTTTTTTCAGGACACATTGGACCGGGCTCACCCATGCACTATCTGAAATTGGGTAGGTAATTCCAGCATCCAGCCAATTCAAGATCTCCTTCTTCACTACCTCTTTCATTATGGGGTTGAGCCTCCTCTGTTGTTCCACTGTTGGCTTGCTATCATCCTCCATCAGAATCTTGTGCATACAGAATGACGGGCGGATTCCTTTAATGTCGATGATTGTCCATCCAATAGCAGACTTATATTCCCTTAGAACTCTTAACAGCTTACTTTCATGCAGTTTGTTAAGCGCATATGCAATAATAATAGGTAAAGTAGATGAATTACCCAAATAAGCATACTAAGGTGATAGGGTAAGGGTTTGAGTTCTAATTTAGGTGGTTCCTCAAGGAATGGTTTCATCTTTGCTGATGAAGTTCCTGCTGCTTCCAATGGCTCAAATGGTACATGAACCTGTTTACTCTCGGATGGGCCTCTAACAATTGCAGGTATTCCTTTATCTCTGAATCATCTTCATCATAGTCTCCCATTAATGTTGATTCTAATGGGTCGGTACTAAGTATCTGATGTTTCTTATCACCCACCACTGTGTTAATAATATCCATCCAAAAACACTCCTCATCCTCCTTGGGAAAATTCATAGCTTTAAACACGTTGAAGGTGACCTCTTGATGTTACACCCTCATGGTCAACTCTCCTTTCTGAACATCAATGAGAGTCCTGCCAGTAGCCAAAAATGGTTGCCCAAGGATTATTGGAATATCCTTATCTTCTTCATAGTCTAGTATGATGAAGTCCACTGGGAAGATGAATTTGTCCACTTTAACCAACACATCCTCAACAATCCCCCATGGATAGGTTACTGATCTATCTGCTAGCTGTAGGGAGATGTTGGTCGGTTTAGGTACTGGTAACCCTAACTGAGTATAAACTGACAATGTCATGAGGTTTATACTGGCACATAAATCACATAGAAATTTGTTGAAAGCTAAACTCCATATCTTGCATGGAATGGTGAAACTACCCGGATCTTTCAGCTTTGGTGGAAGCTTCTTTTGCAAAATAGCACTACATTCCTCCATTAGTGCCACAGTTTTGAAGTCCTCTAATTTCTTTTTCTTTGCCAATATATCCTTCATAAAATTGGCATAACTTGGCATCTACTCTAATGCCTCCGCGAAAGGGATGTTTATGTGTAGCTTCTTGAACACTTCCGAAAACTTAGTGAACTGTTGCTCTAATTTTTTCTTTCGGATCCAATATTGAAATAGCGGTGGAGGGTAGACTACCGGTGTAACCACTTGTTCTTTTTCTATAGATTTTTCTCCTGCTTTCCCTGCCACTGTCTGTTCCAAGCTGGTCTCAACCTGCTTATCCATAGTCGTCTTCTCTAACTCCTGCTTGGCTAGTTGTTTCCCACTTGGCAGTTTGATAGCTTGACGTTGCTCATGTCCTCCCCTCGGATTCTTTTCTATGTCACTTGGTAAGATTCGTTGGACAATCTGTCCAATCTGAGTTTCTAGATTTTTAATCGCAGCCAAATGAGTTTTCATCGCCGCTTCATTTCCTGTTTTATATTTTTCCACTACCTTCTACAAATCTATCTTTCTCTCTTGATATGGAGCTGCCTGCTGATTTTGATTCTGAAAACCAGGGGGTATGATTGTCTTGGAGCCTGCTGCTGATTCTGATTCTGGTTATTGCTCCACGCAAAGTTTGGATTGTTCTTTGCCCCTTGATTGTATGCATTTTGATAGGTGTTGGGTGGCCTGGTTGATCGCACACTGTTCTGTCAGATGCTCACCTGCACAAAGTTCACATATAACTGCTACTTGCTGCACATTTCCAGTAGACATGACATCCATTTTCTTCGATAACGTTGCTATTTGTGCCGATAGAGCTGTCATTGTGTCCACTTCTAAAATACCTGCTACCATAGGTTGAGTCATTCTCTCAGTCGGCCACTAATAGTTGTTTGTAGCCATTGTTTCTATCAATTCCCATGCCTCCTTAAATTTCTTTGCCATAAAAGCTCCACCTGAGGCTGCATCGATGCTAGTCCGTAAATGACTCTATAACCCATTGTAAAATGTGTTCATATGCATCCACTGTGGTAGTCCATGATGTGGGCACTTTCTCAATAACTCTTTGTACCTTTCCCATGCTTCATATAGAGATTCTCCCTGCTGCTGTGCAAATGATGAGATATCCGTTCTCAATTTATGTATTTTTGCTGGCGGGAAGAACTTAGCCAAAAATTTCTATGCCAAGTCATTCCATGTGGTGATTGACCCCGGTGGTAGTGAATGGAGCCAAGCCTTCGCCTTGTGTCTGAGTGTGAACGGGAATAATCTCAATCTGATAGCATCGTCTGACACACCGTTGTATTTGAATGTATCGCAGATCTCTATGAAACTGATAATGTGCTCGTTTGGATCATCATTCAGAAGACCCCTAAACTGACAACTGTTCTGCACCATCTGTATCGTTCCAGGCTTGATCTCAAAGTTGTTAGCATTAATCGCTGGCCTGGTGATACTGGACTGAATTTCTGAAATCCGCAGAGTCGCATAATCCCGCAGTGTTTTCTGTTCCTGTTAAGCAATGGTTTTGTTTGGTGTTTCAAGTTCTTCTAGAGTTTACTATATCCACTTGCTTAACTGGTGAAATTGCTTGTCGATGTTGTCCTCGTAAGGCAACAACTCTGGTTTCTGTGATCGAGTTTGCATACACTACTCGAGCGTACCTGAAATACCCAAACAAACAAAAATAAGAATTAATATGTATATATATATATGTTTAACTAAAACTTCTCTAATTAAACTGATATTGTAAGTAATAAACGCAATTACTGTCGCTGGCAACGGCGCCAAAAAACTTGTTCGGTATTTTCTATACGCGCTGCACGCAAGTGTACGTGGTCAACAAGTAATATACTAATAAGATCAGATATCGTACGAACAGAGACAATAATTCATATTCAATTAAAAAAGTACTAGTTTTATATTATTTCAGCTTTATCAAACTAATGATTAAAAGATGATTTTCTAAATAAAACACTACTTAAACCAATTTTAACACTAACTCCGAATTGAAACAAGTTTTAAAGAATTAAGCCTACAACTTCACTTATTATTTCACTTCAGATAATATACTTTCCTTCAGTTTATATCAATTACTCTAGATTATTAATCAAGAACACTAAAGCAGATATAACCATCTCTCAATGCATTAAATCCAGACTCAATTAAATCCATAAATGATAAAATTAAGCAAGACACCTTAATTAACTAACCCACTATATCTCTATGTGAATTACAATTGAATAAGGTTTAAAATCAAGTTCTTAACAGATTATATATGATGCATAGATATCTCTATCCTATACATGAATTATGAATCCCAACTACACATAAATGACAAACATATGTCACTATGGCTAGTTCAAATCCCATATGTCATCTCTCGAATTCATATGGGATAATGGATAATTGGTGATCAAGCAATTATATAGATTAAGTACAACTCATAGCAAATAATTTGGAAATAATATTCATAAACTGAATTAAAGGCTATTTAATCATCCATTACATAACAAGATCCGTTATAGGCTTAAATAGAAAGTTAGTTCATCATCGATGAATCACAATCCATAATCCATTTAATAGAAACCATTCTGAATACAAGATGTAAAATAGAGAGAAAATAAACTATGAAGTATATCACTGCCAGTCGTTACAATCTTGTGTTCTTCGTGATCCAATGAAGCTTCAATTCTAGTCCCAATTAAATCTTCAAAGCTAGGGCTTGTGTATAGCTAAATGTGTCTCAATATGCTCCTTTATATCCCTTTTATATCTTTATACTTGCAAGCTTTAACATGCCCTACTATTGCATCCAAATCCAAATTGATCAATGAAAGCATCTGGCTGTTAAGCGCTTACCTGCCCCAGTGGGTATTTTGCCTTTACCACACCCGCCCCAGCAGGTGTGCTCTTTGTTCGGCATGCTAAAAATCTCCAAGGCCCGCCCCAGCGGGTATTATCCTCTTACGGGACCCGCCCCCAGCGGATATGCTCCTCATATATGCTAAAAACCTCGCCTTTTAAGCTACTTTTCTATCCATTCCATTTCCTGGAAAAAATAGTATATACCCAAGTAAAATGAGAAGAAAAATACTTGAAAACACCAAGAATCAAGCTATAATGAATATTGATTCATAGGTATGAAACCCATTCATCACATGTTCAATCCCTTAATCTAGACTAATCACCGACATGTGTCCCTGTATTCAGACAGGGTATTTTGGTTCGGCATTTATCGTGATTAGGTTGTCGTTAATAATATAGTTGAGTTGCTAATGGAAAGTGGATGGTACTGCTCCTGCCATGTGGATCCACGGTCTTCCTAACAACAAATTATATCAAGTGGTAATGTTGAGTACTTGGTAAGAGATATAGAAAGTTCGTGGACCAATTTCCAGTGGAAGCTCAATCTCCCCCACAGCCTCTCGGCGAGATCCATCGAAAGCCCGAACGACTACATGACTGGTACGGATCCGGTTCGGGTTAATCTTCATCCTTTTCAAGGTGTTGTAGGGATAGATGTTCAGAGACGATCCTCTATCTATCAACACTCCTCCAATTACATACCCTGATGACATCACTACTATGTTCAGTGACTTGCAATGACCCGTCCCTTCTGCGGGTATATCATCGTCAGTGAAAGATATCATATTGCTGCTGAAAATGTGTTCTATCACGTGACCGAACTTTTCGGTATCCACCGACTTTGGCAGATGGGCTTCCTCCAGTACTTTTACCAGAATATTGCGATGATCCACCGAGGATAAGACCAGGTCCAGGATGGATATCTATTTGGATGCCTCTTTCAAGATTTGTACCTCCTTGATCTCGTTATACCCCATTTTGATGAGGAACTCTTTAATTTTCTCTTTAGCCATTCTTCCTTTAGCTTTAATGACTGAATTGATCACCCGTTGAGTCAAGTACAACGGGTTTTCCTTGGATACGTTGACAATATTATTTGAGGTTGAACCTTCATCCTTCCCATAGTTCCATGGGACTCTTTTCAGGCTGACAACAGGATATTGTGGCCTGAAGGGCAGTATTAGAGGCTCGGGCGCAACCACTTTCATGGGATTATTTCCCTCTTGGACCCCTTTTCCTTACAATATTAGGGGTGTTACGGCTAGCTCCTTCTCACAGAAAATAACAGCCACTATTCCTTGATTCCATGCCATGGGAATAAAGATTGCTCCATTATTGGGATACCCACAATCTTGATTTCTTTTTATCAGTTCACCACTTTTAATCAGATTCTGAATCAGGTGACGAAGCCCCCAACAATCCTCGGTGTCATGACCGGGCGCATTGGAATGATACTGACAGATCCTGTCAGGCTTGAACTTCCTAGATCAAGGGTTCACTGGGGGTAACAAGTCTGTAACCATCCCCTCGTTGATCAGCATTTAGAGGATTTCTTTCATAGGCTGATTCAAATTAATGAAATTCCTCTAGAAGACAAACTCCCTATCATCTTGGAACTTCTCCCCCTTGGCCACCATGTCGGCCCAAGGTTCATGCTCATGAAACCAGTAATGATCCCTTATAGAAATGGGGCTAAATTCTGATGTGGGAGGACTTGTTTCATGCTGGTTGGTCTGATTTATCAGTTGCCTGGTTATCTGATGTTGATACACGACCAGCTCCGCCAGTTGTCAAATTTATTTTTTGATAGACTTGATTTCCTGTTCAATCAGGAATCGCCTTTCTGAGAACTCCCAACTATCTGGGCTATTGGTACTTGATTGAGTTAACTCTCCAACATAACGGAGGTATTTAGATCCTTCTCTATTCCTCGTGCTAATCATATTGACACTTTCCTCTTTGTGTTAAAGGAGGGGATTATCTTGCACATGCGGTTGCTCTGGTTTGGTCACCACAATCTCTCCGTTGTCTATCAAGTCTTGAATTTTGTGCTTGAGAGACCAACAGTCTTGTGTATCGTGGCCCGGGGATCTGGAATGGTATGCACACTTTTTACTTGGGTAAAATTCCATCTGCCAGAACTGGTTGGTGGAACGAGCTGAACAATCTTCTTTTATGCTGTCAACAGTTTCAGCACATTTTCGAGTGAATCCCCCAAGGGGGTGAACATTATTCGACGTCTGGCTTCTAAATGTTTCTGAAATGGAGGATTAGAAGGTTGTGCAAGAGCTTGAAAAGGGTAAAAGTTTCTCCTTTGAACAGGCAAGCTTGGATTGCCTCTTTGATCCTGTCCTTGTAATACTAAGGACACTTCTTCCTCTTTCTTCTTGTATACTCTCTGGGGATTACTCCCATAACTCCCAGATTGGATATGCTCGGCCACGGCTTCCAGGGCAGTAAGATCTTTTATCTTCTCAGACTTTAGCCCCATTTCAGCCATCTCTCCATGTTTGATCGTCTCCGAGAATGGTTTTCCTTTGCCTGCTAGGACCCTTTCATAATATGGAGCTTCTTGAATGTCGATGAAGGTCATAACTATCTCATCCTCAGTCATAGGCGGGGTTACTTGTGCCATAATTCGTCTCCATCATTTGGCATACTCTCTGAATGACTCATTGTTTTGTTTCTTGATTTTGGTGATTTGACATCTGTCTGGAGCCATCTGAGATTGGAAGCTATATCGATTGAGGAAGGCATGTGCTAGCTCTTCCCAACTCTGAATTTTGGAATTGTCCAGTCTGGCATACTAGGCTCTAGCCTCTCCGATCAGACTCTTTTGGAATAATTGCATTCTAAGTTTCTCGTCCTCTATATAAGATTCGAGCTCTCCAATGAACATTTTTAAATGGGTGTAGGGATCTCCTAATCCATCGTATTTCTCAAACTCAAGGACTTGAAACTTTTTTGAATAACGAGCCACTGGGAATATAAATAAATCTGAGTAATTGACACTCCCAAATGCCCTAGTCCCTTTGATGGACCGGATTATTTCTTCCATTTATTGGACCTTCTTCAAAATATCACTAGCTTCCTGCTCTTTGTTGAGGTTGATGATTTCAGGGGTTTTGTTGGTAGGATCCGGGTTCTAAGACTCATGGGTCTTTATATCCTTCTTTTCAGTCTCTTGACTGCCACCAGATGTAGACACTTCTGTATGACCGGGTGTTTGTTTCCCTTGAAGGCCTTTGTTTTGCTCTTTGAGGAAAATACCTAATTTTGCTATCTGGTTCTTTAATCCTTCAAACTCCTCCCTAGAGATAGGGGTGGACTCAAGTTGTGCACTTTACGCCATGTCTGGAGAGGGTCTTAGTGCTTTCTTAGATTTTAATCTAGTAACGGGACCAATTTTCCCCTATAATAAACGTAGGTGTGTTAATCTTGATGTATATATATAAACCGGATGCATGCTATGCAATGTGCTTATTTTTAAGGTTTTTTAATATTATCCTGTAAAATAAAGGTCAGTTGTTTTGATGACAGGATTCATAAGACATGGAATGTAATTTACATTATGAAATTTACATTGAAATTGGAAAATTGACTTGAAAGAGGAAGGCATAAAGAAGCTTCCCTTTGGATTTGGTTAATCAGAGGCTGACCTATCTTAGGCTACTTTAGCAGCTTTTCGGCATGAAGGTCCCCAGATCATCGCAATCTACTAGAGGGGAAGTTATCCTGGTCTTTCAATTGGAGCGAATCTGAGTGGTGCCTTTCCTGAGCCTAGCAGGATTAGTATCCTTTGAGTCCAATAATCAAACACCGACGGGTTCGCTTCCTAGTGAAGGAATCACACAACATACATTCACATACATCACGTCTCACAATATGAAATGATGATATTGTGTGAAACACTAATATAAAGCAGTAAAGCATTCGTTTACATCTATTTAATGTAAAACGCAGCATTCACACATACACAAATAGAAAAGGGAAATTTTGAATAGATTTGAGGGCGACCTAAGCCCTCTACTGTCCCCAGCAGAGTCGCCACCTGTCGACGTCGGGAACAAATCTTGTCTCTTTGGACAGATCTTTCTCTCTTCATAAATTTGATATTTTCTACCCTTATCCGTCTTATCTGTTTTATGAAGGGTAAAAAGTTTTTTAGGAAAAAGCCAACATGTATCATGTCGACGATTTGAAAGGTTTACAGAGTTGCCAGTTGGTAGATTTAAAATGGTTGTACCAACTCAACCTACTTTTGTTTGATTTTGCAAGTAGCCCCAATTACTGACACTGTCAAAACTTGGTCTTGAAATCAAGATTCTTAAAGTTAGGGGGCTTGGTTAAGTGGGGGGAAGGTGTTAGGCACCTCCCGACTCTCCTAAAATATGGTACCTCATCTTTTCAATATTTCCCTTTTAAATTTCAATGTGCGTGTGTATGCTAGAAGTAATTGAGCCTACATTTGTTTGATTTGAAAGTAGTGTCATGCTTTGTTGACCCTATATACGAAGGGTTTGATTTGTTTGAAAAGTCCTTTTGTTTAGACAAGATATGAAAATGAGGTTTTGAAAGGTTGTTTTCAAACCCTTATGCTCGCATAGGAATTGAAGAATATCAATACTTCCATTTTATTCTGTTCAGCCTTTGGCTCAATTTAAATGTTTATTGTCAGGATGCAAAGCATCCTCGACCACAAAATGTATATAAAAGTGTTGGGCTTCTTATGGGCATGACAGCCACCGAAGTGACTCTAGCACTACAAACCATATTTCACTATGTTTGGGACCTTAAATTCGGATAACCGTTTTAAGGTCCCTCGGATGTACATTTTATAGAAAAACTGGCAAGATACATTTATAATGTGGAATTGTCCATTGTGGGAATCAGATTTAAATCAGTTTGATCTCCAATCCCACGATTCCTAGGCTCACAGAAAATGGCCAAGAAAACCTGTATATCACAGATATTCACATAGAATGAGAATTGTACTCTAGACATCGCAAAACAAAGGATTTATCAGACAAATCCTTGCATGCGCGTAGCCAAAGCTTTCCGTTTTCGCTAGATATGGATTTACAGTCGCAAGGTCGCTTTAATATTTACAAAGCTAGAAAAATACTAGATTTAAATAAATCTTAGCCATTCTAGCTTCCCGGTTCCGGTTGGACCTATTTTGAACCGTTTGAAAGTTAGAAAGGGCTAGATTTAAATAAATGTAATTCGCCAAATTTACATCAGTGCAAATTAATATCAAATTCATACTTGAAGCAAATATTTAATCACACTGAACAAGGAAATTATATATATATATATATATATATATAAGCTGTAAAGGGCCACAGATTTCAAATCCAGGCCCGACTGGAATATATATATATATATATATATATATATATATATTTATGAAAGCAGTAAAGAGCCACGAATTGCTAATTTAGGCTCGACTGAATGTATATATATATATATATATATAAGCTGTAAAGGGCCACATATTTCCAATCCAAGCTAGACTGAATGTATATATATATATATATATATATATATATATATATATATATATATATATATATATATATGTAAAGAGCCACGAATTGATCCAGGCTCAACTTGAATGTAAATATATATATAGCTATAAAAGATGTAAAAGGCCACGGATTTCCAATCCAGGCCAAACTGAAATATAAATGTTAATATATACAGTTAGTACATATATATTAAAGCGAAAAAGGCCACGAATTAGCAATCCAGGCCAAACGAAGTCAGAAAAATTATATATATAGTTATATATGTAAAAGCGATAAAAGGGCCATGAATTAGCAATCCAAGCCCGACTGAATTAAAAGTTAGTATATATATAGTTAGTTATATATATAATACAGTTAAAAAGGCCACGAATCAGCGATCTACGCAGAACAAGTTAGTATATATATATATATATATATATATATATATATATATATATATATATATATATATATATATATATATACATAAAAGCGAGTAAAAGCCACGGATCGACGATCCAGGCTGTGCAAACGAAGAAAAACGTATATATATACTTATATATACTAAAAAGTAAGCAAAAAAGGCCACGAAACTGAGTTTCGAGAAAAATCAGAAGATGAAACTTTATATGCACATTCATATATACGTAATAAAGTAAGAAATGAGTTCTGATCATAAAAAAACTTACAATGGACTGCTCCACAGGATTTTTGCCACTCGGTGGGCTTCAAATGGACGTTTCCACCGGTTAATTTTTGTATGTTGTAGAATATACGTATGCAAACGTATTGGAAGAATAAAATTAAAGTTTGGAGTACTAGAAGTAAGGCTAAGGGACGAAATGGGTATAATTTTAAAGCGGTTTTCTATTTTTTCTCTCTTTTTTTGCAAGAGTGGGGGGTCTCATTAAAAGTCAAATGGTAGCAGGTCTACCCGCAGCTGCCACGAGTAGAGCTGCGGCTCCTCGTGGTGGGCCCCACCTGGTGGGTCCCTTCGTCTTGAAGTACGTGCACTCCGAGCAACGCGATGTCAGGTTCGAACCTTCCTAACTTTTGATCAGAGCGTTCGTTTGAGGCGTGCTATAACTTTCCGGAAAGCCCTTTTCGAGAGCGACACAATGACATGGGACTTAAATTTTTCCGAATCAAGGAAGATGGGTTTATAACCACATCCTTGTTTTTTTTCAATTTGCTCGTTGAACTGTATTGTGTTGTTTTCACTCGGGATCGATGTTATGGCTTATTCTGACCTTCATTGCATCAATTTGGCTTGTTTTTGACTTATTTGGCTTTAATTTGGTAAAATGATCATTTTTCCCTTCCAGGGGTCGTCTCTTGTGTTGGCCAGGTTTTCGACTGTTTTCTCGGGGTTGTCTCCAAGATTTGATCCCAGCTGACTCTGTTCTTCCTTAGGGTTGTCTCCGAGGTTGATTTGGTCTCCCAGGGTTGTCTCTGGGGATGATTTGATGCTTCGTGGCTGTCTCTGAAGTTGATTTAGATTCCCAGGGTTGTCCTTGGGGTGATTGCATCTCCCGGGTTATTGTACTGGCTTGACTTGACATCCTGGTGTTGTCGCCGAGGTTATACCGGGGCTTGACTTAATATCCCTGTATTGTGACTGGGGTTGAGTTTGATCTCCTGGGGTTGTCGTCGGGGCTGCTGTACCTCCCGCGGTTGTCGCTGGGGCTTGACTTGACATCTCGGTTCATCCGGGGCTTGACTTGACATCCCGATATTGTGATCGGGGTTGAGTTTGATCTCCCAGGGTTATCGCCAGGGCTTGACTTGGGTTTAAACTTCCAGGGTTGTCTCTGAAAGGTAAAAGATGGTTGTAACGATTGAGAATTTATAATTAATTTTAATAGTTAGATAAATAAATATTTTAAGTGATTTATTTATTGAGTTAAATAAATAAATTATGTGATTTATGGAGTGATTTAATTAAGTGTTATATACTAATTAAATGAATGTGTAATATTTATTTAATTAATATTAATGTTATATTATAGTTATAATTTAATTGAGATAATTGAATTAGATGAATTATGTGATGAAGTGTTACATGGATTATAATTAGCGAGTAATTATAATTATGTGGCAATTTTATGTGATTAATTGATGTTAGATTTTAATTGATTAAATTAGATGATTGATATTTAATTAATTAAAATGTGACATTAAAGTATGTATTAAATAATTTGTTAAAATAAAAGAAAAAGGATTTTAAATGAGTTTAAATAAACAAGGCTTTGCATTTGTTTTAAATCTATTATACCAAACATGGCCTTAGTAATAATAACCTATTTTTTAAAAATAATGTTGTTTTGGCCAAACAAAGCCTTAAGGATTTTTGAATTTTGAAACTTATGTAACTGCTAAATTAATTAGGCTAATTAATATTAGTTAGTACGCGTATTATATTATATTACGTTAGTTCTATACAACGTTAGATTAATCCTAAGTCTAAACTAAGAGCAAAGAAGAAAGAAAAGAGCAGAGGAAAAAGAGAAAGCAGAGAAGAGTTGGAGAAGAAGAGAAGGAAGAAGAAGCTTGTGAAGGCTAGAGTGAATCTTTGTTTTCTTCTCCTATCACCGAAAGGTAATCCATAATCTCTACTTTCATATTTTCAAAACTCGATTTAAGTTTCATGTTTTATTCTCTGTGAAAACTGAGTTTTCATGTAATAGCATAAACATGGATGATATAAATATATAGGTGGGGATGTTCATGGTGAATTATATGGTTATTAATGATTTTCAGAAATCAAATTACTGTAGAAATATATTTTAACAAAAAATTCATGTTTATATGAGTTCATATGGAATTTCATGAGTTTATATATTATGGGTGATTTTACATTGAGAAATTGGTATATGTTAGTATGTTGTTTAGAAATTTTCTATGATACTACCTTGAATCATGAGAATAAAGCATGTGTTATAAGTTGAATTGCTTAAGAATTTGATTACAGTGACTTATTTTGGAAAATATACGAGTTTTCATGAA
This sequence comes from Panax stipuleanatus, assembly GCA_020205555.1. Lineage (NCBI taxonomy): Eukaryota > Viridiplantae > Streptophyta > Magnoliopsida > Apiales > Araliaceae > Panax > Panax stipuleanatus. Next base: position 99,622,579 of record CM035116.1, on the reverse strand, counting down.
AATGGCCAAATTAGATTTTTAAAACTTGTGATTATCATTGTTTAAATGGTTTTGTGTTGTGGAAGCATGTTATATATATGTATAATTGCATAGGTATGATTTACAATGTTTAAGTTACTATAAATATTCATTTGTTGGCTTGTATGGGTTAATCGGTGAAGCAGAGTAACGTGGCTGTCTGCGACTGGCCGAGCTGCTGCACCGACAGCAAGGCCAGGAGCAGCGCAGCAGCGCCGCTTGTCCTTCCCAGATCCTTACCCTGCGCAGCTGCGCCGGTGCCAAGGCCTTTGGCTGCGCAGCTGCGCCGTGCACAGTGCAGTGGCAGTGAGTTTTAGTCAAGTGTGCAGTGTGTTGTCATGTTTCCATTATAATATTGCTAAGATAATGAGCATGTATCTAGCTGCTATAACATGTGTTAACATGAAGTTGATAATTTAATAATTCGAGAAAAAGAAAGTTTTGAAAAAACTAATATGGTATTTAAATTATAAACTATAATTATTTAATTGTACAATAAGTTACTTAATTATAATTTTATTAATTATAATTAAGAGTAAATGTTTAATTTAAATTATAATTTTTTTGAAATTATAATGTATAGAATTTGATTTATTTTAATCAATTAGATGTTAATTTAAATTATAATTTATGTAATTATAATTTAATAAATGCATGTTTAATTATGGATTATAAATTGATAATTTCATGATTAATTATAATTTGTGTAATTAAATGCATGATGTGGTTTAATTGATTATAATTATTATAATTTATTATAATTATAATTTAAGTAATTATAATTTGATTAAGTGTTTGAATTATAATTGTTTAATTATAATTTAGTTAAATACATAATTGATTTAATTAACTATGTGATAGTTGATTATTATTAGTAGAGTGAGTTAACCATGAGGGTTAACCACTTATGTGAATTAGTTACGTGTTAACTAATTTAGGTTATTGTGATTGAATATATATGTGTAGGAAGTATTAAACTACGTGAATTGTGTTAAGTAGCTTGCGCTTGAGGCAAGTTTTCTAAACCCTAAACTCGTTAATTTTATGCAAGTCTTCTAAACCCTAAACTCGTTAATTTTATGCAAGTCTTCTAAACCCTAAACTCATTAATTTTATGCAAGTCTTCTAAACCCTAAACTCGTTAATTTTATACAAGTCTTCTAAACCCTAACCTTGTATAATTTCTTGAGTTCATATATTCTTGTTAAGAATGTCATTTTCATTTCTGTATTGGACAATTATTTATTTAATTGAAATGATCTTAGCTTATTGTTCAAGTAAGATCCAATTATTATTTTAATTGCTTTAAATTTACTTCTAAAGCATATGTTAATTCATAATTCTTTTATTTATGAATTATTGGAAGTTGATTCAACTAATCCTTAGTTGATGAACGTGAATTCTAAATTACCCGTGTAAGCTTATCCAAACCAAACTTTCTTTGGTGCGGACTTGAATTCAAATTACTGAGTTGAACAATCCTATTTACTAGGGGAGGTTACTACGCATAGCGTTAAGATGTTTGTGCACAATACATAGTACGAAGGGCTGATCCCCCTAAGTACGAGTTAAGGTCCATAGTCTTATTGACTGTTAAAGGTTTAAATAGAAATATTTATAACCTAGGACAAGAGTTCAAAGGTCTTATGACACTTAGATAAATTCTATATTCGAATTTTAATGTTGATAGAGAATTATTATTTAATTTTTTATTGTTGAATTAAGCTAAGTTATTCAAATTCTTTTTAAAGAATTCCTTTCATGTATATATTATTGTTAAACTCCAGTGAGCTGTGGTTTGCTCACTCTTGCATTAAATAACAATTTTAGTTAAGGTTGATAACGCTGATGCTCTGTCTACGAGTAAGGGCAAGGGAAAGCAAAGCTAGTGAAGGCTTATTTTTATTTAATTGAGAATGATTGTAATAATTGAATGTTATGTTTTATTTCCGCACTTTATTATATTCATTTCAAGGTTAGAGTAACCCTGGGATTGATATGGAGAAGGTTGTAACCCTTGTTTTAAGGAAGATTTTATTAATAGTTGAATAAAGGTTGTAATTTATTTTAAGATATATTGGGTAGATGTTTGTTATAGTTAGAAAGTGAACACCAAATCATGTGGAAACGAAGTACCCGGATTTGGGGGTGTCACAGGTTGGTATCAAAGCTGTAGGTTATGAAACCTTAGGTGGGGAAAAACCTTAGGTAGTAGCCTTATGGTAAGATCGAAAAGATAGTGATGCTAGGTGAAGATAATAAACTACCTTATGTGCCTATGTGTTTACATTATAGTATTCGAAGAGTGACGATTCGTTATCACGTAATAATGAACTTTAAAATTCTTTTGTCAGGATGTCGAACGTGGGAGAACCTAGTCAGGCTAGAGAGGATGTACCTCAGGTGCTTAGAGAGGAAGAGCCCCGTGCCATACATATTGTCTAGGAGCAGCTGGTTAGGAGAGAGCCATCTCCAGTGATCACCGTAGCTGGTCGGGAGCGTGAGCTGACACCTATTCCAAAGGATGAGAACGAGGACGAGTCTGAAGAGGAGGAAGAGGAGGAAGAGGATCCCGAAGAGGAATTCCCACCTCACTCTACTAGTGCTGAGATGTACGAGGCAGTCTACGATAGCAATGTGGAACTTCATGGATGAATAGGAGATCTCGAGGAGACTATTCAGCAGCGTAATGAGACTATCGAAGAGATGGATAGTGCACTAGGAGATGCACAGTGGAACCTGATACATATGGAGGTCGAAAGAGATGCTGCTCATTTTGAATTGGCAAAGCTGAAGCAAGACATCCAGGAGGAGTCGAGGAAGCGTGCCAGAGCTGAGGAGTCAAGTTTGAGGGCTAATCAACAAAATATGCTTTTCATACAGCGATAGAGAGAGCTCAGGACCGTATTTTCTACTACCCAGCTCAGTTCCAAGGTTTATCGTGGTATGTGGTGGACCGAAGAACGGCATTTCGGGTAATGGAAGAGGAACGTAGAGAGGCTGTGTGACGTATTAATATGCCTAGGCAGTGGCAGTAGCAGTGGCAGTAGTGACAATAGTAGAGCTTTTATTTATGTATTGCTTTTTGTATTAAATAATGTAAATTCCATAATTTGAGATAAGAATGGGATGAGTTAATAATATAATCCTGCAACTTTTTCATTTCAGGAAGGATGATGTAAATGGCAGAAATACTATCTGATTGATGTTTTTAAACTACGACTAATGAATAAAAGAAGTCTATTGACGTGCTTGGTGTTCTATGTGAACTAAATTATCTAGAACGTTCAAGTATGAATTTGGATACTTAATAGTTGGATAAAAAGGGTCTAATAATAATATTTTCTTAACAGAAAATGCCTCCTAGAAGAAGAGTAACACGTCAAAATCCCGAGGGTTCGACGAACAACAACAATAACGAGGGAACGAATTCCAATTCGGTTCAGTAGTTGGTGAATCTGTTGACAGGAGCTCTTGCGAATCAGCCACAGGTGCAGGGTACTACTTTCAAGGAATTCAAGGCAGTAGGACCGCCTGAGTTCAAAGGATCGACTAACCCTATCGAAGCTCAAATATGGGTTATGGAAATGGAGAAGGTATTTGACATGGCTAGGGTAGGAGAAGACCAAAAGACAATGTTCACGGCTTTCATGTTGAAGTTGGATGCTAGCTTTTGGTGGCAGGCTAACAAGACTCGAGAGGGAGAGGGAGTCATCACGTGGGAACGTTTTAAGGAAATGTTCTACGAGATGTATTTTCCAGTGAGTTCGCAGGACCAGATGGAGGTCCAGTTCCTAGAACTTAGGCAAGGAGGGATGACGGTGTCTGAGTATGCCGCTAAGTTTAACGAGTTGGCCAAGTTCGCTACATACCAGGTCAGCACTGACGCTAGGAAAGCGAGAAGGTTTGAGCGGGGACTAAAGCCCTGGCTCTACAGCAAGGTTTCCATATTCCAGCTGAATACCTTTGCAGCCGTGCTGGAGAAGGCCATACTTGCTGAGGGAGGAAGCGAAGCGGTGACGAAGTTCAACCAAGATAAGAAAAAGAAGAATGAGGTAGAAACCAAGTGTGGGGGTAGCAGCACTGTGAACCAGAAGAGGAAGTGGTTTGATAATACCTCTGCTTGGAGTCAGCAAGGAAGCCAACAGAAGAGGAAGTTCGAAGCATGTGCTACATGCGGTAAGAATCACACTGGCGTGTGCATGAAGGGGAAGCGGGTGTGCTTCAACTGTGGTCAGGAAGGCCACATCGCGCCTAATTGCCTAAAATTGAAGAAGGGAGCTTGCTTTACATGTGGATCCAAAAATCACATGGCTCGCAACTGCCCGAAGAAGCTGACGGCAGGGTCAACAGGGAGCGGAGGGAATGGAAGCGGCAGTACCGTTACTATCGCTGCATCATTGCAAGCTGTTCGACCCACTGCACGGACATTCAATATGACGGTACAGGATGCTGTGCAATCAAAAGATATGGTGTCAGGTATTATTTCGGTCAATAGTATAAATGCATATGTATTATTTGATTCGGGTGGTACTTGCTCATTCATATTTGATGATTTTGCTAGAACCCTAGACTTACCTGTAGAGGAGTTAATTTACCTTTTGAACATAGAGATTGCGAATAGGGAGGTTATTATTGTTAGGAGCGTTTAAAAGAACTGTAGATTGGACATTAAGGGTCAGGAGCTTAGAGTAGATTTGATTCCGATAAAACTTGGGGAATTCGACGTCATACTAGGTATGGATTGGTTGTTCAACTATGGGGCGATAATCGACTGTCAGAAGAAGTCGGTAAATCTTACGACTCCGTCGAAGTTGGTGTTCTATGGTAGCAAATCGCCTAGGCAAGCGAGTTGTCTGACGGTTATGCAAGCCAAAAAACTTCTGACGCAAGGCTGTGTAGGATATCTAGCCTACATAGTAGATTGGCGTAAGGAAAGCCCGAAGGTGGAGGAGATATCGGTAGTTAAGGAGTTTGTGGACGTTTTTCCAAGCGATTTGCCAGGACTTTCGCCAGATAGGGAGACAGAGTTCGTGATCGATCTAGCGCCAGGAACTGCTCCGTACCGAATGGCTCCAGTCGAGATGAAGGAACTGATGGTTCAACTACAAGAACTGCTAGACAAGAAGTATATTCAACCGAGCGTTTCGCCGTGGGGAGCGCCTGTCTTATTCGTAATGAAAAAGGATGGGTCGATGCGTCTTTACATTGATTATAGAGAGTTGAATAAAGTTACAATCAAGAATAGGTACCCTTTGCCTAGGATCGATAACTTGTTTGATCAACTGAAGAGTGCGAAATACTTCTCAAAAATCGATTTGAGAAGCGGGTATCATCAATTGAAGGTGAGGAAGGAAGATATACCGAAAACGGCTTTTAGAACTCGGTATGGTCATTACGAGTTCTTGGTGATGTCATTTGGTCTCACGAATGCCCCAGCTGCATTTATGGACTAAATGAACAGGGTGTTCAAGCCATTTCTGGACAAGTTCGTGGTAGTGTTCATAGATGACATCCTGGTTTATTCCAAGACCGAGGAGGAGCATGCTGAACACTTACGACTAACCTTAGAAGCACTGAGACTAGAGAAGCTTTACGCTAAATTCTCGAAATGCGAATTTTGGTTGGAACGTGTGCAATTCCTTGGCCACGTGATCGACAAGGATGGTATTTCGGTAGATCCGTCGAAAGTTGATGCCGTAATTAGTTGGGAACAGCAGAAGACACCGTCTAAAGTGAGAAGTTTCTTAGGATTGGCTGGTTATTACCGAAGATTTATTCAAGACTTTTCTAGAATCGCAACTCCGTTGACGAATTTGACTGGTAAAATAGTTAAGTTTGTTTGGACGGAGAAGTGTGAGGAGAGTTTTCAAGAGCTGAAGAAGAGGTTGAGTACTGCGCCTGTATTGTCTTTACCGGATAGTTCGGGGAATTTCGTAGTATATAGCGATGCCTCACATAAAGGATTAGGCTGTGTATTGATGCAGAGCGGCAAAGTCTATTGCCTATGCGTCACGTCAGCTGAAGGATTACGAGAAGGGGTATCCGACCCATGACCTAGAATTGGCGGCAGTAGTGTTTGCCCTAAAGATTTGGAGGCACTACTTATATGGAGAAAAGTATGAAATATACACAGATCACAAGAGTCTGAAGTATATATTTACCCAGAAGGATTTGAACATGCGCCAAAGAAGGTGGTTGGAACTGATTAAAGACTACGATTGTGAGATACTTTACCATCCGGGTAAAGCTAACGTTGTTGCCGACGCATTGAGCAGAAAAGGTCGGGAGAAGCTGAACGTATTAACCGATCCGGATCAATTAATAGAACAGATGGCTAGATTGGAGTTGGAAGTGAAGTTTTCGAAAGAATCGGATGAGATGTTGTTTCAAGTAACCACTGGTTCTACTTTAATAGACAAAGTGAAAGAAGCACAACTTCATGATGAAGAATGTGAAACGATTCGGATGAGGTTAACTGATGGCGAAGAGTTCAAGTTCAAGGTCGATAATGAAGGACTGTTATGATTTGAAGGTAGAATCTAGGTACCGCCAGTACCAGAGGTCAAAGAGGAGATTTTGAGCGAAGCTCATAGTTCTAGATATTCTATTCACCCAGGGAGTACGAAGATGTACCAGGATCTCATGCATCATTTCTGGTGGTCGAATATGAAGAGGGACGTGGCTGAATGCGATGCAAAATGCTTAACGTGTAAGAAAGTCAAAGCAGAACACCAGAGACCAAGTGGTTTGCTGCAACCGTTAGAAATTCCAGAGTGGAAGTGGGAGCACATCACGATGGATTTTGTGGTAGGACTTCCAACGACTCAGAAGGGATATGATGCGATATGGGTTATAGTGGATCGACTGACAAAGTCATCCCACTTTCTGCCGATCAGGGTCAAGTACAACTTGGATAAACTAGCGAACCTCTACGTGAAGGAAATTATTTCTCGACATGGTGTTCCGGTGTCGATTGTGTCCGACAGAGATCCACGTTTCACGTCTAATTTCTGGAAGCGATTGCAAGAATGTATGGGAACGCAATTGCGAATGAGTACAGCGTATCATCCTCAGACTGATGGACAGAGCGAAAGAACGATTCAAACGCATGAGGATATGCTGAGAGCTTGTGTGATGGACTTTAAAGGAAGCTGGGAGGATCATCTACCATTGGTGGAGTTCGCCTACAACAATAGTCATCATGAGTATTGGCATGCCGCCTTACGAAGCGTTATACGGTAGAAAATGCAGAACTCCTTTGTGCTGGGATGAAGTCGGTGAACGTCAATTGTTGGGACCAGAATTGGTACAACAAACTGCCGAAATTGTGAAGCTGATCAGAACGAGATTAGTTGCTACTCAAGACAAACAGAAGAAGTATGCCGATTTACATCGACAGAACCGAGAATTCTTACCAGGAAGTTTCGTGTTCCTGAAAGTATCTCACTAGAAGGGGAAAATTCGATTCGGTAAGAAGGGAAGTTGAATCCCCGATTCATTGGACCTTTTGAGATACTATGAAAGGTGGGCGAGGTTGCTTACGAGATTGCATTACCTCCGGAGCTCGAGAATATACATAATGTCTTTCATATTTCTGTATTAAGACCTTACAAGCACGATTATAAACAAGTAATAGAATATGAACCTTTGCTATTTGATAAAGACTTATCATATGAAGAAGTGCCTGTTCAAATAGTTGATAGAAAGGAACAAGTACTTAGGAATAAAATGATACCTTCTGTTAACGTAATCTGGAGGAACCACAGTGCTGAAGAAGCTACGTGGGAACTCGAAGATGTTATGATGAAGTCTTATCCGCATTTATTTGCTTAGTTATGTGTAACCCCTTATATACTGATTATGGGGACATAATCCTTTTAAGAAGGGAAGATTGTAACGATTGAGATTTTATAATTAATTTTAATAGTTAGATAAATAAATATTTTATGTGATTTATTTATTGAGTTAAATAAATAAATTATGTGATTTATGGAGTGATTTAATTAAATGTTATATACTAATTAAATGAATGTGTAATATTTATTTAATTAATATTAATGTTATATTATAGTTCTAATTTAATTGAGATAATTGAATTAGACGAATTATGTGATGAATGTTACATGGATTATAATTAGCGAGTAATTATAATTATGTGGCAATTTTATGTGATTAATTGATGTTAGATTTTAATTGATTAAATTAGATGATTGATATTTAATTAATTAAAATGTGACATTAAAGTATGTATTAAATAATTTGTTAAAATAAAAGAAAAAGGATTTTAAATGAGTTTAAATAAACAAGGCTTTGCATTTGTTTTAAATCTATTCTACCAAACATGGTCTTAGTAATAATAACCTGTTTTTTTAAAATAATGTTATTTTGGCCAAACAAAGCCTTAAGGCTTTTTGAATTTTGAAACTTATGTAACTGCTAAATTAATTAGGCTAATTAGTATTAGTTAGTACGCGTATTATATTATATTACGTTAGTTCTATACTACGTTAGATTAATCCTAAGTCTAAACTAAGAGCAAAGAAGAAAGAAAAGAGCAGAGGAAAAAGAGAAAACAGAGAAAAGTTGGAGAAGAAGAGAAGGAAGAAGAAGCTTGTGAAGGCTAGAGTGAATCTTTATTTTCTTCTCCTATCACAGAAAGGTAATCCATAATCTCTACTTTCATATTTTCAAAACACGATTTAAGTTTCATGTTTTATTCTCTGTGAAAACTGAGTTTTCATGTAATAGCGTAAACATGGATGATATAAATATATAGGTGGTGTTGTTCATGGTGAATTATATGGTTATCAATGATTTTCAGAAATCAAATTACTGTAGAAATATATTTTAACAAAAAATTCATGTTTATATGAGTTCATATGGAATTTCATGAGTTTATATATTATGGGTGATTTTACATTGAGAAATTGGTATATGTTAGTATGTTGTTTAGAAATTTTCTATGATACTACCTTGAATCATGAGAATAAAGCATGTGTTATAAGTTGAATTGCTTAAGAATTTGATTACAGTGACTTATTTTGGAAAATATACGAGTTTTCATGAAAATGGCCAAATTAGATTTTTAAGACTTGTGATTATCATTGTTTAAATGGTTTTGTGTTGTGGAAGCATGTTATATATATGTATAATTGCATAGGTATGATTTACAATGTTTAAGTTACTGTAAATATCTATTTGTTGGCTTGTATGGGTTAATCGGTGAAGTAGAGTAACGTGGCTGTCTGCGTCTGGCCGAGTTGCTCCGCCGGCAGCAAGGCTAGGAGCAGCGCAGCTGCGCCGTGCACAGTGCAGTGGCAGTGAGTTTTAGTCAAGTGTGCAGTGTGTTGTTATGTTTCCATTACATTATTGCTAAGATAATGAGCATGTATCTAGCTGCTATAACATGTGTTAACATGAAGTTGATAATTTCATAATTCGAGAAAAAGAAAGTTTTGAAAAAACTAATACGGTATTTAAATTATAAACTATAATTGTTTAATTGTACAATAAGTTACTTAATTATAATTTTATTAATTATAATTAAGAGTAAATGTTTAATTTAAATTATAATTTTTGTGAAATTATAATGTATAGAATTTGATTTACTTTAATCAATTAGATGTTAATTTAAATTATAATTTATGTAATTATAATTTAATAAATGCATGTTTAATTATGGATTATAAATTGATAATTTCATGATTAATTATAATTTGTGTAATTAAATGCATGATGTGGTTTAATTGATTATAATTATTATAATTTTTTATAATTATAATTTAAGTAATTATAATTTGATTAAGTGTTTGAATTATAATTTAGTTAAATACATAATTGATTTAATTAACTATGTGATAGTTGATTATTATTAGTAGAGTGAGTTAACCATGAGGGTGAACCACTTATGTGAATTAGTTACGTGTTAACTAATTTAGGTTATTGTGATTGAATATATATGTGTAGGAAGTATTAAAGTACGTGAATTGTGTTAAGTAGCTTGCGCTTGAGGCAAGTCTTCTAAACTCTAAACTCGTTAATTTTATGCAAGTCTTCTAAATCCTAAACTCGTTAATTTTATGCAAGTCTTCTAAACCCTAAACTCGTTAATTTTATGCAAGTTTTCTAAACCCTAACCTTGTATAATTTCTTGAGTTCATATATTCTTGTTAAGAATGTCCTTTTCATTTCTGTATTGAACAATTGTTTATTTAATTGAAATGATCTTAGCTTATTGTTCAAGTAAGATCCAGTTATTATTTTAATTGCTTTAAATTTACTTCTAAAGCATATGTTAATTCATAATTCTTTTATTTATGAATTATTGGAAGTTGATTCAACTAATCCTTAGTTGATGAACGTGAATTCTAAATTACCCTTGTAAGCTTATCCAAACCAAACTTTCTTTGGTGCAGACTTGAATTCAAATTACTGAGTTGAACAACCATATTTACTAGGGGAGGTTACTACGCATAGCGTTAAGATGTTTGTGCACAATACATAGGTTCGAAGGGCTGATCCCCCTAAGTACGAGTTAAGGTCCATAGTCTTATTGACTGTTAAAGGTTTAAATAGAAATATTTATAACCTAGGACAAGAGTTCAAAGGTCTTATGACACTCAGATAAATTCTATATTCGAATTTTAATGTTGATAGAGAATTATTATTCAATTCTTTATTGTTGAAGTAAGCTAAGTTATTCAGATTCTTTTTAAAGAATTCCTTTCATGTATATATTATTGTTAAACTCCAGTGAGCTGTGGTTTGCTCACTCTTACGTTAAATAACAATTTCAGTTAAGGTTGATAACGCTGATGCTCTGTCTACGAGTAAGGGCAAGGGAAAGCAAAGCAAGTGAAGACTTGTTTTTATTTAATTGAGAATGATTGTAATAATTGAATGTTATGTTCTATTTCCGCACTTTATTATATTCATTTCAAGGTTAGAGTAACCCTGGATTGATATGGAGAAGATTATAACCCTTGTTTTAAGGGAGATTTTATTAATAGTTGAATAAAGTTTGTAATTTATTTTAAGATATATTGGGAAGATGTTTATTATAGTTAGAAAGTGAACAGCAAATCATGTGGAAACGAAGTACCCGGATTTGGGGGTGTCACAATGGTTTAACCCTCTTGCCGGGTTAGTAACAGGGATGAAAAATTTTGAGTGTCTACAGTGAATTTAACTATAATCTTTGGTGTTACAGGTAAAGATAGGTGGTGAAAGTTCTCTGTGTCTTGAGTACATTGAAGAACTGTTGATTGGTGTTACATGAATAAAATATCGATGATGGACTTTTAATTTGGGGAAGATAGTAGACATTATGTTCTACTTGAGTCTTCTAATGGATTGCTTGTTCTGGTGCAACTATGGTTGAAAACTTTTATCATCTACCATATGTTCTAAATATCTAATTTATTACTGATGAAGGCTATTGATAATTTAATTATCTTAATTCATGATATAATTTACTGGGCTATTCGTCCTCACCCTTTTGCTTCAAAATTCCTTTCAAGTAATAAGAGTGTAGCTGGGATAAGCGGAGATAATAGGAGAATAGAGTGATGGTCTATAACTGTTAAAGTTTCCCATAAAACAGTATTGAAATAATTGTATTGAGGACTTAAAATGGGTGTGTCGTATTTTATACGTCACTTAATAATTGATTTTGGTGAACAACAATAGGGTGATAAGAACCCGGCTTTGGAAAGGTGTGTTGCCACTATCATATAAGATGTCTAACCACATACAAATTCGTGTTATCATAAAACATGGTTGTGCGCATCCACTTGCTGATTATATCTATGAGCACTACCTATATCATCTTGGAGTATGGTTGGAATATAATGCTCAGTTTGAGACAATGGAGATAATTATATGGCAAGAGGATACCCACCATTGGAATGAACAGGATAGTAATTTTCTCGTTCTTCTTTGGGGTCTAGTGGGTTAACCAAGGTTAATTCTCAAGTCTTATGATATCTATTATAACTTAGATGCATGGCCTCCCATGTACGAAGGTTTTCTTGAGCATTTTTACAAGATTTTAATTCCTAAAATAGTTATTGACTGTACATTTATATAACGTATCATTGATAAGGAGTAGGAGTGTTGTTATTTGTATTGAAAGTCACAGTTTATGTGTGGTTGTATTGTGCACGACAGAGTAATAGTTGTATATAAAAAGTTTGTATTTGAATTTTGTAGTGTGTATTTTGGCGACTCAAAATGGGTTGTGTGGTCCTATTTTAGGGTAGTCACAGTTTGTATCAAAGCTTAGGGATATGATCTCTGGCGGAGATCTGAGATTAGAACTAGGAGGGGGGAGACGAGTAATATCTTTCGCTAGTGTGTGACTTACTGATAAGTGCATAATATTCATGATTTTTGATTCCTTTATGTTTGGTTTTATTACATGTTTTCTGTTGTAAATGGAATTATTATGTTGTTTATTGATTTCAGGATAAAATAGAGCTTAAGTGACAAAACGGGACGATTCAGAGCTGATTAGAAGCAAAAAGGAAAACTGCGCCCCAGCGAATTGGGCGGGAAAATCTTGGAAATCTTGGAAATCTTAGATTTTTGGAAAGTTTCTAAAAGCAGATTTTGACAGCTTTCTATATGGAATTGGAATGATATTTCTATTAGATTTAGGATATCTTTAGACTGAGATTTATTTCTAAATTGGATTCAATTTCTTTATGGAAATTAGAGCTTTGTAATTCCTTTTAGGATTTGAATTTCTAGTTCTCATAGGATTTAAGACTTTGTCTAGCACTATAAATAGACTAGTAATTGCCCGTGCCTGAAGGCACGACGTAACGAAAAATTAGATTAAAATTCAAAAAATACTACATTATCTAAAGACTCTTTGCAACCTAAAATAACTTACAATCAAACATAACAATTATCATAATTCACAATACTACCACAATAATTAATACATACTCAATCATCAACACATATCCAACCACCAAAACATCAAGCTAGTCCCTACTAATTTCAAGAAATTTCGGCAAAATTTCCTTTAAAAATAGATATCTAGAAAAATCTAAATCTGTCTACAAAACTTACAATAATCAATACATATCTAAACCACCAAAACAATCATCGTTCCATACCCAGAATCTTCATAACCATGTATAATTAGTTAACTTTAAAAAAGACGGAACACAAAAAATACACACATGCAAAAATTAATACATACTCAATCATCAACACATACAATCACCAAACATCAAGCTAGTCGCTATTAATTTATAGAAATTTTGACATAGTTATCTTTAATAATAGATATCTAGAAAAATCTAAACCTGTGTACAAAACTTACAATCATCAATACATACCCAAACCACCAAAACAACCATCATTCCATACCCAAAATCATCATAACCATGTATAATTAGTTAACTTTACAAAAGATGAAACAAAAAAATTACACATGCATAAAATAGAGAAATTAACAGCTTTATATTCTTTACACATTACACTAAGTATCCTTCAATGTATACCTGAAAATATTTGAAATATAAAAATTATCAAAATATGTGAGTCAAAATAAAACAATAAATCCGAAACATAAGACCCCTTACTTTACCCTGAATTATCTAAAAAACAAATGAGCACACATTGTATGTTAGGGGGGGAGGAAAAGTGGCAAAACATATAAAAAAGAAACAAACTTTGTTTAATATCACAAATTCTCCTAAATTTGTACATTAATGTCAAAAAAGGACCAAAAGTACACAATCCATGTACCAACATGAACTCAAATCTAACAATTTCAAATTAAGTAATGAGTATCAATCTAATTTCATAATGTCTAAATGATACTTTAATATAATTATAATAAAGTGAGAAGAATATCACTAAAATAATTAATGTCAATCCAAGATGAACTTTTCCAAAAAAAATAAGTTAGAAAGATCTATCTATTTTCATCTTGGACTTCCCAAAGCATAATGTATTAGGTACATAAGATCTTAGAATAGCCCAACCAAATGACAAAACCACAAATTCTTTAGATTGCTTACCCCCCAGGTTTTTTAAGCTGGCAGTAACATCCTCTAGCTGCTGCTGAGGGGTGGTCCTCAATTCTTGGAATTCCTAGTTTAATCAGATCAATAATATTAATGCAAAGACAAATGAAAATTCAAAGCATAATAGAAACAATCAGGCTGCAACTCACTAATCGAAGTTGATCCACTTCAACATTTAGTGACTACTTAAGTTTTGAAAGCTCCTACACAAAGAAATAAATATGATGTTGGGCGGAACAAATGCATTCCGATCAACAATTTGGATATTACATTGAATGTGTAAATTACATTGGATATTCCAGTGCAAAATACTGGTAGTAGGAGAAACTAATTTCATCTTAATCAGCTCCAGTACCTTGTGCTTTCTTTGATATTGAGGAAAAAATAACAATACTACTACCCTATTTTTATCCTTGCCTATAGAATAAAAGGTTTATCTTACTCGTATGTCTAAAGATTGCCCCAATTCCACCCAAAATCCTCAAGTCATTTATTAAAAAGAAGTTGTACTACTATTTATACTTTTCCAAAAATAAATCATTTATGTTGTAAATATGTCAATATATGCATATATTTTACTTTTGTGGATATATGCAAGTTAAAGCATACATTATCACGTCATTTTTTGAAATAGCCACGGTAATTATAAAATTTCAGTAAATTCTCCATTCCTACAAATTATATCTATTTCTTAATACCAACTTTGTTGTTATGCCAATGAACTAATAATATGATTCTAAGGGAATTCTAATAAATTTTGACTGCAAGAGTAATATTAAGTCAACACCCAATAATATTTAAAATCAATTAACTGTACAATATGAATACAACTAAGCATAAGAAACAACACATTCTATAACAAAACTAATTATCCAAATATCTCGTTTGATAATATAATAGTAGTTTCATATTTTAGCATAGCTATATTCAGCAGGATACATTAATGACCATAGTATGTTTTTTAGTATATAACAACCAATGTGATATATAAAATAAAAATGGATACTCATAAATAAAACTTACATCACAGTAAATCTTTACTTGAGTATCTAGCTTTGACCTCCAACTTTGCAAATCTTAGGGGTCAAATTAATTAAATAAAATTCTGTTAGTAGCTGATACACACAGTTTATCTGACACGACAGTAATACATACATTATTGTTGTGTAAGTTGTGTGGTTATTGTGGTAACTTGAGAAGATTATTTTTATTATAGATATGCCTATATCACAATTTAATATCAATTCAAGGGCATTCTGTCTTGCTACTGTTATCCTATTTTGTAACATTTTTTTTGTTTGTAAATTTTTGGGTAAAGTATTTTTTGTTCTTCCATAAACTAATAATTTGCAATTCATGATGAGTAATAGTAATTATAAGTTACTGGTATTTGCATGAACATGTAAATGGTTGGAGTGCGTAAAGCAAAAAATGGGAAATTCTTGGTGTCCTGCTTTGCAGAGTTGGTCAATTGTTCTGGTTTTGAGAGTTTAGACAATAAGAGAATAGTATATAAAGGCAATAAGGTTGGTTAGTATATAAAGTTTTCTCACCCTATTCAATAGTATATAAAGGCAATAAGGTTGGTTAGCTTTGGTTGCCAATCTTATTTGGAGATTGAGCTCACTTCAATCTCCATTAAATGTGCACTAAAACAGTAACCATGGTTAAAACAGGTGTTTTGTTATTATCTATGCAAGCGTGTTTAATCGAGATATGATACGTTAATAATCCAAAATATATATATATATAAAAAATAATTTGACAAATCATTGCATACAGAGATTATTGAAGAGAGTCAATGATCACCATGTACTTGAGAACTAAGGCAACCTAGAGGACTCAAAGAACAAATTTAAATTTTCATGCACAAAATGTTGCATGATATTAAGGCAGTCAAAAAAAAAATCTAAATTTCAGTTATTTCGAGAATTCAGGCTTATGACACATAAGTACATAGCAGAGGAAAAGAAAGATAATTTTGGAATCCTGGAAAGACAAATCTTACTTAAAACAAACCAAAAGTATTTTAATTTAATTCATCTTCTTGTGATTAGACAGAGCATAAAGAAAAAATATATTTCAAGAAACAGAAAAGAGGGTGTTTGCCTGCAACATCTTGGTTATCATACGTACCCCGGTGTATAGTACCATATGTGCCCAGAGCTATGAGATATCTTATATCCAACTTAGATAAATCAATCTCCCAAACTTCCTTAGGGCTTAGGCCCTTGGGGCTCTACGTTTCTTGACCAAACCCGACTCAGGTGCTTCTCCAGCTGAACATCCAAGCTTTTGAGATCAATTTTATCAGCCCTGAAAAACATATCTTTGTTACAAAGACTCCCCGGACTCTTTCCCAATATATTTGTTTTGCTTAAACTTCTCGCGCCCTTCAACTTCAAGCCCCCCTCTTGGTTTTCTGACATCTCAGTTTTTGGAATCTCATTCATTTCCTCACTTGTTTTCAAATCCAATTTGAAGGTACAAACAGAAGAATCAGTAATCCTAATACCAATATTACCTCAATTTCCAAATGATATCGTAAACGAAAAAGGATACTAGACACCAAAATCTGCAAAATCTGAACTCTTTGTAATTCTAAAATATTTGAACATCAAACATTTCTTCCCTCATTATATATGTCCAGCTCTGAATCAAGCCACACAGATGAACCACATTTCAAACTTAGGTTTAGGATTAGCCATCACCCACGGGAAAACTGTACAAATAACATGGAAAAACCCAAATTGCAATATAATAATTTTAAAAATACCACGGCATGGGTAGGAGTAACCAAAACGCATACCCCTTTGCCCGCCATTGTTAATACTCCCACAGTATTCTCTGGATTAGACTGTATAACACAACAAATATATTACAACCAATTTCACATTAAATACACACCCCATAAGAAACCCAAATACCCAACTTAAATCTTTACAACAAATAAAACAAAACCAATACTTTTGCCTATAGTCAATAGTATACAGATATAAATAGGTTCACCTGGGTTTTGGCTCCACAGATTAGATTAACGGCGTCGGCCTGAGCTTTGGTTATAATATCCGTTACGTATCCATTCGGAATTATTTATGCAGATCATTATCGCCTGATATATAACACAACACAAAACATAGAAAAGGATTAGTATAAGTATGAATGAATGGTAACAACCTCGAGCACCATGGTTGGAGATTGAAGAAGAATGAACAGGAATCCCTAACAGATTTAATACACAAAATTGCTCAAAATTAAAAATTAGTGTAAACAAATTCACAAAAAGAACATAAAACAGAAAGAGATGAAAAATAGATGGAGTCTATATATATTTACATATAAGTAGATAACACGTATTTTAATGGAGAAGGAGAGAGAAAGATATAGGAGCGTTACACAGATGGGGGGAGGGGGTTTATAACTTATAAGTACAGGAGGGAGAACTGCAGGAGGGGTATAGTGTAGGGGTGAATTTAATTTGGGCGGGATTTTTTTTTTGTGAGATAAAATATGGCTTGCTTCTACTTAACTTAATATAGGACATTTAAAAATGTAACTACTTGCTCCATCACATATTACCAGTCCCGTCTTTCGTTTTAGGGATCAGAAAGTCAGAATCTGTTTTTAATACTCATTTTCATGCACCTCCCCTATAAATGGATCTTTAAGGTACTTTGAAGACTGGTGATATAAAAGGCTATTTAAATTTCCAAATTACCCTTTATAAGACCCCAACCCGAAGTTCTTTTTACTCAATTGAAAATGGTAACTAAGGTTAGGTATTGGGGAATCAAAAAGTCAGAAAGGTATAAACTTGGGAAGGTGGAAGTAATATTTTAAAAATGGATCTAGAACTTTGATCATATCAAAGTTAAACATTTCCTATACAATCTTAATAGTAGGCATCTATAAAACAATGAGAAAAATTAAATCCTAAAACAAACCAATTAAAACAAATCTTTTAAAACTATATTAAACCTATAAAAGTGCCTATAAATCATCAATAAAAATAGATACCCAGAAATAAAACGTACATCACATTACATCTTTACTTGAGTATCTAGCTTTGACCTCCAACTTTGCAAATCCTAAGGGTCAAAATCATTAAAATAAGACTATGTTAGAAATACATGAGAATGAGGAAATTAAAAAAAATAGTAAGAATGCCTGATCCAAAACCATTAATAAGGCTTAGTCAAAATGTTAAAGAGTCAAAAATATATCCTGCAACCTGAGACAAATTATTACACAAAAGATAGTATTAAATCAAATTCTACCACTCTTTAAATAATAACCCCAAATTGTTTCATCTTAAATTCACTTTACCTTAGATGCAACCTACATGAAATTTCCAAATCACATGTTTTCCCTTCCTCCAGTAGAGTTTTACAACAAAATATATGATCCAGGTTTTAATTCAATCACATGTTTTCCCTTCCCTTCCTCCAAATCAATTTTATGTTGTTTTCTTTGATTCGAGTTTTCTAGAAAACATAGTAAACAATTTGGATAACATATCCTCTTTCTATTTTTAGGTTATAACTGAAAACAGTTATTTTGAAAATGATAGTCAATACCCATTTTCAGAAAGCAGAAACAATATCCATAACCAGACCTCTAGTATTTTCCTTTTTATGAGATCCAATTAAAAGTGAAGAACCTCAGAAGTTATAATCCAATAACCAAACTACACAAAAAATCTAACTAAATAATCCAAACAGACAACTTAAGGTAAGAATCAAGTGTCATCATTTGAACCTTAGCCACTTAGCAAGAGTCTGTTTCAAATAAAAATTAAGCATTTAACACAATATAGGTCTCCGCATTTGATAAGGCATAAGCTTCGCCAAAAATGTCAAACAAATTAAAACTATTTACACTGAAAATAGGAAAGGTCATGTTACAAAGATTACAGAGACCAAATATAAATTTAGAAACCATATAATTGAAGTCCTTCTTTGGAGTCTTAATTCAAGACTGTATATGAGACCTTGCCTTAAGAACAACCAAGTATTTGGGTTCCAATTTACCAAAAAGGTAACACTACCCAAAAAACTAATATTGAAATGCCTACGACAGAAACCAACTACCTCCTGCACTAATTAAATTATTGACATCCACACAATATTGATTATGGTAAATACAATAGTCATACTAAAATATTATTATTAAAGATAGAGAATGGAATCATCAAAGTTAAATGCATTGTCATACACCTAACCAAATGAATATTATGTGATTTTTTTTAGAAGTAAGACATCAAGTGTATCACAATGATAGATTAAATTTCAGTTTTATAATTTCTATTTCATTGGCATATTCTAAATTTTAAATATAGCCTCAATATATTAAAATTTAATGGGAAATTAAAAGAGGTTAGCCTATTTACCACATCAATATCACACATGACCACTTTATCAATTGATTTGTGCTTGAGTGCTTCTCTTGCAGCAGACCCTTCACCACCTCCCATTATGAACACACTCTTTGGGCTGCAAATGGAAATGTAATATAATTGTCCCATTATGAACACAGCTACATAATTATGATTTATGAGGAAGGAAACTCAAAAATTAAGAAACAACAAATATTACAAGCATGTACGCATAACGATGTGGTAACGATGTGGTAATACATTAAGAAACAACAAATATTATTGTGGTGCTAGTTTTCTCCACAGTACCCAAAACTAAGGGAAGGGTTTGCCTTTTCATGTTCAATTGTTCTTTCCTTAATAATACAATGAAGAAATTAGATAATTGAAAAATAACTCAGTTCTCCAACCTGGAGAAACAGGTCAATCCATAGAATGGACATCCAATTGGCAACTTTGACATCCAAAAGAATGCCTACATATTGGAAAAGATAAATTTAATAAAAGCAATAACCCAAAATTCTTTTGAAATATAACATCCAAAATTGAGATAACTATCCAAATTGTGTAAAATGAGACATGGGGGGAACATACCATCACCGCGGTTGTTGGTGCATGCAAGCTTGAAATTGATATAGCCAGCACCTCCAAGTCTCTTCTTATACATATCAACTAACTCCTCATTGCCAACCCAAAACTCCTTCATTAATAAATATAAATAAACATGTTAGTAATGTCATGGTTTCATTGATAGCCTCCTCCTAAAATCCCTTTTTCGCATTCATAAATTTCATTCTAATACAACAGTGGGCATATGAAATCAAACAAACATAGAAAGTGAATAACAATAACAATTACAATACCTGGAGGCAGATAATGGAAGATCTTTCATACAACAACAAATCCAAAATCATGTGGTTACTGTTAATCCAGTTAGTCCTGTAATCGCTTTCTCTGCAACTCTGATCCTGCTCTTCCAAATATATTAATCCATATTAAAAAAAATGATCTTTTTCATTTTTTATATACTACAAATTTATAAAATAAATGACAAAATAAATTAAATAGAACCAAAACTAATAAGATATCTACAATTTCTAGTAAATCCAAGTCAGTGAAGGACACAAATCATGTAAATCCAATTCACAACGAAGTATACAAATCTTACAAATACAAACCCAAGTCACACAAGGACACCAGTAAATCCAAGTCAGTGAAGGGCACAAATCCTGTAAATCCAATTCACAACGAAGTATACAAATCTTACAAATACAAATCCCCTGTAAATACAATTAAAAAAGAAAGTATACCAATCTTACAAAAACAAATCTAAGTCACCTGCAATTCCAAACATGGTCAGAACATCTAAAATATAAATAACATGTATAAAAATATAATATCTAAACATGGTCAGAACAACTAAAATCCGTGTAAGCACACTCCAAAAAAAATACTTGCAAATAATATGAACCGGAGGTAGTACAATCAAAAGAGAAAAAAAAAAGTGGCTCTTCTAACTGAGAATGAAAACCTGAGTCTAAAGGCTGCACGCTGGATATCCTCAAAGGAATGTCGCTGAGAAGAAGCAAACGCTTTGATAGATCATTAAATGCCTTGAGCAAATGTCCAGCAAAAGATGTTGGATCTGAAACATCATTATATTATTTTTGTATCTTTGAATTTTTTTTAAAGGGAAAAAGTGATAAGAAATATATATTAAAATAAATAAATTACAGACAGCTAGCAATAAAGCAGTGTTACCTCCACGTCCAAGAGCCAAAGAGAAATCAAGTTGATCCACAACGTGCATGATCTTTTCTTTTGACAAGGAAAGATGCCTCATCAAAATATGCTCAGTAATCCATTTTACGATGAGATGTGATTCCCATGGGTTGCAATCCCAAACTAAGTAGCAAAAAAGCGGTGGAGTTGATCACCAAGATACAAATATAGCACAAAAGGAGGTTTTGACAATATAAAATCAACTCACCTGCACATTCAATAATACCATCAATATTTCGCAGCTCTGCTTTTTCTCCCCAAAAAGTTTTAAATTTTGTAGCCTATAGTGACCATGAATATGAATTAATACAGTGATCCTATGGCATACAGGTTTATACAAGAAAGTGTTATGGAAGACAAGTACCTCATCTTTATTCTCAGAACTGGGACACTTCATAACCTTTTTAAAAGCTTCCTCTAAGTTCAGTGAAATTCCGACAAATCCATCGTCTCTACATTTATCCAAGCAGCTTAGTGCTAAAGTAGCCTCGTCTTGGAGCTGTTATTTTGGGAAAATATTAGTACAATCTTCATGTGAATGAATTGCACTCAAGAAATAGAGTGAAGGACATCTAGATATCAATTTGTCATGTTTATCCTTTAACTTAAATCAAGTGTATATCAAAGAGAAATATTCTGGCAAATAGCAAGCAGAATCAATAATGGAAACACAAGCAGAATTTTCATCACAGCGGTGGCACCCAACTTTCCCTTGTTGAGTACATGGAGAAATAAATCCAATTACTCAGAAAATATCAGAACTCCTCAGAACAACTGCCTGCAAATAAATCCAATTACTCAGAAACGAAAAAGGAACAATACCATATTCTAGACGGAGAAAGGTACAAAGAGAACAAAAGAAGTGTGTCCCATAATACCACAAAGTCCACAAATGTTTATGGTAATTCTAATGTCAAGTATGGGTACATGTGGGCATATCAGCTAAACAGTAAATGCATACAAGGAAAACTTTGAGGTCACTGGTTGGAGTGCTAAACATTAAATGCATACAAGGAAAATTTCAAAAAAACTCATAACATACCTCTGATTTGTTGTGACTTTCCTGTTTATCAGTGCTTTGTTGAAGTTTCAATGCCAATTACATCTACAATTTAGTTTCTTGAAGCTCCTGACCTCCTATAGGCGCATCAGAGTTTCTTAATATAATTTCGACCGAGTAGAAGGTGTACATACTTGGTCCTTCAGAGAAAAATAAACGGAATAAAATAGGAAAAGTAACCAGATTAGAGAGGCAAAAATAGACTGCAACTCCAAAAACGTAAAAAATAATGGAAAATAAACAGGATGAAACTATGGTTCAAGAGAATTAATGGAGAATCGCATTTACCATTTGGACGAACAAAGTTTAACTTCGATTTGCATATCATTGCTTCTAGGGTTCTACCGGTTCGCCCAAATTGCCAAATCGCATCAATAATGGATCAGCTCCTCCCCTCCGATAAATTTCTTCTCTCTGTACTCTTGCGAGTTGCGATTCCCGATCTTTTCCCTATTCTTCATCCGGCTCTGTCGTCTCCGACTCTCCCTCTCTCGAACTCTCTAGGAAAAATTTTGCCTGTATGACTAATATGAACTCTCTCGGACGAAATCTTAGGTTGGTTGAAAGGGTATTTTCCAGTTTTGAGGTATGAGAGATTTGGGTTGGGTATGAGAGATAAGAGATTTAGGGGAGTTGAGAGGGATCGATTCTCAGCTCTGTGTGTGTAAGAACAGAGAAAGTGATAGAGGGTTTGAAATTTGAAAGGGGAATGAGAGAGAGCTGCTCACGTGGAATTGGATGTGACACTTATGTATTTTCTCTCTCTGCTCTGTTTTATATTATAGATGTAATAGTCAGGGTATTATTTATTTTATCATCTAATTCATTCTACAATCTACTACATTCTCTCATCTACACCATTGGAGTGCATAATTGAAGGCATGTCAGGTTACTTTTCTTTATTCAGTTCTAAGGGATGTTAAACCTTATTTATAATTAATGGTTAATTGATTATTCATTATTTATTCCTTCTCATATGAAATTCATTCTTGATAATCTGATTTAATTTCTAAATGCTATTTAGCTTAATTGATTTGATTTCTGCAGGATTGAATTAGTTAACGAATATCATATGCTAGATTAAGGAATAGTATTATGTGTAATTTATATTGTTCCTCATCACAAGTAGCAATTAGTAATACCTGATTGTGGATAAGCTTTTGAGTATTACTATGATTATTAGAAGATAAGTTAAATAATTTGAGCTTATGTGTTTGTTGCTTGGAATAATCTAATTCCCTAATTCTTAATGTTGTTGTTATATTAAATCTAGAGAGCTTGTTCTAGGTTTTATAATGGTTAGAATCTTATGAAGAGCTTGTTTCATTGAGTGATAATCTAAGGGGAGTTTCGGGTAGCAGAGCTTGTTATTACTTAGGGCTATTAATTTCATTGAAGGGTAAATAATGTTACACTTGATTAATCCATTGTTGTAAAAAGGTGATACTGAAATGAAGAACTGGAGCTTTTTTTTAATTGTTAATTCTTATTAGTTTATTCTTGTTAATTTAGTTAATAAATTCAAAATCCTCTTTTCATTAGAAATAATAGGATAAATATAAAATAAATCACTACCTGTGGGATCGATCCTTGCTTACTAATGTGCTAATTGTTTGAATTTACAAAATGAAAGTGAGGTTAATTTAGGAGTGTAAACGATAGCTCCCAAATTTTGGCGCCGTTGCCGAGGAGTGTTATTTGTTTCTGTTTATTCTTTGTTTTTGTTTATTTTTATTATTTTCTTTTCCTTTTTCTTTTTCTTTTATAACTCAATCCTCTCACTTTATTGACTTAAATTTTGATAAGGAGATAGAGAAAATTACAGACACAAAAGAAGCTCTTGTTCCATTACTTGAAGAGGAAGAGATGGCAGTGCCACACAATAGCAGAACTTTGAAAGAACTGGTTACTTCTGATCTGAATCAACCATCTTTTGTATTGAGTATCTTACTTTAGATGTTGCTTTCGAGTTTAACTCTGGACTAATTCGTCTTTTGCCTACTTTTCGTGGCCTTACAGGTAAAAATCCATATAAGCATCTAAAGGAGTTCCACGTGGTGTGTTCCACGATGAAAGCACAAGGAGTAACAGAGGAGCAGATCAAGCTTAGACTTTTTCCATTCTCCTTAGTAGATTTGGCTAAAGACTGGTTATACTATCTACCTTCAGGATCAATACCATCATGGACTGATATACAAAGGTTATTCTTGGAGAGGTATTTTACTGCATCAAGAGTTGCCGATTTAGGAAAGGAGATATGTGGAATTAGGCAGTTCAATGGAGAGAATCTCTATGAGTATTGGGAATGGTTCAAGAAGTTGTGTTCCAGCTGTCCAACTCACGGAATTGATGATCATCACTTGATCCAGTACTTCTATGAGGGGTTGCTACTAATGGATAGAAGCATGATTGATGCAGCAAGTGGTGGAGCACTGGTAGACAAAACTCCAGACGTTGTAAAGAACTTAATTACAACCATGGCAGCCAACTCACAGTAGTATGGTACTAGGATGACTCATACATCACAAAGGGTAAAGGAGGTGAGTACTTGTAATCTTGAGCAATATGTTTCTGAATTAATTGCAATAGTTCGACAAATGGCTGCAAGGAATACGCAAGGTTTTCAGCAAGCTCAAACTAAGAACCACACAGAAAACCAAGAAGTACCTGCTAATTTTGGGACATCTATGGAGGATATGCTAAAGGCATTCATGAACCAAACACAACAGTTCATGAATCAGACACAGCAGTTCCAGCAGGAGACAAAAACTTCTGTCCAAGATCTGAGGGACCAAGTTGGTCAGCTTGTAACCACAGTAGGGAGTTGGAATCTAAAGGCTCAGGGAGATTATTTTCTCAAACTGTTGAGAATGTAAGTGCAATAACATTGAGATGTGGTGTAGAGGATTGGTAGCAAGGAAAGTCGATGCTTTCAAACAAAACAAGTCAGATAAAAACAAGCAACAGGGCTGTACTCAAGTATAAATTTCCACTTCTTTCAGCTTATGAACCGATACTACCTTTTCTCCAAGTTCTAAGAAGGAATTGGAAAGTTGGAAAAAATTCAGAGTTATATACAGAGTTGATGAAAAATTTCTAGAAAAAATGGCGATTAGGGAACAAGAACTTAAAGATGATGAGGAGTTCACTAGTGGACCAGTTGGAAGTGCTTGAGGCTACTACTGAATTTGAAGAAGAAATCAGGTATTCAAAGTTTGAAAAGAATGAATAAGAGGAAGAGGAGAAACACTTTGATAAGTTATGCAGATCTTTACAAAGAGGTTATAGATGGTACATCGGTGCAAACAACAAAAACACTACATGATACATACCATGAAACCTTAACTATGGAATTGGATGAGGCACATGTCCAGTTCAACATATATGAAGTTAAAAGGTATTTTGGTAATATTAATTCTTTTTTTCTACTGATGTTGTTGACTCTATAGTGCAGGAATCTCTTGAGCAAATATACAAGGAGGATTTGAGGGCTGGAATGGAGCAAAATTAGGATCTAAAGGATGTCCCAAATTAATTTAAACCATTACCAATCCACTTGAAGTTCACAACTCCGATTATATAGAATAAGAAGGATGATGTCAAGCCAATGACAATAAACAAGGGCAGCTGCTTGGGAAAGAACCTAAAATATTAGATTTGATTTTTCTATCCCTTTACTTTTTAGTTTTTTTTTAGTTACGTGTAGTTTCTTTCTTCTTTGCATGATTTTATTACATTGGGGACAATATAAGGTTTGAGTGTGGGGGGGAAGATTTAGGTTTTTATTTTATTTAGTGATATTGATCCGATTTTGATAAGAAATTTAAAAAATTGATGCATTTTGAAAATTTTTGAAAAATTTGGGTTCTATGATTCTATTTGCCTTTGTGTTCGAAGGTTAAAGTCAAAAATTAAAAATCAATGCTAAATTTCAAAATCTGTTTGATGCTTAATTGGTTAATGATTAAGGAAAACTAAGCCATGATCCATAGTAATTGATTTGAATTGAATTTGTATCGCATGAGTACTTGAACATGTGATATATTCTCATTTGGCTTAGTTATCTGTGGAGTTGTCTATGTGTAGTAATCTCATGCTTTAGAACTATTGAACTGCTTATGCTTTTTGCAGGACCATGTGAAAAAAAGATCAAAAAAGTTGAAAATTAAAAAAAATGTTGAAAAAGAGAAAAAGAAGCAAAAGAGAAATCATGTGGTGGGTTGAGATAGATCGTAAAATGTACTCTCCCATAAACACGTGCGAATAAGTGAGATGGAGCATAAAATGCACTCACTTACAAAAGAAAGATTGAGGAAGGTGAAATAGAGCATAAAATGCATTCACCGGAAACAAATAGGAAAATGAAAGGGTTCTGGTAAAAAAAATGAAGCAGGAAAAGTATGTTTTGAGTTTTTGAGTGGTGTGCACGATTTTTGCTCCATGGTAACTAAGTGGAGTAAGTGTGTGGATCATAGAACAGTGCTTATGTTGATACAATTTGACTTAATGAAATTCATTGGTGAAGTGGCAAGGTGGATATCTTGAGTTGATTAATAAAGCACTGATTATGTTTTTGTGGGTTTAATGTTAATAATCATGATTTGATCTTGAAATCTTTTAACATGATGGTTGAGTATAGTTATTCTGGAAATCAAACTTTTGGTTTACACGAGGACGTGTGAAAGACTAAGTGTGGGGGAATTTGATAAGTGCATAATATTCATGATTTTTGATTCCTCTATGTTTAGTTTTATTGCATGTTTTGTGTTGTAAATGGACTTATTATGTTGTTTATTGATTTCAGGATAAAATAGAGGTTAAGCGACGAAACGAGACGATTCGGAGCTGATTAGAAGCAAAAAGGAAAACTTTGCCCCAGCAAATTGGGCCGAAAAATCTTGGAAATCTTAGATTTTTGGAAAGTTTCTAAAGGCAGCTTTTGACAGCTTTCTACATGGAATTGGATTGATATGTCTATTAGATTTAGGATATCTTTACACTGAGATTTATTTCTAAATTTGATTCTATTTCTTTATGGAAACTAGAGTTTTGTAATTCCTTTTAGGATTTGGATTTCTAGTTCTCATAAGACTTAGGACTTTGTCTAGCACTATAAATAAATGTAATAGTCAGGGTATTATTGATTCAATCATCTAATTCATTCTATAATCTACTATATTCTCTAATCTACACCAATGGAGTGCCGACTTGGAAGCATGTCAGGCTAGTTTTCTTTATTAAGTTCTAAGGGATGCTAAACCTTATTTATAATTAATGGTTAATTGATTAATCATTATTTACACCAATGGAGTGCCGACTTGGAAGCATGTCAGGCTAGTTTTCTTTATTAAGTTCTAAGGGATGCTAAACCTTATTTATAATTAATGGTTAATTGATTAATCATTATTTATTCCTTCTTATATGAAATTCATTCTTGATAATCTAATTTAATTTTTGAATGTTATTTGGCTTAATTGATTTAATTTCTGCAGGATTGAATTAATTAACGAATATCATATGCTAGATTAAGGAATAGTATTACGTGTAATTGATATTGTTCCAATCACAAGTGGCAATTAGTAATACCTGATTGTGGACAAGGTTATGAGTATTACTATAATTATTAGAAGACAAGTTAAACAATCTTAGCTTATGTGTTTGTTGCTTGGAATAGTCTAATTCCCTAATTCTTAATGCTTTTATTATATTAAATCTAGAGTGCTTGTTCTAGGTTGTATAATGGTTAGAATCTTATGAAGAGCTTATTTAATTGAGTGATAATCTAAGGGGAGTTTCGAGTAACATAACTTTTTGTTACCTGGGTCTATTAATTTCATTGAAGGGTAAATAATGTTACACTTGATTAATCCATTGTTGTAAAAAGGTTATACTGAACTAAAGAACTGAAGCTTTTTATTAATTGTTAATTCTTATTAGTTTATTCTTGTTAATTTAGTTAATCAATTCAAAATCTCCTTTTCATTAGAAATCATAGGATAAATATAAAATAAATCACTCTCTGTGAGATTAATCCTTGCTTACTACTTTAGTAATTGTTTGAATTTGTAAAGTGAAAGTGAGGTTAATTTAGGAGTGTAAACGACAGCTCCCAAATTTTGGCGCCGT
Organism: Panax stipuleanatus; assembly: GCA_020205555.1. Lineage (NCBI taxonomy): Eukaryota > Viridiplantae > Streptophyta > Magnoliopsida > Apiales > Araliaceae > Panax > Panax stipuleanatus. The sequence continues at coordinate 99,594,174 of CM035116.1, read as the reverse complement.
TAACGGGGAGTGTTATATGTTTTTGTTATTTCTTTATTTTCGTTTATTTTAATTATTTTCTTTTCTTTTCTTTTAGTTTTATGACTCAATCCTCTCACTTTATTGACTTATATTTTGACCAAGAGATAGAGAAAACTGCAGATACAAAAGAAGCTCTTTTTTCATTACTTGAAGAGGAAGAGATGGCGGTACCACACAATAACAGAACTTTGAAAGAAATGCCTACTCTTAATCTGAATCAACCATCTTTTTGTATTGAGTATCCTACTTTAGATGATGCTTTTGAACTTAACTCTAGACTAATTCAGTCTTTTGCCTACTTTTTGTGGTCTTACAAGTGAAAATCTATATAAGCATCTAAAGGAGTTCCACGTGGTGTGTTCCACGATGAAAGCACAAGGAGTGACAGAGGAGCAGATCAAGCTTAAACCTTTTCCATTCTCCTTAGCAAATTTAGCTAAAGACTGGTTATACTATCTTCCTTCAGGATCAATACGATCATAGACTGATATGCAAAGGTTATTCTTGGAGAGGTATTTTCCTGCATCAAAAGTTGCCGATATAGGAAAGGAGATATGTGGAATCAGGCAATTCAAAGGAGAGAATCTCTATGAGTATTGGGAAAGGTTCAAGAAGTTGTGTTCCAGCTGTCCACCTCATGGAATTGATGATCATCACTATCCAATACTTCTATGAGGGGTTGCTACCAAAGGATAGAAGCATGATTGATGTAACAAGCGGAGGAGCACTGGTAGACAAAACTCAAGACGCTGTAAAGAACTTAATTACAACCATGGCAGTCAACTCACAGTAGTATGGTACTAGAATAACTCATATATCATAAGTGTAAAGGAGGTGAGCACTTGTAATCTTGAGCAACATGTTTCTGAATTAACTGCTATAGTTTGATAAATGGTTGCAAGGAATACACAAGGTTTTCAGCAAGCTCAACCTCAGTAGCATATAGAAAACCAAGAAGTACCTGCGCCAATTATGGGACATCTATGAAGGATATGTTCAAGGCATTCATGAACCAAATACAACAGTTCATGAATTAAACACATCAGTTCCAGCTGGAGACAAAAACTTATGTTCAAGATTTGAGGGACCAAGTTGGTCAGCTTACAACCACAGTAGGGAGGTTGGAATCTCAAGGCTCAGGGAGGTCATTTTCTCAAACTGTTGAGAATGTAAGTGCAATAACATTGAGATCTGATGCAGAGGATTGGTAGCAAGGAAAGTCAATGCTTTCAAAATAAAACAAGTAAGACAATAGTGAAACAAGCAGCAATGTTGTACTCAAGCATAAATTTTCACCTCTTTTAGCTTATGAACCGATACTACCTTTTCTCCAAGTTCTAAGAAGGAATTGGAAAGTTGGAAAAAAATCAGAGTTATATACAGAGTCGTATGAAAAATTTCTGGAAGAAATGGCGAATTAGGAACAAGAACTTAAAGATGATGAAGAGTTCACTAGTGAAAACCAGTTAGAAGTGCTTGAGGCTACTACTGAATTTAAAGAAGAAATCAGGTATTCAAAGTTTGAAAAGGATTAACAAGAGGAAGAGGAGAACAATTTGATAAGTTATGAAGATATTTAAAAAGAGGATATCAATGATACATCGGTGCAAACAACAAAAACACTAAATAATACATACCATGAGACCTTAACTATGGAATTGGATGAGACACATGTCCAGTTCAACATATATGAAGTTAAAAGGTATCTTGGTAATATTAATTCTATTTTTTCTACTGATGTTGTTGACTCTATAGTGCAGGAATCTCTTGAGCAAATGTACAAGGAAGATTTGAGGTCTGGAATAGAGGAAAATCAGGATCTAAAGGTTGTCCCTAATGAAATGAAACCGTTACCAATCCACTTAAATTTCACAATTCCGATTACATAGAATGAGAAGGATGATGTCAAGTTAATGACAATAAACAAGGGCAGCTGCTTGGGAGGGGACCCAAAATCTCAGATTTAATTTTTTTTATTTCTTTACTTTTTAGTTTTTTTTAGTTACATGTAGTTTCTTTCTTCTTTGCATGATTTTCTTATAATGGGGACAATATAAGGTTTGAGTGTGGGGGGTAAAGATTTAGGTTTTTAATTTATTTAGGGAAATTGGTTCGATTTTGATAAGAAATTTAAAAAACTAATGCCTTTTGAAAATTTTGAAAATTTTGGGTTCCATGATTCTATTTGCCTTTGTGTTCGAAGGTTAAAGTTAAAAATTGAAAATCATAGTTAAATTTCAAAATCTGTTTGATGCTTAATTGGTTAAGGATTGAGGAAAACTACGCCATGATCCATAGTAATTGATTTGAATTGAATTTGTGTCACATGAGTACTTGAACATGTTGTTAGTTCCCAGAGGCACAATAGTTATATATAAGGGGGGTTGAATAGATATTTTAAAACTTTTCTCTTTTTAAAATACTTATCAAGTATGTTAATAAATTAACCACAGTGGAATATATGATTTGTTTGTTCCCTTAAGATAAACCAAGTTTATAGGTGATAAGCAGTTATAGCAGTTATGATAGATATAGTAGTTATAGCAAATATATCAGACACAATGATTTTAAGTGGTTCAGAGCACTCAAGGCTCTTAGTCCACTCTTCTATTCCACGAGTAGGAAATCCATTATGGATATCTTTATAATCTTTGAATCACTTAGATTCCATTAAGACCAGCAGTCTTGGAACTTCTTAGTTCACTTAGAACTCTTCAAGTCTAGCAGACTTGAAATACACTTAATTGAGAGTTGAGTTCTTGGGTTGTGCTACTCAGTTGCTGTGAAGCATAAGTTCGAAAGAACTGAGTAGCTGTGCAAGCTTTTTTTTTATATCTTATAGTTTGGACGTTGAGTGTTCTTGACCTTTTTTGTTTTTTCTTGCTTTTTTATCCTAATCTATATCTGATTTTCTTATGAAGGAGCCTTTAAAATATTTTTCGTTAAAGGCATCTGTTGTAGCATTAAATGCTTCAGACATTTTTGAGCACTGATTTTGACTTCCTGGAAATCTGTTGTTCTGCCGTCTGGCTCAGTGACACAGCAGACTACTTTCTCACCTAACACCTGAAAAGTTGTTTTTAGCAGGCATGCAGTCCTTTCCTTAGCTTCTTATATACGCTTCTTTGATACATACTAAGGATGAATGTTGGATCATTGGGACTCCCAAAATGTCAATGTCTATAAGTCATTCCTCATTTGTTATACTTCCTCTTTCATCAGATAGATGAAGCTTGATGCTTCTGATGCTGACTAGAGAGACACCACGATCATTATCTTTGTACCATGATCGTTGTGTCTTGTCATACTCATACTTGATTCAGCCTTGATGGTTTACGATTTCTCTTAAGCTCTGATAGACTACGATCTTTACTTGCTTATTTTGCAGATTCCACATTTTCGAGAGCTGACTATGATTCTTGACTTGGCTCGGCAGGCACTCGAATTATCTCCACGATTCTGAGTGTGGCTTTCAAGACAGACTACGATCTGAAGAAACTTCTTCGATACTCCATGATTCTGTCTTGGCTTCTACAAACTTCTGGCTGGCTCGACAGACTATGAATCTGTTGAGGCTTAACAATTACATCTCAAAATAGATCAACCTAACAATTTTGATCTTTCTTCTATACATTCATTTACAGAATGATAAACAATAAGCACAGAACAACCTAACAATTTTGATCTGCCAACTAAGTCCTTGTACATATATTCTTTGAAGGACTTTACATATAAGCAAATTTATTTACTTTCAACATCAAATTTGAATATGCAATTCCCAACAATCTCCCCCTATTTGATGTTGACATAACCAAGGAGATTTGCATCATATCATCAATTTCTAAATGCAGGATGCTAGAAAGTAAATATGACTTAGTGTTTCAGTGAGCAACTGAAAACTTTAGAGAATAAGCATGAATTTATTGATGTTGTGAAACAGATATTACAATTTAGCATAGTTACATTAATATGAAACAAATTTCAACTTATCTCTATCTTCTCCTCCTCTTGCTATTTGGAGGATTATCATGCTCTACAGCTCTCCTTTCATGCTGGCTTCATCTCTCCATGCAATATCTTCCAGCTCACTTTGACTTAGCCTTTCTCCATGATCATGTCTGTTCATAAAGGTAGCATCTCCAATAGGCATGTTAAAGCCAATATTGGTTATTCCTTGTGGGCTGAGAGATGGGCCTTGACTCCTTATAGGTTCCACCATGATGATTGGTTGGCGCTGCTGCTGTTCAATTCGTGGAGTCTGATAGCGAGGCTGCCTTGAATAACTCCTTGATGATTATGCAAGTTATTTTCCTTTGCCTCTGCCTTTGCCTTTCTCCCCTTCCTCTTTATTCTCCCCCTTTTTGTCAACATCCAACTTTTGAATATCTTTTGACAGACGATTGACTCCTTGCACCAGCTCATGCATTTGAGAACGATTTTGAGCAATATCACTGCGATTTTCTTCAATCAAGGCCTCGGTATTTCTTCTCTATTATTGCAATATAGCCATGGCATCTGCAGTATGTTTAGTTTGAGTCATAGAATACTCTTGGAATTCGCGTAGGGTGAGACACAACTCTTGGATCTGATCAGCCATAATATCATTTTGGGATTCTTGAGTTTTCTGGAGAATTAGCACAGCTTCCTTATGCTTGTTGGAAGCTTGAAAGTGAATAGCATCCCTTTAACTGAGACTGTCACTCATCTCCCGTATAATCTCCTTCAGTTTCTTTGAGAGCTCAGTCGCCAAGTTTCCCGATAAGGTTTTGACAGAGTCGATTATATGGTTGAATCGTTGATGAAGTGCCAGTGAGTGAGCTTCAAGGTTTTCCTCTGTCTCTAGGGCCATCTGGCTTGTCAAATCAGCAAGCTCCTTTTTGGTGGGAAGTAGAGAAAGATGATCAAAAATTTTCTGAACATCAGGAGGAGAGGCCGTAGTGTGCTCCATTGGCCTTGACATGCTTGTGAGAGCAAGTGCCATATCAAAATATTCATTGTTGGAGGATGAGGGAATATCTGACTGTGTGAGAGGTGTTTGGGTTTGGTGTATGGGAGAGGAGTTTGGCTCAGGTTGGGGTGACTCGAAGAGCGTGAATCTTTGATCGACAATTTGGCTCGGTGGCTCCATGGTCGTGGTGTCGTGTAGTTGGTCGATGATTATTGATCGCTGTTCGACAACCAGAGGGTCACTAGCAGTTGGCTCGACTATAATGGAAAGTTAGTTATTTGGTTCATTTGTTACATAGTTTTGGGACTCTGTAACTGGAAACTGGTTTAGTGGGTGAAGTACCACTTCCAACCATCTTGGCAGTTCATAAAACTGGTTGAAGTTTGATGGAGGGCAGTGGTTAATAATGAAAGAGATGGGAATGGATTATACCTCACTCTTAGTCTCTGAAGAAGAATGATTGGTGATCAGCTTCTGAGCAAAATTGAGGTTACCTGGGAATCCACGAGCTAGCACTGAAATTACTGGATAAGCTTTGTAAGTACAAAATATGTGATCCCAGGAGTTGAGAGTCAGGGCTCTGTGATAGGACATCATTGGCAAGTAGGAGAACAACTGATTGTAGTTGGCTCTCCTATATCCATTCCAGCCTACTACGATAATCTCAACTTCTTCATCCTCTTCTTTTTCTCTGTCTTCATCGTCTTCATTAAGAATTTCAACCACATCCATCATCACCTTATCTCCCCTTTTTTCTTCAGCCTTCTCCACCTCCATAGCTTCAACAAATTCCATTTCCATAGCTTCAGAGACTATAATTTCTTGAGGGGTTGAGGGGGCCTCATGAGTATCTTCTGGTAGCTCCTCCTTAGCTGTAGCATTCTCTGGCTCAGGGATTTTGAGAAACTCCCCCAAAATATGAGCTGTATTTTCCTCCATTTCTTCTGAAATCTCCTCCTCATCATGAACGATAGCTTGATCAGATATAGTAGAGGTTACTGCACTATTGAGGTTGGCTATCACATTAGCAATGATCCTGGTCTCATCTAAGGACTCATTGTGAGCATCAGATACTTGAGGCTCAGGTCTTTTTTCAGCCTGCTCAGTAGCAATTCTCCTTTCTTCTTCCTTCAAGGCTTTTTCATTGACAAGAATGTATTTCTTGACAAGATTCTTCTTTGTTCTCTTGGGCTTAGCCACAGCCTCAACTCTTTCTTCAGCTTCAGCTTATTTTGGCTAAGAGACAGTTGTAGCATCCTTCTCAGGAATGATGGTAAGTCTAGACTCCACGATTGGTAAGGACTCCACAATCATAGTGAGTGAAGACTTCTTTGATCGATGGCTACGCTTCTACTTCTGAGGTTCAAAGCTTCCTTCATCCTTATCCACATTATTATCCTTCTTCTTCTTCTCCTTCTCCTTCAGAACCTTTTCTGGTGATTCGGTCACTTCTAGGGTGAGTTTCCTTTGAGTGAAGATACCTTAAATCTCTTTGCCAGAACCTCTTTGGGGCTCATCAGTGGTTGAGCCTTGAGGCTTTTCTGTCATTTGAACACCTTCATTCAATTTCCTCTTACCCTTACTCTTTCTGAGCAAAGTAGTGGGTTCCTCTTGATTGGCTTCTTCTTCTTCCTCAGCTTCTTCCTCAGCTCCTTTCACAACTGACATATTTTCTTGCAGAACTAGTTTCTTCATTTCACCAGTCCTTCCACTAGACTCAGACATCATCTTCACATTTTCTGCACGGATTCTCTTCCAATTTTAAAATAGCTACTAGGTCATCTTTCTGTTGGGGTTGATGGATTCTCCTTCCTTGTCTCCAATTTTGTCTCCAAAAGAAGATTCGAGAATAATGCTGATGAATCTTCTATAGAGCATTTTGCCAGAGTTTTTCGCCTTTTTTGAGCTGAGCATCCACTTCTCAATCCATTTCATTAGTAGAGCTCCATAATTGATTTGGGACTTGAAGCAGATAGCTGTCATAATCTTCAGTTGGTTTTCATTCATAGAGTCGTGACTAGAGCTCTTGCAGCATATACATTTCCCAACAATATCAGCCAGAAACTAGTATTTCTGGGGAAATTCTTTCTTCTTGTAGCCCTTGATGCCTTGAACCTTCTTGTGGTGCATCCTCTTTAGACCTTCATGAAAGTCAATGTGGCCCAGAGATGGATGACCCTTTTGTTTAAACCCTAGGGCCAGGTTTATATCTTTAGCTCTGAGCCGAATTTGCACGCCCTTGACCTTTGTAGTGATGACGTCATTTTCGAAGACCCCATTGCAGTAGAACTCTTTCACCAGGTTTGGGTAAATCCTTGTGCTGGTGCTCAGAGCTTCTTTGAGACCAGTTTTCTTTAAAAGGGACATAATTTTGTGAAATTGTAGGCCAGCTGTCTTGAATTCGTCGAAGCATAGCTGGTAACCAGTTACAACATTGGAAGCAGCCATTGATTTTGTTGATTATCAAGTGACGAACAAATTTAGCTTATCTTTCTGAAACTTAGGGTTTCTTTTGAGAGAGAGAGAAAGTGAGAGACATGAACTTTTGAAATTCAAAGGTGAACTGACAAAAGACATTTCAAAATGTATTTGTTACTTTCCTCCTCATAATCTGCAGAGTGGGGCACATGTCGAGTTCTTCAGTGCTCCACAATTTTAAGTTGTGTGAAAAGTATTGATCTGCCCTTAGCTCCCCCTGAGCTTGTGTATTCTTCTGGATGACTACGATTGTCGACGACTACTCCACGATTATTGAGTTCATTGCTAAAACTGCTCCACGACCGTTGTCTCTACGGTTTCTTGTGATGATGCATCCTGAATTAGAATCCCTTCAAGGTTAAGGTTGCTAAAGAAGGGCTAACCTCTTAGTCTAAAAATAAGGGTCAAGTTTGTCCCTGAGGCGCTTATCAGAAGGGTTGCTTAGCCTTGGAAGAAATGCTATCATCATAGTGGGCTTCTCTGCCATATTGAGACTACTCCACGATCCTGGTTTCTCTTAGTCATCTCCACGATTTTGACGTAGCCTTTTTATCTGCATAGTCAGCACAAACTAGAGCATAGAATTTATGGTTGTAGATTTAACATACCTAACTCACTTATTAGTTTATTAAATCTGGATTCATCTAAGGGTTTTGTAAAGACATCAGCAAGTTGATTTTCAGTAGGGATGTATTGTAAAGATATAGTTCCATTTTGAACATGATCCATAATAAAATGATATCTTCTTTCTATATGCTTTGTCCTAGAATGCATGACAGGATTATGTGTTATTTCTATGACACTTGTGTTATCACAGTGAACAGGTATAGACTTGAAATCAAACCCATAGTCTGCTAGCTGGTTTTTCATCCATAGGATTTGAGCACAACAGCTGCCTGTAGCAATGTATTCAACTTCTATTGTTGAAGTTGATACTGAATTTTGCTTCTTGCAAAACTAGGACACAAGTCTGTTTCCTAGCAGTTGACAAGTGCCACTGGTACTTTTTCTATCAATTTTGCAGCCTGCAAAGTCAGCATCTGAATATCTTGTCAGTTTAATGGAGGACTCCTTGGGATACCAAAGTCCCAAGTGAGGTGTGCCTTTAAGATACCTGAAAATTCTTTTTACAACAGTTAAGTGTGATTCCTTAGAATTAGCTTGAAATCTAGCACATATACATATAGCAAACATGATATCTAGTCTAATGGCTGTTAAGTACAGAAGAGAGCCTATCATACCTCTGTATTGAGTAATGTCAATACATTTACCTTTCTCATCTTTATCAAGCTTAGCTGGTAGAGTAATTGGTGTTTTCATGGGAGAGGCTGATTATATTCCATATTTCTTAAGTAAGTCTTTAATGTACTTGGCTTGGTTAATGAAGATACCTTCATCAGTCTGCTTCACTTACAGTCTAAGGTAGAAATTCAGCTCACCCATCATGCTCATTTCGAACTTGCTCTGCATAAGCTTGGCAAATCTCTTGCACAGATTTTCAACATAGAACCAAAGATAATATCATCTACATATATTTGAACAAGTAAAACTTTACCTTTGTGCTTCCTATGAAATAGTGTGGTATCTACTTTACCTCTAATGAATCCTTTTTCAATAAGAAAGTTAGTCAGTGTTTCATGCCATGCTCCAGGTGCTTGCTTAAGTCCATATAAGGCTTTGTCTAGTCTATAGACATAATTAGAGAGAGTTGGACTGATGAAACCTAGAGGTTGCTCCACATATACTTCTTCTTGAAGTTCACCATTCAAAAATGCACTCTTGACATCCATCTGGAAGACTTTAAACATCATATGGGCAGCAAAGGCAAGGAATATCCTGATAGCCTCTAGTCTGGCAACTGGTGTGAAGGTCTCATCGTAGTCAATGCCTTCTTCTTGAGAATAGCCTTTGGCTACTAGTCTTGCCTTGTTCCTTGTGATCACCCCATCTTCCTCCATTTTGTTTCTGAAGACCCATTTGGTGCCAATGACTGGTGATACCTTGGTCTAAAAACTAATCCCCAGACTTTGCTTCTGTCAAACTAATTCAGCTCCTCTTGCATGGCTTCTATCCAACTCGAATCTTCCATTGAATCTTCTATCTTCTTGGGTTCCATTTGGGATAGAAAGCTCAGATAGAAACACTTATTCTGGGTGGCAGATCTTGTCTTGATTCTTGCATTTGGATCTCCAATAATCAGGTCTTGAGTGTGATCTCTTTCCCATCTGTTACCTGTTGGAACATTAGTTCTGGTGCCTTCTTGTCTGAATTCTTCAAGATCAACTTCTGTCTCTTGTTGTATAAGTTCGTCGTCTGGTGTAGCTCTCTCAACGATCTCTTCTTTAGGCTTGACGATTCCATCTTCTTGGACTGTGATCATGGTGTTGGGATTAACCACCTCATTCATGGTGTCTAGATCGTCGATCGTAGTGCCTTGTGGTACGGACTTGTCTGAGTCTGTTTCATCAAAGATGATGTGAATCGAGACTTCAACACTTAGCGTCTTTTTGTTGAACACTCTATAGGCCTTGCTGTCTGTGGCATATCCAAGAAAGATTCCTTCGTCTGACTTGGGTTGGAACTTGGTCAGATATTATTTTCCATTATTGAGAATGTAGCATGCACAGCCGAACACATGGAAATAACTGACGTTGGGCTTTCTTCTTCTCCATTTCTCGTAGGGAGCCTTCTTCAGTGTAGAGTGAACAAGAGACCTGTTCTGAGTAAAGCACGTATTGTTGATGGCTTCTGCCCAAAAGTATTCAGGCAGATGAGTTGCTGTTAGTAAAGTTCTTCCTGCTTCGATCAATGTTCTGTTCTTTCTTTCAACTACACCGTTTTGTTGTGGAGTTTGTGGAGCTGAGAAGTTATGACTGATGTCGTTGTCTGCACAGAACTGATCCATCTCAGAAAAGTCGAACTCTCTTCCAGAATCACTTCTTATAGCCTTAATCTTTTCCCCTTTTTCTTTCATCACCAGTTTGAACATCTTGATCAGTTGGGTGTTTGTTTCATCTTTAAAATTTAGAAAGAACACCCATGTGAATCTGGTGTAGTCATCCACTATGACCAGTGAGTATCTCTTTCCTCCAAGGCTTACAGTCGGAATTGACCCGAAAAGATCTATGTGAAGTAACTGTAGGGGCTTATCAATTGAGTTGACTACTTTGCCTTTAAATGAGCTCCTTTTTTGCTTTCCAAGCTGACATGCGTTGTATAACCTTTCTTTGACGAAGCTGAGCTTGGGTAGGCCTGCTACTAGATCTTTGGAGGCCATTTTTGATATACTTTTGAAGTTGAGATGAGACAACCTTCTATGCTATATCCAGCTCATTTCTACAAAGGCTTTAGCAAGAAAGCAGATTGTATCATCAGAACTCAGTTGAGAAAGATTGATAATGTCGATGTTTCCTTTTCTTGTTCCGGTCATCTTTATAGAAGAGGTCTTCAGATCTCTGACTTGACACTGATTGTTGAGGAAAGTGACTTGATGACCCTTATCGCAGAGTTGGCTGATGCTCAGAAGATTATGCTTTAGTCCTTCCACATAGGCTACTTTGCTGAAGGACACTACTCCATTCCTAGCTGAGTCATATCCTCTTGTCTTGCCAGAGTTGTTGTCTCCAAAGATGACTGTTGGATCCTTCTTCTCTGTGAAGTTAGATAGGAAGGCTTTGTTCTCGGTCATGTGCCTTGAGCATCCACTGTCCATATACCATGTTGTGATCGTGGAGCTCGGTTCTTGCAGTAAGGTTAAGCTTTCATTTTGGCACCCAGACTTGCATGGGTTGTGACGAACGAGATTTTGTAATATAATTTGACTATTTATTGAATTAAATAAATATTTTTTGATGATTTAATTATTGAATTAAATAATTAATTGCTGAATTTATGGTAGATTAATTTAATTATATGTGTTACATTGATTAAATTAATGTTGAGAATTTTGTTGTGCAAAGCATGTATTTAATTGAGCTTATTTGATTAAATGAATAATTTAATAAGCATAACATTATTCTAATTAATTTAATAATTAATTAAAGATTTAATGATTTGACATAATTAATAAATGAGGATTTTAATTATGTGATAATGTGATTTTATGTGGAGTTATGATATTTTATTTAATTGATTTAAATAAGATTATTTGACTAATTAAAAGTGTGACATTAAACTATATTATAAAGCATGTAATTAAAATAAAGAAAAGGGAAGAATAAAGACCTAACCAAACAAGGCTTTAGTGGGGGTTGGGGCCAGTTAACCCATTATGGGATTAACTGACGACCCATGACATTATCAATTATATAATATATACGTATATCTTATATTCACATTCATATTTTATATCATATATGTGAGAGAAGCTTAGAATACTCAACGAGAATTTGAGAGGAAATTGAGAAGAAGAGTTATAGATTCTAGATTTCATATCATCATCAAAAACATTTCAAGGGGTAATCTCTTCAACCCAAACCTTCAATTCACATTCTTATATTTTTATGAAAAACTGTTCAAGTCCTCTTTGATTGAAGAGATTGATAATTGATGAGTATATGATTATATATATGTTAGTATATGTATATTGTATGGTTTATATCATGTATTCATATGCTAGAGTAACCAATTTCATATAGACATGCCATAATCAGAGTTTTCCATTAACGACTATTTTGAGTTCTTTGTAAAATAATTATTTTGTGATCAATGCATGAATTGATAATTTATGTGTATATAAATGTTAAGATATAATCATTACATGTTTTCTAACATCTATATATGTTTTCAAACCATCAATTTCATGTAATTATGTTTTAATTGAGTTTTTCAAAAGTTATAGAGTATAAAAGTTGTATATATAGCCCTTATGGCCCTTACGAACAATTTTATGCCATGAATTCTTTGTTTAACTTAAATTTGTTAGTAAATTATGATAATACATGTTAAACCAAAGATAACAAACTTTGAACGGACGGATTCACAGTTATAACAAACCTATGACGTAAAATTTCGTGTTTTTCTTCAAAACCGTCAAGAACACAAAGAACGGTGAAATTTCATGATTTGATTCGAGTAATTGTATGATTTAAGATGTAAAAAACATGTTAGTAACATGGTATGATGTTTCTATGAAGTTTATACTTCATAAAAATCACTATGTTAGTTTAATTTGCATTTAATTGGACTAAAAACTGTCAAAATCGCGAACTGTTGCTGAACCGCAAGGGCATGCCCGCCCCAGCTGGCCCCATACAGATTTTACCCGCCCCAGCGGGGGTAGTGCAGAGAAAAACAATTCTGTTTTGACCTTCTATAGTAAAATAAGCATAAATTCCTTATATGAACTTCGATTAAAGCGTTTTAGGATTATTCAGAAAGATAACGAGTAGACCTACAACTTTCATTCTTTATGTTTTTTGATTTGAAGTCGATAACATGGGTAAAAACGCCCATCTTTGTGACTGGTGCATATTCAGAGGCAATTGGAGGGCGTCGGACATGCACGTACGCAAGTGCAGTGCTCTCGACAATAAAAGATGTTGTTCTAAGCTATAAATATGAATATTATATGATTTGAGTTTTATGTTAATAAACTAAGTTATTGACATGTATAAGATAATGTAAAAGTTCAAGTTAACAAACTAAGTGCGAACTTGAATATTGTGATTGTAAAACTTGTTTATGATTGTTTAAAGGGTTATACATGTGTGATATGCATGTTGTGAGTTTATATTCATGTTATGTGGTTAGTCAACGAGTAATATTATAAGCCAAGTTGTAAGTTGAACTTAAGTGAATAGTTCAACAGTTAAACATGGTAGTTATGAAAACTAATCGATGTCATAGACATAATGTAATGTGTAGGACGTTGAGGAATTGAATTTTAACTAGATTTGTAGCTTCCGCATGAGGCAAGTATTCTACCCTTAACTCATTATCATTAAGCAAGTTTCCTTACCCTAACTCGTTTACGATTATGCAAGTTTCTAAACCTTACTTTTACATTGAGCAAGTATTCTATCCTTAACTTATTATTGTTAAACGAGTTTCTTTAAATTCTAAATTCTTCAATTGAGAAAGTTCGATACTTATAATTCTATGTCAATCAAGTTCTTATTCTTACTATTCAAGTTCAAGATTTCAGATGAGATATTATAACTCTTTTCTAGTATTACTTCAGTTATACAATATTCCTAAATTGTATACTCTTGAGATTTGTTATTCAAATTGAATATCTTTATTGTTGAACCTTGTAAAACTAGCGAACCCTTATTGATTCGACTTGTCCATAGTTGATGAGCGTTATAAATTCTAGAATTATTATTGAGCTTATCCACACCAAACTTCCTTTAGTGCGGACTCTGATGTCAAACTGAGATGAACAACCCTGTATAAGGGATTATTTACGCTTTAGCGTTGAGATATTGTGCACAGTATGGTAATAAGAGCTGATCCTCCTAAGTACGAGAAGTAGAGTCCATAGTCTTATGACTGTTAAAGGTTTAAAGTATAAACACTTTACAACCTAGGACATAGTTCGAGGTCTTTTGACCCTCAGATGTTCTTTTGATTCTTGATATTCATTCTTGTGTCAAAAGTTGAGTTTTCATTATTCAGATGTCTTTGATTCACTCGCATGTTATTATATTATTGTCATATTGTTATACTTGTGGGCAATCGTGCTCACTCTTGCGTAATAATAACATTGCATTTAAGAACGAAAGATCTGATGAGCCTTCCACTAGCAAAGGCAAGGGGAAAGTTAACAAGTGTTGAAGACTTGTTATTTAATTTAATAATGTTTATTGGTAAGACTTGATGTTGTTTAAAGACTTATTTATTTGTTTATGTTTCTGCACAGATGTTTAAGGTTAGTATGACCTGAGATTGTATTTATTTTTAGATGTTGTAACCCCATAAGGGGATGATTTATTTCTATCTATTGCATGGTTTGCATTTATTATGGGTAGATAGATAGATGATATTTGTACAGTGAACACCAAATCCCGTGGAATCAAAGTACCCGAATTTGGGGGTGTCACAAGTTGGTATCAGAGCTGTAGGTTATGAACCTTAGATGGGGGAAAACCTTAGGGTAGTAGCTTTTTAAGAGATAGAGAACATAGTAATGATAAACTCTTATCGAGTTCTAAGAAAGATAATAACTTACCTTATGTGCTACGTGTTCATAGTTATATACTCGAGTATCGATTAGCATCACATAATAACTAAGACTTAAAATTTGATTTGTCAGGATGTCGGATGCTGGAGAACCCAGTCAGCCTAGGGACGTTGTACCCCGAGAGGCTAGGGAGGAGGAGCTCCGAGACATTCACACAGTCTGGGAGCATGATCACAGTTGTTGGTCGGGAGCATGAGCCGGTGTTCGATTCAGAGGAGGACTCTGAGGAGATAGAGATTCAGGCTGAAGCAGCTGAAGAGGATGAGGAAGACCCTGAAGAGTTTCCACCGAACTCTATTAGTGCTGAGATGTATGATGAAATGTATGACCATAACATAGAGTTACGAGATATTGCTCAGGTGCAAAGGGAGCAGACTATTACTCAACAATCTACCATTGAGCAAAAAGATGGTGAGATAGAGTCTCTTTACACACGTCTTGGAGACGTAGAGTGGGAGTTGATCCACGAGAAGGGCCAAAACAAACAGAAGTCAAAGGAAATAGAGAATTTGAAAAATGAATTGAAAGAGAAATCAGCAAGGCTTGCCATAGCGGAGGAGGCCTGGGTGAGGGATTCACGACGTGCAGATCTTGCAGAAGATAATTATCAGGCAAAGAAGGCCAAGCTTGAGGAAACGCACTATACGCTTCAGAATGCTATTGATGAGGCCCAAGATCGGGTTATGAGATATCCAATTCAGTTTAAAGGTATACCGTGGTACATGCTAGATCGCAAGACAATGTCCCATATTATGGAAGAAGAGCGAGGCAAAGCTGTTCGTCGCCTTAATAGACAGTGATAGGAATATTTTGATTATGTGAGAACCTGTCTGGTAGTTAATAATGTAAATTCCGATTAGCTTATAAATAGATGAATATTTTGATGTTTTAAATCCTGTAGATTCTTTATCTCGGGATAGTTGATGTAAATAGTAGTGATGCTATCGTATTATGTTAAAACTTGTGATTAAATAAAATATCAGAGTTAATTGAGATGTTATGTGTTAAGTGATTGTGTCTAAATGTTTAATTTAAGTCTTAAATATTTAGAGAATTGAATAAAGATCTAATAAGCGTGTTTTTTAACAGAAATATGCCGTCGAGAAGAAGACCAAACCGTCAACTGACCCAAGAAGGGTCAACGAACAACAACGATGCCAATGTTAATGCTAATCCCCTGTAGCAGTTGGTGAACTTACTGGCCGGAGCAATTAACAATCAACCTCAAGCTCCACCAAATACCACGTTTAAGGACTTCAAGGCAGTGGGACCGCCAGAGTTTAAAGGCTCCATGAACCCGATAGAAGCTTAAACTTGGGTTATGGAGATGGAAAAAGTCTTTGACGTCGCCAGAGTCAGAGAGGACCAAAAAATCGCCTACGCAATGTTCATGCTGAAATCAAAAGCCAATTATTGGTGGCAAGCAAATAAGGTCCGGGGAGAAGAAGGTGTGATTACCTGGGAAAGGTTCAAGGAGATGTTCTTCGAGATGTATTTCCTGACAAGCTCGTAGAACCAAATGGAGGTCCAATTTTTGGAGTTAAAGCATGGGAATATGTCAGTACCAGACTATGTGGAAAAATTCAACGAGTTGGCTAGGTTCGCTATGTATCAAGTGCACACCGATGAGAGGAAGGCAAGGAGGTTTGAGCATGGCCTGAAGCCCTGGTTGTATAACAAAGTGTCAATGTTTCAATTGAACACTTTTGATAGGGTGCTGGAGAAGGCCATACTCTATGAAGGTGGAAGCGATGCGGTAACCAAGTATATCCAAGATCAGCAAAAGAAGAAGAGTGAAAATGAAGGAAATAACAAAGCTAGTCGCAGCAACACGGAAGGAAGTAACAATCAGAAGAGGAGGTGGACTGACAACTCGTCAACTAGAAATCAGCAAGGAGGTCAGAAGAAGGGAATCAAAGCATGTCCGACCTGCAGAAAAGCTCACCTGGGGTCTGTATGAAAGGAAAACGGGTGTGCTACAACTGTGGTCAGGAAGCTCACATAGCACCTAACTGTCCTAACCCAAAGAAAGAAGCTGATAAGTGGTTTTTATAACCACTTATTCGGATATAAACTAACTCGTTTTGTTGCTTAAACTCAAGTATCGTTATGCTTTTAATGTGTTTTTGCTTTCTTTTGTAGTTTTCTTTATTTGGAACTCTCTTGGTGTATATTGGGCTAAAAAGGATCAAAAAGGGGCAAGATGCAAAGAAGTAGGCTGATGGCATGATGATGGACAGAGTAGAAGGATGCAAGAATGAAGGGGAGCATGAACAGAAGCCAAGTGCAGTAGAACAAAAGCAAAACAGCAGCAAAAACCAGATCTGCACATCAGCGCGGCCGCGCCTGAACCTAGGCCAAAAGGCGCGTGACCGCGCCTGTTCCCAGCTGACCAAAACTTTGACTCTTGCAATTAAACAGACGGGGCTTAGCTTTGAAGGCTTATATATTAGGGCTTTTGCCCATTTTGAAAAACATACAATATACTCCCTTTGGGAGCTTAGCTGAGCCCTAGCTTTCTCATTTTCTCTTCTCTTTCATTTCCTTGTATAGATTAGGAGTAGATTAAGTTAGGGTTTAAAGTAGTTAGTTTTCTAGGGTTTGATTAGACTTGATGGTTGAAACATGTGAAGAACATCAAAGATTCATATTTTGATCAAGAAGAATCAGATTTGCATTTTCTATCCTTATTTTCTCTTTGATTCTTATTTGTATTCTTCTGATGCTTATTCAATATGTGGATGGTATATCTAATTCTAGTATGAGTTAGCTTATATTTTGAGGTTTTAATGGAACCTGATGAGTAGTTTATATTGATATGCTTCCATGTTGTTCTTATTGATTGTTATGTGATTGTCTATTACGATTCGTGCTTTCGTTGCCCAATTGATTCGCAACCAATTACTGTGATACCCTATACGGACTTGAAAGACGAAGTGTAGGTTTATATCTAATCGTAGTAGAGGGCGATTATATATTCACATGGCGTTGGATGTATAATTTGTGCCTAGAATAGACATATACCGAAGCGCCGCTCGTAGTCAATAGAGAACTTGGACTTTAACCCTAATTATTTATAAATCACATAGACATATAGGGGTTTAGATAATGTGGGTGTTCATGTGCGTTCTATCATCTGTGGATTGCATGTGATATGGAATAGGTGCATCGAAAGATGGCCTTCTCTCACTTTCGTGTTCTCGGCTAACAAACTTTGACGATTAGTTTGACCTAACTGGAAGTGTGTCGACTTAGATGAATTATTAGGGGAAATTGGAATCTCATATCTTCATTATCTGATTTCACTATAGAATTACTTAGTTTAAGTTTAATTGCCTGTCTAGTTTAAATTTACAACGTTATCGCTCGTTTAAATAAGACTGAAATGATTACGTGCTAGTGGTTTGGTGTCTTTTATCATTTAATTCTCTGTGGGAACGATATCTGTACTTACTCTTTATTACTTGTTGACCATGTTTACTTGCGCGTAATTGTCATACCTATATCGGGACAACAAGTTTTTGGCGCCTACTTCTTTGCATCTTGCCCTTTTTTGATCCTTTTTAGCCCAATATGCACCAAGAGAGTAATCACCCCCATACTGCACTTGTCCAAAACTAATAGGGCACTGATGGCTCAGATGGTTACCAGCACACTTATCACAAGTAAAAACTGTCTCTCGACTCTGTTGGGCTGTAACAGTGTCCAACTTCCTTGAGAGAACCTCTAGCTGTGCTGATAATGTGGCAATTAGGTCGAGTCCATCATTCCCTGTTTCCCTTGGTTGCTCTTTCCTTGTGTAAAACCATGGATAAGCGTTGAGATCCATATTTCCTGAAAAGAGAATAGATGAAGAGCCCGTTGTGTGGTCTATACCTCAGTGCCCCAATAACTTTACAAACACAACAGAAGAAGTGCCTAGCTCCCTGCACTTCAAAATGGGGAATTCATATACACATCACATGCTAGGCGACTCAAATCCGAAGCCTCTCATGATGGGGAACCTCCAAACTCACACGGCAATTCTAATGGATGGAGGGTATCTCAAATATCGTCGAGGGATCGGATAGCGGTGGCAAGACAAAGTCCAGCTAACGGACTATAAACCAAGCGCTCGATGGGAGGCACCCCATCCTTTTCTCTCTTCTCCCTCATGTTTAATTCTACTTACTTATCTTCATTTCCTCCCCCTTGTTTAATTCTAAGTAGTTTGATTTAGTTAAAATTTTTTGACTATTTTTGGAATTAGGATCTCAATGCCTACATTTTTGGACTTAGGCATTAGTGCGTGCATTGTTGGGACTTTGAAGTTTTGAACACATTTTAGAAGCATGAGCATATTTCATATACGCACATATAGGAATTTTTGGGAATTCACATATATATCCCCTATGTTTAATTCTCCTAATTGTAAATAGTTAATATTAAGTTTTGGTAGTTGAGAGGGTTTAATAAATCTTCTATGCATCTCTCAGGTTAAATTTATTGGAATGAAGCAAAGTTCAAAAGCCCATCCTCAATGCACGCCAAAAGCTGCAGAACAGAAATCTGACATAGGGCGCGATTGCGCCTGGATAAGCTTAAGTTGACGCGCTGCCGCGCGTTGGGCAGATTATTTCAGTCTGAAGTCAAGTTCGGTAGAATTTGGGCACACCATTGCATTTCATTTATTAAACGCTCAGCCTCCATCTCTCTCTAGTTTCAAACATTCGAATTCCTTCATTCCTACCATCACACTATAATACATCAAGCTATAATCCTTATTTCTCCCATCTTCCATCTCCTTCATCCTCCTTCACAATCACTTAACCCTAACCTTCAGTCGCTATCCACCCACTTAATCACTCCTCAACCGAGAGCAACAATTCCCTCATCTAGTCACCATCGCTCATCCTCTCAAACCAAAACTCATACACAAACCCCTCACAAACCCTAGAATCCCTATCCCCACATCAAAGAAAAAGTTGCAGCAAGAGTGTGTGAGACCTAATTGCTTGTGTGTGAGAAGATTGCAGCAGATTGGGGCGGGTTTTGGTAGCAAAAGAGTTAGTGGGTGCGATTGAGGAGTCTTGGTCAGAAAGTGAAGCTCCTATTCTCAGTTCAAATGGCATCCAAGCGTAGTAGGAGAGAATCTACCTTAATGGGCAGCGACTCTGAGCAAGGGGGAGGTGGCATCGATTACGATGATCACAAGTTTGTTAGTCTGAAGGCTTAGAAATTCTTCCACGACGCTTTGGTAGGTAAAACATTTGTATTGGAGCGAGGATTATCGCCAGACAGGGGATTGGACGGGCATATGGCAGCTATGATCAGAGGGAGGGGCTGGAATCTTTTCTGTGAGGATCCTATGGCAGCACCCATATCTGTGGTACAAGAATTTTATGCCAATGCTAAATGCACAAAGTCCAATAAGATATTCGTGCGGGGATGTGAAGTGTCATTTGCAAAGGAAAACATTAACAGACTGTTCGGTTTGTCGAACATTGCATTGGATGCCTCCGAGTCCCTTTATACTACGGAGTAGGGATCAGAATTAGATGCTATTTGTGCCTATCTATGCATGCCAGGCACGTCTTAGAAATTGAAACAGGGCACTGATCAGAAGCTATACTTCCCCCAGGCCGCCTTGAGCAAATATGGAAATGCGTGGTATAGCTTTATTTGCACGAATCTGATGCTAACACGACATCAGAATGAGGTCACTAAGGACAGGGTTGTTTTGCTATATGGGATCATCAAGGGAAAGAAGATTGACTTGGGATACGTGATCAACAGTTCAATCCGTAGATTTCTGAGAGGCGGTGCTTCAGCAGGTATCCCACATGCATCTGTGTTCACCAGGCTTTGTGTTATGCATGGAGTTATGTGTACTGACGCTGAGCTGATGCAGATGCCCATGAGCTCAATTGACCACGCTGCTATTGAATCATTCAAAGTTTGGACATAAGGTAAATCCCATCCTCAGGAAGCAGGGTTTATATTACCAGAGCAGAGAGAGGTTGGGGAGTCTTCTGAGAGGGTGCCACCAGCGCAGTCTGAGTCCTCCCACACGATTCAAGAGCAGATAGATAGGATGGAGAGATGATTGCAGTGCAGGATGGATGCTATGAGCCTGAACTTCCAGGCCTTCAGTACAGATTTCTGTGGGGCATTGTTCCAAGCTTTCGGCCAGATGGGAGTTCAGGTGCAATTCCCGATATATGGATCCGCTGCTGCCTATCCACCTCTAGACACACCACCAGAACATGTTGAAGAGGAGGACGACGAGGACGAGGGCGACGATGAAGCCGACTAGGGGAGTTCCTTTTTGCCTTTTACCTTCAATGAGGACATTAAACATTTTAAGTTTGGGGGTATTAGGTTTATTTTTGCATGTAGTTTAGTTCATTTCCCATTTTGCATATTGTATTTGTCTATATAGTGCATGTAGGTCGTATTTTGTTAAAAATTTGTTCATTTCACATTTTGCATATTGTGTTTGTTCATATAGTGCATGTAGGTAGTATTTTGTTAAAAATTTGTCAAATTTTTTGTTTTGTTTTAGATGGTTGTGTTAGAACATATTGCATGAATCCAAGTTTTAGTTGGTTTGTTTTTTATTTGGCCTGTGAGGAAACTGAAATTACTTGATTTTTGAACTGATTTGAGACTTAAGCTTGATTATGATGTCATATATGTAAATCCTTATCTGTCAGATACTGATGTAATCGATTAGCACTCTAAGAGTAACCAACATAACTTACTTAGTTTAAATTTTTACATAATTGTCTTCTGGTGGGAAATCTATGTTTTAATGAAAGAGTTTCAGTTCTCAAATGATAATAACTAGGACTGTAAAAAGCTTAAGTTTGGGGGAAACAAGGGGTATGCATGCTATGTGGGGAGATGGAGCGTAAGACACACTCTCCTATGGAATAAAGAAAAGAAAAAGAAAATTGAAATAGAATAAACACTTCAGCTACGTCAAGTCCTGTGGCCTTTGATATTCGAGCAAGTAAGCCCGAGGGGTGTCTTATCACCTAGCACCCTAAGGCCTCGCGGTCTGGGAGTCGTTGGTCGAAAGCTCGCTACAGGGGTATCATTAAAAAGCCTAAGAGGACTAGGCATTGCACAATCGAATGTGTACACGGAAAAGGGCGAAAACTCCCTCATGAGTAAATAAAAAGCATAATAAACCCCCTGTGACTCTTAGCTTAAGTAATGCATGGTCTTGGTTAGAACTTATCTGATTTACTGCTTTTCTTGAGTTAAAACTTGTTTTTCCCCTAAGAAGCGTAGTATGTGATATATTTGTCAAAAGCATGTTTAATGGTTGCTAGGCACACACACAATACATCAGTGCTGACAGATTTGGATTTGCAAGGATATGCCTTCTGATCTTATCTTGAGTAGCTTTTCTATTTGATTAGCCTGTGATTTTTCTGAGGCATTTCATTTGAATATCAATTCTGACTGAGACTTGGATTCACATACATGATAGGGTAGGTTGCATTCATTGTAGATACTGAATTGTATCTTTTGTTTGGTTTTATTTTGGTTACTTGAGGGCAAGCAACGTTTAAGTTTGGGGGTATTTGATAAGTGCTTTTTATAACCACTTATTCGGATATGAACTAACTCGTTTTGTTGCTTAAACTCAAGTATAGTTATGCTTTTAATGTGTTTTTACTTTCTTTCGTAGTTTTATTTATTTGGAACTTTCTTGGTGCATATTGGGCTAAAAAGGATCAAAAAGGGGCAAGATGCAAAGAAGTAGGCTGATGGCATGATGATGGACAGAGTAGAAGGATGCAAGAATGTAAGGGAGCATGAACAGAAGCCAAGTGCAACAGAACAGAAGCAAAAACCAGATCTGCAAATCAGCGCCGCGGCGCCTGAAGCTAGGCTAAAAGGCGCGCGGCCGCGCCTGTTCCCAACTGACCAAAACTTTAACTCTTGCAATTAAACAGACGGGCTTGGCTTTGAAGGCTTATATATTAGGGCTTTTGCCCATTTTGAAAAATATACAATATACTCTAGTATTGGCATACCGCCTTACGAAGCATTTTACGGAAGAAAATGCATAACTCCGCTATACTGGGATGAAGTTGGCAAAAGACAATTACTAGGTCCAAAACTGGTACAGCAGACAACAGAGATAGTCAAAGTAATCCGAACAAGACTGATAGCAGCTCAAGATAGGCAAAAGAAATACGCCAATTCACACCGTAAAAACGTTGATTTTGAATTAGGTAGCTATGTGTTTTTGAAAGTCTCTCCCTAGAAAGGGAAGATTAGATTCGGTAAGAAGGGAAAATTGAGCCCGAGGTTCATTGGACCCTTTGAGGTACTGGGAAGGATTGGAGAAGTTGCGTATGAGGTAGCGTTACCTCCGGCACTCGAGAATGTCCACAACGTCTTCCATGTTTCAGTTTTACAACCCTACAAACCCGATTACAAACATGTAATTGAATATGAACCCCTACATTTAGAGAAAGACTTATCCTATGGAGAAATTTCTGTTCAGATTGTTGACAAGAAATAGCAAGTTCTCATAAATAAAGTAATACCTTCTGTTAAGGTAATTTGGAGGAACCACAACACTGAAGAAGCTACGTGGGAACTCGAATAGCATATGATGAAAAATTGCCCACAGTTATTTACGTAAATTATATGTAAGAGATTCTGGGGACAGAATCTTTGTAAGGGGGGAGAATGTAACGGGAGAAATTTTTTAATTGAACCGTGATTTTGGGGACAGAATCCTTTTAAGGGGGGGAAAGATGTGACGAACGAGATTTTATAATATAATTTGAATATTTATTGAATTAAATAAATATTTTTTGATGATTTAATTATTGAATTAAATAATTAATTGATGAATTTATGGTAGATTAATTTAATTATATGTGTTACATTAATTAAATTAATGTTGAGAATTTTATTGTGCAAAGTATGTATTTAATTGAGCTTATTTTATTAAATTAATTATTTAATAAGCATAACGTTATTCTAATTAATTTAATAATTAATTAGAGATTTAATGATTTGACATAATTAATAAATAAGGATTTTAATTATGTGATAATGTGATTTTATGTGGAGTTATGATATTTTATTTAATTGATTTAAATAAGATTATTTGACTAATTAAAAGTGTGACATTAAACTAAATTATAAAGAATTTAATTAAAATAAAGAAAAAGGAAGAATAAAGAGCTAGCCAAACAAGGTCTTAGTTGGGGTTAGGGCCAGTTAACCCATTATAGGATTAACTGAAGACCCATGACATTATCAATTATAACATATATACATATATCTTATATTCACATTCATATTTTATATCATATCTGTGAGAGAAGCTTAGAATACTCAAAGAGAATTTGAGAGGAAATTGAGAAGAAGAGTTGTAGATTTTAGATTTCATATCATCATCAAAAAGATTTCAAAGGGTAATCTCTTCAACACAAACATTCAATTCACGTTCTTATATTTTTATGAAAAACTGTTCAAGTCCTCTTTGATTGAAGAGATTGATAATTGATGAGTATATGATGATATATATGTTAGTATATGTATATTATATGGTTTATATCAGGTATTCATATGCTAGAGTAACCAATTTCATATAGACATGCCATAATCAGAGTTTTCCATTAATGACTATTTTGAGTTCTCTGTAAAATAATTATTGTGTGATCAATGCATGAATTGATGATTTATGTGTATATAAATATTAAGATATAATCATAACATGTTTTCTAACATCTATGTATGTTTTCAAACCATTAATTTCATGTAATTATGTTTTAATTGCGTTTTTCAAAAGTTACAGAGTATAAAAGTTGTATATATGGCCCTTACGAACAATTGTATGCCATAAATAGTTTATTTAACTTAAATATGTTAGTAAATTATGATAATACATGTTAAAACAAACTTTGAACGGACGGATTCGGAGTTATAGCGAATCTGTGACGTCAAATTTCGTGTTTTTCTTCAAAACCGTCAAGAACACCAAGAACAGTGAAATTTCATGATTTGATTTGAGTGATTGCATGATTTAAGATGTTAAAAACATGTTAGTATCAAGGTATGATGTTTCTATGAAGTTTATACTTCATAAAAATCATTGTGTTAGTTTAATTTACATTTAATTGGGCTAAAAACTGTCAAAATCGTGAACTGTTGCTGAACCGCAAGGGCATGCCCGCCCCAGCTGGCCCCATACAGATTTTACCAGCCCCAGCGGGCCTAAACCCCGCCCCAACGGGGGTAGTGTAGAGAAAAAAAATTCTATTTTGACCTCCTGTAGTAAAATAAGCATAACTTCTTCATACGAACTCCGATTAAGGCGATTAAGGATGATTCAAAAAGATAAAGAGTAGGAATACAACTTTCATTATTTAAGTTTTTCGATTTGATGTTGATAACATGGGTCCAAATGCCCATCTTTGTGACTGATGCGTATTCGGAGGCAATCGGAGGGCATCGGACATGCACGTACGCAAGCGCAGTACTCTCGACAATAAAAGATGTTGTTCTAAGTTATAAACATAAATATTATATGATTTGAATTTCATGTTAATAAACTAAGTTATTGACATGTATAATATAATGTGAAGGTTCAAGTTAACAAACTAAGTGCGAACTTGAATATTATGATTGTAAAACTTGATTATAATTGTTTAAAGGGTTATACATGTGTGATATGCATGTTGTGAGTTTATATTCACGTTATGTGGTTAGTCAACGAGTAATATTATAAACCAAGTTGTAAGTTGAACTTAAGTTTATAGTTCAACAGTTAAACATGGTAGTTATGATAACTAATCGATGTCATATACATAATATAATGTGTAGGACGTTGAGGAATTGAATTGTAACTAGATTTGTAGCTTGCGCATGAGGCAAGTATTCTATCCCTAACTTATTATCGTTAAGCAAGTTTCCTTACCCTAACTGGTTTACGATTATGCAAGTTTCTAAACCTTACTTTTACATTGAGCAAGTATTCTATCCTTAACTTATTATTGTTAAACGAGTTTCTTTAAATTCTAAACTCTTCAATTGAGCAAGTTCGATACTTATAATCCTATGTCAATCAAGTTCTTGTTCTTACTATTCAAGTTCAAGATTTCAGATGAGATATTATAACTCTTTATAAGTATTACTTCAGTTATACAATATTCCTAAATTGTATACTCTTGAGATTTGTTATTCAAATTGAATATCTTTATTATTGAACCTTGTAAGACTAGCGAACCCTTATTGATTCGACTAGTCCATAGTTGATGAGCGTTCTAAATTCTAGAATTATTATTGAGTTTATCCAAACCAAACTTCTTTAGGTGCGGACTCTGATGCCAAACTGAGATGAACAACCCTGTATAAGGGATTATTTATGCTTTAGCATTGAGATACTGTGCACAGTATGGTACTAAGGGCTGATCCCCCTAAGTATGAGAAGTAGAGTCCATAATCTTATGACTGTTAAAGGTTTAAAGTATAAACACTTTACAACCTAGGACATAGTTCGAGGTCTTATGACCCTCAGATGTTCTTTTGATTCTTGTTATTCATTCTTGAGTCAAAAGTCGAGTTTTTGTTATTCAGATGTCTTTGATTCACTCGCATGTATTTATATTATTGTCATATTGTTATACTTGTGGGCAATCGTGCTCAATCTTGCATAATAATAATATTGCAGTTAAGAACGAAAGATCTGACGACCCTTCCACTAGCAAAGGCAAGGGGAAAGTTTACAAGTGTTGAAGACTTGTCATTTAATTTAATAATGTTTATTGATAAGACTTGATGTTGTTTAAAAACTTATTTATTTGTTTATGTTTTCGCACAGATGTTTAAGGTTAGTACGACCTGGGATTGTATTTATTTTCAGATGTTGTAACCATAAAGGAAGGATTTATTTCTATCTATTGCATGGTTTGCATTTATTATGGGTAGATAGATAGATGATATTTGTACAGTGAACACCAAATCCCGTGGAATCAAAGTACCCAGATTTGGGAGTGTCACATGGGTCCTACTTTGTTAGTACCCTTGAGAACCCAGATTTGCTTGACTTTGGGTCTATCATACAGAGGATTATAATAGCATATAGCAGCCATATGACCATATCTATCACATACAAAGCATCTAGCATGTTGCATGCTTATGTGTGTGTGGATTCTTTCTGCACTTGGACTTGTGTGGATACTTGGTGACCTTTTCCTTATACTGGTTCTTCTTTTCCCATGCAGCCTTATGATTCAGAGCTTGTGATGACTGAATCTTAACTCCACGACTCCTTCCTGGTTGGTTCGTGGAGTTGGTTTTACTTGACTCCACGACCCTTTGAGGTTAGAGAGTAGTGACTGAGTTATTCTTTACCTTTATGAATTTTAGGCCAGCATGAGATCCATTATGTCTTGGGACATGACTTGGATTAGAAGAGCAAGGATGCATTGGTTTTTCCTTCTTTGTGGATTTCACAAATGTAATGCCCCTATTAAAATTTGAAGCACTACTAATGTTAGTTTCCTTGAGCTTTCCACACATGGTTCTGGGGTAGATTCCCGAAAACCTAAACCTGTTCTATTAGATGGACTTCTCTGACTGGAGATCAGGGAGTCCATGGATCAAGAAGACCTAATCCACATTAAGATTGTCTTTTCTAGCTCCTCAATATTAGAGGTTAGATTTTTCTCTCTTTGTGTGAAGATTTCATTAGTTTGTCTTAAGAGTTTATTCTCAGCCTCAAGTTTAGAGAGAGAGGTAGTACTTAGTAAAGCTGTCTCCAGTTCTATTTGAACTTTCTCTTTCTCTTTTAGAAGAAGAGGATAATCTTTAGACAGAACTCTGAACCACTTTATGTATTAATACAGATCAGATGTTATGCCATGTAGTGCAGTTCTTAGATCATCAATGTCTACATCAGGAGAGTTAAAGTCAAATACCTCATCGATACTTACTTTGTGATGGTCAATGCTCTTTTTGTCTTTTGCATCTTTAGCCATCAGACACAGATTTCCTACTTGTGGCACTTCATCATCTCCTGACTCAAGGTTTGTGTCATTGTCTGAGTCACTCCACGCTCCTCCAGCTACAAGACCTTTGTCTTTCTTCTGAAGCTTTTTGTAGCCTTTGAACTCCTTTTTTGGATTTGTTATCCTCTTTAGCTCCTCTCTAATAGGTTTGTTGCAGTTTGTAATGAAATGGCTAGGCTTCTTGCAGTTGTAGCATAAGTTGTTGATCTGCTCCTGGTTGTTGTTGTTGTTGAATCTCTTAGGTCTACTATTTCTGTCTTTGCGCATGAACCTTTTGAGTCTTTTTACCAGCATTGCAATGTCCTCATCATCATCTTCCTTAGAGTCAAATTCATTTTCTTCATGACCTTTGGAGGTGGCTTCTGTTGCCTTGAGAGCAACACCTTTATCCTTCTTTCTTCCTTCAGATAGAGTCTCTGCACGTTGGGTCTGCTCTAGTTCGTAGGTAAGAAGGTTACCATAAAGTTGTTGAACTGTCATCTCATGAAAGTTCTTTAATTCTTTGATTGCAGTGGTTTTGGCATCCCATTTGCTTGGTAAAGATCTCATGAACTTGATGATAATATCTTTGTTTGGATACATCTTTCCAAATACTCGAAGAAAGTTGAGCAGCATATTGAATCTTTCGTAGGTGGAAGTGACGTTTTCTCCTGGTACATAGGCAAACATCTCATACTGTTGAGTAAGAAAGAATATCTTATTTTCTCTGACTTCTTCTGTTCCTTCATGCATAATGAGCAATGTTTCACAGACTTCTTTGGCAGTCTTGCTATTGACCACATTTTCAAACAGATCATCTTTTAAAGACTGGAACAAAATGTTCTTAGCCTTTTTGTCTAGCTGGACAGCTTTCTTATCATTGTCAGACCATTCTGATTTGATCTTAATCTGAACTCTGTTTGGATCTTCTGGAGTTGCTGCAAGCTTTGTTGGAATATAAGGCCCATTTATAACGGTTTCAAATAGCTCATCATCTATTGAATCTATATAGGCTTGCATACAAACTTTCTAGTTGGCAAATTTGTCTTTGTTGCACATTGGTGGCTTGCTGCCTCCACCGGTCTTGGACTTGCTTATCTGATGTGCCATCAGATCTACTCAAGCTTTGTAGGCTAGTTGAGAGAACCTGCTCTGATGCCAATTGTTAGTTCCAAGAAGCATAATAGTTATCTAGAAGGGGGCTGAATAGATATTTTAAAACTTTTTCCTTTTCAAAATACTTATCAAGTTTGTTAATAAATTAACTACAGCAGAATATATGATTTGTTTGTTCCCCTTAAGATAAACCAAGTTTATAGGTGATAAACAGTTATGACAGATATAGCAGTTATAGCAAATATATCAGACACGGTGATTTTAAGTGGTTCAGAGCACTCAAAGCTCCTAGTCCACTCTTCTACTCCACGAGTAGGAAACTCACTAAGGATATCTTTACAATCTTTGAATCACTTAGATTCCTTCAAGACTAGTAGTCTTGGAACTTCTTAGTTTACTTAGAACTCTTCAAGTTCAGCAGACTTGGAATACACTTGATTGAGAGTTGAGTTCTTAGGTTGTACTACTCAGTTGTTGTTAAGCATATGTTCGAAAGAACTGAGTATCTGTGCAAGCTTTCTTTCTGATCGTAGAGTTTGGACGTTGAGTGTTCCTGAGCTTTTTTTGTTCTTGCTTACTTTTTTATCTGAATCTATGTCTGATTTGCTTATGAAGGAGCCTTTGAAATATTTCCATTGAAGGCATCCGTTGTAGCATTAAATGCTTCAGACGTTTCTGAGCACTGATTTTGACTTCCTGGAAATCTGTTGTTCTGCTTTCTGGCCCACTGACACAGCAGACTGTTTTCTTACCTAACACCTGAAAAGGTGTTTTTAGCAGGCATGCAGTCCTTTCCTTAGCTTCTTCTATATGCTTCTTCGATACATACTAAGGATGAGTGTTGGATCATTGGAACTCCCAAAATGTCAACGTCTATAAGCCATTCCTCATTTGTTATACTTTCTCCTTCATCAAATAGACGAAGCTTGATGCTTCTGATGCTGACTGAAGAGAAACCACGATCATTGTCTTTGTACCATGATCGTTATGTCTTATCATGCACATGCTTGAGTCAGCCTTGACCGTAGAGAACACAATGATTTCTCTTAAGCTCTGATAAACTACGATCTCTACTTGCTTGTTTTGTAGACTCCACATTTTCGAGAGCTTACTGCGATTCTTGACTTGGCTCGGCAGGCGCTCGGATTATCTCCACGATTCTGAGTGTGGCTTTCAAGACAGACTACGATCTGAAGCAACTTCTTCGATACTCCACGATTCTTCCATGGCTTCTGCAAACTTATGGCTGGCTCGACAGACTACGAATCTGTTAAGGCTTAACAATTACATCTCAAAATAGATCAACGTAACAGCTTTGATCTTTTTTCTATACATTTATTTACAGAATGATAAACATTAAGCACAGATCAACCTAATAATTTTGATCTACCAACTAAGTCCTTGTACATATGTCCTTTGAAGGACTTTACACATAAGCATATTTATTTTTTTTCAACATCAAATTTGAATATGCAATTCCCAACACATGTGATATTTGCTCATTTGGCCTAATTATCTTTGGAATTGTCTATATGCACTAATCTCATGATTTAGAACTATTGAACTGCTTATACTTTTTGCAGGAGCATGTGAAAAAAAAATCAAAAAAGTTGAAAATCAAAAAAAATTATTGAAACAGAGAAAAAGAAGCAAAAGAAAAACCATGTGGTGAGATCAGATGGAGCGTAAATGGTACTCTCACATAAACACGTACAAATAAGTGAGATGGAGTATAAAATGCACTCACTTACAAAACAAAGATTGAGGAAGGTGAAACAAATCAT
Source organism: Panax stipuleanatus (assembly GCA_020205555.1). Taxonomy (NCBI): domain Eukaryota; kingdom Viridiplantae; phylum Streptophyta; class Magnoliopsida; order Apiales; family Araliaceae; genus Panax; species Panax stipuleanatus. The sequence goes on along the minus strand of CM035116.1, from coordinate 99,563,637 downwards.
AAAATGCATTCACCAGAAACAAAGAGGAAAATGAAAGGGTTCTTGTAAAAAAAATAAAGCAAGAAAAGTATGTTTTGAGTTTTTGAGTAGTGTGCACGGTTTTTGCTCCATGGTAACTAAGTTGAGTAAGTGTGTGGATCATAGAAGAGTGCTTATGTGGACACAATTTGACTTAATGAAATTCATTGGTGAAGTGACAAGGTAGTTATCTTGAGTTGACTAATGAAGCATTGATTATCTTTTTTGTGGGTTTAGTGTTAATAATCATGATTTGATCTTGAAATCTTTTGACATGATGGTTGAGTATAGTTATTCTAGAAATCAAACTTTATGTTTACACGAGGACGTGTAAAAGGCTAAGTGTGGGGGAATTTGATAAGTGCATAACATTCATGATTTTCGATTCCTTTATGTTTGGTTTTATTGCATGTTTTGTGTTGTAAATGGACTTATTATGTTGTTTAATAATTTTAGGATAAAATAGAGCTTAAGTGATGAAACAAGACTATTCGAAGTTGTTTAGAAGCAAAAAAGGAAAACTTTGCCCCAGCGAATTGGGTTGGAAAATCTTGGAAATCTTAACAATCTTAGATTTTTGGAAAGTTTCTAAAAGCAGATTTTGACAGCTTTCTACATGGAATTGGATTGATATTTCTATTAGATTTAAGATATCTTAGACTGAGATTTATTTCTAAATTTGATTCTATTTCTTTATGGAAACTAGAGTTTTGTAATTCCTTTTAGGATTTGGATTTCTAGTTCTCATAGGATTTAGGACTTTGTCTAGAACTAGATGTAATAGTCAGGGTATTATTCATTCTATCATCTAATTCATTCTACAATCTACTACATTCTCTCATCTACACCATTGGAGTGCCGACTTAGAAGCATGTCAGGCTAGTTTTCTTTGTTTAGTTCTAAGGGATGTTGAACCTTATTTATAATTAATGGTTAATTGATTATTCATTATTTATTCCTTCTCATATGAAATTCATTCTTGATAATCTGATTTAATTTTTGAATGTTATTTGGCTTAATTAATTTGATTTCTGCAAGATTGAAATAGTTAACGAATATCATATGCTAGATTAAGGAATAATATTACGTGTAATTGGTATTGTTCCTAATCACAATTAGAAATTAGTTATACCTGATTGTGGACAAGCTTTTGAGTATTACTATTATTAATAGAAGACAAGTTAAACAATCCGAGCTTATGTGTTTGTTGCTTGGAATAGTCTAATTCCCTAATTCTTAATGTTGCTATTATATTAAATCTAGAGAGTTTGTTCTAGGTTGTATAATGGTTAGAATCTTATGAAGAGCTTGTTTCATTGAGTGATAATCTAAGGATAGTTTCGGGTAGCAAAGCTTATTGTTACCTAGGGCTATTAATTTCATTGAATGGTAAATAATGTTACACTTGATTAATCTATTATTGTAAAAATGAGATACTGAACTGAGGAACTGCAGCTTTTTATTTATTGTTAACTCTTATTAGTTTATTCTTTTTAATTTAGTTATTCAATTCAAAATCCCTTTTTCATTAGAAATTATAAGATAAATATAAAATAAATCACTCTTTGTGGGATCGATCATTGCTTACTGCTGTGCTAATTGTTTGAATTTATAAAGTAAAAGTGAGGTTAATTTTGGAGTGTAAACGACAGCTCCCAAATTTTGGCGTCGTTGTCGGGGAGTGTAATTTTTTTTTATTATTCTTTTTTTTCGTTTAATTTTATTATTTTCTTTTCCTTTTTCTCTTTGTTTTATGACTCAATCCTTTAACTTTATTGACTTAAATTTTGATCAAGAGATAGAGAAAACTGCAGATACAAAAGAAGCTCTTGTTCCATTACTTAAAGAGAAAGAGATGGCGGTGCCACAAAATAACAAAACTTTGAAAGAACTGCCTACTTCTGATATGAATCAACCATCTTTTTTGTATTAAGTATCCTACTTTAGATGTTGCTTTTGAACTTAACTCTGGACTAATTCGTCTTTTGCCTACTTTTTGTGGTTTTACAGGTGAAAATCCATATAAGCATCTAAAGGAGTTCCACGTGGTGTATTCCACGATGAAAGCACAAGGAGTGATAGAGGAGCAGATCAATCTTAGACTTTTTCCATTCTCCTTAGCAGATTTGGCTAAAGACTGATTATAATATCTGCCTTCAAAATCAATACGATCTGTGACGTCCCCAAATTCGGGTCCCCAGAACCTCGAACATGGTACGTTACGATACATTATTTCTATAACTACTGCGGAAGATATAAACATAAATTATTTATACAATAAACTTTTACACATAATTCCCCAGGGTCTGTTAACCTTAACTGATTACCTACATTCAATATCCTATACGACATACAATGCCATTTGCGTTCAATATTATTACAAGTTTTAACATGTATCCAAATCCAATTCTGGAATTTGTCTTTGTCTTTGCCTGTATCCGAAGTTTCGTCTTAATCTGAAATGGTTATCATGATATAGCAAGGGTGAGCAACAATTTTGCCCAGCAAGTTTAAGTTCAAAAGAAGATATATCATGATTGAAAAGAAATAATAAGCTTTCGAATTTTCAACAATATAATAATTGTGAAAGAGCATAAATCAGAGTTCCAATAAATGAATGACTGAATCAATAATGTTTAATGTCAACAAGGACCATGAACAACTTAAACTGAACCTTAGGGTAATGAAGGTGATCAGCCTTTCATACCTGATGAACATATGCAACATGCACTAAGTGCGAATCAATAATTAGTAGAGATGTGAATAATCAAAAATAATTATTCACTACCATGCTTTGAAAATATAACTCAAGTTTGAGTTAGAGAAAACTTTCTCAATAAAAGAGTATAGGAACTTGCTTGTACCGTCGATTACTACTACGCAATCTAATTTAATCTCTTTATTAAAAAGACCTATCAGTTATAAGATTGATCTTTAAATTAGTATAACATACTTATCTCATAATACTATTACTTTAAAAGTAATCTATCTAACACTTAACCACATAGTCAAATATTAGAAAACCTTAACACCATACTTATTTACAAGTCTAAACCTAGCACAGATCAAGTCTTTAATAGTATTCAATATAGTATACTGAGTGGTTTCCAACAAATAACCAACAAATTAGTTTCCTTCTTGTCTAAACTGTTTTCACAGTGAGTTAGATCGGTTACTAATTCGTATATACCTTCCTCATATGATGGAATCGTTTAGCCCAGCTACTATACATCAACCATTAAAGGGTACGATTGCACTACCTTAGACTTAACACTTACTCGTTCATTTATAAGTTCTTATTATAACTCGATAAACTATTTATGAATTCAAAAGACTTAATAAATAATTTCAGTATTCTGAAACCAAACTGTCTTCCCTTCCTAACCTTTTCAGTTTCCCTTTCAGCAAGCTGAAACAAAACTGACTTCTCTTCCTGACATTTCAGTTTCCATTTCAGTATCCTGAATTGTTCATTTCAGTAAGCTGAAATACCCTTTTTACGAAAATACCAAAACAACATATTATTTTTCTATCCTTTAGCCAAACATATATACATATAATCCATACACAAAAATAATTTTTCTGAAAATTTTCAACTCCCTAAGTATTTTTCAAAAATCCATTTATAGTTAATTCCTTAAGAAATTAGCTACCTCATGCTTAACTCTAGAAATTCCCAACTCTTGGAGGGATCTTATACGTGTTAACATGGACATCCAGTTTAAATTTCGTGGCCATCGGAGCTATACAACTCCGATTATAGCGATTTTTGTCAGAAAAATATAAATATTGAAATAGTCATAACTTGGTCAATTTAAGTCGGATTGAGCTCATTTTTGGACACAATCTACTTTATAACATATATTTTAATGTCCCAAAAGATTGGAATTTATTTCAATTAATAAGTGGGAAAAACGGCCCCTACAAATTATAGATAGATTACTTTTTGGCCATTTTCAGTTTTGACGTCCTTTGCTAATTTCAGTGCACACAAAAATTTATAACTCCTTTTTCAGTGATTCCACTTGAAAAAGTTAGAAGACTTGTAGATATAACTCCAAAAATTGACCACACTAAAAAATTAAAAATACAATAGGAGATATGGTTGTTTTAATTTTATATTGCATTTTATAAAAATCTGATTTTTAACCTTTTGTGATTTCTAAGAAAACTTCCATATTCTCAACCATTCACCGACATAATTCATCATCAATTATCATAATACATATCAATATATTATATATTCATGGATCTATCATGATCTATTATCTATTACATCAAAAATCACCCATTATAAGATTAAACACAACTAAAGGCTAAAAATTTGGGATTTTTCTACTTTTGAAAAACCTAGTTTCCCTTTTATGCTATAGATCCAATTTCTAACACTTGGAATAGCTAGATCCATACATGAATCATAGAAATCATATAGATTAAAGATTTTATACTTTCATATCATAAACCCCTTTTCATCAAATCAATAAAAGAAAAGAGAATAAAGCTTAGAGATTTGAATTATATCTTTGCTTTTATCTTCTTCTTCTTCTTCTTCCATGAAGAACTTTTCTCTCTCTCCTCCTACCTCTCATTGCCACCCATCCTCTCTTTGTCTCTCTCTCTCTCTCTTATCTCTTTCTTTAGTTATTAGGAGATGAAATAATAAGACAAGGAAACTTGTTTAGTAAATATGAGAGGGCTATTTATATTATGAAAGATATATGCATATATCGTATGTATACATATATAAAATCTCCTAACATATCTTGGCATATCACACCAAATCTATCCATATCTTTCCATATCTATCAAATCTCTTTCCAAATCTATCCAATATCTTATCCACAAGATTTAATTCTCATGCTCCATTTCTTCCTAGCTTAGGCCGAAATGGGCCTCCTTTGGCCCAAGTTTTTGTTTTTTTTAATCCCTCATTTAACTTACTAAAGTTCATTAAGTCCCTTCTCCCCTTGGGCTAAGCTTGGGCTTTGATTTAATTTCTTTTGGGCTTGCACTTTACTTAATTTACTTACTAATTAAAATAGACTTAGGCTTCCACCACTAATTAAATTGGGCCATTTTTATACTTGTCTCATACATGATATATTGGGCTAGTTTAATAACTTAATTGCTATTAAATCACATTATCTACAAGTCCAATGCTTAATTAAACAATTGGGCTATAAATTGGACTACTTAAATTACTTACTCTCCTTAGTCTATTAAATCTATTATCACTAGAACTAATACTCAACATTATTGATATATACATATTCTTAATTCTTTTTTTATACAAAATAAATGTATACACCTTATATAATATATATTTATTTAATCATACACATAATTCACATAAGTCATAACATACTCCACTAAGTGTATTAACTTAATAGCCCTAATTGGCCTAATAAGTTATAAGCACTCACATAATAATACAAGATAATCTAATAGGTTGAGACATATTTCATAAATCTCTTAGATTAGGTCACTAGTATATAGTTATCATACTAAGACAATTAAATAAAGATAACACTTGAGGTTATTTAATTCAAATATCTAATTTATATATTAGGTCACCAAACTTAATGAGTATCGTAGTACTTTATCCTTCAAGTACATTTTATTTTTAGGGTTTAGAAATTTTGTAACCCATATTTTCTCAATTCTCTTTTTTCATTAGTAAACCATATAGGTTCTTATTTAAAAAATTTAAATTATTCCTCAAATTTTCATCAAGGTTTTATCCTTTAACCTTTATTTTAAATCATTTAAGATCTTATAAATTTTTGGGTTATCACACGATCAAAGATTGATATGCAAAGGTTATTCTCGTAGAGGTATTTTCCTGCATCAAGAGTTGCCGATATAGGAAAGGAGATATGTGGAATCAGGAAATTCAATGGAGAGAATTTCTATGAGTATTGGGAAAAGTTCAAGAAGTTGTGTTCCAACTGTCCACCTCACAGAATTGACGATCATCACTTGATCCAGTACTTCTATGAGGGGTTGCTACAAATGGATAGAAGCATGATTGATGCAGAAAGTGTAGGAGCACTGGTAGACAAAATATTAGATGCTGCAAAGAACTATTATACAACCATGTCACCCAACTCACAGCCGTAAGGTTCTAGGATGACTAATACATTTCACAGGTAAAGGATGTGAGCACTTGTAATCTTGAGTAACAGGTTTTTGAATTAACTGGTATAGTTCAACAAATGGTTGTATAGAATACACAAGATTTTCATCAAGCTCAACCTCAGTACCACACAAAAAACCATGAAGTACCTGCCAATTCTATGACATCTATAGAGGATATGTTCAAGGCATTTATGAACCAAACACAACAGTTTATGAATCAAACACAACAGTTCCAGCAGGAGAAAAAATTTTTTGTTCAAGATCTAATGGACCAAGTTGGTCAGCTTGCAACCACAGTAAGGAGGTTGGAATCTAAAGGCTTAGGGAGGTCATTTTCTCAAACTGTTGAGAATGTAAGTGCAATAACATTGAGATGTGGTGTAGAGGATTGGCAGCAAGAAAAGACAATGCTTTCAGAACAAAACAAGTCAGGCAATAGTTAAACGAGCATCAGTGATGTACTCAAGCATAAATTTCCACCTCTTTCAGCTTATGAACCAATACTACATTTTTTCCAAGTTCTAAGAAGGAATTGGAAAGTTGGAAAAAAATCAGAGTTATATACAAAGTCGTATGAAATTTTTTGGAAGGAACACCGAATAGGGAACAAGAATATAAAGATGATGAGGAGTTCACTAGTGGAAACCAGTTGGAAGTGCTTCAGGCTACTACTGACTTTGAAGAAGAAATCAAGTATTCAAAGTTTGAAAAGGATAAACAAGAGGAAAAGGAGAACAATTTGATAAGTTCTATAAATCTTTACAAAGAGGATATAGATGATACATCAGTGCAAACATCAAAAACACTACATGATACATACCATGAGACCTTAACTATGGAATTAGATGAGGCACATGGTCAGTTCAGCATATATGAAGTTAAAAGGTATCTTGGTATTATTAATTCTATTTTTTCTACTGATGTTGTTGACTCTATAGTGCAGGAATCTCTTGATCAAATATACAAGGAGGATTTGAAGGCTGGAATGGAACAAAATCAGGATCTAAAGGATGTTCTTAATGAAATGAAACCGTTACCAGTCCACTTGAAGTTCACAACTCCAATTACATAGAATGAGAAGAATGATGTCAAGTCAATGAATATAAACAAGGGCAGCTGCTTGGGAGGTAACCCAAAATCTCAGATTTAATTTTTTTATCCCTTTACTTTTTAGTTTTTTTAGTTACATGTAATTTCTTTCTTCTTTGCATGATTTTTTTACATTTGGGACAATATAAGGCTTGAGTGTGGGGGGAAAGATTTAGGTTTTTATTTTATTTAGGGATATTGATCCGATTTTGATAAGTAATTTGAAAAATTAATGCCTTTTGAAAAATTTTAAAAAATTTGGGTTCCATGATTCTATTTACCTTTGTGTTCGAAGGTTAAAGTCAAAAATTGAAAATTAATGCTAAATTTCAAAATCTGTTTGATGTTTAATTGGTTAGTGATTGAGAAAAACTAAGCCATGATTCATAGTAATTGATTTGAATTGAATTTGTGTCGCATGAATACTTGAACATGTGATATATGCTCATTTGGCTTACTTATCGGTGGAGTTATCTATGTCCACTAATATCATGCTTTAGAACTATTGAACTGTTTATGCTTTTTGCAGGACCATGTGAAAAAAAATAAAAAAAAATTGTTGAAAATCAAAAAAATTATTGAAAAAGAGAAAAAGAAGCAAAAGAGAAACCATGTGGTGGGATGAGATGGAGCGTAAAACGCACTCTCCCATAAACACGTGCGAATAAGTGAGATGGAGCATAAAATGTACTCACTTACAAAAAAAAGATTGAGGAAGGTCAAACAGAGCATAAAATGCATTCACCAGAAATAAATAGGAAAATGAAAAGGTTCTGGTAAAAAAATAAAGCAGGAAAAGTATGTTTTGAATTTTTGAATGGTGTGCATGGGTTTTGCTCCATGGTAACTAAGTGGAGTAAGTGTGTGGATCATAGAAGAGTGCTTATGTGGATACAATTTGACTTAATGAAATTCATTGGCTAAGTGGCAAGGTGGTTGTTTTGAGTTGATTAATGAAACATTGATTATGTTTTTGTGGCTTTAGTGTTAATAATCATGATTTGATCTTGAAATCTTTTGACATGATGGTTGAGTATAGTTATTATGGAAATTAAACTTTTGGTTTACACGAGGACGTGTAAAAGGCTAAGTGTGAGGGAAATTGTTACGTGCATAATATTCATGATTTTCGATTCCTTTATGTTTTATTTTATTGCATGATTTTTGTTGTAAATGGACTTACGATGTTGTTTATTGATTTCAGGATAAAATAGAGCTTCGGTGACGAAACGGGACGATTCAGAGTTGATTAGAAGTAAAAAGGAAAACTTCGCCCCAGCAAATTGGGCGGGAAAATATTGGAAATCATGGAAATCTTAGATTTTTGGAAAGATTCTAAAAGCAGCTTTTGACAGCTTTCTACATGGAATTGGATTGATATTTCTATTAGATTTAGGATATCTTTAAACGGAGATATGTTTCTAAATTGGATTCTATTTCTTTATGAAAACTAGAGTTTTGTAATTCCTTTTAGGATTTGGATTTCTAGTTCTCACAAGATTTAGGACTTTGTCTAGCACTATAAATAGATGTAATAGTCAGGGTATTATTCATTCTATCATCTAATTAATTCTACACACTACTACATTCTCTCATCTACACAATTGGAGTGCAGACTTGGAAGCATGTCAGGCTAGTTTTCTTTATTTAGTTCTAAGGGATGTTGAACCTTATTTATAATTAATGGTTAATCGATTATTTATTATTTATTCCTTCTCATATGAATTTCATTTTTGATAATCTAATTTAATTTTTGAATGCTATTTGGCTTAATTGATTTGAAATCTGCAATATTAAATTAGTTAACGAATATCATATGCTAGATTAAGGAATAGTATTACGTGTAATTGATATTGTTCCTAATCACAAGTAGCAATTAGTAATACTTGATTGTGGACAAGCTTTTGAGTATTACTATGATTATCAGAAGACAAGTTAAACTCTCTGAGCTTATGTGTTTGTTGCTTGGAATAGTCTAATTCCCTAATTTTTAATGTTGTTGTTATATTAAATCTAGAGAGCTTGCTCTAGGCTGTATAATGGTTAGAATCTTATGAAGAGCTTGTTTCATTGAGTGATAATCTAAGTGAAGTTTTGGGTAGCAGAGCTTGTTGTTACCTAGGGCTATTTATTTTATTGAAGGGTAAATAATGTTACACTTGATTAATTCATCGTTGTAAAAAGGTGATACTGAACAGAAGAACTGAAGCTTTTTATTCATTGTTAATTCTTATTAGTTTATTCTTGTTAATTTAGTTAATCAATTCAAAATCCCATTTTCATTAGAAATTATAGGATAAATATAAAATAAATCACTCTCTGTGGGATCGATCCTTGCTTATTACTGCGCTAATTGTTTGAATTTGTAAAGTCAAAGTGAGGTTAATTTAAGAATGTAAACGACAGCTCTTAAATTTTGGCGCCGTTGCCGAGGAGTGTTATTTGTTTTTGTTTATTCTTTGTCTTCGTTTATTTTTAATATTTTCTTTTTCTTTTTCTTTTTGTTTTATGACTCAATCTTCTCACTTTATTGACTTCAATTTTGATCAAGAGATATAGAAAACTGCAAATACAAAAGAAGCTATTGTTCCATTACTTGAAGGGGAAGAGATGGCGGTGCCACACAATAACAGAATTTTGAAAGACCTGGCTACTCTTGATCTGAATCAACCATCTTTTTGTATTTAGTATCCTACTTTAGATATTGCATTTGAACTTAACTCTGGACAAATTCATCTTTTTTCTACTTTTTGTGGTCTTATAGGTGAAAATCCATATAAGAATCTAAAGGAGTTTCACGTGGTGTGTTCCACAATGAAAGCACAAGGAGTGACAGAGGAGCAGATCAAGCTTAGACTTTTTCCATTCTCCTTAGCAGATTTGGCTAAAGACTGGTCATACTATTTGCCTTCAAGATCAATACAATCATGGACTGATATGGAAAGGTTATTCTTGGAAAGGTATTTTCTTGCATCAAGATTTGCCGATATAGGAAAGGAGATATGTGGAGTCAGGTAGTTCAATGGAGAGAATCACTATGAGAATTGTGAAAGGTTCAAAAAGTTGAGTTCTAGCTGTCCACTTCACGGAATTGATGATCATCACTTAATCCAGTACTTCTATGAGGGGTTGCTACCAATGGATTGAAGCATGATTGATGCAGCAAGTGGAGGAGCACTGGTAGACAAAACTTTAGAAGCTGCAAAGAACTTAATTACAACCATGGCAGCCAACTCACAGCAGTATGGTACTAGGATGATTCCTACATCATAAAGGGTAAATGAGGTGAGCACTTGTAATCTTAAGCAACAGGTTTCTGAATTAACTGCTACAGTTCGACAAATGGCTGCAAGGAATACGTATGGTTTTCAGCAAGCTCAACCTTAGTACCACATAGAAAACCAAGTACCTGCCAATTTTGGGACATCTAAGGAGGATATGTTCAAGGTATTCATGAACCAAACACAATAGTTTATGAATCAGACACAACAGTTCCAGCATAAGATAAAAACTTTTGTTCAATATCTGAGGGACCAAGTTGGACAGCTTGCAACCACAGTAGGGAGGTTGGAATCTCAAGGCTCAGGGATGTCATTTTCTCAAACTGTTGAGAATGTAAGTGCAATAACATTGAGATGTGGTGTAGAGGATTGGCAGTAAGGAAAGTCAATGCTTTCAGAACAAAACAAGTCAGATAATAGTGAAACAAGCAACAGTGCTGTACTCAAGCATAAATTTCCACCTCTTTCAGCTTATGAACCGATACTACCTTTTCTCCAAGTTCTAAGAAGGAATTGGAAAGTTAGAAAAAATTCAGAGTTATATTCAATGTCGTATGAAAAAATTCTGGAAGAAATAGCGAATATGGAACAAGAACTTAAAGATGATGTGGAGTTCACTAGTGGAAACCAGTTGGAAGTGCTTGAGGCTACTATTGAATTTGAAGAAAAAATCAGGTATTCAAAGTCTGAAAATGATTAACAAGAGGAAGAGGAGAAAATTTTGATAAGTTCTGCAGATCTTTACAAAGAGGATATAGATGATACATTGGTACAAACAACAAAAACACTACATAAAACATACCATGGGACCTTAACGATGGAATTGGATGAGGCACATGTCCAGTTCAACATATATAAAGTTAAAAGGTATATTGGTAATATTAATTCTATTTTTTCTACTGATGTTGTTGACTCTATAGTGCAAGAATCTCTTGAGAAAATATACAAGGAGGATTTAAGGGCTGGAATGGAGCAAAATCAGGATCTAAAGGATGTCCTTAATGAAATGAAACCATTACCAGTCCACTTGGAGTTCACAACTCCGATTACATAGAATGAGAAGTATGATGTCAAGCCAATGATAATAAACAAGGGCAGCTGCTTGGGAGGGAATCCAAAATCTCAGATTGGATTTTTCTATCCCTTTACTTTTTAGTTTTTTTTAAGTTACATGTAATTTCTTTCTTCTTTGTATGATTTTTTTACATTGGGGACAATTTAAGGGTTGAGTGTGGGGCGAAAGATTTAGGTTTTTATTTTATTTACGGATATTGACTCGATTTTGATAAGAAATTTGAAAATTTGATGCCTTTTGAATTTTTTTTTAAAATGTGGGTTCCATGATTCTATTTGCTTTTGTGTTCGAAGGTTAAAGTCAAAAATTGAAAATCAATGGTAAATTTCAAAATCTATTTGATGCTTACTTGGTTAATGATTGAGAAAAACTAAGACATTATCCATAGTAATTGATTTGAATTGAATTTGTGTCGCATGAGTACTTGAACATGTGATTTATGCTCATTTGGCTTAGTTATCTGTGAAGTTGTTTGTGGGCACTAATATCATGCTTTAGAACTATTGAACTGCTTATGCTTTTTGCAGAACCATGTGAAAAAAAATCAAAAAGTTGAAAATCAAAAAAATTGTTGAAAAATAGAAAAAGAAGTAACAGAGAAACTATGTGGTGGGATGAGATGAAGAGTAAAACGCACTCTCCCATAAACACGTGCGAATAAGTGAGATGGAGCAAAAAATGCACTCACTTACAAAAGAAAGTTTGAGGAAGGTCAAACAGAGCATAAAATGCATTCACTGGAAACAAATAGGAAAATGAAAAGGTTTTGGTAAAAAAAAATAAAGCAGGAAAATTATGTTTTGAGTTTTTGAGTGGTGTGCATGGTTTTTGCTCCATTGTAACTAAGTGGAGTATGTGTGTGGATCATAGAAGAGTGGTTATGTGGATACAATTTGACTTAATAAAATTCATTGGTGAAGTGGCAAGGTGGTTATCTTGAGTTGATTAATGAAGCATTGATTATGTTTTTGTGGGTTTAGTGTTAATAATCATGATTTGATCTTAAAATCTTTTGACATGATGGTTGAGTATAGTTATTCTAGAAATCAAACTTTTGGTTTACACGAGGACGTGTAAAAGGCTTAGTGTGAGAGAATTTGATAAGTGCATAATATTCATGATTTTTGATTCCTTTATGTTTGGTTTTATTGCATATTTTGTGTTGTAAATGGACTTATTATGTTGTTTATTTGTTTCAGGATAAAATAGAGCTTAAGTGACGAAACGGGACGATTTGATTAGAAGCAAAAAGAAAAACTTCGCTTAAGCGAATTGGGCGGGAAAATCTTGGAAATCTTAGATTTTTGGAATGTTTCTAAAAGCAGCTTTTGACAGCTTTCTACATGGAATTGAATTGATATTTCTTTTAGATTTAGGATATCTTTAGACTGAGATTTATTTCTAAATTGGATTCTATTTCTTTATGAAAACTAGAGTTTTGTAATTCCTTTTAGGATTTGGATTTCTAGTTCTCATAGGATTTAAGACTTTGTCTAGCAATATAAAGAGATGTAATAGTCATGGTATTATTCATTCTATCATCTAATTCATTGTACAATCTACTACATTCTCTCATCTACACCATTGGAGTGCAGACTTGGAAGCATGTTAGACTAGTTTTCTTTATTCAGTTCTAAGGGATGTTGAACCTTATTTATAATTAATGGTTAATTGATTATTCATATTTATTCCATCTCATATGAATTTCATTCTTGATAATTAGATTTAATTTCTGAATGTTATTTGGCTTAATTGATTTGATTTCTGCATAATTGAATTAGTTAATGAATATCATATGCTAGATTAAGGAATAGTATTACGTGTAATTGATATTGTTCCTAATCACAAGTAAAAATTTGTAATACTTGATTGTGGACAAGCTTTTGAGTATTACTACGATTATTAGAAGACAAGTTAAACAATCCGAGCCTATGTGTTTGTTGCTTGGAATAGTCTAATTTCCTAATTCTAAATTTTGTTTATATATTAAATCTAGAGAGCTTGTTATAGGTTGTATAATTGTTAGAATCTTATGAAGAGCTTGTTTCATTGAGTGATAATCTAAGGGGAGTTTCGGGTTGCAGATCTTGTGTTTACCTAGAGCTATATATTTCATTGAAGGGTAAATAATGTTACACTTGATTAATCCATTGCTGTAAAAAGGTGATACTGAACTGAAGAACTGAAGCTTTTTATTCATTGTTAATTCTTATTAATTTATTCTTGTTAATTTAGTTAATCAATTCAAAATTCCATTTTCATTAGAAATTATAGGATAAATCTAAAACAAATCACCCTCTGTGGGATCGATCCTTTCTTACTACTGTACTAATTGTTTGAATTTGTAAAGTGAAAGTGAGGTTAATTTAGGAGTGTAAATGACAGCTCCCAAATTTTGGAGCCGTTGTCGGGGAGTGTTATTTATTTATGTTTATTCTTTGTTTTCGTTTATTTTTATTATTTTCTTTTTCTTTTTCTTTTTGTTTTATGACTCAATACTCTCACTTTATTGACTTAAATTTTGATCAAGAGATAAAGAAAACTGCATATACAAAAGAAGCTCTTGTTCCATAACTTGAAGAGGAAGAGATGGCGGTGCCACACAATAACAGAATTTTGAAGAACTGGCTACTCCTGATCTGAATCAACCATCTTTTTGTATTAAGTATCCTACTTTAGATGTTGCATTTGAACTTAACTCTGGACTAATTCATCTTTTTCCTACTTTTTGTGGTCTTACAGGTGAAAGTCTATATAAGAATCTAAAGGAGTTCCACGTGGTGTGTTCCACAATGATAGCACAAGGAGTGACAGATGAGCATATCAAGCTTAGACTTTTTCCATTCTCCTTAGCAGATTTGGCTAAAGACTGATTATACTATTTGCCTTCAAGATCAATACGATCATGGACTGATATGCAAAGGTTATTCTTGGAGAGGTATTTTCCTGCATCAAGAGTTGCCGATAAAAGAAAGGAGATATGTGGAATCAGGTAGTTCAATGGAGAGAATCTATGATTATTGGGAAAGGTTCAAGAAGTTGAGTTCCAGTTGTCCACCTCACTGAATTGATGATCATCACTTAATCCAGTACTTCTATGAGGGGTTGCTACCAATGGATAAAAGCATGATTGATGCAGCATGTGGAGGAGCACTGGTAGACAAAACTTTAGACGCTGTAATAAACTTAATTACAACTATGGCAGCCAACTCACAGCAGTATGGTACTAGGACGATTCATACATCACAAAGGGTAAAGGAGGTGAGCACTTGTAATCTTGAGTAACAGGTTTCTGAATTAACTGCTATAGTTCGACAAATGACTGCAAGGTCTTCAGCAAGCTCAACCTCAGTACCACACAAAAAACCAAGAAGTACTTGCCAATTCTGGGACATCTATGGAGGATATGTTCAAGGCATTCATGAACCAAACATAATAGTTCGTGAATCAGACACAACAGTTCCAATAGGAGGCAAAAACTTTTGTTCAAGATCTGAGGGACCAAGTTGGTCATCTTGCAACCATAGTAGAAAGGTTGGAATCTCAAGGCTAAGGGAGGTCATTTTCTCAAATTGTTGAGAATGTAAGTGCAATAACATTGAGATGTGGTGCAGAGGATTGGCATCAAGGAAAGTCAATGCTTTCAGAACAAAACAAGTCAGACAATAGTGAAACAAGCAGCAGTGCTATACTCAAGCATAAATTTCAACCTCTTTCAGCTTATGAACCGATACTACCTTTTCTCCAAGTTCTATGAAGGAATTGGAAAGTTGGAAAAAATTCAGAGTTATATATAAAGTCGTATGAAAAAATTCTGGAAGAAATGACTCATAGGGAAGAAGAACTTAAAGATGATGAGAGTTCACTAGTGGAAACCATTTGGAAGTGCTTGAGACTATTACTGAATTTGAAAAAAAAATCAGGTATTCAAAGTCTAAAAAGGATGAACAAGAGGAAGAAGAGAACAATTTGATAAGTTTTGCAGATCTTTACAAAGAGGATATAGATGATACATCGGTGCAAACAAAAACAACACTACATAATACATACCATGGGACCTTAACTATAGAATTAGATGAGGCACATGTGCAGTTCAGCATATATGAAGTTAAAAGGTGTCTTGCTAATATTAATTCTATTTTTTCTGCTGATGTTGTTGACACTATAGTGCAGGAATCTCTTGAGCAAATATACAAGGAGGATTTGAGGGCTGGAATGGAGCAAAATTAGGATCTAAAGGATGTCCCTAATGAATTGAAACCGTTACAAGTCCACTTGAAGTTCACAACTCCAATTACATAGAATGAGATGGATGATGTCAAGCCAATTACAATAAACAAGGGCAGCTGCTTGGGAGGGAACCCAAAATCTCAGATTTGATTTTTCTATCCCTTTACTTTTTAGTTTTTTTTAAGTTACATGTAATTTCTTTTTTCTTTGTATAATTTTTTTACATTGGGGACAATATAAGTTTTGAGTATGGGGGGAAAGATTTAGCTTTTTATTTTATTTAGGGATATTGATCCGATTTTGATAAGAAATTTGAAAATTTGATGCCTTTTGAAAAAAATTTAAAAATGTGGGTTCCATGATTCTATAAGCTTTTGTGTTCGAAGGTTAAAGTCAAAAATTAAAAATCAATGGTAAATTTCAAAATCTGTTTGATGCTTAATTGGTTAATGATTGAGGAAAACTAAGCTATGATCTATAGTAAATGATTTGAATTGAATTTATGTCACATGAGTACTTGAACAAGTGATATATGCTCATTTAGCTTAGTTATCTATGGAGTTATCTATGTGCACTAATCTCATATTTTAGAACTATTGAACTACTTATGCTTTTTGCAGGAGCATGTGAAAAAGAATCAAAAAAGTTTAAAATACAAAAAAATTGTTGAAAAAGAAAAAAAGAAGTAAAAGAGAAACCATGTGGTGAGATGAGATGGAGCGTAAAACGCACTCTCCCATAAACACACTCAAATAAGTGAGATAGAGCATAAAATGCACTCACTTACTAAAGAAAGATTGAGGAAGGTCAAACAGAGCATAAAATGCATTCAAGTGAAACAAATATGAAAATGAAAGCGTTCTGGTAAAAATAATAAAGCATGAAAAGTATGTTTTGAGTTTTTGAGTTGTGTGCATGGTTTTTACTCCGTGGTAACTAAGTTGAGTAAGTGTGTGGATCATAGCATTGGTGAAGTGGCAAGGTGGTTATCTTGAGTTGATTAATGAAGCATTGATTATGTTTTTGTGGCTTTAGTGTTAATAATCATGATTTGATCTTGAAATCTTTTGACATGATGGTTGAGTACATTTATTTTGGAAATCAAACTTTTGGTTTACACGAGGACGTGTAAAAGGCTAAGTGTGGGGGAATTTGATAAGTGCATAATATTCATGATTTTTTATTCCTTTATGTTTGGTTTTATTACATGTTTTTGTGTTGTAAATGGACTTATTATGTTATTTATTGATTTCAGGATAAAATCGAGCTTAAGTGACGAAACGGGACGATTCGGAGCTGATTAGAAGTAAAAAGGAAAATTTCGCCCCAGCGAATTGGGCGGGACAATCTTGGAAATCTTATATTTTTGGAAAGTTTTTAAAAGCAACTTTTGACAGCTTTCTACATGGAATTGGATTGATATTTCAATTAGATTTAGGATATCTTTAGACTAAGATTTATTTCTAAATTGGATTCTATTTCTTTATGAAAACTAGAGTTTTATAATTTCGTTTAGGATTTGGATTTCTAGTTCTCTTAGGATTTAGGACTTTGTCTAACACTATAAATAGATGTAATAGTCAGGGTATTATTCATTCTATCATCTAATTTATTCTACAGTCTACTACATTCTCTCATCTACACCATTGGAGTGCAGACTTGGAAACATGTCAAGTTAGTTTTCTTTATTCAGTTCTAAGGGATGTTGAACCTTATTTATAATTAATGGTTAATTGATTATTCATTATTTATTCCTTCTTATATGAATTTTATTCTTGATAATCTAATTTAATTTCTGAATGTTATTTGGCTTAATTGATTTGATTTCTACACGATTGAATTAGTTAACGAATATCATATGCTAGATTAAGGAATAGTATTACGTGTAATTGATATTGTTCCTAATCACAAGTAGCAATTAGTAATACCTGATTGTGGACAAGCTTTTGAGTATTACTATGATTATCAGAAGACTAGTTAAATAATCCTAACTTATGTGTTTGTTGTTTGGAATAGTCTAATTCTTTAATTCTTAATGCTGCTGTTATATTAAATCTATAGAGATTGTTCTAGGTTGTATAATGGTTAGAATCTTATGAAGAGCTTGTTTCATTGAGTGATAATCTTAGGGGAGTTTCGGGAAGCAGAGCTTGTTGTTACCTAGGGCTATTAATTTCATTGAAGGATAAATAATGTTACACTTGATTAATCCATTGTGACACCCCCAAATCCGGGTCCTCTGACCCCGGTCCGGTTGTCACGAAACAATACTAAACATCCACCTCTAAACAATATACGATAACTAAAGTGCGAAATATAATAAACGTACGTCGTTCATTCAAAAGGTGTTACTAGTCCCAAGATTCGATAACCTTAATACAACATACAAACATACCCTAGAATAGTCAATAGGGTTCATATTACATAACAGTAAATTAATTAAGCATAAAGATAAAGTCTGCTCCTTGCAAACTAATCCTACATCTTCCCTTTACCCTTGTCCTTCCCTGAAGTCTCGGGCTTAACTGCAATATAAGTCATAATATAGCAAGAGTGAGCAACAAGTTTTCTCAGCAAGTTTAAATACAACAATAAAGGATATATCATGACGAAAGGAATATGTCAACAATGAATTCAACAATATGAATATCGAAAGAAAGAATAATGATTGCTTTTAGAATAACTGATAGTCAAGTAGACTTTTGAACTATAAAACTCCAACGGAATCAATAGCTGATTGACCCTTTGGTTACAGGCTACAGAATAAGTACTTGAGGGGATCAGCCTCGCGTACGCTATGTATATGCATAACATTCAACTCTGCTGTTTGTATCTTATAATAGATACCTGGGGTACTCCCCTATATATAAGGGGTGTTCTTTTCAGTCTAAGAATCCATACCATCAATTGGTCTGGATAGATTTTATAAAATTTCATATACATGTCTGATCGAACAAGGGTTCAAACTCTATCTGACACAGTTCAAGAATTATAGAACTTTAAATGATGTACAAGTCTAAGACTGTACGAACTCAAGTGCACCAAGTGCGAATAACAATAATATCGATGTAGAATAATTATAAAGTAATTAAACCACCTAATAGCATGCTTGGAAATAAAGTTCAAGCTTTAAATAATTAACTGTCAATACGATAGTAACCTGCTCAATACAATACGAGAAGGATATGAACTTGCACAATAAGAATTAATGAACTTGCACAACCAAAGAGTGAAGTTCGGAGACTTGCTTACACGATTCATTGAATAAGGTAGTGCAAGAATTTAGAATACTTGCATTCAATATAACAATTAAATGAAGTTAGGAAACTTGCCTGTTTGCTCAGCTACAAATAAGTTTTAGCTTTAATTAACTTGTGTCGAAACGACCTAACATTAATAAGTTGGCCTTTCAATTAGCATTATAAACTAATATAAGTCTATACTTATAATAATCCACTTATCGTATAAGTTTATCACATAAAATCACGTTCAATATCAAACATACCATTTATAGCATCATAATATGCTAACTGTTAAAATCAGATTTAAGCAAATTGTTCGGGCCTGAAAGTGTCCCGGCGTAACTCTAGCATGCAACTACTAACATTAAACCAATACACATGCTTATCAAGTTATAATTTCTTATTCGAAACTAGCATGCTCTTTTTATATTCAATTCGAAGTCATGTTTTCATGCCGTTAATTCACATACATTAACTAATACAAGTTCATGCTTCAAAGTTGATTACTAAGGTCATGTTATCACATAACAAGGCTAAACAATACATAACATGCATGCTCATGCGTATACTATACGTGTATGCTTTAATCCACCTATTTCATGCCTTAGAAATTAATTTTCTATGAATACGTGCATATGTGAAATCCATGCTTTAACCAAACGAGGTCCATGTTAATATGCTTATAGGCAGAACGAACTGTAATGTACATGCTTGTATAGTCAATACGTAATCCACATGGTAATTAATGTTGTTAGCTTTCACATTCTAAGTTTTCTTTGAAAATTGCACTAAGTCAACAAAGGCATCATAGTACATGTAAAGCGTCTCATAGTCATGACTCACATGTATTAGAATGCATATCTAAACCACATGAAAGCTCTCATATGGTCAGAAATCACAAGACAAAGTCCTTGGTCAAGTTTTCTTTTCAAAGTTCATAAGTTTCTTATTTCAAAATCGTCCGAATCTTGCAATCACGTATGCTAGTGTGTGAACCCACTTTAGACTCGCATTTCATGTTAATATAAACTATACTATCATGTTCATAAAATCAGAATGCTCACATACATGATATGTCCATAACAAGTTCACTTTAGAAATTTCTAAGTTCATTTGTAAACTTTTAATTCCTTTTATCATTTGCGGGCACTAACATATTATACATATTTATCTCACATGAATGTGTTCATACATGTGCTAATCCAGTTTCATGCTTAACCAAAAAGGGTACAATAAGCTAACATATAGCAGTTGCTAGTAGGAAGGCAAAAATAATTCTCCAGGACCTGCGTAGCTGCGCTGCTACCAGGTGTAAACCCGGCGCAGCTGCGTCGGTGCCTGGCTCAACCAGAGGTTTCGTGCAGTTCGGCAGAACTGAAACCCATCTCAGAAAATAACTTCAAAAATCTCTTCAAATATTCATATAACAGTTTCAACAAGTTTATATAATCATATAACACTTTAATACTCATATCTCATAATTCAATTACCAACAATTCATGAACAATTCAATAATCAAGAATTTTGAAAGTTATGCAAAGAATGAGAATGGGAAGTTATACCTCTGTGATGGAAACCAAACTTGCTGTTACAGATATATAATGCTACTATGCTACTCCCTCTCAATTCTTTTTCTATCAATTCCAAGAAAATCTCAGCAATAGAAATTGAGAAGGGGAAGAACTCTTATATAGAAAAATGAATACACGGTTCTTGATTTTACTCACCAAATCAATACAAAGGATTACATGATTGCATGCTAGATAACAAGAAGTGGGTGAATGCAATCATAAATCCCACTCCCCCTATAATGATCATGGCTAGCTTTGATGAATTTGAGGAGGGTTATAGGGTGGTGTAGCCATGTGAAAGTTTACGCGTGGGAATGAAATGAGGAACTCTTATTATGGGACAAGCCAGTTAACTCAGTAATGTAGCAACTAGCAAGCTATATATCATATATGCCAACACTAGACATATAATAAATACACTAAGTTATATACTATGTATATATACATAGGTTTTAAGTATTTATTCCATACACATTTAAATAGGTGTTACAATGTTATCTCAATAAAATAATGTATCAAGTAGGTATATATATACCAATCATATAATTCATGTACATTTTTCTTAATACCAAATGTAAAGCAATTGGGTATTATTATTACTCATTATTATAATCATTATAATATAATTATAATAACTCAATAAAATAATTATTAATTAATAATTGTTCTTATTATATGACAATAGGGTATACCTAAATGTCCACATAATGTCACATACCTTCAATTTACCTCATCTTACTATATAGTCCATACATGCAATATACACCACATTAATATGTCACATTGTATTATATATAATCTAGATAGCTACCCTATATTAAAGGTTTAGGATCGCATGTTTGTGTATAACAGTAAATTAATATAATAATATTATATTGTTAGTTCTCTTACTCATTAATTATTATCTATTCATAATAATAATTAAACAACACATTATAGATTAATTAATCATAATTAAAATTAATCAAACACGTTCAAATCCTGCCACGATATTCAAATAAGTTGAATATTTAATTATTAATAATCTCATCAGTTCTCTGATATTAAATCCTTAAGGTCAGTCCACTAATTTAAATAACTCATTAGTGACTTTCTTTAATCATTTCACAAATTCTTACCACCACATAAGGTTTAAATCAACTCACACAACTAACTCGTTAAACTTAAATCACATATTTAATAAATAAGGAGTTTAAAATTCATGGTCGTTACATCCCTCCCCACTTATAAAAATTCCATCCTCAGAATTGTAAAAATAAGGTTACTCAAATAAAAACGGATGATTCGCTCTCAATTTCTCTTCTAGCTCCCATGTAGCTTCTTCCACTGCGTGATTCCTCCAAAGAATCTTGATGGAATGAATGATCTTATTCCTCAGCTTTTGTTCCTTCCTATCTAGTATTTGGATAGGAACCTCCTCGTATGATAAGTCTTTCTCGACTTGGATAGGTTCATAGGAGATAACGTGCTTGTAGTCTGGTTTATACGGCCGTAACACTGACACATGAAACACGATGTGAATGTGCTCAAGTTCAGGAGGTAACGCCACCTCATACGCCACTTCACCGACTCGCCTCAAAATCTCGAACGGTCCTATGAACCTAGGGCTCAACTTGCCCTTCTTCCCAAAATGAATCTTCCCCTTCCAGGGAGATTCTACTTTCAGAAAAGCATAGCTTCCTAATTCAAATTCTTTCTTCTTGCAATGCAAATCCGCACACTTCTTCTGGCGATCTTGAGCCGCTACCAACCGTGCTCTTATCACCTTGAAAATCTCTACAGTCTGCTGTACCAATTCTGGTCCCAACAGTCGACGTTGTCTAACTTCGTCCCAACATAACGGTGTTTGACATTTTCTCCCATATAGTGCTTCGTACGGTGGCATTCCAATACTAGCGTGATAACTATTGTTGTACGCGAATTCTACTAATGGAAGGTGATCCTCCCAACTACCCTTGAAGTCCATCACACAAGCTCGGAGCATGTCTTCAAGTGTTTGAATTGTTCTCTCGCTTTGCCCATCGGTCTGCGGATGATACGCGGTACTCATTCGTAATTGGGTCCCCAATATCTCTTGAAGACTCTTCCAAACATTTAACTTGAAACGCGGATCTCTATTAGATACAATAGATACCGGCACCCCATGTCTCGAGATAATTTTCTTGACATATAATCTGGCTAGGTGGTCTAAACTATACTCAATCTTAATTGGCAAAAAGTTAGCTGACTTTGTAAGATAATCTACAATTACCCATATGGCGTCGTGCCCTTTCTGCGTTGCCGGAAGTCCTACCACAAAGTCCATCGTGATGTGCTCCCATTTCCATTCTGGAATCTTTAACGGTTGTAATAACCCGCTTGGTCGTTGGTGCTCTGCCTTGACTCTCTAACAAGTTAAACACCTACTTACGCATTCTGCAACCTCTCTCTTCATGTTTGGCCACCAAAAGTGATGACGCAAGTCTTGGTACATTTCGTGCTTCATGGGTGTATCGAGTATCTCGTACTATGTGCTTCTTGCAAAATCTCTTCTCTCAGTTCCGGTACTAACGGTACCCAAATTCGTCCTTCAAACCTTAGCAGTCCTGTGCTATCAATCTTGAATTTCAAATCATCACCGTCAGCTAACCGCTTTTTGATAATATCACAATCTTCGTCCTTCTCTTGTGCCTCCTTAACCTTATCTAATAAAGTCGGGCTCGCTGTCACTGAAAATAATTTTCTCGTTGGTCTCCATCGGATACTTAAACTCCAAGTCTAGTCGTTCAAAATCTTTCACTAACTCTTTTTGAACGGTTAACTTTGATAACTTCTCTCTGCCTTTTCTGCTCAAGGCATCTGCCACCACATTTGCTTTGCCTGGATGATACAGAATCTCACAATCATAATCTTTGATCAATTCTAGCCATCGGTGCTGCCTCATGTTTAATTCTTTCTGCGTGAAGATATACTTCAGACTCTTGTGGTCCGTATATATCTCACACTTCTCACCATACAAATAATGCCTCCAAATCTTCAAAGCAAAAACTACTGCTGCTAATTCCAGGTCATGAGTCGGATAACCCTTCTCATAATCTTTCAGCTGACGTGAAGCGTACACAATGACCCTGCCGTGTTACATTAGTACACAGCCAAAACCCTTGTGTGACGCATCGCTATACACTAAAAACCCTCCCGTGTTAGCCGGTAAAGCTAACACAGGTGCTTCACTAAGCCTCTACTTCAATTCTAGGAAACTCTCTTCACACTTCTCCGTCCAAACGAACTTAACTGTCTTTCTAGTAAGATTGGTCAACGGCGATGCTAATTTCAAAAAATCCTGGATGAATCTCCGATAGTATCCCGCTAATCATAAGAAACTCCTGATTTCTATTGGCGTCTTCGGCTGCTCCCAATTGATAACCGTTTCTACCTTTGCTGGATCCACCGAAACACCATTCTTGTTGATAACATGCCCCAAAAACTGCACTCTCTGCAACCAAAACTCACACTTGGAGAATTTTGCATACAGCTTCTTTCTCCTTAATGTCTCCAACACTATTCGAAGATGTTCGGCGTGCTCTTCCTTTGTCTCTTAATACACCAGAATGTCATCGATGAACACGACAACAAACTTATCCAAATATTGTTTGAACACTTTGTTCATCAAGTCCATAAATGCTGCCAGCGCGTTCGTCAATCCGAATGACATTACCAAAAACTCAAAGTGTCCATACCGAGTTCTGAATATCGTCTTTGGAATATCCTCCGGCCTCACCTTCAGTTGATGATAACCGGTCCTCAAGTCAATCTTTGAAAAGTACTTCGCCCCCTTCAACTGATCAAATAAATAGTCGATCCTAGGCAATGGGTACTTGTTCTTAATGGTGACATTGTTCAACTCACTGTAGTCGATACAAAGTCTGAGCGATCCATCTTTCTTCTTCACGAATAAGATTGGTGCTCCTCGTGGTGATACGCTCTGTTGAATGTATCCCTTATCCAACAACTCTTGTAATTGAGCCATCAGCTCCTTCATCTCCACCGGTGCCATACGTTATGGCGCTTTGTATACCGGTGCTGTCCCCGGTGCCAAATCAATGACAAACTCAATTTCTCTATCCTGTGGCAATCCCGGAATCTCGTCTGGGAAGACATCGGCGAATTCCCTTACAATAGGTATCTGACCCAGTTCACCCTCGACTAGTCGAGTATCAACTACGTGAGCTAAATAACCTACACAACCCTTCCTAAGCAATCTCTGTGCTTGCATCATCGTCAGATAATGAGATTGTCTCGGCGATTTACTACCATAAAATACCACCTTTGACTTATTCGGAGTCTTAAGGTGTACGCACTTCTTCTTACAGTCGATAACTGCTCCATGATTCGATAACCAATCCATTCCAAGGATTACATCGAACTCCCCAAAACGAATCGGTATCAAATCCACTCTGAGCTTAAATCCTCGCAATTCGGTATAACAGATCCTATAAATGTATTCTACGGGAATAATTTCCTTGTTCGCTACTTCTACGTTCATAGGGTGTTCTAATATTTCTCGGGGTAAATCTAATCGTTTAGCAAATTCTTTGGAAACAAAAGAGCAGGTAGCACCCGAATCAAATAACATATAAGCATCAATATCATTGATCGGGATGATACCAGACACCACGTCCTTAGACTCCACCGCATCCTGAATGGTCATGTTGAACGTGCGTGCCGTTGGTCTGCTGGCTTGACTGGCTGGCCCTCCGATGCTCAGTCTGTTGTTATTGTTGTTGTTGTTGTTGTTGTTGTGATTACCGCTAGCTGCATCGCCCTTTCTCTTCGGGCAGTCCTTAATTTGATGGTCTAGGGCTCCACACGAGAAACACCCTCCTTTCTGCTTATTCGGACACTGAGGAGCCATGTGCCCCGGTTGTCCACAAAGGTAACAAACACTCTTTCCCTTCATACACTCCCCCGAGTGATTCCTCCCACAGTTGTTGCACTTTACACTTTTCTTGGCCACTCCCTCGGACTTGTTACCCCCAGAGGATTGGCTCTCCGTCCATATACGCTTGTTGGGGTTGCTGCCTTCGCTGCTTCCCCCTTTCGGTCATTCATGTCCGGTCTTCTTTTCTTGTTTAAAACGAGCAATGGCGTCATTGCCTCCTTCGGCAATGATATCCCTTTCTAGTAGATCAGAGTAAGTCTTAATCTTTAATACTGTGACTGCTTTCTGCACCCAAGATTTCAGTCCTAATTCGAACCTTCTTGCCTTCCTAGCCTCCGTGTCCACTTGGTGTGACGCGAATCGAGCCAACTCGTTAAATCTTGCCGCGTACTCTGCGACAGACATACTACCTTATCTCAGTTCCAGAAACTTAACTTCCATATCCTGTTGCGTATTCTCCGAGAAGTAATTCTCGAGAAATAGCTCCTTAAATTTATCCCAAGGAATAACTCCTTCGCCTGCTCGTCCCTTATTGGCCTTCCACCAATAGTTAGCCTCGCCCTTCATCATGAAAGTGGCAAAACTCGTCTTCTATGCTTCGTCCACTCATGCGACCTCAAACACTTTCTCTATCTCTTCTATCCAGGTTTGGGCTTCGATTGGGTCTAAGGTTCCCCGGAACTATGGTGGTCCTACCAATTTAAAGTCCTTAAAGCTCGCCAAGTGATGTCCTGGCTGCCCTGCTGCTGGCTGGGGTCTATTCTGCATTGCCTCAGTTAATAAGTTAACGAAGTTCTGCATAGGGTCGACATTTTCCCCTCTGCCATTATTAATGGATCCTTCCTCCCTCTGGTTCCGCGGTAGTCTCCTAGGCGGCATGATCCTGAGGAAAGGAAGAAAACATTAGACTTTATGTGATATGCTATTTATGTTAGCATTAAGAAGTTTAGGATGTCTATCAATCATAGCTGATTTAAATAAACAACTTCAGTATAACAATAAGACTCGATTGATATCCTCAACCCATCACGTACATACTGACAGTAGTGTGCATACAAGCCAATCATGTATGATGATAAAGCACGT
This sequence comes from Panax stipuleanatus, assembly GCA_020205555.1. Lineage (NCBI taxonomy): Eukaryota > Viridiplantae > Streptophyta > Magnoliopsida > Apiales > Araliaceae > Panax > Panax stipuleanatus. The sequence goes on along the minus strand of CM035116.1, from coordinate 99,536,989 downwards.
ACTTTGTAAACAATCTTATTTATTTATTAATGAAATATTCATTTATTAAAGGCATTTAATTATCTACATGTTGCTGTTTTTATAATATGTAAATAACCCATAGTTTTAAGCAATGCTTTTAGAATCATGATGATGATCATGCTAATGAGATCTAAATTCTTAGAAAGTTTTAAAACTAAAATAGTTCCCAATCGTGGGATTACTAAAAAGGGGATTAGTAAATCCGGATAGATTGGTACATATGTTGCTTGCTCATTGGATGAGGATGATTGATTTCATGATCATTTGTGTGTAGACATTAAAGCAAGTATGTAGGTGCTTATTGGAGAATAAGTTCACTGAACGTGATTCGCTATGGAACACCTAATGGAGTTTTACTCGCATGTCAATAGGAATTCCTAATGTGATAGTAGTACAAGTGATCCTTGGACTTGAGATCATCATAGTATCTTGTATGTAACAAATTATACTTTGACTTATTCCTTAAGACCTTATAAGGCATATATAGGGTATGCTTGGGTATAATGTGTTACATATGGAGATAATGAATGATCAATAAAGAATCTACCACCTCTAGTAAAAGAGGAGATATGTCCTATGTGATTCGTTAAATGACAACCCAGGAATCCTTGGCCAAGGTGAAATGAAATTAGAAAGGAGTTTCTAATTTGCATTATTTGGAGTTGTGCATTTTCTAATCGAAATACATATAATTAAATAAAATAAGACTTGACAGTAAATCCATGTCTTATATTTAATTGGGACATTGTATGGTGGAAGGATTGAATTGTACGGTAACTATTAACTCACAGGTTCTTTTATGATTAATGTTGAAATCTATATAATCTGGAAAGTCGTTGATCGCTAGGGAGGCTTATCCCTATTGTAGAATAAATATTATTTATTTAAATAGATTATTAGTTTAATTTATTTATTTAAATAAGATTAAAATTATTTTAATTGATTTATTCACAACCGGTTTAATATGGAGAACCTAAAGGGTCACACCATAAAAGGAAGAATAATTATTTAAGAAGGTAATGGCATAATCGTAATAATGCATTAAGTATAATTAATTTAATCTATGGTGATGGAATAAATTAAATAGCTTAATGTTTATTATTTAATATTTTGGAAATATTAAATATAAATTAATAAGAGGAGTCTTATTAATATTATTACAATTATTATTATTTTAATTTCTAAAGGAGTTTAGTAATTAATTTAATATTTAGTACTCTCATTTATTCCTAATAAGATTAGGAGACAAATTAATTAAATAAATTTAATTAATTATTCCCATGTGGTGGGAAGCCTAAATTAATTAAAGGAGTTTAATTAATTAAAAGAAATCCCATGTCTAATAGGATTAGAAGGGTTGACCAATGTCTATATAAGAGAAGTCTTATAATAGATATTAGATGATGCAATTCTAATTGTTGGAGAGTACTCATTTTCTATAGAAGATAGAAAATTAAGGTTTAGCCAAACACCCTCCTTCTTGATAATTCTTCTTCTTTGGTGGATCACCTCTAGAGGCCAAACACTTGGGTGGCTAACGTTGATCAAAGGAAGGAATCTAACCCGGAAATTCAAGGAGATCACGAAGAACAAGGAGTTGAACTAGTACCTGTGGAAGCTTCGTTCTACAAGGGTATGATTCCATAACTTCTTATTTATCGTTTTAAATTAATAATTTGCATAAAGGATGATCCGGGTAATGGTTTTGTAGAAATTTTTTAAACTCTGATATATCATGCTTCCGCTAATTTTTGCAATTTGATTGCATCACGATTTCGTACAAACCCAACAGTGGCATCAGAGCCAAATCTTTATGCAATTATTAATTTATTTTTGATTTCATATACATATGGGTATGTATTTAAAATAATTTATTGGGCATAATTTTATTGTATAAAATTATATTTTTTAAGAAAAAAAAACTTTTTTTGGGACGAATCACAATTTTTTTTTTTTGGGGTGCTAATCTTGAATTCTGCAAAGAAAAGGTGTTGTCTCTTTCTTACTCCAAAAAGAAGGTGACCCATCAGGAAAGGACTTTTTTAATAAACCTGCAGGACTCTTTTAATAAAAGAAGGTGACTTCTTTTTAAAAAATAAATATGATATATTTATATATTATATTCTAAATAATTTTATAATTAAAATAAAGAGTTTATTTTAATCTTGAAATTGAATTTCATGCAATTTAAAATTGCCCATTAAATGATACTCATATATATATGGAATGTTTTAATTCATGAGATGAATATTTATTTATTGATATATATGGTGATATGTATGAAAATAAATGGGGATTGATTATGGACTATTTGACCAATGTGATTGGATTTTATTTTAGTTGAATGCTTGAATGAATGGGTTTTATTAAATGGGGTCTGCGTACCTCGTCTTCTCTAAATTTTTTTTCTTGATGTAAAATTCTATCTCCCTCCTATGTACTTCCCCTTGACTGTTGATCAAGGTTTCTATTTAAATTAAATAGTTTAATGTAATAGAAATAGTTAGAATTATCTTTAAAAATTAGAGACCAAGGAGCAAGGAGCGCGTGAAGACCCGTTTGTATGGAGCCCGGGTTTAAATGTAATAGTTACGTTTAAATTTAAATTCTTGCACCCCTAGGTTTGACCTTTTGGTTCACTTGGTGGCTCTAGTGAACCAAACTAGAATAAAAGTCCATAATCAATCCGGGTAGAATATAATATTCTATATTGCATGCTAAATATTATATATATTATATTTTATGCAAACATGCTTCGCATGTTTAATAAAATGACACGTATTTTATATATATATATATATATATGTGCATGCGCGCTAAACAAGATGAGACAAATAATAACAAACCCCTCAAAGAAATAATATTAAGTCCGAAGCGTTCAAATGATATTTGAAATATCGAACGTCGCCTTCTAGCATGATAAATTAATAGAGTATTAAATATTTAATATGAGCTTGTTGTGTTATCCACAAGGCGAGTATTGAGTATTTAAGATGTTAATTAATCACATTTGATGCTTATCAAGAAAATTGAACGATCTAGTCTTGTTGTGCTATCCACAAGGATGAACATTTTTCTTTTTTGAATTTATGGAAGTGCTAGGCTGGACTTAACTTAAATCATTTTAGTTCGGATGTGCACACACTTGACCATTATGATTTAAGAGGCAAAATAAAAGGAATTACATGGTGATGTAATTGACAAGAGTTGTCTACCTATTTATTTGTATATCGCTTGTTGTGCTATCCACAAGGTTATATACATTTGAAATGGGATCCTTATTCTCACTAGCAAATCTTTAATTAGATGTTGCCGAACTATATAAGTGAGGGTAATATAGTTTGATGAAAATAGTGGGAGATACCAATTTAAAATAAAGACCTAAATTTATTTTGGTATACAAAATTAATAAAATGAATGTTTGCTAAAAATGTTGTTTTTCACATGCAGAATTTTAAAAATGTCAAAATCACTAATTTCACTGCGAAGCATATTTGATGCTAATAAGCTTGTCGGGCCTAATTATACGGACTGGCTAAGAAATCTGAGAATAGTTCTCACTGCTGAAAAGATTTCTTATGTCCTAAACTCACCTGTCCCTTGAACTGTTCTAGAAACAGCCTCTGAGGAAGAGATTGCCACCATTGTAAAGTGGCAAGATGATGCATCTGTGGCTCAATGCATCATGCTCGCATCCATGAATAACGAGCTTTAGCGTCAACACAAAAACATGGATGCTCCTACTATGTTGATTCACCTCAAGGAGTTGTATGGTGAACAAAGTAGGACTGCTAGATATGAGATATCTAAGGAGCTCTTTCGATCTCGGATGACCAAGGGCAAGGTGAACATAAAGGAACAAAAGAAACCTGAACCAGCTAAAAGAATGTGCTTTCATTGCAACAAGCCGGGACATTGGAAAAGGAACTGCAAGAAGTATCTAGTAGAGAAGAAGCTTGGAGAAGCTTCGACTTCCAATCAAGGTTTGTTTATGATTGAAATTAATTTTTCAGAAAGTCAAAATTTTACTTGGGTATTGGATACCGGCTGTGGTTCTCACATATGTAATAATGTGAAGGGACTGGTCAGAAATAGAAAGCTGAGCAATGATGAGGTCATCCTACGAGTGGGGAATGGAGCAAAGGTTGCTGCATTAGCTGTAGGGACTTATTGTTTAGTAATGCCTTCGGGCAAGTCCATTTATCTTAATAATTGTTATTATGTTTCGAATATTATTAAAAACATTATTTCAATTTCTGTATTGGATATGGAAGGATTTAACGTTGTTATAAAGAACAATAGTTGTTCTATTTATAAAGACGATGTTTTATATGGTATTGGAAATTTGCGAAATGGACTTTATACACTTGACTTACAAGAAAATATTTTTTCAAATTGAACAAACTAAGAAAAGGAAAAGAGATGATATTAATTATACTTACATGTGGCACTGTAGACTCGGTCATATCAATGAAACAAGATTATCCAAGTTGCATAAAGATGGGCTCCTTGAGTTATCTGATTATGAATCATATCCAACTTGTGAATCTTGTTTCATGGGTAAAATGACTAAATCTCCTTTTAGTGGAAAAGGAGAAAGAGTTACAGAGTTGTTGGCATTGATTCACACAGACGTTTGTGGACCTATGACAACAAGTGCACGGGGTGGGTATTCTTATTTTATTACTTTCACTGATGATCACTCAAGATTTGGATATGTGTATTTAATGAAATACAAGTCAGAATCATTTGAAAAGTTCAAAGAGTTCAGAAGTGAAGTAGAGAAACAAGCGGGCAAGAGTATAAAGATACTTCGATCAGATCGAGGTGGAAAATACTTAACCGGTGAGTTTCTCAATTGTCTCAAAGAAAATGGTATAATCTCACAATGGACTCCTCTAGGTACACCACAGTTAAATGGAGTATCTGAAAGGAGAAATCGAACACTGTTGGACATGGTTCGATCCATGATGAGTTTTACCGACCTTCCAATTTCTTTCTGGGGATATGCCCTAGAAACGGCTGCATACCTACTTAACAAGGTACCTACCAAATCCATCCCAAAGACTCCATATGAGATGTGGAAGGGGAGGAAACCAAATCTTAAGCATGTTAAGACTTGGGGTTGCCCAGCTTATATCAAAAAGTTTGAAAATGATAAGCTACAGACTAAATCCGATAAGTGTAGATTTGTGGGATACCCTAAAAAAAAAAAAACTTTAGGGTATTATTTCTATCATCCAACTGACCAAAAGGTGTTTATTGCGAAACATGCTGCCTTCTTGGAAAAGGAGTTTATCCATGAAGGGGTCAGTGGGAGTAAAATATATCTTGAAGAAGTTTAAGAACCACAAATTATCACGGATCAAAGTCAGGTACCTGACCAAGTAGAAGAACCTAAAATACCACACCCTGTTCGTAAATCTGGAAGAGTACCGAAGATACCTGAGAGGTATGGATTCGTTATAGAGGATGACGATGAGGTACACATCATGAATGATGATGATCCATTGAATTACGAACAGGCTATGAGTAATAAAGACTCAGGGAAATGGCTTGAAGCCATAAAATCTGAAATGGACTCCATGTATGAAAACAAAGTATGGACTTTGGTTTCACCACCTGAAGGCATTAAGCCTATTGGGTGTAAATGGGTCTTTAAAAGAAAGACTGGAGAGGACGGCAAGGTGGAGACCTATAAGGCCCGACTGGTTGCAAAAGGTTTCAAACAAAGACAAGGAGTTGACTATGATAAAACCTTTTCACCAGTAGCTATGCTCAAGTCCATTCGGATTTTGCTTGCGATTGCAGCTTATAACGACTATGAGATCTGGCAGATGGACGTGAAAACGGCCTTCCTCAATGGGAAACTTGAGGAGGATGTGTATATGACACAGCCAGAGGGATTTGTTTCAAAGGTTGGAATAAATCAAGTTTGTAAGTTGCAATGATCCATTTATGGATTGAAGCAAGCTTCTCGTAGATGGAACATTCGTTTTGATGAGACAATCAAAGAGTTTGATTTTATCAAAAATGACGATGAACCATGTGTGTACAAGAAGGTTAGTGGGAGCGCTGTTTCATTCCTTGTATTATATGTTGATGATATATTACTGATAGGGAATAAAATTTCTATGCTAAAATCGATCAAAATAAAGTTGTCTAAACATTCCTCCATGAATGATTTGGGTAGAACATCCCACATTGGGGATATAAATCTGTATTAATAGATTTAAAAGGATGTTCGGCTTAACCCATGGAAACGTATATTCATTAGATGCTAAAGGCGTTTAGCATGGCAACTCCAAAAGGTGCCTCATGATGATGAGCCATGGAGTGTATCTCTCTAAAATTGTCCTCAGTAAAAGAGAGATCGCATAAGTAACTATTATGTATGCAATGAAATATACAAGACTTGATGTTGATCAGTCATATTCTGGAGAAGATCTCTGTGAGACAGTGATAAACATCTCAAAGTACTTAACTGACACTAAGGATGTCATCATGACACATGATGGGTCCGAATTAAACTAGAAGACTAAACAGACTCAAGTTTTCAGACTGACCAAGACGACAGCAAAATCCACTTTATGGTAAGTCGTTACCTTAAAAGGTGGTGCAGTAAATTGGAAAGGTTTCAAACAGCAAAAGTTGCTGGGTTAGTGACAAAGACAAAGTATATAACTGTAAGTGAAGCTGCAAGTTGATGTTTCGGATGAAAAGTTCATTACAGAACTAGGAATAGTTCCTAAGTCTCATCTTGAATCTAAACATGTGTTGCGGCACTTTGATTAAAAAAATCATTGAAAGAGGAGAGTGTAGACTCTCAAGACAACATTGCAGATCCATTTACTAAAGTTTTAACACAACAGCAGTTTGATCGTCACTTAGAGAAGATGGGTATGAGATACCATGGCGATTGGCTTTAGTGCAAGTGGGAGATTGACAGTAGTGTGCATACAAGCCAATCATGTATGATGATAAAGCACGTACTTTGTAAACAATCTTATTTATTTATTAATGAAATATTCATTTATTAAAGGCATTTAATTATCTACATGTTGCTGTTTTTATAATATGTAAATAACCCATAGTTTTAAGCAATGCTTTTAGAATCATGATGATGATCATGCTAATGAGATCTAAATTCTTAGAAAGTTTTAAAACTAAAATAGTTCCCAATCGTGGGATTACTAAAAAGGGGATTAGTAAATCCGGATAGATTGGTACATATGTTGCTTGCTCATTGGATGAGGATGATTGATCTCATGATCATTTGTGTGTAGACATTAAAGCAAGTATGTAGGTGCTTATTGGAGAATAAGTTCACTGAACGTGATTCGCTATGGAACACCTAATGGAGTTTTACTCGCATGTCAATAGGAATTCCTAATGTGATAGTAGTACAAGTGATCCTTGGACTTGAGATCATCATAGTATCTTGTATGTAACAAATTATACTTTGACTTATTCCTTAAGACCTTTTAAGGCATATATAGGGTATGCTTGGGTATAATGTGTTACATATGGAGATAATGAATGATCAATAAAGAATCTACCACCTCTAGTAAAAGAGGAGATATGTCCTATGTGATTCGTTAAATGACAACCCAGGAATCCTTGGCCAAGGTGAAATGAAATTAGAAAGGAGTTTCTAATTTGCATTATTTGGAGTTGTGCATTTTCTAATCGAAATACATATAATTAAATAAAATAAGACTTGACAGTAAATCCATGTCTTATATTTAATTGGGACATTGTATGGTGGAAGGATTGAATTGTACGGTAACTATTAACTCACAGGTTCTTTTATGATTAATGTTGAAATCTATATTATCTGGAAAGTCGTTGATCGCTAGGGAGGCTTATCCCTATTGTAGAATAAATATTATTTATTTAAATAGATTATTAGTTTAATTTATTTATTTAAATAAGATTAAAATTATTTTAATTGATTTATTCACAACCGGTTTAATATGGAGAACCTAAAGGGTCACACCATAAAAGGAAGAATAATTATTTAAGAAGGTAATGGCATAATCGTAATAATGCATTAAGTATAATTAATTTAATCTATGGTGATAGAATAAATTAAATAGCTTAATGTTTATTATTTAATATTTTGGAAATATTAAATATAAATTAATAAGAGGAGTCTTATTAATATTATTACAATTATTATTATTTTAATTTCTAAAGGAGTTTAGTAATTAATTTAATATTTAGTACTCTCATTTATTCCTAATAAGATTAGGAGACAAATTAATTAAATAAATTTAATTAATTATTCCCATGTGGTGGGAAGCCTAAATTAATTAAAGGAGTTTAATTAATTAAAAGAAATCCCATGTCTAATAGGATTAGAAGGGTGACCAATGTCTATATAAGAGAAGTCTTATAATAGATATTAGATGATGCAATTCCAATTGTTGGAGAGTACTCCTTTTCTATAGAGGATAGAAAATTAAGGTTTAGCCAAACACCCTCCTTCTTGATAATTCTTCTTCCTTGGTGGATCACCTCTAGAGGCCAAACACTTGGGTGGCTAACGTTGATCAAAGGAAGGAATCTAACCCGAAATTCAAGGAGATCACGAAGAACAAGGAGTTGAACTAGTACCTGTGGAAGCTTCGTTCTACAAGGGTATGATTCCATAACTTCTTATTTATCGTTTTAAATTAATAATTTGCATAAAGGATGATCCGGGTAATGGTTTTGTAGAAATTTTTTAAACTCTGATATATCATGCTTCCGCTAATTTGTGCAATTTGATTGCATCACGATTTCGTACAAACCCAACACATACTCTACTTGAGTTTTCTACTAAGGTTATAACTTAGGTTTCGCATTCCTAACGTTTATAACCTAAGGCTTTGATACCAACCACCCCCAAATCCGGGTCCTCTGACCCCGGTCTGCTCGTCACGAAACAATACTAAACATCCACCTCTAAATAACATACGATAACTAAAGTACAGAATATAATAAACGTACGTCGTTCATTCAAAAGATGTTAGTAGTCCCAAGATTTGATAACCTTAATACAACATACAAACATACCCTAGAATAGTCAATAGGGTTCATATTACATAACAGTAAATTAATTAAACATAAAGATAAAGTCTGCTCCTTGCAAACTAATCCTACATCTTCCTTTTACCCTTGTCCTTCCCTGAAGTCTCGGGCTTAACTGCAATATAAGTCATAATACAGCAAGAGTGAGCAACAAGTTTGCTCAGCAAGTTTAAATACAACAATAAAGGATATATCATGACGAAAGGAATATATCAACAATGAATTCAACAATATGAATATCGAAAGAAAGAATAATGATTGCTTTTAGAATAACTGATAGTCAAGTAGACTTTTGAACTATAAAACTCCAACGGAATCAATAGCTGATTGACCCTTTGGTTACAGGCTACAGAATAAGTACTTGAGGGGATCAGCCTCGCGTACGCTATGTATATGCATAACATTCAACTCTGCTGTTTGTATCTTATAATAGATACCTGGGGTACTCCCCTATATATAAGGGGTGTTCTTTTCAGTCTAAAAATCCATACCATCAATTGGTCTGATAGCTTTTATAAAATTTCATATACATGTCTGACCGAACAAGGGTTCAGACTCTATCTGACACAGTTCAAGAATTATAGAACTTTAAATGATGTACAAGTCTAAGACTGTACGAACTCAAGTGCACTATTAGTCGGAAAACCGATCACTAAACACGCGCAAGTATACGCGGTCTAACAAGTAATACAGTGATAAGGAAAGTGTCGTACCCACGAGGAACTATCACTAATATTTACCAAATACCAACTTTGTATCGCTTAAGTCTTATTCGAACAGTAAACTAATAGAAGTGTGGTTAAACTATTTATAACTAATTATTAAAGCAAGTAAACGGATAACGAATGGTAATCGAAGGAATTACAAGCTAAGGTTACAACTTCACCCCACACAGGCATTCCGTCGAACACCTGGCGTGCTATGCTTCATCAAACTTCCTACCCTTCTCTCTTTGATCTTAATGGTCACGACAGTTTGTCGACCGAGAACACACAGGTGCTCATACACCTCTGTCGAGGTATGCACAAACATATCCTCTCCAGATCCACCCGATAGGGAATAGAACAGAAAAGAACATCCAAACTAAGTGATAATCCTACACATGTCTATGCGAATTAACCTAACAAGGATTTAAGCATAAGTTCTCAATTAGGTCACACGTGGCACACAGATATATGTCTATTCTACGCACACTTATGCAGTCGAAACTCATAATCACATGCCAATATATTTAGGTGTAAATCTATAATCCTTCTTTCGATATCATATAGATTACCAAAATCATCACTAATGTCTTAGTGAGAATCATTAAGCATGAATATATTAAACCAAACCATATGGTGCCAACCAAAGAGATAAGACAGTCAATTTAACTAACAAAGGGTTCCGTTATAACCTTAGAGCCAATACCTAGTTCATAGCTATTGAACAAAATATAAGTAGCAATAAAGACAACATTTATGGATTACAAAATTAGAGGAAATAAATGGATAAGAATAAACTCTGTCAAAGCTCTTCAGTCTCTAAATATTCCGCTCCTTTCAAGCTCTCCAATCCGTGTAGCTCACTGCTCTTGTTGCTCCAAGGAAATCCCAGACTTTATCCTCATCTACCTAATCTATATTAACAAACATTACCTAATAACTAGAGAGAAAAAGTACAAAAGAGATCTAATCTATCCTAAGCTAAGCTAACCGATTCTATCCAAGTCTTCTTTCTCTGCTCTTTTTCTTCCTCTCCAATACCTCTCTCTTGTTTGCAGAGGCTCACCTCATATATATATATATATATATATATATATATATGTTTTCTTCTTTTTCTAGGTCAAAAGCAAGCCCTTCCTGCCTTGGCACCGGAGGTCGCGCTGTGGCGCAGGCAATAGGCTTATAAGTGGCGCTGCGGCGCCACGTTAAAATCAAAAGACCGGAGGTCGCGCTGCAGCGCGAGTCCATAAAGGAACTGTGGTGCTACAGCTCCAGAATGACATCAGCAAGGACCAGGGGCGGCGCCGTGGCGCGAGAATGAGACTAGGCATTGGCTTTGCGGCGCCAGTATATGTAAATTCTCCGTTTTGTCCCCTGAAAGCTAGAAAAGTCCTGTAAAGCCTGCAATACATTGGTTAAGCATAATAATACTATAAACATATAAAACTATATAAAAACTACGAAGATCAGGCAACTATTTAAGCCATAAAGTATCCGATTTGCGGGTATAAATCCCACTCATCAAATACCCCCAAACTTAAGTCCTTGCTTGTCCTCAAGCAAACTATCTAACACAAACTCACAATAGAAAACACACGCAAAATAAAAATATCACTGTATACTAGTATCATGGCTTCTAAGCTCGATCATAGCTACTCCCAAAGAACAGGGCAAACACAGATATTAGTAAGAGTTCATTCAGCTTCAAGCATAAGACTGTATTCTATCCATTCTATGTGTGTGTGTGGGGACCAACCATCCTAACTAATCATTGCTCAAATAAGATCGCACAGTCGATTGTTAATACCAATATGCACACTCCGTAACTTAAACATTCAACAAGCATTAAGAATAAGATGCAAGTGCAGAAAACGATCAAAAGACTCTAGCATAAAGAAAGTAAAATCTGACTCGGACAGTACTTAATTACCTTAGGCTAATCAGAGCTACCCATTAACGAGCTTTTGATCAGCGACTCCCCAGCCAAATGACTTTAGGGCACTAGGTGTGGAACACCCCTATGAATCTAATAACTTGAGCAGCAAAGGCCACGTAATCAACATAAGCCAAATTATACTTTACGAAATCTGAAGATTATTTGGCGAGTGCATTTTATGCTCCATCTCAACATCGGTCCTGCGTTTATGGATGAGTGCGTTTAACGCTCCATCTCGACCCACCGCAAGACTTTCGATATTCAATCTCCTTTTCAAATTTTTATTTTTATTTTACAACATGCCAGAATCCAAGATCCAAAACTGTATATGCGTCGAAGTCTTTTATTACCTTGTAAAAATGAAAGTTTATAAAAGTGAACAACTCTCAAAGCATAAACGGCGAACTATATTCGAAAAATAACTAGTAAACATAGTTGTTCGATGCTTGCTAAGAAGGACGGATCAATAACAGTCTCAACTTATCGATTGAACAACCCTTAGCTCATACATGCTTGACACGACTCTAAGAGATAAGCATAATTACTTGACGCTTGTCATTAGCCACAATCAAAAAATTAGTGAAAAATATACCACCCTTGCATAATAGCAGCTCAAAATAGGGTAATAAAGCCATTAACATGGCACAAGCATATAAATCTGTAAAAGCCCCAAAAAGATGGCTATAAACCACAAACATGCTAATAATAATCAAAGCGTTAATAAATAACCAAAAACTATTCATGGCATCCATCATAATAAACCCAAAACATAATACCGCAGTTCAAAACGACTGCACTACAATCCTGATAAAAACCTAAGCAAAGTACTAAAATAGCAACCAATCATGGCAATAGACAGAAATAAAACAGATAATAAACCATAACACCCCCAAACTTAAGGTGAGCAATGCCCTCATTGCTAAACATATATCACTCTAAACAAGATGGCTTCCCTAAAGTCTGGTCACTCGGCAGCAGCAGCATCCTCGTCAGCTTCGGCGGGCGGTGATGGTGGAGGGTATAGTGGGAAGACAGGAGGCTCTGGGAACTGGAATGGCGTGAACTCAGAATCCTCGCCACTATACACGGTGTATATGCTCTGCATCGTGTTGACCAGCTCAGCCTGATACTGCATCGCTATGTCTTGCCTCAAGGCCACCGCTGCTATGTGCCTCTGCTACCTCTGAGCATTAGCATCCTGGTTCTGATGTAGTAGAGTGAGGGATGCCATGATTTCTGCCAGTAGTCCCTGTGAAGCTGGGCCTGCGTCTGGTGGCTTCGAAGGCTCTGTTGTAGGAGGTGGCTCAGTAGGTGGCCCAAATTCTTCGCCTCTAACATGAGAAATAGCCCCGTCCCACACATCGAAGCGTGAGATGGTCTGATGGTCAATGACTGACATGGGCGGCAAAGCTATCTCTTCTGGCCACCAATGGATACCTACCCTCTTGCACAGCCGGGTGATCAAGGATGGATGTGGAAGTCCCGTAGAGATATTGCTCTTGATTACCTTTATGATGGACTCATGGATGAGAACTCCGATGTCCACGTTCAGACCCGTGACATTGGCAAATAATAGGATCGCTCTATCCTTAGTCACGTTGCTCAGGTGAAGAGTCGGGATTATGTTGGCACAAATAAAGCTGAACCATGCCTTCCCATAGCGACTGAGTGCAGCATGTGGGAAACTGGTCCTCTCACCTGTGAAGTTATTTGTCTTCCATATAGTCCCGGGCTTGCAGAGCCTCCTAACAATCTCCTCGAGGTCATAGCTGCGGAGTCCCGGCTCCATATAGTCCTTACCCTCGAAACCGGGAGTCGCGAATAGTGCATTGATGGCTTGGCTTCCAAACGCCACTGACCGCCCCCTAACTAGAACAATAGCAGGACCTTCAGGACTGGCATTTGCATAGAACTCTCTGACCACAGAAACAATGGCCGATTCGGGTGGTTTTGTGAAGTGCACCCACTGGCGACCCGCAATCATTGCTAACAACTCGCCATCCTTTATTTTGTCAGGCCTCAAACCCCGTTCAGGAATCAAATTTCGTGCGGTAAAGGAGCTTTTGTATCGTTTCCATGCCTCTTCGTTAACAAATTTGGTGTTGTCCCATGCCGTTGGTGCTGCAGACGAGGAACCGCCGACGCTCAGTCGCTGCCTCTTTGACGCCATGTCATAATTTTCAGTTGGTGTGGACAAAAATAGTACCTAAGCAATACCACTCTCTGTAGAAACAACACTTAAAGAAATAGGCAGTAAATCCCCAATGAAACCCACTAATTGTAAGCCAAATCAGTCAAATTTCTCTATTAGGCAACTTATCAAACACCTTGTGTGCGCTCTGAAAATCCAATTTGGACAGCCCTTGCTTGACAGTGCTCTGTCCTGATTTCCGTCAGTGGAAATCACCCCAATTAAAAGAGTAAAACCAACCCAAATATCGAAATCAAACACAGTAAATGAATGACTGAATTCCCCCAAATACCTTGAGTGGGAACCCTAGATTGACTCTGATCTCCTCTTGCTGCGTGCACTGGCTTGGGGTCTTGTGGGAGAATGTATAGATTGATCTGTTGTGGGTAGATTGATCAAAGGTTCGGGGTGGAGAAAGGCACGTTTTGGTTTTGGGTCTCTTGGGTTCTTTGTGCTACCGAAATTGTCGAGAGAAATGGGAAGTAGTAGTGGCTAACTGCTGGCCACATTGTGCTTTTAAAAACCAAAACTCGCTACCGGCGCTGCGGCGCGGCCATTCCTTTGTTGATTGGCGCCGCGGCGCGACTTGGCAGTAGCTTTGCCTGATTTTGGTGCTGCGGCCCGAATACCCCTTTGTTCTTGGGCGCTGCGGCGCCAGGATAGGAAATTTACATTTTTAGCATGGCGATGCGACGCGAAGTTTAATGTATATTCTGGCGCTGCGGCGCCAGCCTTGTATCTGAGTTTTTTCCCTTCACAAAAACCAATATTAGCACATATATTATACAGATATCATGCTAAGTAAACAACATGCTTGATACTAGTTTCTAACTAAGATATACACTAGCAACATACTAAATAACATGCTGCCTGCATCCTATAATCACAAAAATATATGCATTGGCAACGATGTTTACAAGGTAAAAAGAAAAGACACAATATAAACTAGACATAAGTAAAGAAAACAGAGAAAATTGATACTGAGATGGGATTGCCTCCCCACCAAGCGCTTGTTTTAAAGTCGTAGGCTTGACTATACCGATGCCGCTCAATCCGGCTCATAAGCAAAATTGACCATTTCATGCCGCCTATTTGTCAACTCCTTTAAATTTGTGGAGGACATGGATGATTGATCATCCTCGTTTTCTTCACCCATCGGCACGAAGAATCTTTCACCATTGGAATTATCCACTAATTCGCCTTTTTCATCAAGTTGAAAGCGTTCTTTGTGCACTAGCGGGCCCTCCAGGGTTTCCACAATCGTGAGCGTGGCTTCCGGTTGTTGATTAGTCTTAACAATACAACCACTCTTTATCCTCTTCTCTCCAACTTCAGGCTCCACCTGTTGGACAATTTGCACCATGACATCTCCCTCAATAACTTTGTGAGACTCACCGCCTTCTCCTTGCGTATCCACCGTGCAATGCTCTACTGCTTCATCGTTGAGATCGATTATGACCGGTAGATTGCCCTGCGATAGATTTATGATGGCATTGATGAGTTGTCCCAATTGATTTTTGAGGCTTTGCAATGCGGCGTCTTGGTTTGCCATTCGAACCTCATTTCTTTCTATAAAGTTGGTGAGGAGCTCTTCAAGCCTTTTCTCTTCTGTTAAGTCTGCCGAAAAGCTCTCATTGGGTTGGAATGTCACCTTATACTGCGGAGGAGATGGACATTCAAATTGATTCGGATAGGAGTAATTCGGATCATGATATTGCTCTTGACTATAGTCCCAAGAGTTTGGATAACCCTGATAGTTTGGATGATAGGAAATCGGTTCAATGTCAGCTCGTTCCTGACAGTAGGCGGTCTGAGTGAATTGACAGTCAAGATTATCAAAAAACCTCAAGACAGTTGTAATTTGATCTCGCAATTGCTCGATTTCTTCTTCCGAGCTTGGTTGTGTAGTCCTCTCATAAGGCCATTGATAACATTGATCGTCCATAACCTGTAAACTTAAAAATAAAAAGGAAGATCAAACAAATAAAAGAAATATATACGCGTTCAAATTAAGACTAAATTGATTTAAATCAATATTGGACAATATTAGAATAATAGTTCCCCGGCAACGGCGCCAAAAACTTGTTGGTTGAAAAACCAATCACTAAACACGCGCAAGTATACGCGGTCTAACAAGTAATACAGTGATAAGAAAAGTGTCGTACCCACGAGGAACTATCACTAATATTTACCAAATACCAACTTTGTATTGCTTAAGTCTTATTCGAACAGTAAACTAATAGGAGTGTGGTTAAACTAGTTATAACTAATTATTAAAGCAAGTAAACGGATAACGAATGGTAATCGAAGGAATTACAAGCTAAGGTTACAACTTCACCCCACACAGGCATTCCGTCGAACACCTGGCGTGCTATGCTTCATCAAACTTCCTACCCTTCTCTCTTTGGTCTTAATGGTCACGACAGTTTATCGACCGAGAACACACAGGTGCTCATACACCTCTGTCGAGGTATGCACAAACATATCATCTCCAGATCCACCCGATAGGGAATAGAACAGAAAAGAACATCCAAACTAAGTGATAATCCTACACATGTCTATGCGAATTAACCTAACAAGGATTTAAGCATAAGTTCTCAATTAGGTCACACGTGGCACACAGATATATGCCTATTCTACGCACACTTATGCAGTCAAAACTCATAATCACATGCCAATATATTTAGGTGTAAATCTATAATCCTTCTTTCGATATCATATAGATTGCCAAAATCATCACTAATGTCTTAGTGAGAATCATTAAGCATGAATATACTAAACCAAACCATATGGTGCCAACCAAAGAGATAAGACAGTCAATTTAACTAACAAAGGGTTCCGTTATAACCTTAGAGCCAATACCTAGTTCATAGCTATTGAACAAAATATAAGTAGCAATAAAGACAACATTTATGGATTACAAAATTAGAGGAAATAAATGGATAAGAATAAACTCTGTCAAAGCTCTTCAGCCTCCAAACATTACGCTCCTTCCAAGCTCTCCAATCCGTGTAGCTCACTGCTCTTGTTGCTCCAAGGAAATCCCAGACTTTATCCTCATCTACCTAATCTATATTTACAAACATTACCTAATAACTAGAGAGAGAAAGTGCAAAAGAGATCTAATCTATCCTAAGCTAAGCTAACCGATTCTATCCCAGTCTTCTTTCTCTGCTCTTTTTCTTCCTCTCCAATACCTCTCTCAAGTTTGTAGAGGCTCACCTCATATATATATATATATATATATATATATATATATATATATATATATATATATATCTATTTTCTTCTTTTTCTAGGTCAAAAGCAAGCCCTTCCTGCCTTGGCACCGGAGGTCGCGCTGCGGCGCGGGCAATAGGCTTATAAGTGGCGCTGCGGCGCCATATTAAAATCAAAAAACCGGAGGTCGCGCTGCAGCGCGAGTTCATAAAGGAACTGTGGCGCTGCAGCTCCAGAATGACATCAGCAAGGACCAGGGAGGCGTCGCGACGCGAGAATGAGACTAGGCATTGGCGCTGCGGCGCCAGTATATGTAAATTCTCCGTTTTGTCCACTGAAAGCTAGAAAAGTCCTGTAAAGCCTGCAATACATCGGTTAAGCCTAATAATACTATAAACATATAAAACTATATAAAAACTACGAAGATTAGGCAACTATTTAAGCCTTAAAGTATCCGATTTGCGGGTATAAATCCCACTCATCATGCACTAAGTGCGAATAACAATAATATCGATGTGGAATAATTGTATAGTAATTAAACCACCTAATAGCATGCTTGGAAATAAATTTCAAGCTTTAAATAATTAACTGTCAATACGATAGTAACCTGCTCAATACAATATGAGAAGGATATGAACTTGCACAATAAGAATTAAAGAACTTGCACAACCAAAGAGTGAAGTTCGGAGACTTGCTTACACGATTCATTGAATAAGGTAGTGAAAGAATTTAGAATACTTGCATTCAATATAACAATTAAATGAAGTTAGGAAACTTGCCTGTTTGCTCAGCTACAAATAAGTTTTAGCTTTAATTAACTTGTGTCGAAATGACCTAACATTAATAAGTTGGCCTTTCAATTAGCATTATAAACTAATATAAGTCTATACTTATAATAATCCACTTATCGTATAAGTTTATCACATAAAATCACGTTCAATATCAAACATACCATTTATAGCATCATAATATGCTAACTGTTAAAATCAGATTTAAGCAAATTGTTCGGGCCTGAAAGTGTCCCGGCGTAACTCTAGCATGCAACTACTAACATTAAACCAATACACATGCTTATCAAGTTATAATTTCTTATTCGAAACTAGCATGCTCTTTTTATATTCAATTCGAAGTCATGTTTTCATGCCGTTAATTCACATACTTTAACTAATACAAGTTCATGCTTCAAAGTTGATTACTAAGGTCATGTTATCACATAACAAGGCTAAACAATACATAACATGCATGCTCATGCGTATACTATACATGTATACTTTAATCCACCTATTTCATGCCTTAGAAATTAATTTCCTGCGAATACGTGCATATGTGAAATCCATGCTTTAACCAAACGCGGTCCATGTTAATATGCTTATAGGCATAACGAACTCTAATGTACATACTTGTATAATCAATACGTAATCCACATGGTAATTAATGTTGTTAGCTTTCACATTCTAAGTTTTCTTTGAAAATTGCATTAAGTCAACAAAGGCATCATAGTACATGTAAAGCATCTCATAGTCATGACTCACATGTATTAGAAAGCATATCTAAACCACATGAAAGCTCTCATATGGTCAGAAATCACAGGACAAAGTCCTTAGTCAAGTTTTCTTTTCAAAGTTCATAAGTTTCTTATTTCAAAATCGTCCGAATCTTGCAATCACACATGCTAGTGTTGAACCCACTTTAGACTCGCATTTCATGTTAATATAAACTATACTATCATGTTCATAAAATCAGAATGCTCACATACATGATATGTCCATAACAAGTTCACTTTAGAAATTTCTAAGTTCATTTGTAAACTTTTAATTCCTTTTATCATTTGAGGGCACTAACATATTATACATATTTATCTCATATGAATGTGTTCATACATGTGCTAATCCAGTTTCATGCTTAACCAAAAAGGGTACCATAAGCTAACATATAGCAGTTGCTAGTAGGAAGGCAAAAATAATTCTCCAAGACCTGCGCAGCTACGCTGCTACCAGGTGTAAACCCGGCGCAACTGCGCCGGTGCCTGGCTCAACTAGAGGCTTCGTGCAGTTCGGCAGAACTGAAACCCATCCCATAAAATAACTTCAAAAATCTCTTCAAATATTCATATAACAGTTTCAACAAGTTTATATAATCATATAACACTTTAATACTCATATCTCATAATTCAATTACCAACAATTCATGAACAATTCAATAATCAAGAATTTTGAAAGTTATGCAGAGAATGAGAATGGGAAGTTATACCTCTGTGATGGAAACCAAACTTGTTGTTACAGATATATAATGCTACTATGCTACTCCCTCTCAATTCGTTTTCTATCAATTCCAAGAAAATCTCAGCAATAGAAATTGAGAAGGGGAAGAACTCTTATATAGAAAAATGAATACACGGTTCTTGATTTTACTCACCAAATCAATACAAAGGATTACATGATTGCATGCTAGATAACAAGAAGTGGGTGAATGCAATCATAAATCCCACTCCCCCTATAATGATCATGGCTAGCTTTGATGAATTTGAGGAGGGTTATAGGGTGGTGTAGCCATGTGAAAGTTTACGTGTGGGAATGAAATGAGGAACTCTTATTATGGGACAAGCCAGTTAACTCAGTAATGTAGCAACTAGCAAGCTATATATCATATATGCCAACACTAGACATATAATAAATACACTAAGTTATATACTATGTATATATACATAGGTTTTAAGTATTTATTCCATACACATTAATATGTCACATTGTATTATATATAATCTAGATAGCTACCATATATTAAAGGTTTAGTATTCATCTTACTATATAGTCCATACATGCAATATACACCACATTAATATGTCACATTGTATTATATATAATCTAGATAGCTACCATATATTAAAGGTTTAGTATCGCATGCTTGTGTATAACAGTAAATTAATATAATAATATTATATTGTTAGTTCTCTTACTCATTAATTATTATCTATTTATAATAATAATTAAACAACACATTATAGATTAATTAATCATAATTGAAATTAATCAAACATGTTCAAATCCTGCCACGATATTCAAATAAGTTGAATATTTAATTATTAATAATCTCATCAATTCTCTGATATTAAATCTTTAAGGTCAGTCCACTAATTTAAATAACTCATTAGTGACTTCCTTTAATCATTTCACAAATTCTTACCACCACATAAGGTTTAAATCAACTCACGAAACTAACTCGTTAAACTTAAATCACATATTTAATAAATAAGGAGTTTAAAATTCATGGTCGTTACAATTATTGTAAAAAGGTGATACTGAACTGAAGAACTAGACCTTTTTAGTCATTGTTAATTCTTATTAGTTTATTCTTGTTAATTAAGTTAATCAATTCAATTTCCCTTTTCATTAGAAATTATAGGATAAATAGAAAATAATTCACTCTTTGTGAGATCGATCTTTGCTTACTACTGTGCTAATTATTTGAATTTATAAAGTGAAAGTGAGGTTAATTTAAGAGTGTAAACGACTACTCCCACTTACCTATGCTGAATTTTCTTACTTAATAAGTTGACAAATTGTGATATGTCAATTAACCTTTGTTTTGAAGCTATATTCTGGAATAATATCTAAAATCCAAGAGATGACCAATGAAAAAATTGTAATACCCGAGAATTTTCTAATATTATTAAATAAATATATTAATGGAAATGAGAATTTATTTGAATATAAATAATTTTGTGTTATGAGATGAGTAACTCAATTATATTAAATTGAATAATTATAATAATTGAGAAAAATATGGAGTTTATAATAAACTCGTTGAATGCCTTGTGTGGCACAGTGATGAAAAATATTAATGATGATATTAATTAACGAAGGAATTATTAAGTGAACAATTAATCTATATTAATTGTTAAGTGCATGTTATTATAGAATATTAATGATGATTAATTAATAATATGTGATTATTATTATTGCAAGAAATATAATAATAATGAGCAACGTGTTTTTAAATATAATAAGATTTACATTCATTTAATGTGATACTTAATCATATAAGTGTTAATCAATTATTGTGCAAATAATTATTTCAATTATTAATGAAAAATGGATTAATTAATATTATTATTATTAATTGATAAGATAAGTAAATTCCTATGTGCAAGCATGCGATATTAAAAGTATAACGTATAGTAGCTAACTATATATTATACAAAGTGTAAAGCGCAATATGAATATATATATATATATATATATATATATATATAAACTATATAGTAAAGTTTATTAATTTGTAAGAGTTACATGAAATGTGTATGTGACAATTATATGTGAAGTGTATATTAAAATAATATATCATGGATATATTGTAAACAATTGTTGATTAATAGAATTTAAATTAAATAATACATGAGATAATGTAATGTGGTAGTATCCGATTAGATTATATCGGTAAGATAAAATGTACATGGATTATATGTGTGTAAATTACATTTACTATGAATGACACGGTAAGTATTATTTGGATTACATTGTAACTTTAATTATAATCTAAATATATAGTATGTATATATGCGTGACAGCCTAAGTATATAATACATAAGTGTATAAAATATGTTATAACCTTGCATTGTACAATTTGCTAGAATGCTGAGATTGATATTACTTGTCCCATAATGTAAGGCATTTCTTCCTTTCACGTGCACAACCATTATGGCCTAAGCCTATTGCTTCTCCTTAAACTCAGTAAACTTCCATAGCTGCTAGCAATGATCACATGGGGAGTGGGTTTAATAGTAGAAATCACCAACTAAATCAACTACTCTCTCTTAACCTTCATGTTCTTATGATTTCTATTAGTTTGAAATGGTGTGGAAAGACAATGTCTGGATATTATTTCCTCTATAAATACAACCCTTCTCCTTCACATTTCAATTTGCTGAGAGTAGCTTAAGTGTTGAAAGCATACCTACATTAGTTATATCAGTAGAGTGAGAGGTTTGATTTAGCAACAAGCTCAATTCATATAGCAGAGGTATAATCCTTTCCATGTTCTTCATCTCATGTTCTCTGAGATTTTCTAATTCTTGAATTAAGCATGGTTATTATGATAAATTGATTGGGTTGTAATCGTTAGTTATTATATAGGCTTAGTGACATCTTAGTATATGATGTGGCTTACTAGCAATCAAATTCATATAACAATTTTCATATTCTTCATTTTCCATTTTCTCATTCTGCAAATTTTCTTGAAATTCTTGATTTTGTGAAAATTGATGACAATTGAAGTATGAATTGCTTGGTTGGTTGTTATAAAGACTTAGTAATATGTTAGTATACAATGTGGCATGTTTTAAATCAAATTCGTGAATTAATTTCTGTGTTTGGGTTTTGAAGTTGCCGATTTCTGGAACTGTCTGCCGCTGGCCGCCAACCGGCGCAGCTACGCCAGTTTTGCACTGGGCAGCTGCGCAACTACACCAGCAGCCTGCTGCAGTTTCTGCAATCTGCTTGTTTTCTGCTATGTGTTAGTCAATTGGTATGGCTTAAAAAAGCATGCTAGCCTGTGTAACACATATATATATATATATAAACATAATGAGGCAATGTAAGCATGTTTTAGTATATTAGCATGCATGATTAATGAAAAGGATATGGTTTCTGAGATAAACTTAGTATTTGAAAAACAAACTTTGAAGTAATACATGTTTTACGAATTCTGAACTTAGTGTGTTATATACGTGCTCGATTTCAGATATACATAAGCATGATATAGTGGTTATAGCGTCTTTATCATGATCAAACGAGTTAGCCCATGTTAAAAATTATTTTTTAGCATAGTAAGCTAATGGACATGAATGTTACAAGATATAGTTTTTGATCTTGAAAGGAGGTTATCATGACTTAGTTACGTATGATAAGAGCTTTTAAAGTTGCCTTATATGTGTTCTATTGCAGTATTATGATAAAGTGATTTCAAAGGCAATCTTGAACATGTTTTAAAAAATAGAGTTGCATCACATGAGTATCTAGATTCTGGAGGGTTAAGATGGCATGTTGGGTTTAATATGTCTCTAAACGTGATTCGTATGTGTTAGACATAATGATAATTTAATCAGACATGAGTTTAAAGCATGTTTCCAAGTACTAAACAATGCTAGTTATGAATAAATAATATGAACACTATGAGCATGTGTATTAACAGATTTTGTGACCTCTATGTAGAACATATAGTCAAGTTATAAAGCATGATAACCACATGGATTTTCTATCCTTTAATACCATGTAAATTGTAAGTTAAAACTTGTGACAATGAACTCGAGAATGGATATATGATACGTGATATCATATGTTGTTACTTGAATCCAATTTGACGGTTAGCTTACAATAATGCCATACAGTGCTAGAAAGATTATGTTTGCTATTTGTTGTGATCTTATGTGGTATTAATGATATGAGAATGTGTTTTAACTCAAAAGGAGGAACGTTAAGGATAAAAGTTATATTAATATGATACTATATAACTGTGTAGCTAGTTTAAAACTTAGCTTATGTGTTGATCGTATATCCGAAGATAAGATATGATGTTAAATTATATGACTAATGGATATCATATATATGTACGTAATTATATTACGATAGGGATTTAAAAGTGTTGAAATACTTTACGTGGATAGACTACGCTAAAGGCAAGTTTCCTTAAACCCGTTCTTATATTATTTGCATGTATCTGAACCTTACTTTTATTGTGCAAGTTCTCTAACTTGAACTCTTTTTCATTAAGTCTTATGAAAGCTATTATTCATGTTGAACTTGGTATTGTTCTTGAATATTGTGAAAGTGTCTATGCCATTTGATTCGGCTAGACTATATGCATGTTTATAAAACTATCCAAACCAATTGACTGGTGCGAAAATCTTGAAAACTGAGTTGAACAACCCTTATGGTAAGGGGAGTGTATATTGTTGGAAGCCCCAACACACGCGTGAATATTACTGTGGTGTTATGCATTACATTGAGTATTGTAGACTGACAATCTATCGTACTTATTTCTTCTGGGTTATCAGTTTAATATTGATAATTTTAGTAGATGTTCGATAGTCCTTAGTGACTGCTTAGTATAAATTATTTTATCCAGTTGGATACGTTGATAGCCTTTGAACTCATATATATCTGTTGATCTATATTGAATTTTCATATTCCAAAGATTTGATTCGAGAATTGTTGATATTCGTTGTTCATATTTTGAAACGCTGAATTATCTTAGAGATTATACTTTGATATTTCAAACTCGTGATATAATACTCACCACCCTTATTGTATATTACTTGCTGAGTAATTTGTGCTCATTCTTGCTTTCCCTAAAACTTTTCAGTAAAGGCAGAGCAGGGCGAACTTTCGAGCGTTAATAAGGGCAAGGGCAAGGCTACCAACTGGCTTGTTCCTTTATGTTTTAAATATTTTAATGATTGTATTAAGACTGTCTTCGGACTATGTTTAAGGTTTAGTTAGACTATGTAATAAGTCGTTATTTGATATTATTATGTAATCTATTAAGTACTGTAGGTTGCGAGACTTGGGAAAATAATTATAATAAATCATTGTAAATTATTCTAGATTAGATCTTTCGCTGTGAATGTGTGATTTTAGATATTATTGTATTATTGCCATGAGAACATGACGAACCGAATTTGAGAGACCAAGTGGCGGTCCGAATTTGGGGGCGTCACAGGTTAGTATCAGAGCTGTAGTTATAAACCTTAGGAGCGAATGTCCTTAGATTATAACTTAGGAGAACTTAGAAGTTAGAAAGGGATAGAACTCACATAGAGTTTTCCCTAGAGCGAGACTTAGCGTGTTATGAAATGTAACTTCATTCTATACAATGAACTTATGTTTTATTTAACATTCTAATGGAGTTGCTGTTTGTTTGTCTTGTGTTTGTGATTGTAGGAGTACCTAGTAGAATGGCTGAGGAGGAGCCTAGGGACATACATGTAGTATACGAGGCACCTCTAGAGGTTGTGCCAGTGCCGGTAGTTACACCATCCGAGTCTGACGACGAGGATGAGATCGAGGTAAAGTTTGACCCCGAGGAGGAGCCTATGGAGGACGAGCCAATTGAGGACGAGCCTTCAGAGGAGGAGCCCATGGAGGATTCCTACGAGCCTAATCTTGAGGAGAAGATGTTAGGCAAGTATGAGGAGCGGATCCTAGAGTTAGACTGCAGAGTCCAGGAGCTGGAGGCAGAGGGCCAAGAGAGAGAGTCCGAGTTCCAGAAACTGAGGGACGAGGACCACCTGAGGAAGCTGGCCATGCAAGAGCTAGAGGTAGAGATTGCTTACCGCAGGGAGGCAGAAATCCAAATGGGAACCTTATTCCACAGGACGGTGGCGAGAAACATAAATCTGGCAGGGAAGCTGGAAGAAGTAGAACAGAGAGAATTGAGCGAGAAGACTGAGAAAGAAGCACTCCGTACTCAGCTAAAGTTAGAGGTTATGGATAGGATACACTTCGAGGAGAAGTGGGAAGCGGCTAATGAGAGAGCTGACGACCTAGAGGATGAGGTCAGATGCAAGAAGAGGAAGATGAACAAGATGGGGTATGTGTTTTGTTCAGTTTTTGAGAGGGTGATTGATGGTGTGTACCACTACCCAGCGGAGCAGGGACAGACCCTACATACTTTGAACCGAGAGTTGATGGCGTATATAGCACAGATCGAGTACAAGAGCGTCGTGGAGCGTGGGATGATGGGATGAGACCTTTAGTCAGTCTAGTAGTAGTATTTACTTTATGTGATGTATATACTATATTGTAATCCCAACTTTTTGTGTAAAGTATGGGATAGTGATGTAAACCCCGAGTAAGCTTTTGTTAGAGGGGTAGTATGGTAGTATGTTAGTAGGTTCCCAATCTTTTGTGATATTAGGGGATATGTGATAACATTTATAGAAATATGCTAGGATAATCATGTAATGAAACGATTTGGCATATGAATATAAATGAAGCTTATTTCAAAAACGTGTTATAAATTTATTTTTTTAGTATTAAAAGAAATACTTAAGTAATATACTTGAATAATAATAAAATAAAAATTTGTGATGCAGATAATGCCGCCCAGACATAGATTGACTGCACCTGAGGAGTCAGTGAACAATGAGAGGGAACAAGTAGACCTGATCTAGAAACTGGTAGATTTGTTAGGAGAGGCCCTTAGGGGAA
Organism: Panax stipuleanatus; assembly: GCA_020205555.1. Lineage (NCBI taxonomy): Eukaryota > Viridiplantae > Streptophyta > Magnoliopsida > Apiales > Araliaceae > Panax > Panax stipuleanatus. The sequence goes on along the minus strand of CM035116.1, from coordinate 99,510,637 downwards.
GGAACAATGAACCCGTTTTCCCCAATCCTCAAGGAGTACCAGTCACAAACTTCAAAGACTTTAGGAGTGTAGGACCCCCAGAGTTCGAGGGTACTACCGACCCAATCATTGCACATACATGGGTTAAGGATATCGAGTAGGCTTTCACCATCGCTCGCATGGGTGAAGACCAAAAGACTGTATTCGCTACATATATGATGAGAGGCGAAGCCAACCACTGGTAGGAGGCTAATTAACAAAGAGCTGGAGAAGGGATAATAGCTTGGGATAAGTTTAAGATACTGTTTTTCGAGAATTACTTCCTAAAAAGCATGAAGAATAGGATGGAGGTGAAGTTTTTAGAACTGAACCAAGGTGATATGACGGTAGCACAGTACGCGGCTAAGTTTAACGAACTAGCGGGATTTGTAGAACACCAAGTTGGAGATGAGGAAAGAAAGGCGAGACACTTTGAGCAAGGTCTGAAGCCGTGGCTATTCAATAAGGTATCAGTTCTTCAAATTGATTCCTTTGCGACATTGCTAGAGAAGGCAATCATTGCGCAAGGTTACAGTGAGGCCTCAAGTCTGTATAACAAGGAAAAGAAAGGAAAGAATACTGGAGGAGAGAACTGTATTGGAGGAAGCAGTTGTAATACCAGAGAATTTTTATATATTATTAAATAAATATATTAATGAAAATGAGAATTTATTTAATATAAATGATTTTGTGTTATGAGAAGGATTAACTCAATTTTATTAAATTAAATATTTATAATAACTGAGAAATTATAGAGTTGCGATAAACTCGTGAAAACCTTGTGTAGCACAGTGATGAGATATATTAATTGACGAAGGATTTATTAAGTGAACAATTAATTAATTGTTAATTGTTATTAGAGAATATTAATTAATTGTTATAGAATATTAATTATAATTAATTGATGATGTGGGGATTATTATTATTGCAAATAATATAATATTAATAATGAGCAACATGTCTATAATATAATAAGATTTATATTCATTTAATGTGATATTTATCATATAAGTGTTAATCGATTATTATGGAAATTAATAATCACTGAGGAATGAATTAATTAATATTATTATTAATTAATCAATGAGATGAATAATTTATTTATTTGACATTATGAATAATAAAATAAATAAGTAAGTTATTAATATAATAACATTATATTGATTGTTATGTACAAGCATGCAATAATTAATAATATAAAGTATATGGAATACAACCATAGTATATAATGTAGAGAAACACTTATGTGTGACCATGCTAGTATATTTAAACTATATTGTATGATTGTACATATTGAAACTATATATCATGACTAATAATACATTATGATGCTTATGTGACAATTGTATGTGAGTGTACGTTAAAATAGTACATCATGAATATATGATAAACAATTGTGGATTAGTAGAATTTAATAATAAAGGATACAGTGTAATGTGTTAATATCCGATTGAACTATACCGGTAAGATAAAATGTACATGGATTATATATGTACAAATTACATTTACTACATTGAAATGCTACTTATTCATGGAAATACATTGTGACATTACATTGTAACCTAAGTAGACTTATATATGTAACCTTAGTATGTGGGATTTGCAAAATGCTGAGATTGCTTTGCCTTGTCCCATATTGATAGTCACATTTCCTCACACGTGAAAACTCCAAGATAGCCTACTCTCTACTCCTTAAACTCAGCAATCTAGATGGCTCATGATCAATGGGGAGTGGTTTTGATGATGAGATTTACCAACCAATTACCTACCATCTCTTAACCTCCATGCAATTTGGCAATCCGTTAGTTTGTATTGGAGTGTATAAGCATTGTCTGGATAATATAATTTCTATAATTAAGCCCCTTCTCTTCACATTTCATTTGCTGAGATTTTGTCTAAGTATTGAATTGAGAGTGTTGTGAGTTTAATAGCAAGATAATCACAGAGGGTGAGATTTCAATTTCAGTAAGCTTACTTTGCATTACAGAGGTATAAATCCTTCGTTCTTGGTTCATCATTTTGTTTACTGTCAAAGTTTCCAATTCTTGATTTTGATTACAATTCATGCTAGATTGGATTAGGACATGTTCTTAGTTGTTATATAGACTTATAAACATGTTTAAACCATAATGTGGCTGCTTAGAAAAGTTTTCGTGAAGTAATTTTGTGATTTGGGATAATGTTTGCCGAGACTAGCTGTTCTCTGGACTGGAACGGGAGCCGCGCGGCCGCGCGTCTCCCTAGTACAATTTGGGCGCAACCGCGCGCCACTGCAGAAATTGTTGAAGATTTCATTTATATCTTTTGATGTATTGAGCATGTTGTACTGTTAGGATATGCATGTAACTCACATTAACATATGGAATAAGGTTACTAGGTTATAACAATCCATGCTAGTTGTTTTAGTTAAGTATTTCAAAGAAAACTTAAAGTTATGAAAAGAGGAACTTTGATATATAAATACCATAATAGTATTCTGACTTTTGAGACACGTTTGTATGAGCTAGAAACACATGGAATGTATATTGACTTAAGTATATATGTATCGTGATATAATATGAACATGTGAACCCAACTAGTGCACCTTTCTAACAAAAACACAAGTTTTGAAGGTTAATATTGACATATAAGGACCATATATACATTCTGACTTTTCGAACATGTTTATAGGGCCTTGAAATGCATGAAAAGCATGTTGACTTGCTTATATATGTTTCATAATATGACATGAGCATGTGGGCTTCATTTGTGAATTTTACTATGTGAAAGTGTAAGTTCGAAACGTAAACCTTGACATGTTAACTTGAAGTTTAAATTCTAAAGTTTATGAACGTGTTGGATAATACTATTGACTTCATGAATGTCATGCATGTATACATACCATGCTAGATGTCATGATTAAAATTTAGCCTAAACGAAGCATGTTTTCAACTAATAACTGTAATAGTTACATGTATGAAATGTGAATACTCATAAGTATGCCTAATGCAAAGTATATGAATACCTTATGTGTTTAAAGAACGAGCGTGATAGGCCTTGTGAATTCCATGACCTTCAATGGCTTTAAATTATTGAAAGTGCTAACTTAGAATCTATTGCATGTATGATTGGAACAAGGAAAGGTTGTATACACATAAAAGTATCCTTTAAACATGTATACATGCTACGTGATGTTATATGATGTTACTTGAACCCGATTTTGACGGTTAACTTATGAGAATGCCATAACTTGCTAAAATGAAATACATTTAGTATTAATTGTGGTCTTATGTGATATTAATAATATGAGAGCATGTTTACTAATTGTTGCGATCTTATATGATATGAGAATGTGTTTAAACTCAAAAGGAGGAATGTTAAGGATAGACATTATATTCTATATAACTGTGTAGCTAGGTTAAGACTTAGCTTATGTGTTGATCGTATATTCGAAGATAAAATGTGAAGTTAATTATATGACTAATGAATATCATATATATACGTAACTGTATTACGATAGGAATTCGAAAGTGTTGATTTGCTTTTCGTGGATAAACTACGCTAAAGGCAAGTTCTCTAACTTACACTCTTTTAAAGTGCAAGTTTCCTAACTTACACTCTTTTACGGTGCAAGTATCTAAACCTTATCTCTTTGGATGCAAGTATCCTAACCGACGCATTTACTTTATGCAAGTATTCTATCCTTGTATATTACGAACTAATTTCTTTACTTAATCGTTTGAATTGAATTAGCATACTTGAACTCTTATTTCATTAAGGCTATTATTCATGTGGAACTTGGTATTGTTCTTGAATATTGTGAAATTGTCTGTGTCATTTGATTCGGCTAGACTTATATTATTGAAAGGCGACCCAAACCGATTGATTGGTGCAGAATCTTGTGTTTGACTGAGAAGAACAACCTTCTTTGAAGGGAATATATAATTGTTGGAGAACCGACGTGCGCACTTGAGTATGATTGATTGTTATGCAAAACGATGGTACTTTAGGCTGATCACCTGTTGTACTTGTTTTTGTTGGGTTATCAGTTTAATACTGTTAATTCTAGTAGAAGTTCATAGTCCTTAGTGACTGCTCAGTATTCAGTTATCTTGAAATCTTGAATTGGTTTATTATTGAATCACATTGATATTATTCTGTCCTTAGCGACTGTTATTGAAAACTGTTGATATTCTTGTTATCCTTGAACTATCAAACCTTGCTATACCCTTTCGAGAATTGAGAATTATAGTACAAACCCGTATTGTATATTACTTGCTGAGCAATTTGTGCTCATTCTTGCTTTCCCTAAAACATTTCAGTTAAGGCCGAGCAGTGCGGACCCTTGAGTACCGACAAGGGCAAGGGAAAGGCTACTGAATAGCTTTGATTATGTAGGACTTATGATTGTAATAAAGAACTTATGATATTATGTACTAATTAAGGTTATTTATGCTTGAGATATGTCTAAGCTATGTAATCACTGTTTAAGTTACGAGACCTTGGGACGTGAATAAATTATATTATTTAAATGTAATCTATTCGGTATTAGTTGTGTATTATTCCGCTGTGCGATGCGCCATTTAGTTGTATTATTATTGTGATGTATTACCATGAGCATGTGACAAACCGAATTCGAGAGACCAAGTGGCGGTCACGGATTTGGGGGCGTCACAGGTTGGTATCAGAGCTGTAGTTATAAATCTTAGGAACGAGTGTCCTTAGACTATAACTTAGGAGAACTTAGAAGTTAGGAAGGAGATAAAACTTATGTATAGTTTTCCTTGAGAGACTTAGCATGTTATAAAATGTAACTTCATTCTATACAATGAACTTATATTTTATTTAACATTCTAATGGAGTTGCTGTTTGTTTGTCTTGTGTTTATGATTATAGGATGACAGACACATGTGTACCTAGTAGAGTGGCGCAGAGGAGGAGCCCAGGGATATACATATAGTATATGAGGCACCTCTAAAGGCTACACTAGTGCAGGCTGTTGCACCATTCGAGTCTGACGAAGAGGACGAGATTGAGATAGAGTCTGATCCAGAGGAGGAGCCGATAGAGGATGAGCCGATGGAGGACGAGCCAGTAGAGGACTCTGATGAGGCTACTGTAGAGGAGCAGATGCTAGGAGAGTATGAGGATCGGATCTAAGAGTTAGACTGTAGGGTCCAAGAGCTCGAGGCCGAGGCCCATGAGAGAGAGTCTGAGTTCTAGAAACTGAGGGACGAGGACCACCAGAGGAAGCTGGCCATGCAAGAGTTAGAGGTAAAGATCGCTTATCGTAGGGAGGCAGGGATCCAGATGGGAACTTTATTCCACATGTCGGTATCAAGAAATGTAGATATAGCAGAGAAGCTGGAAGAAGTAGAACAGAGAGAATTGAGTGAGAAGACTGAGAAAGAGGCACGCCGTACTCAGCTAGAGTTGGAGGTGATGGATAAGTTACACTTTGAGGAGAAGTGGGAAGCGGCAAATGAGAGAGCTGATGACCTAGAGGACGAGGTCAGATGTAAGAAGAGGAAGATGAACAAGATGGGGTATGTGTTCCGTTCAGCTTTTGAGAGGGTGATTAATGGTGTGTACCACTACCCGGCAGAGCAGGGACAAACTTTACATACTATGAGTCGAGAGCTGGTAGCTTATATAGCACAGTTAGAGTACAAGAGCATTGTGGAGCTTGGAATGATGTGATGAGATTTCCTTAATGGTCTAGTAGAAGTTAGTAGCATTTATCTTTATGTTTTGTACATTCTATGTTGTAATCCCTATATTTTGTGTAAGATGTGGGATAGTGATGTAAACCCCGTGTAAGCTTTTGTTAGAGGGGTAGTATGGTAGCAGGCTAGTATATTCCCCGTCTTTTGTGATATTAGGGGATATATGTGATAACATTTATAGCAGTATGCTAGGATAATCATGTAATGAAACAATTTGGCACATGAATATAAATGAAGTTTATTTCAAAAATGTGTTATAAATTTATTAAAAGAAATACTTAAGTGATATACTTGAATAATAATAAAATGAAAACTTGTGATGCAGATAATGCTGCCCAGACGTAGATTGACTTCACCCGAAGAATCTGTTAATAACGAGAGGGAACAAGTAGACCCGATCCAGAAACTGGTAGACTTGTTAGGAGAAGCCTTAAGGGGAAGCAACAATGAACCCGTTCAAACCCTCAGACTGTGCCAGTAACAACCTTTATAGACTTTAAGAGTGTATGTGACGCCCCCAAATTCCAGGACCGCCACTTGGTCTCTCGAATTCGATTCATCACGTGCTCATGGTAATACATCACAATAATAATAACTAAATAACACACATCACAGCGAAAAATCTATTCTAGAATAATTTACAATGATTTATTATAATTATTCCCCCAAGTCTCGCAACCTACAGTACTTAATAGATTACATAATAAAATCAATTAATGACTTATTTCATAACCTAACTTAAGCTTAAATATAATCAAAACCAGTCTTACTACATCATCTTAATACAACAATAAAATATTTAAAAACATAAAAGAGACAAGCTAGTTGGTAACCTTGCCCTTGCCCTTATCAACGCCCGAAGGTTCGCCCTGCTCTGCCTTAACTGAAATGTTTTAGGGAAAGCAAGAATGAGTACAAATTGCCCAGCAAGTAATATACAATAAGGGCAAGTGATATAATCCTTAATTTTCGAAAGGGTATAACAAAGTTTGATAGTTCAAGGATAACAAGAATATCAACAGTTTTCAATAATAGTCGCTAAGGACAGAATAATATCAATGTGATTCAATAACAAATCAATTCAAGATTTCAAGATAACTGAATACTGAGCAGTCGCTAAGGACTATGAACTTCTACTAGAATTAACAGTAATAAACTGAAAATCCAACAAAAATAGGTACAACAGGTGATCAGCCTAAAGCACCATCGTTATGTATAACAATCAATCATACTTAAGTGTGCACGTCGGTTCTCCGACAATTATATATTCCCTTCAAAGAAGGTTGTTCTTCTCAGTCAAATACAAGATCCCGCACCAATCAATTAGTTTGGATCGCTTTTCAATAATATAAGTCTAGCCTAATCAAATGGCATAGACACTTTCACAATATTCAAGAACAATACTAAGTTCAACATGAATAATAGCTTTAATGAAATAAGAGTTCAAGTATGCTAATTCAATTCAAACGATTAAGTAGGAAACTAGTTCGCAATATACAAAGACAGAATACTTGTATCCAAAGAGATAAGGTTTAGATACTTGTTTACGATATCCGTTGAATAAAATAATGCAAGGGTTTAGGATACTTGCCTTATGCGTAGTTTACTCACGTAAAGCTAGCCAACATTTTCGAATTCCTATCGTAATACCATTACGTATATATATGATATTCATTAGTCATATAATTTATCTTCACATTTTATCTTCGAATATACGATCAACACATAAGCTAAGTTTTAACCTAGCTACACAGTTATATAGAATATAATTTCTATCCTTAACTTCCTCTTTTCTCAAGTTGATCATATTCATACATCATTACTATCATGTGAGACTACCACAATTAGCAAACATACTCGCATATTATTAATATCACATAAGACTACAAGCAATACTAAAATATATTTCATTTTAGCAAGTTATGGCATTCTCATAAGTTAACCGTCGAGTTCAAGTAACACATAACATATGATATCACAAAGTATGTACACATATTTAAAGGATACTTTCATGCTTGTTCAATCATTCAAATTCCAATCATATATAATTTAGTTTTTAATTTACGATCCCTAACGACTTAGGGTTATGCAATGCCATGAATTTACATAACTTGTCATGCTTATCATTTAGAGATATAAAGTAGTCATATATTTTATTGATACGCATGTTCATATGTTTCTATGTCATGGATGTGTGATTCTAGCACTGTTACTAGTTCGTGACTTAATCGAACTCATGCTTGATTAACTTGCATTACATCTAACAAGTACGTACATGTATGATGCCTTCAAAGCATATTCAATCATGTTGAAAATATCAGAACGTAGAGTCCTAATATAACATGTCAAAGTCCACATTTAAAGCTTATGTTGTCATTAGTAAGGTTCACATGTCCACATTTTATTATGGAACCTATATACGCGAGTTAGCATGCTTTTCATACATCCTTAAATTATACAAATATGCTTGCAAGGTCAGAATGTTAACATGGCAAGTATACATATCGAGTTCATTTTCAAATTCGAAGTTTGTTTATAAAACTCTAAGTTTATTGCAAACTATAAGTATGTGTGTAACTCTTAGTAAAACATGCTTACATTGTCTCAATATATCCATATAGGCATGCCAAGCTCATTAGTAGACTTGTTCAAGTCACATTAGTTATTTATACCATAACAGATTTCTAGTAGAAAGCAGGAACTAGATCCAGTAGCCGGCACAACTGCGCAGCGTCCCAGTTCAAAACTGGCACAGCTGCGCAGGGCCTTGGCTAGCAAAACATAAGTCCAGCACTGGCGCAGCTGCGCAGCACCCTAGTATAACCAGGGAGCAGCTGCGCCGTTACCTGTACAGAGCTGGAAGCTCCTGCTTCGAAAAACATCAACCCAATTCACAAAATCTCCTCACGAAAATAACCACATTGTATTTCAATATGCTTATAAGTCTATTATAACAACTAAACAAGCTTTCTATAATCCATTTGGCATGTTTTGCATCCATAATCAAGAATTGGAATTTTGACAGAAACTGAAAAATGAAGAATAATGAATGCTTAATATACCTCTGTTAATGGTTTGGGCTTGCTAATGCTACAATAGAAATTCCTTCTCAACTAAATAGACAATCAGATTATACTCTCTTCTCTTAGAAATTCTCAGCAAATCAATTTAGAAGGAGATGGGTTGTATTTATAGAGAAACCAAAATACAGACAATGCATATATACATCAAATTAAACCAACGAGATTTTGTATTGTATAGAGGTTAATGGAGAGTTGGTAATTAGTTGGTGAAACTCATTATCAATACCACTCCCTTGTTCATCATGATAGCTAGAATGTTGATTTTGAGAGAAGAGGCCGTAGACTAGCTTGGAGTTTTCCACGTGAAGAGAATGAAATGTGACTCTTATTATGGGACAAGAGAATGCAGCTCAGCCATGGATTCATACAACACTTATGTTGTATACTTATACATAATATCTACACTTAGTTTGTAATTTAATGTCACAATGTAATTCATATACTGTAATTAGTGTAATTTACACACATATAATCCATGCACATTTGTTTTACCGGATATAATTCAAATCAAATATTACCATATTACATTATCTCATTCATTATTAGATTCTATTAATTCAATAATTATTTACAATATATTCATGATATATCATTTTAATGTATACTTACTCACATTGTCACATAGGCATTAATCATGTAGCTCACATAGTTTAATTAATCTTAATACATAGTCCATATATAGTATAGCCACATAAATGTTGCACCACACTATATAATATAATTGTATTCCATATACTTTATATATTCAAGTTTTGCACATTTGCATATATCAATTAATATAATCTTATTATATTAATAACTCAGTTATTTGTCAAATAAATAAATTATTTATCTCATTGATTAATTAACGATAGTATTAATTAATCCATTTCTCATTGATTATTAATTTCTATAATAATTGATTAACACTTATATGATTAAATATCACATTAAATGAATATAAATTTTATTATATTATAGACACGTTGCTCATTATTATTATCATTTTTTGTGCAATAATAATAATCACATATTATGAATTAATCACCATTAATATTCCATAACCATTAATTAATATTCTACGATAATTAATATAGATTAATTATTCGCTTAAATTAATATAATCATTAATATTACGTCACTGTGCCACACAAGGCTTTCACGAGTTTATCGCAAACTCCACATATTCTCAATTATTATAATTATTCAATTTAATATATAATTGAATTAATTATTCTCATAACACAAAATCATTTATATTCAAATAAATTCTAATTTCCATTGATATATTTATTTAATAATATTAGGAAATTCTCGGGTATTACATCCTCCCCCCTTATAAAAATTCTGTCCTGGAATTGCTACCAGGTTACTCAAATAAATGGGGATAATCCCTCATTATCCTATCTTCTAATTCCCACGTTGCCTCTTCAACATCGTGGTTACGCCAAAGTACTTTTACAAAAGAAATAATTTTATTTCTCAAAGTTTACTCTTTCCTATCTAATATCTGGACAGGAATTTCTTCATACGCCAAGTTCTTCTCCACTTGAATGGGCTCGTAAGAAATCACGTGCTTGTAGTCGGCCTTGTACGGTCGCAACATGGAAATGTGAAACACGTTGTGGATGTGCTCCAGTTCGGGTGGTAACGCAACTTTGTACGCCACTTCGCCCACTCGCTTCAGTATCTCGAACGGTCCTATGAATCTTGGACTCAATTTTTCTTTCTTGCCGAAACGGATTTTTCTCTTCCAGGGAGATACCTTCAAGAATACGAAACTGCCGACTTTGAAGTCTCGATCTTGCCGATGCAAATCTGCGTATTTCTTCTGGCAATCTTGAGCTGCTATTAATCTGGCTCTTATCACTGTCACCACGTCTGCGGTTTGTTGTACTAACTCTGATCCGAGTATTCGTCGCTCCCCGACTTCGTTCCAACATAATGGCATTCTACACTTTCTTCCATAAAGAGCTTCGTACTTGCATGGTAACTATTATTATATGCGAATTCTACTAAAGGTAAGTGGTCGTCCCAATTTCCCTTAAAATCCATCACGCAAGTCCTAAGCATGTCTTCCAGCGTTTGTATTGTTCGCTCACTCTGTCCGTCTGTCTGAGGATGGTAAGCAGTACTCAACCTCAACTGCGTTCCCATTCTTTCTTGCAAACTCTTCCAAAAATTATACGTGAAGCGCGGATCTCGATCAGAGACAATTGACACCGGCACTCCATGTCGTGAGACAATTTCTTTTACGTATAAGCTCGCTAACTGATTCAAACTGTAGCGGATCTTGATTGGTAGAAAATGTGCGGTCTTGGTTAGTCGATCCACGATAACCCAAATAGCATCATAACCTTTCTACGTAACTGGAAGTCCTACCACGAAGTCCATCGTAATATGCTCCCATTTCCACTCTGGTATTTCTAACGGTTGTAGTAAACCACTTGGTCGTTGATGCTCTGCTTTAACGCGTTGGCAAGTCAAACATCTACTGACGCACTCTGCGACTTCCCGTTTCAAATTGGGCCACCAAAAATGTTGCTTCAAATCTCGATACATCTTAGTGCCTCCCGGATGAACGGAATACGTCGTATTGTGTGCCTCGTGCAAAATCTCTTTCCTTAACTCGGTTACCGCTGGTACCCACACTCTTCCTTCAAATCTCAAAATACCGTCTTTATTCATTCGAAATTTTTCTTTCACATTTTTCGTGATCCTCTTTAGTATTTTCTCACACTCTTCATCCTTTTCCTGGGCTTCCTTTACTCTATCCAACAATGTCAGATGAGCTCCCACTACAAACAACTTCTCTCCAGGCTTCTTTGGTTCTTTCACTTCTATTTCCAATTTCTCCATCTCTCTTATCAATTCTTCTTGAGTCGTCAAGTTAAACAACTTTTCCCTTCCTTTTCTGCTCAGAGCGTCGGCAACCACGTTTGCCTTTCCCGGGTGATAAAGAATATCGCAGTCATAATCCTTGATCAATTCTAACCACCTCCTCTAACGCATATTCAACTCCTTCTGTGTGAAGATATATTTCAGACTCTTGTGGTCCGTTATATCTCGTATTTTTCTCCGTACAAATAATGCCTCCATATCTTTAACGCAAAAACTACTACCGCTAACTCTAAGTCGTGAGTAGGGTATTGTTTTTCGTAATCCTGAAGTTGTCATGACGCATACGCAATGACTTTATCGTGTTACATGAGCACACAACCAAGTCCCTTGTGCAATGCATCACTATACACCACAAAATTTCCCGCATCATCTGGTAATGATAACACAGGTGCTTCGCTCAGTCTCCGTTTCAGTTCTTGAAAACATTCCTCGCATTTGTTTGTCCATACAAATTTCACCGTCTTTCTAGTCAAATTGTTCAGCGGGGTTGCTATCTTAGAAAAATCTTGGATGAATCTTCGATAGTATCCGGCTAACCCTAAAAAGCTTCTCACCTCCGTCGGTGTTCTCGGTTGTTCCCAATTACTTACTGCTTCAACCTTCGTAGGGTCTACAGAGATTCCATTCTTATCCACCACGTGGCCTAAGAATTGAACCTTCTCCATCCAAAATTCGCACTTTGAAAATTTTGCATACATCTTTTCCTTCCTTAGTGCCTCCAAAACAATATTCAGATGTTCGGCGTGTTCTTCCTCTGTCTTCGAGTAGATGAAAATTTTGTCGATAAAAACCACTACAAATTTATCCAAGTATGGCTTGAAAACTCGGTTCATCAAGTCCATAAATGATGCTAGAGCATTAGTCAATCCAAATGACATTACCAAAAACTCGTAGTGTCCATAACGGGTTCGAAACGCAGTCTTTGGTATGTCCTCATCCTGTACCTTCAGTTGATGATATCTTGTTCGTAGGTCGATCTTCGAGAAACACTTTGCTCCCTTCAGTTGATCAAACAAGTCGTCTATCCTCGGTAGCGGATATCGGTTCTTGATCGTTACTCTGTTCAATTCTCGATAATCGATACAGAGTCTCACCGATCCGTCCTTCTTCTTAACGAATAGCACTGGTGCTCCCCAAGGAGAAACACTTGGTCGAATGTAACCCTTATCCAACAACTCTTGCAATTGTATCATCAATTTCTTCATTTCTACTGGCGCCATACGATATGGAGCTTTCGAAATCGGTGCCGTTCCCGGTGCTAAGTCTATTACGAATTCGATTTCTCTGTCTGGCGGAAGACCAGGCAGATCGTCCGGAAACACATCTAGAAATTCATTAACTACGGATATATCTTTAATTTCTACTCCTTTTTTTCGAGTATCAACGATGTAAGCTAGATAACCTACACATCCTTTCCTTAACAATTTCTTGGCCTGCATCATCGTAACGCAACACGATTGCTTAAGCGATGAGCTACCATAAAACACTACCCTAGACTTGCTCGGAGTCTGAAGGTTCACACATTTATTCTGACAGTCAATTATCGCAACATGGTTATACAACCAATCCTTTCCCAATATTACGTCAAATTCTCCCAATCTAATAGGAATCAAGTCTACACTCAGTTCATGTTCTCTAATGTTTGCGCGACAATCTCGATAAACGTATTCTACAGGGATTATTTCCTTATTAGCAACTTCTATGATCAAAGGATTTTCTAATCGTTCTCGGGGTGTACTAAGTTTACTAGCAAATTCTTCAGATATAAAAGAACAGGTGGCACCCGAATCAAATAATACATAAGCATTTATATCATTGATTGGGATTATACCTGACACCACGTCCTTCGCAGCCACGGTTTCCTGGACGGTCATGTTAAAAGTTCTGGCGGTTGGGCGGTTGGATTGTGCCAGTCCGCCATTCATCAGCTTGTTGCCTCCTTGCTGATTACTACCCCCGCCACTTCCCTTCTTTGGGCAATCCTTAATACGGTGCTCAGTTGAGCCGCAAGCAAAACACCCTTGGATCTTCTTTGGTTTCGGATAGTTTGGCGAGATGTGCCCTTCCTGTCCGCAGTTGTAGCAAGTGTCGCGACCCTTCCAGCACTCACCCTGGTGGTTCTTTCCACACTTTGGGCATCCTTCAGCCCTCTTCTTGAAACCTCCACGAAAATTCCCTGATTGATTATTGTTGTTGTTGTTGTTGTTCTCCCACTTTCTCTTTCCTAAATTGCTTCCTTCGCTACTGCTTCCTCCAGTACGGTTCTCTCCTCCAGCATTCTTTCCTTTCTTCTCTTTGTTATACAGACTTAAGGCCTCACTGCCACCTTTCGCAATGATTGCCTTTTCCAGTAATGTTGCAAAGGAATCAATTTGAAGAACTGATACCTTATTGAACAGCCACGGCTTCAACCCTTGTTCGAAGCGTCTAGCCTTTCTCTCTTCATCACCAACTTAGTGCTCCGCAAATCGCGCTAGTTCGTTAAACCTAGCCGCGTATTGCGCCACCGTCATCTCACCTTGTTTTAACTCTAGGAATTTCACCTCCATCCTATTCTTCATGCTTTTCGGGAAGTAATTTTAGAAAAACAGCGTCTTAAACTTATCCCAAGCTATTATCCCTTCTCCAGCTCTTTGTTAATTAGCCTCCCACCAGTAGTTCGCTTCTCCCCTCATCATGTACGTGGCAAACACCGTCTTCTGATCTTCGCCTACACTAGCTATAGTGAAAGCTTTTTCAATCTCTTTGATCCAAGTTTGTGCGACGATTGGGTCGGTAGTTACCTCGACCTCCGGGGGTCCTACACTCTTAAAATCTTTAAAGGTTGTTACTGGCACAGTTTGAGGGTTTGGGCGAACGGGTTCATTGTTCCTTCCCCTTAAGGCCTCTCCTAACAAGTCTACCAGTTTCTGGATCGGGTCTTTTTGTTCCCTCTCATTGTTAACAGATTCTTCGGGTGCAGTCAATCTACGTCTGGGCGACATTATCTGCATCACAATTTTTCATTTTATTATTATTTAAGTATTTCTTTTAATACAAAAGAATAAATTTATAACACATTTCTGAAATAAACTTCATTTATATTCATATGCCAAATCGTTTCATTACATGATTTTCCTAGCATACTGCTATAAATGTTATCATATATTTCCCCTAATATCACAAAAGACGGGGAATATACCAACCTACTACCAAACTACCCCTCTATCAAAACCTAACCCGGGGTTCACATCACTATCCCACATCTTACACAAAAGATTGGGATTACAACATAGAATGTACAACACATAAAGATAAATGCTACTAACTACTACTAAACCATTAAGGAAATCTCATCACATCATCCCGCGCTCTACTGTGCTCTTGTACTCCATCTGCGCTATATAAGCAACCAGCTCTCGGCTCATAGTGTGTAGGGTCTGTCCCTGCTCTGCCGGATAGTGGTACACACCATCAATCACCCTCACAAAAGTTGAACGGAACACATACCCCATCTTGTTCATCTTTCTCTTCTTGCACTTGACCTCGTCCTCTAGGTCGTCAGCTCTCTCATTGGACGCTTCCCACTTCTCCTCGAAGTGTATCCTATCCATCACCTCCAATTCTAGTTGAGTACGGAGTGCCTCTTTCTCAGTCTTCTCACTCAATTTTCTCTGTTCTACTTCTTCCAGCCTTCCTGCCAGATCTACATTTCTTGCCCCATCTGGATCCCTGCCTCCCTACGGTAGGCAATCTCCACCTCTAACTCCTGCATGGCCAGCTTCCGCTGGTGGTCTTCGTCCCTCAGCTTCTGGAACTTAGACTCTCTCTCTTTGGCCTCTTCCTCTAGCTCTTGTACTCTGCAGTCTAACTCTAGGATCCGCTCCTCATACTCGCCTAGCATCTGCTCCTCTACAGTAGCCTCACCAGAGTCCTCTACTGGCTCATCCCCCACCGGCTCGTCCTCCATCGGCTCCTC
Organism: Panax stipuleanatus; assembly: GCA_020205555.1. Lineage (NCBI taxonomy): Eukaryota > Viridiplantae > Streptophyta > Magnoliopsida > Apiales > Araliaceae > Panax > Panax stipuleanatus. The sequence goes on along the minus strand of CM035116.1, from coordinate 99,494,993 downwards.
CTCTGGATAAGACTCTATCTCAATCTCGTTCTCGTCGTCAGACTCGAACGGTGCAATAGCCTGCACTGGTGTAGCCTCTAGAGGTGCCTCGTATACTACATGTATATCCCTAGGCTCCTCCTCTGTCCCTCTACTAGGAACACCTGTGTCTGTCATCCTACAATCAAAAACACAAGACAAACAAATAGCAACTCCATTAGAATGTTAAATAAAACATAAGTTCATTGTATAGAATGAAGTTACATTTCATAACACGCTAAGTCTTGCTCTAGGGAAAACTCTATGTGAGTTTTATTTCCTTTCCAACTTCTAAGTTCGCCAAAGTTATAGTCTAAGGACACTCGTTCCTAAGGTTTATAACTACAGCTTTGATACCAACCTATGACGCCCCCAAATTCCAGGACCGCCACTTGGTCTCTCGAATTCGGTTCATCACGTGCTCATGGTAATACATCACAATAATAATAACTAAATAACACACATCACAGCAGAAAATCTATTCTAGAATAATTTACAATGATTTATTATAATTATTCCCCCAAGTCTCGCAACCTACAGTACCTAATAGATTACATAATAATATCAATTAACAACTTATTACATAACCTAAATTAAGCTTAAACATAATCAAAACTAGTCTTACTACATCATCTTAATACAACAATAAAATATTTAAAAACATAAAAGAGACAAGCTAGTTGGTAGCCTTGCCCTTGCCCTTATCAACGCCCGAAGGTTCGCCCTGCTCTGCCTTAACTGAAATGTTTTAGGGAAAGCAAGAATGAGTACAAATTGCCCAGCAAGTAATATACAATAAGGGCAAGTGATATAATCCTTAATTTTCGAAAGGGTATAACAAAGTTTGATAGTTCAAGGATAACAAGAATATCAACAGTTTTCAATAATAGTCGCTAAGGACAGAATAATATCAATGTGATTCAATAACAAATCAATTCAAGATTTCAAGATAACTGAATACTGAGCAGTCGCTAAGGACTATGAACTTCTACTAGAATTAACAGTAATAAACTGAAAATCCAACAAAAACAGGTACAACAGGTGATCAGCCTAAAGCACCATCGTTATGCATAACAATCAATCATGCTCAAGTGTGCACGTCGGTTCTCCGACAATTATATATTCCCTTCAAAGAAGGTTGTTCTTCTCAGTCAAATACAAGATCCCGCACCAATCAATTAGTTTGGGTCGCTTTTCAATAATATAAGTCTAGCCAAATCAAATGGCATAGACACTTTCACAATATTCAAGAACAATACTAAGTTCAACATGAATAATAGCTTTAATGAAATAAGAGTTCAAGTATGCTAATTCAATTCAAACGATTAAGTAGGAAACTAGTTCGCAATATACAAAGATAGAATACTTATATCCAAAGAGATAAGGTTTAGATACTCGCTTACGATATCCGTTGAATAAAATAATGTAAGGGTTTAGGATACTTGCCTTATGCGTAGTTTACTCACGTAAAGCTAGCCAACACTTTTGAATTCCTATCGTAATACCAATACGTATATATATGATATTCATTAGTCATATAATTTAGCTTCACATTTTATCTTCGAATATACGATCAACATATAAGCTAAGTTTTAACCTAGCTACACAGTTATATAGAATATAATTTCTATCCTTAACTTCCGCTTTTCTCAAGTTGATCGTATTCATACATCATTACTATTATGTGAGACTACCACAATTAGCAAACATACTCGCATATTATTAATATCACATAAGACTACAAGCAATACTAAAATATATTTCATTTTAGCAAGTTATGGCATTCTCATAAGTTAACCGTCGGGTTCAAGTAAGACATAACATATGATATCACAAAGTATGTACACATATTTAAAGAATTCTTTCATGCTCATTCAATCTTTCAAATTCCAATCATATATAATTTAGTTTTTAATTCACAATCCCTAACGACTTAGGGTTATGCAATTCCATGAATTTACATAAGTTGTCATGCTTATCATATAGAGATATAAAGTAGTCATATATTTTATTGATACGCATGTTCATATGTTTCTATGTCATGGATGTGTGATTCTAGCACTGTTACTAGTTCGTGACTTAATCGAACTCATGCTTGATTAACTTGCATTACATCTAACAAGTACGTATATGTATGATGCCTTCAAAGCATATTCAATCATGTTGAAAATATCAGAACGTAGAGTCCTAATATAACATGTCAAAGTCCACATTTAAAGCTTATGTTGTCATTAGTAAGGTTCACATGTCCACATTTTATTATGGAACCTATATACGCGAGTTAGCATGCTTTTCATACATCCTTAAATCATACAAATATGCTTGCAAGGTCAAAATGTTAACATGGCAAGTATACATATCGAGTTCATTTTTAAATTCAAAGTTTGTTTATAAAACTCTAAGTTTATCGCAAACTATAAGTATGTGTGTAACTCTTAGTAAAACATGCTTACATTGTCTCAATATATCCATATAGGCATGCCAAGCTCATTAGTAGACTTGTTCAAGTCACATTAGTTATTTATACCATAAAAGATTTCTAGCAGAAAGTAGGAACTAGATCCAGTAGCCGGCGCAGCTGCGCAGCGTCCTAGTTCAAAACTGGCACAGCTGCGCAGGGCCTTGGCCAGCAAAACATAAGTCAAGCACTGGCGCAGTTGCGCAGCACCCTAGTATAACCAGGGCGCAGCTGCGCCGTTACCTGTATAGAGCTGGAAGCTCCTGCTTCGAAAAACATCAACCCAATTCACAAAATTTCCCCACGAAAATAACCACATTGTATTTCAATATGCTTATAAGTCTATTATAACAACTAAACAAGCTTTCTATAATCCATTTGGCATGTTTTGCATCCATAATCAAGAATTGGAATTTTGACAGAAACTGAAAAATGAAGAACAATGAATGCTTAATATACCTCTGTTAATGGTTTGGGCTGGCTAATGTTACAATATAAATTCCTTCTCAACTAAATAGACAATCACATTATACTCTCTTCTCTTAGAAATTCTCAGTAAATCAATTTAGAAGGAGATGGGTTGTATTTATAAAGAAACCAAAATACAGACAATGCATATATACATCAAATTAAACCAACGAGATTTTGTATTATATAGAGGTTAATGGAGAGTTGGTAATTAGTTGGTGAAACTCATTATCAATACCACTCCCTTGTTCATCATGATAGCTAGAATGTTGATTTTGAGAGAAGAAGCAGTAGACTAGCTTGGAGTTTTCCACGTGAAGACAATGAAATGTGACTCCTATTATGGGACAAGAGAATGCAGGTCAGCCATGGATTCATACAACACTTATGTTGTATACTTATACATAATATCTACACTTAGTTTGTAATTTAATGTCACAACGTAATTCACATACTGTAATAAGTGTAATTTACACACATATAATCCATGCACATTTGTTTTACCGGATATAATTCAAATCAAATATTACCATATTACATTATCTCATTCATTGTTAGATTCTATTAATTCAATAATTGTTTACAATATATTCATGATATATCATTTTAATGTATACTTACTCCTATTGTCACATAGGCATTAATCATGTAGCTCACATAGTTTAATTAATCTTAATACATAGTCCATATATAGTATAGCCACATAAATGTTGCACCACACTATATAATATAATTGTATTCCATATACTTTATATATTCAAGTATTGCACATTTGCATATATCAATTAATATAATCTTATTATATTAATAACTCAGTTATTTGTCAAATAAATAAATTATTTATCTCATTGATTAATTAACGATCGTATTAATTAATCCATTCCTCATTGATTATTAATTTCCATAATAATTGATTAACACTTATATGATTAAATATCACATTAAATGAATATAAATTTTATTATATTATAGACACGTTGCTCATTATTATTATCATTTTTCGTGCAATAATAATAATCACATATTATGAATTAATCACCATTAATATTCCATAACCATTAATTAATATTCTACGATAATTAATATAGATTAATTGTTCGCTTAAATTAATATAATCATTAATATTACGTCATTGTGCCACACAAGGCTTTCACGAGTTTATCGCCAACTCCACATATTCTCAATTATTATAATTATTCAATTTAATATATAATTGAATTAATTATTCTCATAACACAAAATCATTTATATTCAAATAAATTCTTATTTCCATTGATATATTTATTTAATAATATTAGGAAATTCTCGGGTATTACAGTGTAGGACCCCCGGAGTTCGAGGGAACCACCGATCCAATTGTCGCACAAACGCGGATCAAGGAGATCGAAAAAGCTTTCACTATAGCTCGCGTAGGCGAAGATCAGAAAACGGTATTTGCCACATACATGATGAGGGGAGAAGCGAACTACTGGTGGGAGGCTAATCAACAAAGAGCTGGAGAAGGGATAATTGCTTGGGATAACTTTAAGACTCTGTTCTTCGAGAATTACTTCCCGAAGAGTATGAGGAATCGGAAGGAGGTGAAGTTCTTAGAACTAAAACAAGGTGACATGACGGTGGCGCAGTACGCAACTAAGTTTAATGAACTAGCGCGATTTGCGGAACACCAAGTTGGAGATAAAGAGAGGAAGGCTAGACGCTTCGAACAAGGGTTGAAGCCATGGCTGTTCAATAAGGTATCAGTTCTTCAAATTGATTCCTTTGCAACATTACTGGAGAAGGCAATCAATGCGAAAGGTGGCAGTGAGGCCTTAAGTCTGTATAACAAAGAGAAGAAAGGAAAGAATACTGGAGGAGAGAACCGTACGGGAGGAAGCAGTAGCGGAGGAAGCAACTTGGGAAAGAGAATATGGGAGAATAAAAATAACAATAATCAATCATGGAATTTTCGTGGAGGTTTCAAGAAGAGGGCTGAAGGATGCCCAAAGTGTGGGAAGAATCACCAGGGCGAGTGTTGGAAGGGACGTGACACTTGCTACAACTGCGGACAGGAAGGGCACATCTTGCCCAACTGTCCGAAACCAAAGAAGATACAAGGATGCTTTGCGTGTGGCTCGACGGAGCACCGAATTAAGGACTGCCCAAAGAAGGGAAGTGGCGGGGGTAGCAATCAGCAAGGAGGCAACAAGCTGATGATCAGCGGGCCGGCACAATCCAACCGCCGAACCGCCAGAACTTTTAACATGACCGTCCAGGACGCCGTGGCTGCGAAGGACGTGGTGTCAGGTATAATCCCAATCAATGATATAAATGCTTATGTCTTATTTGATTCGGGTGCCACCTGTTCTTTTATATCTGAAGAATTTGCTAGTAAACTTAGTACACCCCGAGAACGATTAGAAAATCCTTTGAACATAAAAGTTGTGAATAAGGAAGTGATCCCTGTAGAATACATTTATCGAGATTGTCGCGCAAACATTAGAGAACATGAACTAAGAGTAGACTTGATTCCTATTAGACTGGGAGAATTTGATGTGATACTGGGAATGGATTGGTTGTATAACCATGCTGCAATAATTGATTGTCAGAACAAGTGTGTGAACCTTCAGACTCCGAATAAGTTTAAGGTAGTGTTTTATGGTAGCTCATCGCTTAAGCAATCGTGTTACGTTACGATGATGCAGGCCAAGAAATTGTTAAGGAAAGGATGTGTAGGTTATTTAGCTTACATCGTTGATACTCGGAAAAAGGGAGTAAAAATTAAGGATATATCCATAGTGAATGAATTTCAAGATGTATTTTCGGACGATCTGCCTGGTCTTCCGCCAGACAGAGAAATCAAATTCGTAATAGACTTAGCACCAGGAACTGCACCGATTTCGAAAGCTCCATATCGTATGGCGCCAGTAGAAATGAAGGAATTGATAATACAATTACAAGAATTATTGGGTAAGGGTTACATTCGATCGAGTGTGTCTCCTTGGGGAGCACTGGTGTTATTCGTTAAGAAAAAGGATGGATCGATGAGGCTCTGTATCGATTATCGAGAATTAAACAGAGTAACGATCAAGAATCGATATCCACTACCAAGGATAGACGACTTATTTGATCAACTGAAGGGAGCAAAGTGTTTCTCAAAAGTTGACCTACGAACAGGATATCATCAACTCAAAGTAAGGGATGAGGACATACCAAAGACGGCGTTTCGAACCCGTTATGGACACTACGAGTTTTTGGTAATGTCATTTGGATTGACTAATGCTTCAGCATCATTTATGGACTTGATGAACCGAGTTTTCAAGCCATACTTGGATAAATTTGTAGTGGTTTTTATCGACGACATTTTGATCTACTCAAAGACGGAGGAAGAACACGCCGATCATCTAAAGATTGTTTTGGAAGCACTAAGGAAGGAGAAAATGTATGCGAAGTTTTCTAAGTGCGAATTTTGGATGGAGAAGGTTCAATTCTTAGGCCACGTGGTGGATAAGAATGGAATCGCTGTAGACCCTGCAAAGGCAGAAGCAGTAAGTAATTGGGAACAACCGAGAACATCGACGGAGGTGAGAAGCTTTTTAGGGTTAGCTGGGTATTATCGAAGATTCATCCAAGATTTTTCTAAGATAGCAACCCCGTTGACCAATTTGACTAGAAAGACGGTGAAATTTGTATGGACCGACAAATGCGAAGAGAGTTTTCAAGAGTTGAAGAAGAGATTGAGCGAAGCGCCTGTGTTATCACTACCAGATGATGCGGGAAATTTTGTGGTGTATAGTGATGCATCGCACAAGGGACTTGGTTGTGTGCTTATGCAGCACAGAAAGGTCATTGCGTATGCGTCACGACAACTGAAGGATTACGAAAAACGATACCCTACTCACGACTTAGAGTTAGCGGCAGTCGTTTTTGCGTTAAAGATATGGAGGCATTATTTATATGGAGAAAATGTGAGATATACACGGACCACAAAAGTCTGAAATATATCTTCACACAGAAGGAGTTGAATATGCGGCAGAGAAGGTGGTTAGAATTAATCAAAGAAAATGACTGCGATATTCTTTATCACCCTGGAAAGGCAAACGTGGTTGCCGACGCTCTGAGCAGAAAAGAAAGGGAAAAGTTGTTTAATTTGACGACTCAGGAAGAGTTGATAAGAGAGATAAAGAAATTGGAGATTGAAGTGAAAGGAACAGAAAAGTCTGGTGAGAAGTTAATTGTAATGGAAGCTTGTCCGACGTTGTTGGATAGAGTGAAGGAAGCCCAGTAAAAAAAGGATGAAGAGTGTGAGAAAATTCGAAAGAGGAAGAGAAATTCCGAATAAATAAAGACGGTATCTTAAGATTCGAAGGAAGAGTGTGGGTACCAGTGGTAACCGAGTTAAGGGAAGAGATTTTGCACGAGGCACACAATACGACATATTCCGTTCATCCGAGAGGCACTAAGATGTATCGAGATTTGAAGCAACATTTTTGGTGGCCTAATTTGAAACGGGAAGTCGCAGAGTGCGTTAGTAGATACTTGACTTGCCAACGCATTAAAGCAGAGCATCAACGGCCGAGTGGTTTACTACAACCGTTAGAAATACCAGAGTGGAAATGGGAGCATATTACTATGGACTTCGTGGTAGGACTTCCAGTTACATAGAAAGGTTATGATGTTATTTGGGTTATCATGGATCGACTAACGAAGCAACACATTTTCTACCAATCAAGATCCGCTATAGTTTGAATCAGTTAGCGAGCCTATACGTAAAAAAAATTGTCTCACGACATGGAGTGCCAGTGTCAATTGTCTCTGATCGAGATCCGCGCTTCACGTCCAATTTTTGGAAGAGTTTGCAAGAGAGAATGGGAACGCAGTTGAGGTTGAGTACGGCTTACCATCCTCAGACAGACGGACAGAGTGAGCGAACAATACAAACGCTGGAATACATGCTTAGAACTTGCGTGATGGATTTCAAGGGAAATTGGGACGACCACCTACCCTTAGTAGAATTCACATATAATAATAGCTACCATGCGAGTATCGGCATGCCACCGTACGAAGCTCTTTACGGAAGAAAGTGCAGAACGCCATTATATTGGGACGAAGTCGGAGAACGGCGAATACTCGGACCAGAGCTAGTACAACAAACCGCATACTTGGTGACGGTGATAAGAGCCAGATTAGTAGTAGCTCAAGATCGCCAGAAGAAATACGCAGATTTACATCGGCAGGACCGAGACTTCAAAGTCGGCAGTTTCGTATTCTTGAAGGTATCTCCATGGAAGGGAAAAATCCGTTTCGGCAAGAAAAGAAAATTGAGTCCAAGATTTATAGGACCGTTCGAGATACTGAAGCGAGTGGGCGAAGTGGCATACAAAGTTGCGTTACCACCCGAGTTGGAGCACATCCACAACATGTTTCACATTTCCGTGTTGCGACCGTACAAGGCCGACTACAAGCACGTGATTTCTTACGAGCCCATTCAAGTGGAGAAGAACTTGGCATATGAAGAGATTCCTGTCCAGATAGTAGATAGGAAAGAACAAACTTTAAGAAATAAAATTATTTCGTCTGTATAAGTACTTTGGCGTAACCACGATATCGAGGAGGCAACGTGGGAGTTAGAAGATAAGATGATGAGGGACTATCCCCATCTATTCGTGTAACCTTGTAGCAATTCCGGGATGAAATTTTTATAAGGGGGGAGGATGTAATACCCGAGAATTTTTATATATTATTAAATAAATATATTGATAGAAATGAGAATTTATTTAATATAAATGATTTTGTGTTATGAGAAGGATTAACTTAATTTTATTAAATTGAATATTTATAATAATTGAGAAATTATGGAGTTGAGATAAACTCGTGAAAGCCTTGTGTGGCATAGTGATGAGATATATTAATTGACAAAGGATTTATTTAGTGAACAATTAATTAATTGTTAATTGTTATTAGAGAATATTAATTAATTGTTATAAAATATTAATGATAATTAATTGATGATGTAGGAATTATTATTATTGCAAATAATATAATATTAATAATGAGTAACGTGTCTATAATATAATAAAATTTATATTCATTTAATGTGATATTTAATCATATAAGTGTTAATCAATTATTATGGAAATTAATAATCACTGAGGAATGGATTAATTATTATTATTATTAATTAATAAATGAGATGAATAATTTATTTATTTGACATTATGAATAATAAAATAAATAAGTAAGTTATTAATATAATAACATTATATTGATTGTTATGTACAAGCATGCAATAATTAATAATATAAAGTATATGGAATACAACCATAGTATATAATGTAGAGAAACACTTATGTGTGACCATGCTAATATATTTAAACCATATGTATGACTGTACATATTGAACTATATATCATGACTAATTAATACATTATGATGCTTATGTGACAATTGTATGTGAGTGTACGTTAAAATAGTACATCATGAATATATGATAAACAATTGTTGATTAGTAGAATTTAATAATAAAGGATACAATGTAATGTGTTAATATCCGATTGAACTATACCGGTAAGATAAAATGTACATGGATTATATATGTACAAATTACATTTCCTCATTGAAATGTTACTTATTCATGGAAATACATTGTGACATTACATTATAACCTAAGTAGACATATATATGTAACCTTAGTATGTGGGATTTGCAAAATGCTGAGTTTGCTTTGCCTTGTCCCATATTGATAGTCACATTTTCTCACACGTGGAAACTCCAAGCTAGCCTACTCTCTACTCCTTAAACTCAGCAATCTAGATGGCTCATGATCAATGGGGAGTGGTTTTGATGATGAGATTTACCAACCAATTACCTACCATCTCCTAACCTCCATGCAATTTGGCAATCCATTAGTTTGTATTGGAGTGTATAAGCATTGTCTGGATAATATAATTTCTATAAATTAAGCCCCTTCTCTTCACATTTCATTTGCTGAGATTTTGTCTAAGTATTGAATTGAGAGTGTTGTGAGTTTAATAGCAAGATAATCATAGAGGGTGAGATTTCAATTTCAGTAAGCTTACTTTGCATTACAGAGGTATAAATCCTTCGTTCTTGGTTCATCATTTTGTTTACTGTCAAAGTTTCCAATTCTTGATTTTGATTACAATTCATGCTAGATTGGATTAGGACATGTTCTTAGTTGTTATATAGACATATAAACATGTTTAAACCATAATGTGGCTGCTTAGAAAAGTTTTCGTGAAGTAATTATGTGATTTGGGATAATGTTTGCCGAGACTAGCTGTTCTCTGGACTGGAACAGGAGCCGCGCGGCCGCGGGTCTCCCTAGTACAATTTGGGCGCGACCGCGCGCCACTGCAGAAACTGTTGATGATTTCTTTTATATCTTCTGATGTATTCAGCATGTTGTACTGTTAGGATATGCTTATAACTCACATTAACATATGGAATAAGGTTACTAGGTTATAGCAATCCATGCTAGTTGTTTTAGTTAAGTATTTCAAAGAAAACTTAAAGTTATGAAAAGTGGAACTTTGATATATAAATACCATAATAGTATTCTGACTTTTGAGACACGTTTGTATGAGCTAGAAACACATGGAATGCATATTGACTTAAGTATATATGTATCGTGATATAATATGAACATGTGAACCCAACTAGTGCACCTTTCTAATAAAAACACAAGTTTTGAAGGTTGATATTGACATATAAGGACCATATATACATTCTGACTTTTCGAGCATGTTTATAGGGCCTTGAAATGCATGAAAAGAATGTTGACTTGCTTATATATGTTTCATAATATGACATGAGCATGTGGGCTTCATTTGTGAATTTTACTATGTGAAAGTGTAAGTTCGAAACGTAAACCTTGACATGTTAACTTGAAGTTTAAATTCTAAAGTTTATGAACGTGTTGGATAATACTATTGACTTCATGAATGTCATGCATGTATACATACCATGCTAGATGTCATGATTAAAATTTAGCCTAAACGAAGCATGTTTTCAACTAATAACTGTAATAGTTACATGTATGAAATGTGAATACTCATAAGTATGCCTAATGCAAAGTATATGAATACCTTATGTGTTTAAAGAACGAGCATGATAGGCCTTGTGAATTCCATGACCTTGAATGGCTTTAAATTATTGAAAGTGTTAACTTAGAATCTATTGCATGTATGATTGGAACAAGGAAAAGTTGTATACACATAAAAGTATCCTTTAAACATGTATACATGCTACGTGATATTATATGATGTTACTTGAACCCGATTTTGACGGTTAACTTATGAGAATGCCATAACTTGCTAAAATGAAATACATTTAGTATTAATTGTGGTCTTATGTGATATTAATAATATGAGAGCATGTTTGCTAATTGTTGCGATCTTATATGATATGAGAATGTGTTTAAACTCAAAAGGAGGAACGTTAAGGATAGACATTATATTCTATATAACTGTGTAGCTAGGTTAAGATTTAGCTTATGTGTTGATCGTATATTCGAAGATAAAATGTGAAGTTAATTATATGACTAATGAATATCATATATATACGTAACTGTATTACGATAGGAATCCGAAAGTGTTGATTTGCTTTTCGTGGATAAACTACGCTAAAGGCAAGTTCTCTAACTTACACTCTTTTAAAGTGCAAGTTTCCTAACTTACACTCTTTTACGGTGCAAGTATCTAAACCTTATCTCTTTGGATGCAAGTATCCTAACCGACGCATTTATTTTATGCAAGTATTCTATCCTTGTATATTGCGAACTAGTTTCTTTACTTAATCGTTTGAATTGAATTAGCATACTTGAACTCTTATTTCATTAAAGTTATTATTGATGTGGAACTTGGTATTGTTCTTGAATATTGTGAAAGTATCTATGCCATTTGATTCGGCTAGACTTATATTATTGAAAGGCGACCCAAACCGATTGATTAGTGCGGGGTCTTGTATTTGACTGAGAAGAACAACCTTCTTTGAAGGGAATATATAATTGTCGGAGAACCGACGTGCGCACTTGAGTATGATTGATTGTTATGCATAACGATGGTACTTTAGGCTAATCACCTGTTGTACTTGTTTTTGTTGGGTTATCAGTTTAATACTGTTAATTCTAGTAGAAGTTCATAGTCCTTAGTGACTGCTCAGTATTTAGTTATCTTAAAATCTTGAATTGGTTTATTATTGAATCACATTGATATTATTCTATCCTTAGCGACTGTTATTAAAAACTGTTGATATTCTTGTTATCCTTGAACTATCAAACCTTGTTATACCCTTTCGTTAATTGAGAATTATATTACAAACCCTTATTGTATATTACTTGCTGAGCAATTTGTGCTCATTCTTGCTTTCCCTAAAATATTTCAGTTAAGGCAGAGCAGTGCGGACCCTCGAGTACCGACAAGGGCAAGGGAAAGGCTACTGAGTAGCTTTGATTATGTAGGATGTGACGCCCCCAAATCCACGTTCCTTCGAAACCTCGGATTCGGTGCAGTCACGATACTACTAACGCCAAACTATTATATCTTTTATTCATTACTAAAAGAATACATCTTTACTTATTACAATATAGAATATAAATTCTATTTATATCCAAGATCTCATCTTTACATCATGTTCGATGTTACTAAAATGCGGAATAATTTAAACTTTTCAATATCCTTTGAATAAAAATCTTTTTATTGATTCCATAACTTTGATACCAATTACAAATCTTGAATCAACTATATAATATGATTCCTTCTTATCTGAGTTATCGTATAAACATTTACAACTCAACTCGATATCCTCTATGTATTAATTAATACATTCTTACAATAAAACAAGTATTAAACAATGTAAGCAACTATCGAGTACATCATCTAGAATCTAAACAGGGTCCAGACAATAATCTAAGTAATATTCTTCAATGCGATACTATCTATCTTTATCAATCAAGAAGCACGAAATCTTTACCGTGAATCCTTAACCTGCAAAAGTGGTTATTTGCAAGAGTGAGCTCGACAGCTCAGCAATTCTAACAGTCCTCATGCATCACATAGCATATAACATCATACTCAGTTCATGCATTTATAAACAGTTTATATTTACTACGCATGTTACTTTTCACATAACAAGTATATCATCAAAGATCAACTTTCAATCTCATTTATATCTCATATACAGTTCATATATAAGTTCACATTATCACAGCATAATATAATTCAACTAACAGTTATTGAATTCATATATCAAATAGGAATTGAAAGACTTGCCTGATTCGTAGTTTAGTAACTACGACTTAACTGCTTAAGAATCTCTGCACTTTGTGTAATCCTACACAGTTATATTAACCATAGAGATCACACTCATCAGTTATATGTATCCACACATTCTCAATGTAATAATAAATGTTACATTGTTGTCTAACTTGTTTCTTAGAACCTTCATCTCACTTCCTTATCGTATTCCTAAAATAACTATGTAAGTATACGTATACTTTAACCATACGTACTTACTAACATTCTTCATATACACATGTCCGTCTACCACTAATCTATTTACATATAGCTAGTGTAGTCCATCTTTTGAGTTAATCATTCTCATATATCATTACTAACACATAAGGCCATAACAAAGCAAATATACGCTATTAACCGTCGAAGTCGGATTCAAGTATTAACATATGGTCCTACATAGCATGTATACACATTAAAGGATACTTTCATGCTCGTTTAACCTTTTCACGTCCAATTTACATGATATAGGTTCTAAATTAATACCCGTAAAAACTTAAGTCCATAAACATCAAAATCTAAATCTTAGGGTAACATGTTAACGTTCACGTTCAAGACTCGTGTTTTCATTAGTGAAGCTCACTAACAAGTCCAACATGTTCATGCTTCATTATGAAATCCATATCCGTAAGTTAATATGTCCGTCATGCATTTCAAGGCCATATAAACATGCCCAAAAAAAATCAGAATACGTATAGGATCTTTACATGTCAAAGTTCACATTTAAAACTTATACTTTTGTTAAAAATGTTCACTAGTGATGTTCATCATGCTCGTACTATACTATGAAACATATGTACGCAAGTCAACATGCATTTCACGTGTTTCTAGGTCATACAAACATGACTCAAAAGTCAGAATGTTTAAAACGGATATAATAAGTTAATGTAAATTTTGAAACTCTAAGTTTATTGTGAAATCTATAACTTCACTATTCAAGCAAGCGATTCTAATATAGCATGCTCATGTTAGTTTAAAGTACTCTTATATACACATTACACATGCTTGCATGCTAGTTATAGCAATTGTCCAACAGTTAGCAGATTTGCAACAAAACAGAAAACAAAAATCTGGTTCCAGGACCCTGCGCAGGCACCAGGTACAAACCCGGCGCAGCTGCGCCGGTGTCCGGCCAGTCCAGGAATTTTTCTGCTTCGGCAGAAACCAGTCCAAACTCAGAATTTTCTTACTTATCATGCTCAATATCAATAACAATGTATTTCTAACATGTATAACAGCTTATATAACAACTAACCATCATTCTCCAATTCAATCACCATCTAATTTAACATAATCAATAACTTAAGAAATTCAAGAACTCTCCAATTATCAAACTATGGACACTGTAAAAGTACCAACTATAATTACATATTCAACACACATATGAATTCACTCCTTTACTTAAGTAAATTAAACACTGTACTATATCATCATAGTTAATTAAGGTTCAATACTCTCATTATATTATTCCATAATATAACTCCCAACTTAAATTAACTAATATTTATTCTTATTAGTTAATTCCTTAACTAACTCATGCTTCACTATCCAAACCTATTCACGGATAGCTTAAGTGCTATTAATAACCTATATTATAAACATACTAGTTATTAATACACATACATAAGAATATGGTGATTATACATTAAGGATATTTAATGTTACCAACTTACTATGATAAAATAATTCTATAAATTATTTAATATCTATAGATAATTTTATCCACTCCCTTTATCTCAACTGAAACGTCTCTACGCTAAGTAACAAATATATATTAATAATATATTTATAAATCACAAAAACACATATTACATAGTCCATATTACCCTATATAATATAATACCACATACCTTATATCACATATATATCTTTTTATTCGAACCCATCTCACGGTTTAAGAATTTTATTTATTAAATCCTTATTTAATAATTTTTGAAAATCCGGGTTCTTACATAGGACTTATGATTGTAATAAAGAACTTATGATATTATGTACTAATTAAGGTTATTTATGCTTGAGATATGTCTAAGCTATGTAATCACTGTTTAAGTTACGAGACCTTGGGACGTGAATAAATTATATTATTTAAATGTAATTTATTCGGTATTAGTCGTGTATTATTCCGCTGTGCGATGCGACATTTAGTCGTATTATTATTGTGATGTATTACCATGAGCACGTGACGAACCGAATTCGAGAGACCAAGTGGCAGTCACGGATTTGGGGGTGTCACAGCAGTAGTGGAGGAAACAACTTGGGAAAAAGGAAGTGGGAGAACAATAACAACAACAACAACAACAAAAATAACAACAATCAGTCGGGGAATTTTCATGGAGGATTCAAGAAAAGGGCGGAGGGATGCCCAAAAAGTGGAAAGAACCATCAGGGTGTGTGACACCCCAAATCCGGTATCTTAATTTTCACAGGATTTAGTGTTCACTGTTCCAATATCATACAACTATCTACCCATAAGTAATGAAATTCATTTATTAGATAAATAAATCATCATCTTACATCATCTGACATAATAATATATCATAAATCCCAAGTTATACTTAACCTTAAATCTCTGTTGCTGAAACGTAAATAAATAAGTCTTAAATCATCACACATAAGTCTTGAACTTTAACATTGTTAATGACAACACAAGTCTTCATCACTTGTTAGATTTTTCTTTTCCCTTGCTACTAGAAGGCTCACCAGACTGTTCATTCTTATCTGCAATGTTATTACGCAAGAGTGAGCACGAATGCCCGCAAGTATAAAAACATGACAGAATAATAACATGTGAATAAAAGAATTCTAAATAACAGAAAGCTCAATTTTTTGAATCAAGAATATTAATCGAGAATCAAATTACTTCTGAGGGTCATTAAGACCTTGAACCGAGTCTTAAGTTGTCAAGTATATTAACCTTTCAAACCTTTAACAGTCATAAGACTATAAACTTTACTTCTCGTACTTAGGGAGATCAGCCCTTTAAACTAATGATGTGCACATTATCTTAACGCTTAAAGCATCTTCACTAATCCCCTATATTAGGGTTGTTCATCTCAGTTTGACATCAGAATCAGCACCAAATAAAGTTGGTTTGGATAACTCAATAAATGATATTCAAATTGAATATTAACTTCTCAAGGTATACAATCGAATAAGTATTGTACACTTAAATGATACTTTAAAAAAAAATCATGGCATCTCATGTGAAATTCTAAACTTGGATATTCAAGAGTAAGAATTTGCTCAACAATAGTAATTAAGTATAGCAATTGCTTAATTTAAAGAGTTTAGTTTAGGAAACCTGCCCAACAATAATAATAAGTTAGGGATAGAAAACTTGTCTCGTGCGCAAGCTACAATTATTACTCACTTCTTTAATTACTCTTACCTATCACACATTTACAATATCAATTAATCACAGGTTCGATATGATTATTGATTTACAATAGTATTCTTCGAACTCATTATTAGGTTTTTCAATAATGGTTCACGTTGATTAATTAACTTATTAATTAATCACATAACTTAAGTTATTAACTTGTATAAACAACTTATTACATACATAACATGTCTTCATGTTTATATCACATTATTTAAACTTTACAAATAATAGTTTAAGTCACATAATTAATTTATTAATTAATCACGTAACATAAATTATTAAACTCATATTAACATCTTATCATATATACATGTATTCATGTTTATTGGATTCAAAACACATTTCACAAAATTCCAACACTTACATTTTTTTTCAAAATTTCAAGCCTGGCGCGGCCACGCTCTGTTTAGCCTTGCACCCTGCGCGGCCGCGCGGATGCATTTTTCCAGAATTTCTAGTTCGCGAAGAACACATAAATTCGGCCATTTTCTCTAATTTTACACCAATACACTAATTTATAATGTTACCCATGAAGTATAAACTTTACAAGAACATTATATATCACTTATAACATATTCTTAACATTCCAAGTCATATAATTACATAAATTAACACCATCAATTTCACTGTTCTTCATAAAATTTACAAAATTTAATAAAAAAAATATAAAGCCTATCATTACGGATTCGTTACTACACCGAATCCACTCATTCCAATTCCATTCTCTTTATTTTAACATACAAAATCATTTTCATGTGTTAATTTAAATATAAACATATGATTACCACATCAATTTCACCCATATGGGTTATTTTCCATATTCAACACTCTGTCTTTTATAAAACCCATTTATTAACAAAATTAGTTGATGTAATCACTGTGAATCATGAATGTATAGCATAAATTATATCATGGACATATGTTCATATATATATATATATATATATATATATATATATATATATATATATACAATAAGGCTCTTAAACGGACTGTTCGTAAACGAACAATCTTTTTGCGTACACTTTTAAATTGAATAAGTGGGCCCAATTATGTACTATCTCAATTATGTAGGATAAGTAGAAAAAGGATGTACGCAAAAGGATTGTTCGTTTACGAACAGTCCGTTTAAGAGCCTTATCCTATATATATATATATATATATATATATATATATCCATGAAATCATCAATTGTCAACTTTCTCCATTTACAGAGGACTTTTACAAAACACGAAAAATGAAAAACTCTGTAATCTTTGAAAACCCAATTAAGGCCAAATTAAATAAAATTGATCCTTTAAAATACGATTATATGTTAGAAAAACACGTTATGATTCCATACCCATATAGATAAAGCCATATCGTAACCCAATTGGGAAACCCAATTTTTCACATAAAACTTAAAAGTACGTATTTAAGAAATCTTAATTTTGAAAACTTAAAAGAAGAATTACCCTTTAGTAGTGAAGATAATCAAAGACAATACTTAAGATTTTCTCAAATCTCTTTCTCCCTTTCACTCTCAATTTCTTCTTCCCGATCTCTCTATTTTCTTTTCTGAACTTTTTCTAATTTTTTTTCTCTCTGACTTTGAAAATAAAACTTATGTCTGACAATCATATACGTATGTGTATATATATTATACCGTTGTATTAAATAACGGATTAACCGCTCTTAGTGCCTTGTTTGGCTTTCTCCTAACTCATTTTTTATTTATTTTAATTAACCAATTTACTATATGTGTTTAAAGAACGAGCATGATAGGCCTTGTGAATTCCATGACCTTGAATGGCTTTAAATTATTGAAAGTGTTAACTTAGAATCTATTGCATGTATGATTGGAACAAGGAAAAGTTGTATACACATAAAAGTATCCTTTAAACATGTATACATGCTACGTGATATTATATGATGTTACTTGAACCCGATTTTGACGGTTAACTTATGAGAATGCCATAACTTGCTAAAATGAAATACATTTAGTATTAATTGTGGTCTTATGTGATATTAATAATATGAGAGCATGTTTGCTAATTGTTGCGATCTTATATGATATGAGAATGTGTTTAAACTCAAAAGGAGGAACGTTAAGGATAGACATTATATTCTATATAACTGTGTAGCTAGGTTAAGATTTAGCTTATGTGTTGATCGTATATTCGAAGATAAAATGTGAAGTTAATTATATGACTAATGAATATCATATATATACGTAACTGTATTACGATAGGAATCCGAAAGTGTTGATTTGCTTTTTCGTGGATAAACTACGCTAAAGGCAAGTTCTCTAACTTACACTCTTTTAAAGTGCAAGTTTCCTAACTTACACTCTTTTACGGTGCAAGTATCTAAACCTTATCTCTTTGGATGCAAGTATCCTAACCGACGCATTTATTTTATGCAAGTATTCTATCCTTGTATATTGCGAACTAGTTTCTTTACTTAATCGTTTGAATTGAATTAGCATACTTGAACTCTTATTTCATTAAAGTTATTATTGATGTGGAACTTGGTATTGTTCTTGAATATTGTGAAAGTATCTATGCCATTTGATTCGGCTAGACTTATATTATTGAAAGGCGACCCAAACCGATTGATTAGTGCGGGGTCTTGTATTTGACTGAGAAGAACAACCTTCTTTGAAGGGAATATATAATTGTCGGAGAACCGACGTGCGCACTTGAGTATGATTGATTGTTATGCATAACGATGGTACTTTAGGCTAATCACCTGTTGTACTTGTTTTTGTTGGGTTATCAGTTTAATACTGTTAATTCTAGTAGAAGTTCATAGTCCTTAGTGACTGCTCAGTATTTAGTTATCTTAAAATCTTGAATTGGTTTATTATTGAATCACATTGATATTATTCTATCCTTAGCGACTGTTATTAAAAACTGTTGATATTCTTGTTATCCTTGAACTATCAAACCTTGTTATACCCTTTCGTTAATTGAGAATTATATTACAAACCCTTATTGTATATTACTTGCTGAGCAATTTGTGCTCATTCTTGCTTTCCCTAAAATATTTCAGTTAAGGCAGAGCAGTGCGGACCCTCGAGTACCGACAAGGGCAAGGGAAAGGCTACTGAGTAGCTTTGATTATGTAGGATGTGACGCCCCCAAATCCACGTTCCTTCGAAACCTCGGATTCGGTGCAGTCACGATACTACTAACGCCAAACTATTATATCTTTTATTCATTACTAAAAGAATACATCTTTACTTATTACAATATAGAATATAAATTCTATTTATATCCAAGATCTCATCTTTACATCATGTTCGATGTTACTAAAATGCGGAATAATTTAAACTTTTCAATATCCTTTGAATAAAAATCTTTTTATTGATTCCATAACTTTGATACCAATTACAAATCTTGAATCAACTATATAATATGATTCCTTCTTATCTGAGTTATCGTATAAACATTTACAACTCAACTCGATATCCTCTATGTATTAATTAATACATTCTTACAATAAAACAAGTATTAAACAATGTAAGCAACTATCGAGTACATCATCTAGAATCTAAACAGGGTCCAGACAATAATCTAAGTAATATTCTTCAATGCGATACTATCTATCTTTATCAATCAAGAAGCACGAAATCTTTACCGTGAATCCTTAACCTGCAAAAGTGGTTATTTGCAAGAGTGAGCTCGACAGCTCAGCAATTCTAACAGTCCTCATGCATCACATAGCATATAACATCATACTCAGTTCATGCATTTATAAACAGTTTATATTTACTACGCATGTTACTTTTCACATAACAAGTATATCATCAAAGATCAACTTTCAATCTCATTTATATCTCATATACAGTTCATATATAAGTTCACATTATCACAGCATAATATAATTCAACTAACAGTTATTGAATTCATATATCAAATAGGAATTGAAAGACTTGCCTGATTCGTAGTTTAGTAACTACGACTTAACTGCTTAAGAATCTCTGCACTTTGTGTAATCCTACACAGTTATATTAACCATAGAGATCACACTCATCAGTTATATGTATCCACACATTCTCAATGTAATAATAAATGTTACATTGTTGTCTAACTTGTTTCTTAGAACCTTCATCTCACTTCCTTATCGTATTCCTAAAATAACTATGTAAGTATACGTATACTTTAACCATACGTACTTACTAACATTCTTCATATACACATGTCCGTCTACCACTAATCTATTTACATATAGCTAGTGTAGTCCATCTTTTGAGTTAATCATTCTCATATATCATTACTAACACATAAGGCCATAACAAAGCAAATATACGCTATTAACCGTCGAAGTCGGATTCAAGTATTAACATATGGTCCTACATAGCATGTATACACATTAAAGGATACTTTCATGCTCGTTTAACCTTTTCACGTCCAATTTACATGATATAGGTTCTAAATTAATACCCGTAAAAACTTAAGTCCATAAACATCAAAATCTAAATCTTAGGGTAACATGTTAACGTTCACGTTCAAGACTCGTGTTTTCATTAGTGAAGCTCACTAACAAGTCCAACATGTTCATGCTTCATTATGAAATCCATATCCGTAAGTTAATATGTCCGTCATGCATTTCAAGGCCATATAAACATGCCCAAAAAAAATCAGAATACGTATAGGATCTTTACATGTCAAAGTTCACATTTAAAACTTATACTTTTGTTAAAAATGTTCACTAGTGATGTTCATCATGCTCGTACTATACTATGAAACATATGTACGCAAGTCAACATGCATTTCACGTGTTTCTAGGTCATACAAACATGACTCAAAAGTCAGAATGTTTAAAACGGATATAATAAGTTAATGTAAATTTTGAAACTCTAAGTTTATTGTGAAATCTATAACTTCACTATTCAAGCAAGCGATTCTAATATAGCATGCTCATGTTAGTTTAAAGTACTCTTATATACACATTACACATGCTTGCACGCTAGTTATAGCAATTGTCCAACAGTTAGCAGATTTGCAACAAAACAGAAAACAAAAATCTGGTTCCAGGACCCTGCGCAGGCACCAGGTACAAACCCGGCGCAGCTGCGCCGGTGTCCGGCCAGTCCAGGAATTTTTCTGCTTCGGCAGAAACCAGTCCAAACTCAGAATTTTCTTACTTATCATGCTCAATATCAATAACAATGTATTTCTAACATGTATAACAGCTTATATAACAACTAACCATCATTCTCCAATTCAATCACCATCTAATTTAACATAATCAATAACTTAAGAAATTCAAGAACTCTCCAATTATCAAACTATGGACACTGTAAAAGTTTTACCTTTGTGAATTGAAATTCTAAGCTTGTTGACATCTCCAATTCTTAGTCTCCTTCTCCAATTAGTACACTTACTCTATATCTTACACTTGACAGAAAACTCAGCAACATCAAATGAGAAGGAGGGAGCTTCATTTATAGAAAACTCACTACACAGACAATAGCTTTGCCTCTTATTACAAACTAATGGAATGAAGGAGAGTCCATTGTGCAAGAAAGAGTTGGTGGTATCCATCATGATGCCCATTCCCCATCTCATCATTAGCTACAATTGCTGAGTTTGAGGGAGATAGGCATAGCTCCTAGCCATTCACGTGAGGAGAAATGAGGAGGGACTCACAATTAGGGACAAGAAGTAATCTCAGCATTTGCAACTAGCAAGTGTACTACACTAATGTTATACACTTATACACCTTATATATACACTTAGGGTACACAAATTTCATTTTATAAACGCATAGGCTATAAAATATATATACACCTTCATTTCATATAGCTTAGGTTGTAAATGAATTATAATTGTAATCTTTATTTACAATGTATCATATACCACCCATATATATCTTATCCTTCCGGATATAATTCTATCGCGTATCATTACCTTTACTATCCCAACTCTATTATTCCAATTATTGAAATCCTTATCGATTAACAATTGTTTACTTGTTATAACATTCACATGGTACTAAATAAGGTTCACCCACACACATGTAATCACATAAACATTATTATGTAACCTACAATTAACCTTACTATATAGTCTATATATAATATATAGCTATATTAATGCGTCACATTGCATTATACTTAATAAAGATAACTACACTTCACACTTCATACAATATATAGTTAGTTACTATACGCTATACATTTTATTCGCATGCTTGCATATAGAAGTAAATAATTTACTTATCTCATCAATTAATTAATAATAATATTAATTAATCTATTTCTCATTAATCAATGGAATTATAATTTCCATAACAATTAATTAACATTTATATAGTTAATTATCACAATAAATAAATATAAGTCTTATTATATTTATAACAAATATACTTATTATCATGCTATCACTCGCAATAATAATAATTCAATATATTATTATAATAACAATTAATATAGATTAATTGTTTAATTAATAATTCTTTCATCTTTGAATTAATCAATCCATTACCGAATCTATTATCGTGCCACACAAGGCATTTCTCACAAGCTTAATCTCAAGCTTATTATTATTCTCATCACTTACTCATCTCTCACCATAATACTACTCATAACATGTTCAATTAAATTAGAACTATTAAATCCAAGGTCCACATATAAATATTTTACAAATCGAATATTCAAATATTATATATAACCTTTACGGAAATATAATAACTCAAGCTATTAAAATGTTAAATTACTTCAATTAATTATACTTATAATAAGTATAACATTTACGCTTATAATAATTAATATATACACTCTATTAAATATTTAACTAATAATATTCACGATCAAATAATAACTTAATTTATTTAATTAAAATAACTTAGTTTCCTTTCATTAATTGAACTCCCTTGAAAATACATTATGCATTTATCCATATTATAAAATATTATGTTTTCTCCAAATAAAGATATTCATTATTAGAAAATACTTTATTTATTAACTCAAGATATTATAATATAATTTAATATCGAATAACTACATGTACAATACATGTACATATATTATATATAGAAAATAGATAATAAGTTTATTTTCTATTATAAGAAATTGTTTCTATCAATTTATTTACATATAGCAAATATGTAATATATCTATCATATTAATCAATCACACCTTATACAAAATATATAAGGTAATGTTACTATTCAAAAATAACATTTCCTCCTTTTATTAAAATAATTCAATATTAAAAATTATTTTAATATCCTTTATTAAAATATATAATAACCATTTCTCTTTCTTTTCTATAAATTGTTCCCAAAACAATTTCTTCAAATATTCATTTAAAGATATAATGATTTCCATCTCCCTATAATAACGTGTGTATATATATATATATATATATATATATTTAACGTTATTCGTACATTAGAGTTTCTCACATATTACTATTCTAAGTAATATATATAAAAGTAGCAACTATAATTACATATTCAACACACATATGAATTCACTCCTTTACTTAAGTAAATTAAACACTGTACTATATCATCATAGTTAATTAAGGTTCAATACTCTCATTATATTATTCCATAATATAACTCCCAACTTAAATTAACTAATATTTATTCTTATTAGTTAATTCCTTAACTAACTCATGCTTCACTATCCAAACCTATTCACGGATAGCTTAAGTGCTATTAATAACCTATATTATAAACATACTAGTTATTAATACACATACATAAGAATATGGTGATTATACATTAAGGATATTTAATGTTACCAACTTACTATGATAAAATAATTCTATAAATTATTTAATATCTATAGATAATTTTATCCACTCCCTTTATCTCAACTGAAACGTCTCTACGCTAAGTAACAAATATATATTAATAATATATTTATAAATCACAAAAACACATATTACATAGTCCATATTAACCTATATAATATAATACCACATACCTTATATCACATATATATCTTTTTATTCGAACCCATCTCACGGTTTAAGAATTTTATTTATTAAATCCTTATTTAATAATTTTTGAAAATCCGGGTTCTTACATAGGACTTATGATTGTAATAAAGAACTTATGATATTATGTACTAATTAAGGTTATTTATGCTTGAGATATGTCTAAGCTATGTAATCACTGTTTAAGTTACGAGACCTTGGGACGTGAATAAATTATATTATTTAAATGTAATTTATTCGGTATTAGTCGTGTATTATTCCGCTGTGCGATGCGACATTTAGTCGTATTATTATTGTGATGTATTACCATGAGCACGTGACGAACCGAATTCGAGAGACCAAGTGGCAGTCACGGATTTGGGGGTGTCACAGCAGTAGTGGAGGAAACAACTTGGGAAAAAGGAAGTGGGAGAACAATAACAACAACAACAACAACAAAAATAACAACAATCAGTCGGGGAATTTTCATGGAGGATTCAAGAAAAGGGCGGAGGGATGCCCAAAAAGTGGAAAGAACCATCAGGGTGTGTGACCCCCCAAATCCGGTATCTTAATTTTCACAGGATTTAGTGTTCACTGTTCCAATATCATACAACTATCTACCCATAAGTAATGAAATTCATTTATTAGATAAATAAATCATCATCTTACATCATCTGACATAATAATATATCATAAATCCCAAGTTATACTTAACCTTAAATCTCTGTTGCTGAAACGTAAATAAATAAGTCTTAAATCATCACACATAAGTCTTGAACTTTAACATTGTTAATGACAACACAAGTCTTCATCACTTGTTAGATTTTTCTTTTCCCTTGCTACTAGAAGGCTCACCAGACTGTTCATTCTTATCTGCAATGTTATTACGCAAGAGTGAGCACGAATGCCCGCAAGTATAAAAACATGACAGAATAATAACATGTGAATAAAAGAATTCTAAATAACAGAAAGCTCAATTTTTTGAATCAAGAATATTAATCGAGAATCAAATTACTTCTGAGGGTCATTAAGACCTTGAACCGAGTCTTAAGTTGTCAAGTATATTAACCTTTCAAACCTTTAACAGTCATAAGACTATAAACTTTACTTCTCGTACTTAGGGAGATCAGCCCTTTAAACTAATGATGTGCACATTATCTTAACGCTTAAAGCATCTTCACTAATCCCCTATATTAGGGTTGTTCATCTCAGTTTGACATCAGAATCAGCACCAAATAAAGTTGGTTTGGATAACTCAATAAATGATATTCAAATTGAATATTAACTTCTCAAGGTATACAATCGAATAAGTATTGTACACTTAAATGATACTTTAAAAAAAAATCATGGCATCTCATGTGAAATTCTAAACTTGGATATTCAAGAGTAAGAATTTGCTCAACAATAGTAATTAAGTATAGCAATTGCTTAATTTAAAGAGTTTAGTTTAGGAAACCTGCCCAACAATAATAATAAGTTAGGGATAGAAAACTTGTCTCGTGCGCAAGCTACAATTATTACTCACTTCTTTAATTACTCTTACCTATCACACATTTACAATATCAATTAATCACAGGTTCGATATGATTATTGATTTACAATAGTATTCTTCGAACTCATTATTAGGTTTTTCAATAATGGTTCACGTTGATTAATTAACTTATTAATTAATCACATAACTTAAGTTATTAACTTGTATAAACAACTTATTACATACATAACATGTCTTCATGTTTATATCACATTATTTAAACTTTACAAATAATAGTTTAAGTCACATAATTAATTTATTAATTAATCACGTAACATAAATTATTAAACTCATATTAACATCTTATCATATACATGTATTCATGTTTATTGGATTCAAAACACATTTCACAAAATTCCAACACTTACATTTTTTTTCAAAATTTCAAGCCTGGCGCGGCCACGCTCTGTTTAGCCTTGCACCCTGCGCGGCCGCGCGGATGCATTTTTCCAGAATTTCTAGTTCGCGAAGAACACATAAATTCGGCCATTTTCTCTAATTTTACACCAATACACTAATTTATAATGTTACCCATGAAGTATAAACTTTACAAGAACATTATATATCACTTATAACATATTCTTAACATTCCAAGTCATATAATTACATAAATTAACACCATCAATTTCACTGTTCTTCATAAAATTTACAAAATTTAATAAAAAAAATATAAAGCCTATCATTACGGATTCGTTACTACACCGAATCCACTCATTCCAATTCCATTCTCTTTATTTTAACATACAAAATCATTTTCATGTGTTAATTTAAATATAAACATATGATTACCACATCAATTTCACCCATATGGGTTATTTTCCATATTCAACACTCTGTCTTTTATAAAACCCATTTATTAACAAAATTAGTTGATGTAATCACTGTGAATCATGAATGTATAGCATAAATTATATCATGGACATATGTTCATATATATATATATATATATATATATATATATATATATATATATATATACATACAATAAGGCTCTTAAACGGACTGTTCGTAAACGAACAATCTTTTTGCGTACACTTTTAAATTGAATAAGTGGGCCCAATTATGTACTATCTCAATTATGTAGGATAAGTAGAAAAAGGATGTACGCAAAAGGATTGTTCGTTTACGAACAGTCCGTTTAAGAGCCTTATCCTATATATATATATATATATATATATATATATATATATATATATATATATATATATATATATCCATGAAATCATCAATTGTCAACTTTCTCCATTTACAGAGGACTTTTACAAAACACGAAAAATGAAAAACTCTGTAATATTTGAAAACCCAATTAAGGCCAAATTAAATAAAATTGATCCTTTAAAATACGATTATATGTTAGAAAAACACGTTATGATTCCATACCCATATAGATAAAGCCATATCGTAACCCAATTGGGAAACCCAATTTTTCACATAAAACTTAAAAGTACGTATTTAAGAAATCTTAATTTTGAAAACTTAAAAGAAGAATTACCCTTTAGTAGTGAAGATAATCAAAGACAATACTTAAGATTTTCTCAAATCTCTTTCTCCCTTTCACTCTCAATTTCTTCTTCCCGATCTCTCTATTTTCTTTTCTGAACTTTTTCTAATTTTTTTTCTCTCTGACTTTGAAAATAAAACTTATGTCTGACAATCATATACGTATGTGTATATATATTATACCGTTGTATTAAATAACGGATTAACCGCTCTTAGTGCCTTGTTTGGCTTTCTCCTAACTCATTTTTTATTTATTTTAATTAACCAATTTACTATATGTGTTTAAAGAACGAGCATGATAGGCCTTGTGAATTCCATGACCTTGAATGGCTTTAAATTATTGAAAGTGTTAACTTAGAATCTATTGCATGTATGATTGGAACAAGGAAAAGTTGTATACACATAAAAGTATCCTTTCAACATGTATACATGCTACGTGATATTATATGATGTTACTTGAACCCGATTTTGACGGTTAACTTATGAGAATGCCATAACTTGCTAAAATGAAATACATTTAGTATTAATTGTGGTCTTATGTGATATTAATAATATGAGAGCATGTTTGCTAATTGTTGCGATCTTATATGATATGAGAATGTGTTTAAACTCAAAAGGAGGAACGTTAAGGATAGACATTATATTCTATATAACTGTGTAGCTAGGTTAAGATTTAGCTTATGTGTTGATCGTATATTCGAAGATAAAATGTGAAGTTAATTATATGACTAATGAATATCATATATATACGTAACTGTATTACGATAGGAATCCGAAAGTGTTGATTTGCTTTTCGTGGATAAACTACGCTAAAGGCAAGTTCTCTAACTTACACTCTTTTAAAGTGCAAGTTTCCTAACTTACACTCTTTTACGGTGCAAGTATCTAAACCTTATCTCTTTGGATGCAAGTATCCTAACCGACGCATTTATTTTATGCAAGTATTCTATCCTTGTATATTGCGAACTAGTTTCTTTACTTAATCGTTTGAATTGAATTAGCATACTTGAACTCTTATTTCATTAAAGTTATTATTGATGTGGAACTTGGTATTGTTCTTGAATATTGTGAAAGTATCTATGCCATTTGATTCGGCTAGACTTATATTATTGAAAGGCGACCCAAACCGATTGATTAGTGCGGGGTCTTGTATTTGACTGAGAAGAACAACCTTCTTTGAAGGGAATATATAATTGTCGGAGAACCGACGTGCGCACTTGAGTATGATTGATTGTTATGCATAACGATGGTACTTTAGGCTAATCACCTGTTGTACTTGTTTTTGTTGGGTTATCAGTTTAATACTGTTAATTCTAGTAGAAGTTCATAGTCCTTAGTGACTGCTCAGTATTTAGTTATCTTAAAATCTTGAATTGGTTTATTATTGAATCACATTGATATTATTCTATCCTTAGCGACTGTTATTAAAAACTGTTGATATTCTTGTTATCCTTGAACTATCAAACCTTGTTATACCCTTTCGTTAATTGAGAATTATATTACAAACCCTTATTGTATATTACTTGCTGAGCAATTTGTGCTCATTCTTGCTTTCCCTAAAATATTTCAGTTAAGGCAGAGCAGTGCGGACCCTCGAGTACCGACAAGGGCAAGGGAAAGGCTACTGAGTAGCTTTGATTATGTAGGATGTGACGCCCCCAAATCCACGTTCCTTCGAAACCTCGGATTCGGTGCAGTCACGATACTACTAACGCCAAACTATTATATCTTTTATTCATTACTAAAAGAATACATCTTTACTTATTACAATATAGAATATAAATTCTATTTATATCCAAGATCTCATCTTTACATCATGTTCGATGTTACTAAAATGCGGAATAATTTAAACTTTTCAATATCCTTTGAATAAAAATCTTTTTATTGATTCCATAACTTTGATACCAATTACAAATCTTGAATCAACTATATAATATGATTCCTTCTTATCTGAGTTATCGTATAAACATTTACAACTCAACTCGATATCCTCTATGTATTAATTAATACATTCTTACAATAAAACAAGTATTAAACAATGTAAGCAACTATCGAGTACATCATCTAGAATCTAAACAGGGTCCAGACAATAATCTAAGTAATATTCTTCAATGCGATACTATCTATCTTTATCAATCAAGAAGCACGAAATCTTTACCGTGAATCCTTAACCTGCAAAAGTGGTTATTTGCAAGAGTGAGCTCGACAGCTCAGCAATTCTAACAGTCCTCATGCATCACATAGCATATAACATCATACTCAGTTCATGCATTTATAAACAGTTTATATTTACTACGCATGTTACTTTTCACATAACAAGTATATCATCAAAGATCAACTTTCAATCTCATTTATATCTCATATACAGTTCATATATAAGTTCACATTATCACAGCATAATATAATTCAACTAACAGTTATTGAATTCATATATCAAATAGGAATTGAAAGACTTGCCTGATTCGTAGTTTAGTAACTACGACTTAACTGCTTAAGAATCTCTGCACTTTGTGTAATCCTACACAGTTATATTAACCATAGAGATCACACTCATCAGTTATATGTATCCACACATTCTCAATGTAATAATAAAGGTTACATTGTTGTCTAACTTGTTTCTTAGAACCTTCATCTCACTTCCTTATCGTATTCCTAAAATAACTATGTAAGTATACGTATACTTTAACCATACGTACTTACTAACATTCTTCATATACACATGTCCGTCTACCACTAATCTATTTACATATAGCTAGTGTAGTCCATCTTTTGAGTTAATCATTCTCATATATCATTACTAACACATAAGGCCATAACAAAGCAAATATACGCTATTAACCGTCGAAGTCAGGATTCAAGTATTAACATATGGTCCTACATAGCATGTATACACATTAAAGGATACTTTCATGCTCGTTTAACCTTTTCACGTCCAATTTACATGATATAGGTTCTAAATTAATACCCGTAAAAACTTAAGTCCATAAACATCAAAATCTAAATCTTAGGGTAACATGTTAACGTTCACGTTCAAGACTCGTGTTTTCATTAGTGAAGCTCACTAACAAGTCCAACATGTTCATGCTTCATTATGAAATCCATATCCGTAAGTTAATATGTCCGTCATGCATTTCAAGGCCATATAAACATGCCCAAAAAAAATCAGAATACGTATAGGATCTTTACATGTCAAAGTTCACATTTAAAACTTATACTTTTGTTAAAAATGTTCACTAGTGATGTTCATCATGCTCGTACTATACTATGAAACATATGTACGCAAGTCAACATGCATTTCACGTGTTTCTAGGTCATACAAACATGACTCAAAAGTCAGAATGTTTAAAACGGATATAATAAGTTAATGTAAATTTTGAAACTCTAAGTTTATTGTGAAATCTATAACTTCACTATTCAAGCAAGCGATTCTAATATAGCATGCTCATGTTAGTTTAAAGTACTCTTATATACACATTACACATGCTTGCACGCTAGTTATAGCAATTGTCCAACAGTTAGCAGATTTGCAACAAAACAGAAAACAAAAATCTGGTTCCAGGACCCTGCGCAGGCACCAGGTACAAACCCGGCGCAGCTGCGCCGGTGTCCGGCCAGTCCAGGAATTTTTCTGCTTCGGCAGAAACCAGTCCAAACTCAGAATTTTCTTACTTATCATGCTCAATATCAATAACAATGTATTTCTAACATGTATAACAGCTTATATAACAACTAACCATCATTCTCCAATTCAATCACCATCTAATTTAACATAATCAATAACTTAAGAAATTCAAGAACTCTCCAATTATCAAACTATGGACACTGTAAAAGTTTTACCTTTGTGAATTGAAATTCTAAGCTTGTTGACATCTCCAATTCTTAGTCTCCTTCTCCAATTAGTACACTTACTCTATATCTTACACTTGACAGAAAACTCAGCAACATCAAATGAGAAGGAGGGAGCTTCATTTATAGAAAACTCACTACACAGACAATAGCTTTGCCTCTTATTACAAACTAATGGAATGAAGGAGAGTCCATTGTGCAAGAAAGAGTTGGTGGTATCCATCATGATGCCCATTCCCCATCTCATCATTAGCTACAATTGCTGAGTTTGAGGGAGATAGGCATAGCTCCTAGCCATTCACGTGAGGAGAAATGAGGAGGGACTCACAATTAGGGACAAGAAGTAATCTCAGCATTTGCAACTAGCAAGTGTACTACACTAATGTTATACACTTATACACCTTATATATACACTTAGGGTACACAAATTTCATTTTATAAACACATAGGCTATAAAATATATATACACCTTCATTTCATATAGCTTAGGTTGTAAATGAATTATAATTGTAATCTTTATTTACAATGTATCATATACCACCCATATATATCTTATCCTTCCGGATATAATTCTATCGCGTATCATTACCTTTACTATCCCAACTCTATTATTCCAATTATTGAAATCCTTATCGATTAACAATTGTTTACTTGTTATAACATTCACATGGTACTAAATAAGGTTCACCCACACACATGTAATCACATAAACATTATTATGTAACCTACAATTAACCTTACTATATAGTCTATATATAATATATAGCTATATTAATGCGTCACATTGCATTATACTTAATAAAGATAACTACACTTCACACTTCATACAATATATAGTTAGTTACTATACGCTATACATTTTATTCGCATGCTTGCATATAGAAGTAAATAATTTACTTATCTCATCAATTAATTAATAATAATATTAATTAATCTATTTCTCATTAATCAATGGAATTATAATTTCCATAACAATTAATTAACATTTATATAGTTAATTATCACAATAAATAAATATAAGTCTTATTATATTTATAACAAATATACTTATTATCATGCTATCACTCGCAATAATAATAATTCAATATATTATTATAATAAAAATTAATATAGATTAATTGTTTAATTAATAATTCTTTCATCTTTGAATTAATCAATCCATTACCGAATCTATTATCGTACCACACAAGGCATTTCTCACAAGCTTAATCTCAAGCTTATTATTATTCTCATCACTTACTCATCTCTCACCATAATACTACTCATAACATGTTCAATTAAATTAGAACTATTAAATCCAAGGTCCACATATAAATATTTTACAAATCGAATATTCAAATATTATATATAACCTTTACGGAAATATAATAACTCAAGCTATTAAAATGTTAAATTACTTCAATTAATTATACTTATAATAAGTATAACATTTACGCTTATAATAATTAATATATACACTCTATTAAATATTTAACTAATAATATTCACGATCAAATAATAACTTAATTTATTTAATTAAAATAACTTAGTTTCCTTTCATTAATTGAACTCCCTTGAAAATACATTATGCATTTATCCATATTATAAAATATTATGTTTTCTCCAAATAAAGATATTCATTATTAGAAAATACTTTATTTATTAACTCAAGATATTATAATATAATTTAATATCGAATAATTACATGTACAATACATGTACATATATTATATATAGAAAATAGATAATAAGTTTATTTTCTATTATAAGAAATTGTTTCTATCAATTTATTTACATATAGCAAATATGTAATATATCTATCATATTAATCAATCACACCTTATACAAAATATATAAGGTAATGTTACTATTCAAAAATAACATTTCCTCCTTTTATTAAAATAATTCAATATTAAAAATTATTTTAATATCCTTTATTAAAATATATAATAACCATTTCTCTTTCTTTTCTATAAATTGTTCCCAAAACAATTTCTTCAAATATTCATTTAAAGATATAATGATTTCCATCTCCCTATAATAACGTGTGTATATATATATATATATATATATATATTTAACGTTATTCGTACATTAGAGTTTCTCACATATTACTATTCTAAGTAATATATATAAAAGTAGCAACTATAATTACATATTCAACACACATATGAATTCACTCCTTTACTTAAGTAAATTAAACACTGTACTATATCATCATAGTTAATTAAGGTTCAATACTCTCATTATATTATTCCATAATATAACTCCCAACTTAAATTAACTAATATTTATTCTTATTAGTTAATTCCTTAACTAACTCATGCTTCACTATCCAAACCTATTCACGGATAGCTTAAGTGCTATTAATAACCTATATTATAAACATACTAGTTATTAATACACATACATAAGAATATGGTGATTATACATTAAGGATATTTAATGTTACCAACTTACTATGATAAAATAATTCTATAAATTATTTAATATCTATAGATAATTTTATCCACTCCCTTTATCTCAACTGAAACGTCTCTACGCTAAGTAACAAATATATATTAATAATATATTTATAAATCACAAAAACACATATTACATAGTCCATATTAACCTATATAATATAATACCACATACCTTATATCACATATATATCTTTTTATTCGAACCCATCTCACGGTTTAAGAATTTTATTTATTAAATCCTTATTTAATAATTTTTGAAAATCCGGGTTCTTACATAGGACTTATGATTGTAATAAAGAACTTATGATATTATGTACTAATTAAGGTTATTTATGCTTGAGATATGTCTAAGCTATGTAATCACTGTTTAAGTTACGAGACCTTGGGACGTGAATAAATTATATTATTTAAATGTAATTTATTCGGTATTAGTCGTGTATTATTCCGCTGTGCGATGCGACATTTAGTCGTATTATTATTGTGATGTATTACCATGAGCACGTGACGAACCGAATTCGAGAGACCAAGTGGCAGTCACGGATTTGGGGGTGTCACAGCAGTAGTGGAGGAAACAACTTGGGAAAAAGGAAGTGGGAGAACAATAACAACAACAACAACAACAAAAATAACAACAATCAGTCGGGGAATTTTCATGGAGGATTCAAGAAAAGGGCGGAGGGATGCCCAAAAAGTGGAAAGAACCATCAGGGTGTGTGACCCCCCCAAATCCGGTATCTTAATTTTCACAGGATTTAGTGTTCACTGTTCCAATATCATACAACTATCTACCCATAAGTAATGAAATTCATTTATTAGATAAATAAATCATCATCTTACATCATCTGACATAATAATATATCATAAATCCCAAGTTATACTTAACCTTAAATCTCTGTTGCTGAAACGTAAATAAATAAGTCTTAAATCATCACACATAAGTCTTGAACTTTAACATTGTTAATGACAACACAAGTCTTCATCACTTGTTAGATTTTTCTTTTCCCTTGCTACTAGAAGGCTCACCAGACTGTTCATTCTTATCTGCAATGTTATTACGCAAGAGTGAGCACGAATGCCCGCAAGTATAAAAACATGACAGAATAATAACATGTGAATAAAAGAATTCTAAATAACAGAAAGCTCAATTTTTTGAATCAAGAATATTAATCGAGAATCAAATTACTTCTGAGGGTCATTAAGACCTTGAACCGAGTCTTAAGTTGTCAAGTATATTAACCTTTCAAACCTTTAACAGTCATAAGACTATAAACTTTACTTCTCGTACTTAGGGAGATCAGCCCTTTAAACTAATGATGTGCACATTATCTTAACGCTTAAAGCATCTTCACTAATCCCCTATATTAGGGTTGTTCATCTCAGTTTGACATCAGAATCAGCACCAAATAAAGTTGGTTTGGATAACTCAATAAATGATATTCAAATTGAATATTAACTTCTCAATGTATACAATCGAATAAGTATTGTACACTTAAATGATACTTTAAAAAAAAATCATGGCATCTCATGTGAAATTCTAAACTTGGATATTCAAGAGTAAGAATTTGCTCAACAATAGTAATTAAGTATAGCAATTGCTTAATTTAAAGAGTTTAGTTTAGGAAACCTGCCCAACAATAATAATAAGTTAGGGATAGAAAACTTGTCTCGTGCGCAAGCTACAATTATTACTCACTTCTTTAATTACTCTTACCTATCACACATTTACAATATCAATTAATCACAGGTTCGATATGATTATTGATTTACAATAGTATTCTTCGAACTCATTATTAGGTTTTTCAATAATGGTTCACGTTGATTAATTAACTTATTAATTAATCACATAACTTAAGTTATTAACTTGTATAAACAACTTATTACATACATAACATGTCTTCATGTTTATATCACATTATTTAAACTTTACAAATAATAGTTTAAGTCACATAATTAATTTATTAATTAATCACGTAACATAAATTATTAAACTCATATTAACATCTTATCATATATACATGTATTCATGTTTATTGGATTCAAAACACATTTCACAAAATTCCAACACTTACATTTTTTTTCAAAATTTCAAGCCTGGCGCGGCCACGCTCTGTTTAGCCTTGCACCCTGCGCGGCCGCGCGGATGCATTTTTCCAGAATTTCTAGTTCGCGAAGAACACATAAATTCGGCCATTTTCTC
This sequence comes from Panax stipuleanatus, assembly GCA_020205555.1. Lineage (NCBI taxonomy): Eukaryota > Viridiplantae > Streptophyta > Magnoliopsida > Apiales > Araliaceae > Panax > Panax stipuleanatus. The sequence goes on along the minus strand of CM035116.1, from coordinate 99,458,938 downwards.
TAATTTTACACCAATACACTAATTTATAATGTTACCCATGAAGTATAAACTTTACAAGAACATTATATATCACTTATAACATATTCTTAACATTCCAAGTCATATAATTACATAAATTAACACCATCAATTTCACTGTTCTTCATAAAATTTACAAAATTTAATAAAAAAAATATAAAGCCTATCATTACGGATTCGTTACTACACCGAATCCACTCATTCCAATTCCATTCTCTTTATTTTAACATACAAAATCATTTTCATGTGTTAATTTAAATATAAACATATGATTACCACATCAATTTCACCCATATGGGTTATTTTCCATATTCAACACTCTGTCTTTTATAAAACCCATTTATTAACAAAATTAGTTGATGTAATCACTGTGAATCATGAATGTATAGCATAAATTATATCATGGACATATGTTCATATATATATATATATATATATACAATAAGGCTCTTAAACGGACTGTTCGTAAACGAACAATCTTTTTGCGTACACTTTTAAATTGAATAAGTGGGCCCAATTATGTACTATCTCAATTATGTAGGATAAGTAGAAAAAGGATGTACGCAAAAGGATTGTTCGTTTACGAACAGTCCGTTTAAGAGCCTTATCCTATATATATATATATATATATATATATATATATATATATATATATATATATATATATATATATATATATCCATGAAATCATCAATTGTCAACTTTCTCCATTTACAGAGGACTTTTACAAAACACGAAAAACGAAAAACTCTGTAATCTTTGAAAACCCAATTAAGGCCAAATTAAATAAAATTGATCCTTTAAAATACGATTATATGTTAGAAAAACACGTTATGATTCCATACCCATATAGATAAAGCCATATCGTAACCCAATTGGGAAACCCAATTTTTCACATAAAACTTAAAAGTACGTATTTAAGAAATCTTAATTTTGAAAACTTAAAAGAAGAATTACCCTTTAGTAGTGAAGATAATCAAAGACAATACTTAAGATTTTCTCAAATCTCTTTCTCCCTTTCACTCTCAATTTCTTCTTCCCGATCTCTCTATTTTCTTTTCTGAACTTTTTCTAATTTTTTTTCTCTCTGACTTTGAAAATAAAACTTATGTCTGACAATCATATACGTATGTGTATATATATTATACCGTTGTATTAAATAACGGATTAACCGCTCTTAGTGCCTTGTTTGGCTTTCTCCTAACTCATTTTTTATTTATTTTAATTAACTAATTTACTATATAGTTAATTGTCACATTATTAATTAGTCAATTAATTTTATTTACATTAATTAAATAAAATAAGATAATTCACATTAAATCACATTGTCACATAATTAATATTTTTATTAATTAATTATGTCAATACATTAATTCTTTAATTAATTATTAAATTAATTAAAGTAATATTTTTCTTATTTAATTAATTCATTTAATCAAATAAACTCAATTAAATATATTATTTGAACTATTAAATTACTACACATTAATTTAATTAATGTAACACATATAATTAAATTAATCTACCATAAATTTATGAATTAATTATTTAACTCAATAATTAAATCATTAAAAATATTTATTTATTTCAATAAATATTCAAATATCTTTACAAAATTCTCGTTCGTCACAGGGTGAGTGCTGGAAGGGACGTGGCACTTGCTACAACTGCGGACAAGAAGGGCACATCTCGCCCAACTGCCCGAAACCAAAGAAGATCCAAGGATGCTTTGCATGTGGCTCAACTGAGCACCGAATTAATGATTGCCCGAAGAAGGGAAGTGGCGGAGGTAGCAGCCAACAAAGAGGGAACAAACTGATGATCGGCGGAGCGGCACAATCCAACCACCCAACCGCCAGAACCTTTAACATGACCGTCCAGGACGCAGTGGCTGCGAAGGACGTGGTGCCAGGTATAATCCCAATCAATGATATAAATGCTTATGTATTATTTGATTCGGGTGCCACCTGTTCTTTTGTATCTAAAGAATTTGCTAGTAGACTTAGTACACCCCGAGAACGATTAGAAAATCCTTTGAACATAGAAGTTGCGAATAAGGAAATAATCCCTATAGAATACATTTATCGAAATTATCGCGCAAACATTAGAGAACATGAACTGAGCGTAGACTTGATTCCTATTAGATTGGGAGAATTTGACATAATACTGGGAATGGATTGGTTATATAACCATTTTGCGATAATTGACTGTCAGAATAAATGTGTGAACCTTCAAACTCCGAGTAAGTCTAAGGTAGTGTTTTATGGTAGCTCATCACTTAAGCAATCGTGTTGTCTTACGATGATGCAGGCCAAGAAATTGTTAAGGAAAGGATGTATAGGTTATTTAGCTTACATTATAGATACTCAGAAAAAGGGAGTAGAAATTAAAGATATATCCGTAGTGAATGAATTCCAAGATGTATTTTCGGACGATCTGTTTGGTCTTCCGCCAAACAGAGAAATCGAATTCGTAATAGACTTAGCACCGGGAACGACACCGATTTCGAAAGCTTCATACCGTATGGCACCAGTAGAAATGAAGGAATTGATGATACAACTGCAAGAGTTGTTGGATAAGGGTTACATACGACCAAGTGTGTCTCCTTGGGGAGCACCAGTGTTATTCATTAAGAAAAAGGACGGATCGATGAGGCTCTGTATCGATTATCGAGAATTGAACAGAGTAACGATCAAGAACAGATATCCGTTACCGAGGATAGACGACTTATTTGATCAACTGAAGGGAGCAAAATGTTTCTCGAAGATCGACCTACGGACAGGATATCACCAACTGACCCTTAGCTATCTAATAAATAAAACAGTTAGGTTTTGTCCCAGTTACCGTCTCAAGAAATTTATAGACACCTATACACCCATCATAAGATTGAGAGAGATAATTGAAAACCTTTACCTTTACGCGCAGCGGAAACTTGATACATACAAGATGTCTTCTCTCAATTCATGTAAGTACCTAATTGTTTAATTGATGATTTTATTCTATGCAATAGCACGTTCCGATATAATTATTCAACATCTGGTATCAAAGCTATGGTTACGCTATTGTATAAAATAAATTAATTATGTTGTTATGTTACAAATTTTAATATCGTAAAATAATTTAATCATATTGTTTCGGAGAGAAAAGAATTTTCCTTTACGATTATAACTTCAATTTATTTTTTAATCATGGATACTTGCCTCGCTCTAATATATATTACCGCACTGCATCAATTGTTCATACCCTCAGAAATCTTTGCATCATGAATATATATATGTACTGTTCATATATTTAACATATATTGTTTTAATATTCATGTTAAAATTAATGTGATTATTTTATAATCAATTCATGTTCATAATTATATATTTTAATTAAAGATTTTAGAACATGATTTAATATATTATTAGGGCTTTTAAGGTGTTACATGTAAATTTTTAAATAATGTTAAATTTTCAAACTTGATTATTATGTTGTTTAAAGAAAATTGAGTTTGATCATAATAATTTACATGTGTGTGTGACTCTTTTATTGTTAAAATTAATAATCAGCCCAACGGAAGGTTATAAATTGAAACAATTAAGGATTAAGAAAAGTCACATAATGTTACATTTACTTGATTTACATGTATGCGTGACTTTTTTATTGTTTCAATTAATAATCAGCCCAACGGAGGATTATTAATTGAAACAATTAAAGATTAAGAAAAGTCACATAATGTTATATTTAATAAATGAAGATTTTAATTTTACCCAACGGAAAAATTAGAATTAGAATTTATTAAATGGAATTTTATTGCATAAGTGACATGTTTATTTCGTTTCTGCCCAATGGTGATGCGTGAATAAATGTGTTGTGCATTATTTTATGGGGATGTTATTAGCATATTATTAATTGGACCAACGAAAGATTGATAATTATGCCCAACGTCTCATTAAAATCTATTTTTTTGGTGTTGTAAATAGATTTTATGTAACTAACTGCTTGCCCTACAGTTGATTTTATTATGATTAATTATTAATTATTGTTGTACATTGTGGATTTCTTTTAGTTTTTTGTAAGCATGCTTATGAGCTTGATTGTGTTTCAGCATTGACTCCAACTAATATTTCTGGATCTCTCTCTGGAATTGAAGCCTTGAATGGAACTAATTTTACTGTTTGGAAAGAGCAAGTGAAAATTGTTCTCGGCGTTATGGATTTGGACTATGCATTACGAGTTGATCTTCCTGCTCCACTTATAGATACAAGCTCAATTGAGCAAAAAGTTACTTATGAAAAGTGGGAGCGATCCAACCGCATGTCCCTTATGATTATGAAAAACTCTATCACGACAGCTATTCGAGGAGCCATTCCTGACTCTGAGAATGCTAAAGAGTACTTAACTTCAGTCGAGGAACAATTTAAGGGTTCTTCTAAAACTCATGCAAGTACCCTTATTTTGAAAATGCTCACTAGCAGGTATGATGGGTTTAGTGGAGTGCGCGAGCACATTATGATGATGAACGACATGGCCTTTAAAGTAAAGGGTATGGACATGGCGATTTTTGAGGGTTTTCTTGTTCACTTCATTATGACTTCTCTTTCTGCATAATTTGATCCATTTAAGATCAATTATAACACGCAGAAAGAAAAATGGAAGATGAGCGAGTTAATCGCCATGTGCGTCCAAGAAGAAGAAAGGCTTAAGATTGAAAAACCTAATGTTGCTCATTTGACTACCACTAGATTTCATAAGAAAAAGACTCATAAAAATGGCAAAGGTTTTAAGAATAAGGATAAGTCAATTTCTATCAAAACAAATAAGGAAAATTATTCAGGTGACAACTCTAAGGCAGGTCCTAAATGTCGCTTCTGTAAGAAGCAAGGACATTTTCAGAAAGAATGCCCTAAGTTCACAGAATGGCTTGAAAAGAAAGGTATTTCAATTATGTAACTTATGAATCCTTTCTAATTAATGTTCCTTCTAATACATGGTGGCTTGACACTGATGCTATGGTTCATATTACTAATTCATTGCAGGGATTCCTTTCAAAGAATACACTCCAAACGGGGGAAAGAACCATTAAAATTGGCAATTGAGAGTCTGTACAAGTTGAAGCTGTATGAACTCTTCCTTTAGTTTCTGGAGAGTGGTTTCACCTTGTATTTATATGATACTCTTTATGTTCCCATTATGACACGGAATTTAATTTCTGTAACTAAACTTGACGTTGATGGATTTTCGTTTAAGTTTGGGAATAATAAAATAATTATTTATCATTACTCTCATGTTATTGGTTCTAGCACTTTAGAGGGAAACCTCTATAAGATAAATTTGGATAATGTCTTTACTGAATCCTTATTAACAATGAATGTGACAGAAAATACCTTTAAAAGTGGAAATAAGAGAAAACTAGATAATGAAAATTCTTCAAAATTATGGCATAAACGCTTAGGCCATATTTTAAAAGACAGAATGCAACGTCTTATAAAGGATGGAATTCTTCATTCACTAGATTTTTCTAATTTTGACCATTGTATTGAATGTATTAAAGGAAAATTTGAGAAAGGTAATAAGAAAGGAGCCACTAGAAATGGTTCACTACTTAAGGTAATTCACACTGATATATGTGGACCATTTTTCTCTGAAATTGGTGAACACAAATCTTTCATTACGTTTATTAATTACTAGTCACAAATAAAGAAACTTGACTCTAAAACCATTAGTTGCCATTTCTTTGGATATCCTGAGAGATCTGAAGGTTTTTCGAATTTACTGTCCCTGACATACCACTAAAATTATTGAGAATAGGCATACAAAATTTTTAGAGAATGGTATCTTAAGTTTCACGAGGTGATGAGTACTTTTGATTTTAAGAAAAATATAGTGGATCAATGCATATACTTGAAGGTCAGTGGGAGTAAATTTGTTATTCTTGTTTTGTATGTTGATGATATACTACTTGCAAGTAATAACTTAGACATGTTGCATGAGACCAAACGTTTCTTTTCTAAAATTTTGATATGAAGGATCTCGGTGAAGCCTCTTATGTTATAGGTATTGAAATTCATCGAGATAGGTCTCGCGGGATATTAAGATTGTCCCAAAGAGCTTATATTGACAAAGTTCTTAATAAATACAACATGCAAAATTGCTCCCCTACTGTTGCCCCTGTTGTTAAGGGTGACAAATTTGGCTCATATCAATGTCCTAAGAATAAACTTGAGCGTGATCAAATGAATCCTATTCCCTATGCTTCTGTGGTTGGGAGTCTTATGTATGCTCAAGTTTGTACACGTCCAGATATAGCGTATGTAACTGGCATGCTTGAACGTTACCAGTCAAATCCAGGTTTGGATAATTGGAAAGCAGCCAAAAAAAGTTTTACGCTACTTACAGGGCACTAAGGATTTTATGCTTACATTAAAAAAAACCAGATAATCTTGAAGTTGTTGGTTATTCTGATTCTGATTTTGCTAAGTGTAAAGACGAAAAGAAATCTACATCAGGGTACATCTTTATGCTTTCAAGAGACCCTATTTCGTGGAGAACTCATAAGCAGGAGTTAACTACCACTTCCACGATGATGGCATAATATGTGGCTTGTTATCATGCTACTTGTCACGCCGTATTATTGAGGAATCTTATTTCATGACTTAAAGTTATAGATTCCATTTCAAGGCCATTGAAAGTATTTTGTGATAATGATTCTGCTGTTAGTTTTTCCAACAGCACCGATCCGAGTGGTACTGGACTATACCTCGACACTAAGTACTTATTTGTCAGGGAAAGAGTTGAAGATCAAAGCGTTGTCTTTAAGTATATTAGTTCGCATGATATATTAGCGGATCCACTTACGAAAGGCTTACCACCCAAGCTCTTTTTAGAGCATAATGTCGGCATGGGTTTAACTGGTAGTTTTAATTAATGAGTTATTTTGATGTAAGACAACAATTTTGAGCTCGTTGTTTTGAACTTCATATTATGTTTATGCTTTGCTATTCTCTTTATTGTGCACACTTGAGAATTTATGAGCAAACGGAACGATTATGTTAATTTTGGACCATATGAATGAGTTTAATCTATTACCACTTATGTAAACTCTATTCATACCTGTTATGCTTAATGTTAATCTTTGTTTTAATAAAAGTACTAATTGTGTAACTAATGGGGATCTTGTGTTAATAATAACACAAAGATTGTATTAATTCGCATTGGTATTTTTATTTGAACAGGATGTAGACATAAATTAATACTTGGCCAAATTAATGATTGTAAGCATTATGTTTTATATATAAATAGTATTTCGGCCAAGTGGGAGAATGTTAGAATATTTTATTCCCTTATGTGGCCTCTATTATTTATGTAATTATTGGGCTTACATATTGTATTAATTTATTACTTTATTTATGGGTTTGGTAATTAATTGTGTGACCCATAAATATTATTACTAATATTAAGTTGGCATAATGGGCCCTAGGGTTTCATAATCTTGATGGACGATTTTGACCCTTAGCTATCTAATAAATAAAACAGTTAGGGTTTGGTCCCAGTTGCCGTCTCAAGAAATTTATACACACCTATACACCCATCATAAGATTGAGAGAGGTAATTGAAGACCTTTACCTTTACGCGCAGCGGAAGCTTGATACATACAAGATGTCTTCTCTCAATTCATGTAAGTACCTAATTGTTTAATTGATGATTTTATTATATGCAATAGCACGTTCCGATATAATTATTCAACAATTGTTTGTTCTCCCCTAGTACGTATTCTTTTCAGCATAATAATTAGGGCAATTTTTGTGCTACCTCTACTCGAATATGACCTCCAATCAAATGATTTTTAAAATATAAAAAAAAAACATTTGAGTGGCTGTTTCTCACCAGGAGAGATACATACAAAATATTTGCCGAACCAGTTGACCCCGAAAAAGTATTGTTTTCTGGTATGGAGTTCATCATTAAATTTATACGTCTATTTCTTTTCTACTAATAATAATTAATATGGACAACCTATTGAGCTTCTGTAAGGTTGAGGATTACTATAAAATCATTAATGAGCCTATGGATTTTGGCACAATGAGGGCTAAACTTCATGAAGGAATGTATGAAACTCCTGAACAATTTGAGGTTGGTTTGCTCCTTTTTCTGCAAATTTTTTTCGCTTTCATTTATGACTGATATCTAAATTTTTGTTTGCACAAGTCTACATTGATATATCCTAAAGTTTCTGAATCTAAACTTTACCTTTTATGCTTGCCTCCACAACTTATTCCACTATCCTTTTTATAGTTTCTGTTTTGACTTGCTAACATTATTTTTGACAACTGTATCCTAGATGAAATACTTGGACTAAAATATGTTGAAGTTTGAAATAGTGATCATGCATGTTCACCGGCCAACGTTTCTAGTCTTTGGATATTCATATTTGGAGCATCTATATTATCATCTGACGTGTTAGTTGTGGATAATTATGCATCATGGTGTATTTTTTATATCTGGGAATGCAATGCATTTTAATTCTTCAGGTACCGTTTATTTCAGACAAGTATATTCATCAATGAGCTCGCTCAAACATACTGTAGAAACATATATCTAGGTTTGACAATCATTATTTATTTACTGTGGGAAGGGACTTCATGGTTATATTCAATTTGCATTTACTTGTTTTGGGCCTTCAGACAAGCTCTTTTTTTGTTGATGGCATTGATTTCTTTTGCAGCTCTGGAGAAATTTAAGAGTAGCTGATGCTGCTTTTGGAGTTTCAAGAACTTAATTGCAGTTGGACTTTTAGGCTCTTCTCATGTTAGGAATTTAGTTTCATGGTGTTTGTGTTTGGATGAGATGTAAACAATAATTACTGAAAATATACGATTAGTGTGATATCTACACTTCTTTAGAGCTATTGATATATATAATTTTTTTATGTTTTATTTTATATTGTATTATGTTTGTTTAATAAATATTTGTAGCACTATTTATTTATTTTTTAAATCTAAAAAGGCTATAGCGAGGGTCGGCGACCATCACTATAGCTCCATCCTATAGCGACGGTCGGGATCGTCGCTATTGATATGTATTGACCGTCGGTAAAAACCTTTAAAACGCGTTTTTGGGTTGCTTTTTAGCTACTGTCGGACCGTCCGTATAGATATGTAAGACCGTCGATATAGGTTTTAGCGACGACAGCTAAGGCGAGGGTCGGCGACCGTCGCTATAGCCTATAGCGATGGTCTTTTAGCCTATAGCGAGGGTCGGTGACCATCGCTATAGGTCGATTTCTAGTAATGATCCGGACAATTTCACCATATCGTGCACAATAGGTAGTTTGTCCTTCAACAAATGTTTGTGTGATTTAGGTGCAAGTATAAACCTCATGCCACTATCAGTTTACACTCAGTTGGGTTTACCGGCACCTAGACCAACAAACATTTCCCTACAGCTTGCGGACAGATCTGTGACATATCCAAGGGGAATTGTTGAAGATATTTTGGTTAAAGTTGACAAATTTATATTCCCAGCTGACTTCATTATCTTGGACTATGAAGAGGACAATGATATTTCGATAATCCTTGGGCAACCGTTTTCGTAACCGGTAGGACTCTCATTGATCTTTAGAAAGGAGAGTTAACCATGAGGCTTCAAGACCAAGAGGTAACCTTCAATGTTTTCAAAGCCATGAACTTCCCTAAGGAAGATGAGGACTGTTATCGCATGGATGTAATTGAGCAAATGGTGGGAGATGAATAGGGTCATATACTAAAGACCAATCCTTTAGAAATGACATTGATGGGAGATTGTGATAGTGACGATCCAGAGTTGATAGAATATCTGCATTTGTTAGATACACATCCTAGATTGAGCAGGTTCAAAATACCTTTTGAGCCGTTGGAAGTTGTAATACCCGAGAATTTTCATATATTAATAAATGAATATATTAATGGAAGTGAATATTTATTCATATATAAATGATTTTGTGTTATGTGATGAATTAATTCAATTATATAAAAATTAAAAAGTATAATAATTGAGAAATTTATGGAGTTGCGATAAACTCGTTGATAACCTTGTGTGGCACAGTGAGGAGAAATATTAATGAATATTTTAATTTGAGCGAACAATTAATCTATATTAATTGTTAATCGTAGAATATTAATTCATTGTCATCGTAGAATAATTATTATAGAATATTAATGGTGATTAATTAGTAATATGTGATTATTGCAAGAAATATAATAATAATAATGAGCAACGTGTCTATAATATAATAAGATTTATATTTATATACTGTGCGTGATAAATGAGCAATGGTTGTGGAAGTTAATAATTTCATTATTAATCAATGAGGAATGGATTAATTAATATTATCGTTAATTAATCAATAAGATGAATAATTTATTTATTTGACATTATGAATAATAAAACAAATAAGTAAGTTATTAATAAAATGAGGTTGTATTAATTGTTACGTGCAAGCATGAGAATTAAATGTATAAGGTATGGTAGCTACCTATATGTTGTAGTGTAATATGGCTATACAATTATACATAAACTATATAGTAAAGTTTATTAAGTTATAAGAATTACATGAAATGTGTATGTGACAATTGTATGTGAGTGTACGTTAAAATAGTACATCATGAATATATGATAAACAATTGTTGATTAATAGAATTTAATAATAAAGGATACAGTGTAATGTGTTAATATTCGATTAAACTATACCGGTAAGATAAAATGTACATGGATTATATGTGTTCAAATTGCATTTACTACATTATGTGAATTCATGTTAGTATCATTAGGATTACATGGTAACTCTAATTGTAGCCTAATTATATATAGTATGTATACATATAACATGTTTAGGCATAAGTATTGTGTATATTCATAATGCTATAGTGCTTACTGAGTATCTATCTCAATTGTCCCACAAAAATAGTCTCATTCCCTCATTCACGTGCACAACCATTATGGCCTAAGCCTATTGCTTCTCCTTAAACTCAGTAAGCTTCCATATCCTTGTAGCAATGATGAGCAAGGGAGTGGTTTTGATGATGGATTCTAACAACTAAATACCTACCATTCCATAACCTTCATGCAATTTGTCAATCCGTTAGTTTGATTTGGGAGTTAGAAGCTTGGACTGTGTATTCATTCGTCTATATAAAGGAACTCCCTGTTTCTTCATTTCATTGTTGAAATATTGTTAAGTAAGGATTGTATACTGTGATTATCTCTTTGAGTTGAGGAAGGATTTCTATAGCAGTATTAGCAAGCAATCTCATAACAACCAAGTAGCAGAGGTAGCATCCCTTGTTCTACATTCTTGTTTGCCATTTATGTTCTCTGTCAAAACTCCATTATTTGTTTCTGTCAAAACCTAAGTTCTTGATCATGAGGAATTGAAGTATAATTGAATTGTAGAAAGCTTGAGTAACTTTTATATGGACATACATATATGTTCCTTGTCCTTCATTTTTATTTTCGGTTTATGTTCTGCAAATTCTGTGAAAACTTCAATTATTGAAATTAAGTTGGAATTCATGAATTGGTGATTTAATAATGTTAAATGATTGGTATATAAGCTAATGTAAGTGATCATGAGGTAATATAGTGGGATTGATAGTAATTTCGTAGGAATTTTCTGTGTTTGGGTTTTGGGTTTGCCGTTTTCTGGAACTGTCTGCCGCTGGCTGGGAGCCGGCGCAGCTGCGCCAGCAGCCTGCAGCAGTTCCTTGCTTTCTGCATCCTGCAACAAAACTGTTATGTACTAATTGTTTGATTTTGTTTAAACAAGCATGGAAGCATGATTAATACATATATATAAACCTAATGAGGCAATGTAAGCATGTTTTAGTGTATTTGCATGCATGGTTAACAAAACGACATGAAGTTTGGAAAGGAACTTAAAGTTTCATAAACAATCATTAACATTATAAAGCATGAGTATATTCTGATTTTTGATACGTGGTAGAGCGGCTTAGAAATGAATGATGACTTGTGTATACATGTTTCATAGTATAACGTGAGCATGCTAAACCTCGATTAGTAAACATTTCGAACGAAAATGGAAGTTTTATGAAACAAACTTTGACATGTGTGTGACACATTGAGGTACTGATTTTGCAAACATGTCTACATGACCTAGAATCACATGTAACACATGTTAACTTGCATATATAGGTTTCATAAGGAAGCATGGACATGATAGATCTTATTAATGAACTAAACTAACAAAGTATAAACTTTGAACGTGAACTTTGGTATGTTATGACGAGAGTTAGAATCTGATAATTTTGAACATGTGATAGTACTTTTAGATTCATTCATGTATCATGCATGTATATATACCATGATTAGTTGCCGTGATTCAAGTTTAGCGTAAACGAAGCATGTTTTCAAGATAATAACAATGCTAGCTACATATATGTGACACGAGTACTCATGAACATGCCTAATACAAGTTATATGAATATCTTATGTGTTTAAAAAAGCGAGCATGTTAGACCATATGAGTTCGTGTCCTTGAATGGCTTTAAGTATTAACTTAAGAACCTATACCATGTACGATTGGATTTGGAAAAATTATACAAGCATAAAAGTGTCCTTTAAATATGAATACATGCTACGTGATATTATATGATGTTACTTAAACCCGATTTTGACGGTTAACTTATGAGAATGCCATAACTTGCTAAAATGAAATATATTTTAGTATTGCTTGTAGTTTTATGTGATATGAGAGCATGTTTGCTAATTGTTGCGATCTTATATGATATGAGAATGTGTTTAAACTCTAAAGAAGGAACGTTAAGGATAGAAATTATATTCTATATAACTGTGTAGCTAGGTTAAAACTTAGCTTATGTGTTAATCGTATACTCGAAGACAAATGTGAAGTTTAATTATATGACTAATGAATATCATATATATACGTAACTATATTACGATAGGAGTTGAAAAGTGTTGAATTACTTTACGTGGATAGACTATACTAAAGGCAAGTATCCTAAACCCTTGTATTACTTTATTCAACAAATATCGTAAGTGAGTATCTAAACCTTATCTCTTTGGATGCAAGTATTCTATCTTTGTATATTGCGAACTAGTTTCCTACTTAATCGTTTGAACTGAATTAGCATACTTGAACTCTTATTTCATTAAAGCTATTATTCATATTGAACTTAGTATTGTTCTTGAATATTATGGAAGTGTCTATGCCATTTGATTCGGCTAGACTTATATTATTGAAAAGTGACCCAAACTAATTGATTGGTGCAGGATCTTGTATTTGACTGAGAAGAACAACCTTCTTTGAAGGGAATATATAATTGTCGGAGAATCGACGTGCACACTTGAGTATGATTGATTGTTATGCATAACGATGGTGCTTTAGGCTGATCACCTGTTGTACCTGTTTTTGTTGGATTTTCAGTTTATTACTGTTAATTCTAGTAGAAGTTCATAGTCCTTAGTGACTGCTCAGTATTCAGTTATCTTGAAATCTTGAATTGATTTATTATTGAATCACATTGATATTATTCTGTCCTTAGCAACTGTTATTGAACACTGTTGATATTCTTGTTATCCTTGAACTATCAAACCTTGCTATACTCTTTTCAAGAATTAAGAATTATATCACTTACCCTTATTGTATATTACTTACTGGGCAATTTATGCTCATTCTTGCTTTCCCTAAAACATTTCAGTTAAGGCAGAGCATGGTGAACCTTCAGGCATTGATAAGGGCAAGGGCAAGGCTACCAACTAGATTGTGTCTTTTATGTTTTCAAATATTTTAATGTTGTATTAAGATGATGTAGTAAGACTAGATTTGTTTATGTTTAAGCTTAAGTTAGATTGTGTAATAAGTCGTTAATTGATATTATTATGTAATCTATTAAGTACTGTAGGTTGTGTAACTTGGGGGAATAATTATAATGAATCATTGTATATTATTCTAGATTAGAATTTTCGCCATGATTGTGTGATTTTTAGTTATTATTGTTGTGATGTATTATCATGAGCACGTGATGAACCGAATTTGAGAGACCAAGTGGCGATCACGGATTTGGGGGCGTCACAGAAGTGGCAGGAACTTCATCAACTCGGATGTAACCATCTCTAGAGGAACCACCTGCACTCGAACTTAAACCCTTACTTAACCATCTCAGGTATTCTTATTTGGGTAATTCATCTACTTTACCTATTATTATTGCATTTGCGCTTAACGAATTGCAGGAAAGTAAGCTGTTAAGAGTTCTACTGGGAGTACAAGTCTACTATTGGATGGACTACCACCGACATCAAGGGAATCAACCCTTCATTCTGTATGCACAAGATTCTGATGGAGGAGGATGGTAAGCCTACAGTGGAACAGCAACGGAGGCTCAATCCAATTATAAAAGAGCTAGTGAAGAAGGAAATCTTGAAATGGCTTGATGCTGGAAGTATCTACCCGATTTCAGATAGTGCATGGGTGAGCCTAGTTCAGTGTGTCCCGAAGAAAGGTGGTATGACAGTAGTAAAAAATGAAAACACTGAATTGATACCAACGAGGACAGTGACCGGCTGGAGGGTTTGCATGGACTACAGGAAACTAAATTAGTCAACCCGAAAGGATCATTTCCCCTTGTCGTTTATTGATCAGACGTTAGATAGACTAGCTGGACATGAGTATTACTGTTTGCTAGACGGGTATTCGGGATACAATCAGATTGTAATCGCACCGGAGGACCAAGAAACGACAACTTTCATATGCCCATATGGCACGTTTGCCTTTAGAAGGATGTCATTTGGGTTGTGTAACGCACCGGCAACCTTTCAGAGATGCATGATGGCGATTTTCTCTGATATGGTGGAGCACAGTGTTGAGGTATTTATGGATGACCTCTCAGTATTTGGCAATTCTTTTGACAGGTGCCTCGAAAATCTAGTCATGGTACTGAAGAGATGTGTAGAAACTAATCTAGTGCTCAACTAGGAAAAATGCCATTTTATGGTTCAAGAGGGGATAATACTTGGGCATAAAGTTTTGGAAAAGGGTTTGGAAGTGGATCGAGCGAAATTGGAAACAATAGAGAATTTGCCACCGCCAACTTCAGTAAAAGGTATTCGGAGTTTTCTCGGTAATGCCGGATTCTACCGCCGGTCCATTAAGGACTTCTCCAAAATCACAAAACCACTATGCAGTCTATTAGAGAAAGACGTACCGTTCAGATTTAATGAAGACTGTCTAGCGGCATTTGGGCAATTAAAGAAGAAACTAACTACAGCACCTGTGATCATGTCGTTTGAATTAATATGTGATGCCAGTGACTATGTGGTAGCAGCTGTGTTGGGATAACGCCGAGAGAAAGCTTTTCATGCTATCTACTATGAGAGCAAAACATTGACTGACGCACAACTGAACTACACAACCATCGAAAAGGAATTACTTGAAGTTGTGTACGCGTTTGATAAGTTTCGCTCATCCTTAGTTGGGACTAAGGTGGTGGTGTACACCGATCACTCGGCCATACGATATCTGGTTGCTAAGAAAGATGCAAAGCCAAGACTGATTCGCTGGATCTTTCTCCTTCAAGAATTCGATTTAGAAATTAAAGATAGGAAGGGGACAGAAAATCAGATGGCTGACCACCTTTCACGACTAGAGAATCCGAATCATGACAAGATAGACAAAGTATTGATCAATGAATCTTTTCCTGATGAACAGTTGTTTCTGATACATGGCTAGTTCCCGTGGTATGCGGATTTTGAAAATTATTTGGTAAGTAATATTCTCCCACTAGATTTGACACGCCAACAAAAGAAGAAATTCTTACATGATGTGCAATGGTATATGTGGGATGAACCGTTTCTGTTCCGTTAGTGTGCCGATAGAATGATTCGTCGATGTGTGCCAGAAAGTGAAGTTGACAGCATCTTACAGGCATTTCATGCATCGTTATATGGGGGACACTATGGAACTGAAAGAACGGCAGCAAAAGTACTTCAGGCATGTTTCTATTTTGCCCACCTTGTTCAAAGATGCACATCAGTGTGTGAAAAATTATGATCGATGTCAACGGGTGGGCAACATTTCTAAACGGATCGAGATGCCACTCAACATGATCTTGGAAGTCGAGGTTTTCGATGTATGGGGGATCGATTTCATGGGACCGTTTCCATCGTCATTCAGCAATTTATATATCCTGTTGGCAGTTGACTATGTGTCAAAATGGGTTAAGGCAGTCGCGCTATCGACAAATGACGCGAAGGTTGTGTTGAAATTTTTGAAAAAGAATATCTTCACACGATTTGGCACCCCGAGGGCAATCATCTGTGACGAGGGGAGCCACTTCTGCAACAAGTACTTCACAGCACTCTTGAATAAGTATGGGGTCAACCACAGAATCGCTACGGCCTGTCACCCTCAGTTTAGTGGCCAAGCAGAACTATTTAACAGAGAGGTGAAGAGAATCTTGGAGAAAGTAGTAAACCCAAATCGGAAAGATTGGTCATTAAAATTAGATGACGCTCTATGGGCATATCAAACTACATACAAGACCCCGATCGGCATGGCTCTATACCAGTTGGTCTACGAAAAAGCTTGTCACCTCCCAGTGGAACTCGAGCATAAAGCCTATTGGGCCATAAAGAAACTCAGCTTTGATCTAACAGCAACGGGGTAGAAAAGACTTTTACAACTGAATGAGTTAGATGGATTTCTCCTGCAGGCATTGTAGCGCCCCCAAATTTGGGTCCCCAAAACCACGGACATGGTACATTACGATACATCATTTCAATAACTACTGCGGAAGATATAAGCATAAATTGTTTATACAATAAACTTTTACACATAATCCCAAGGTCTGTTAACCTTAACTGATTACCTGCATTCAATATCCTATACGACATACAATGTCATTTGCGTCCAATACTATTACAATTTTAACCGTACAATAATCCAATATTGAAACTTGTATTTGCCTTTGCCTGTGTCCAAAGTTTCATCTTAATCTAAAATGGTTATTATGATATAGCAAGGGTGAGCAACAAGTTTGCCCAGCAAGTTTAAGTTCAAATGAAGATATATCATGATTGAAAAGAATAAGAAGTTGATAAATTTTCAACAATATAATAATTGTGAAAGAATATAAATTAATTTTTATAACTGAATGACCGAGTCAATAATGAAGAATAGCCAACAATGAACATAAACAAATTTACCTGAACCAAATGGTAATGAAGGTGATCAGCCTTTTACACCTGATGAACATATGCAACATGCACTAAGTGCGAATCAATAATCAGTATAGATGTGAATAATCAACAATAATTATCCACTACCATGCTTTGAAAATATAACTCAAAGTTGAGTTAGAGAAAACTTGCCTGTATCGTCGATTACTGGTACGCAATCTAATTTAATCGCTTTATTGAAAAGACCTATCAGTTATAAGATTGATCTTTCAATTAGTATAACATACTTATCTCATAATACTATTACTTTAAATGTAAACCATCTAACACTTAACCACATAGTCAAATATTAGATATTCTTAACACCATACTCATTTACAAGTCTAAACCTAGCACACATCGAGTCTTTAATAATATTCAATATAGTATATTGTGTGGTTTTCCACAAACAACTAACAAATTAGTTTTCGTCTCGTCTACACTATTTTTATAGTGAGTTAGATCGGTTACTAATAAGTATATATCTTCCCCATATGAAGGATTCGTTTAGCCCAGCTACTATACATCAACCATTAAAGGGTACGATTGCACTACCTTAGACTTAACACTTACTCGTTCATTTATAAGTTATTATTAAAACTTGATAAACTGTTTACTATTTTAGTAAACTGAAATCAAACTATCTTCGCTTCCTAACCTTATCAGTTTTCATTTCAGCAAGCTAAAACCAAACTGTCTTCCTAACATTTTCAGTTTACATTTCAGCAATCTGAAATGTTCATTTCAGCAAGCTGAAACACCCTATTTACGAAAATACCAAATCAGTTTATTATTTTTATATCTTTTGGCCAAACATATATACATATAATCCATACACAAAAACAATTTTTCTAGAATTTTTCAATTCCCTTAAGTATTTTTCAAAAATCCATTTCTAGTTAATTTCTTAAGAAATTAGCTACCTCACGCTTAACTCCAAAAATTCTCAACTCTTGACGGGATCTTACACATGTTAACGTGGACATCTAGTTTAAATTTCGTGGCCATCGGAGTTATACAACTCCGCTTATAGCGATTTTCGTCGAAAAAATACAAATATTGAAATGGTCATAACTTGCTCAATTTAAGTCGAAATGGGTTCATTTTTGGACACAAGCTACTTTATAACATATATTTTAATATCCCAAAATATTGGATTTTTTTTCATAAATTAAGTGGACAAAACTGCCCTTGGAAAAAAGTGGCAGCCTACTTTTCTTCAATTTTTAGATTTTGCTTTCTTTACTAAAATCAGTCCACACAAAAATCTACAACTCATTTTTCAGTGATTCCATTTGAAAAAGTTAGAAGACTTATATATCTAACTCCAGAAATTGACCACACTAAAAATTTCAAAATAGAATGAGAGATATGATCGTTTCCATTTTAGACTTCGTTTTTACAAAAATATTATTTTTCATATTTGATGATTTCTAAGAAAACTTTCATATTCTCACCTAGTAACCAACATAATCCATCATCAAACAACATAACACATACTAATATCTTTTATACCCATGAATCTACCATGATCCATGATCTAATACCTCAAATAATCACCAAATACAAAATAAACACAATCAAGGCTAAGAAAAATTAAGTTTTCTTACTTTTGAAAAACTTATCTTCCCTTTTATGCTTTAGATCCAATTTATAACTCTTGAATATGTTAGATCCATACATGAATCTAAAGAAAACACATAGATTATAGGGTTTGAAACTTCCAAATCAAGAAACTCCTTTTTATTAAACTATTATAAGAAAGAAAAATAAAGTTTAG
Source organism: Panax stipuleanatus (assembly GCA_020205555.1). Lineage (NCBI taxonomy): Eukaryota > Viridiplantae > Streptophyta > Magnoliopsida > Apiales > Araliaceae > Panax > Panax stipuleanatus. The sequence continues at coordinate 99,439,930 of CM035116.1, read as the reverse complement.
ATATTAGATTATACCTTTGTTTCTCTTCCTTCTTCTTCTCCATAAGCTTTGTTAGGAACCTAAGAAACTTCCAAACTCTCCTCTCCCACTCCTCTCTATAGTGGCCGAACTTCCACCCCTTTTTCTCTCTTGGTTCTCTTTTGGTCTTTCTATTTCTCTTTCTAGTTGATAGCTTAGGAAATAAAATAAAACAAATGATATACTTAGATTTGTTTATTAGAAAAAGGTGTAGAGATATAATGTATATCTAACTAAATCTTTCATCCACTCTCTCTCTCCCCTTATCATAATGGAAGTTGATGCTTGCAAACAACAAACAAAGTGGTGTCTCCATAAAGTTGAGGACACTTAGCAAAACAATTACCAACTAAAGCTACTATCATCATTACATTACTTCCCCCTTGTTCCTTCTCCAATTTTTCGATCATGTGGCCCTTAATTATCCAAATTGGTTTTATTATAAGCTTATCTAATGACTACTACCCCTCCTTGATTTGGGCTAAGTTTGGGGCTTCATTTATTTAGTTTGGGCTTGCACCTTTTTATTAATTTACTTACTAACAAAAATGCATTTGGGCTTCCACCAATAAATTAAATTGGGTCATCTTAATACTTGTCCCATATATGATATATTGGGCTAGTTTAATAAGTCAATTATTCTTAAATCAAAATAGCTACAAGTCCAATGCCTAAATAAATAATTGGGCTACTTATTTAATTCTTTGGGCCATAAAATTAACTTAGTTCTATACTTTTAATTTTTATCATATCCTAATCATTTAGTTAGGGTTCCATTACACACCTTTGTAAATAAATTCCTTACTCATATATCTTTAATTCCATAACCCAATTAGACTTGCTATACTTAGATTATAAAATCAATTATTTAAAATGAACAAAATAAATCTCTTAGAGTATTTAATTATCTTACCTAATATATATAATAGGTTATATTTCTTTATTCTTATTCAAATTGTAAACCTTACAGGTTCTTCTTAAAATTATAAATTATTCCTCAAATTCATATCTAGTTTTTATCCTTTAACCTTTATTTAAATCATTTAAAAATCTTATAAATTTTTTGGTTGTCACATTCACCCATTCTTCTAAGAATTTCGTCATCGAAATTACAGCCTACTATTCGCTACTCCTTTTATTCACCAAAACTAGATTTTCAAGTTAACCTTTATCTGATTTCATTTTCATTTAATGAGTATATACGGTTTCCTTCAACGAGGAACTATTTTATCATCACATTCTACCCAGACTTCTCTCTACGAAGTTAAAAAAAATTCATATAATGCTGAGTGGCCATGAACTTTCATTTTTCAATTTCGAAAAGGTTTAAACAGAAATTCATCCTGTAAACCGTTATACTTACGGGCACGGTGAGTGATCAGCCCGTTATACCCTGCATTGATCAGATGCTACATGCTGGAACGACATTTGCTTTCATCATATCTGCCTTTGGCGCATAAATATTTTCCAATTTAGGGATGTTCATACTCAGTCTGGAGTCCGAACCAAAACAATATGGTTTGGAATAAATTTTCAAAGAGATATTTGAATTTTCATAAACTTTTGTCTAGCTGAATTAAATAGCTTAGACATATACCAATAATTTGAACATTAATCAAAATATGCATCTGGCCAAATTTAATTGGCACTTGACTTTTCTTTAAAATTCTAAAAATTATTTTATGACGTCATTATACCGCACCGTATTTACAGTCCGTTGAAGATTCTATCATTTTTGTGACTTTGTCATAAAATAATATACCATAGTGGGCTAACAATCTTTAGATCACAGTCGACACTAGGCAATAATGCATTGATGACTCCATCGTTTTTATCATCCTTGCACCAGGTTCCATGATGCATTGATGATATATAAAATGCATTTTGATATTTTAAATAATTTTTGTTTAGCCGAAACAATTAGCATAGACTTTTCTTTTAAACGGTTTAAAAATCTTTGAAAATCAGTTTTAGTGTTGTCATACCTCAACAGGTAACGATGTGTCAGGGTCCCGAAGTCCACATACACACACACACACACTTGTCACCATGTTTTGAGGTTAACAAAAATTCATTTTTGGTGTTATCATGTCGCAACAGGTAACGATGTGATAATGGCTCGAAGTCCATCTCCACACCCTTGTCACCATGTTTTGAAAATAACAAAAATTCATTTTATTTCGAAAAGGCACATCAGTGCGAATTTAGCTTGATGTCAAAAATTTAAAATCTAGCATAGCTAAAAGATTTGGAATACATATGCTTCCACTATCAACTTTAATTCTTCTAATGATCAATTGCTTTAAAATTCTATCTATTCTATCACCATTAAAACTTACTATCCTAAAATCCTCAATTCTCCATCCACACCTTTCCTATACCCCCGTCTAGTTCATCAAACATAGCACACGTTATGAGTTCAGGAAATTTTCACAATTATATGGGTTTAGGAACTTATCCTAGTCAGACCAAAGTCATCCATTCACTGAGGGGTTCTACCATACGATTATGAGTCACGAACTTACCATACGTATGAGTTTAAAGAACTCGCTCCTAATCTTATATTCTCTACCTATCCGTTATACACATGAGAATAGAATCACCTTCTCAACATACATATAGCGAATAGTGCGACAGCAACATTTCAATGATTATTAATGAGATAAACTAAGTAATCGTTAGACCAACCACAAAACCCCCGCCCATACAAAGGTTTGTACAACTCAGCTATCACATGAGTCCTCAATTGAAATCCCACATAATCCTAGCTCCCTCTTTACTCGATACGAATTTCATTTAATCCGTATCTATAATTCTACAACTCTTTCCTGAGTTTTCATATTACCATTTCATAGTACCATATTCGTATAACAATTCTGCTATAAAGTTTTTCAATCATTTAATTGATCCTCCTTCCTGCTATGACCGTATCAGATCACATTGTGATCTCATATTATAATCGTATTAATTTACGATTCTTTTCTATGTTATGATCGTTTTATTTTATGATCTTCTTTTCCTTTATACTTTTAGTCTTTTAGACTCTATCTATTCATTACTACTGTTCATCTTTATTATCAAAGTTAGGCAACTCTGAATCTTTATTACTTGTCATGATTCTTCTTTGAATATTATTGACTTACCAATACCTTACCCAAATTCATCACTTAAATTTCAAACTCTATTTGAGTTTATTCCTTATCCTCATCCCTACGGTTATATCCTAAGGTAACCTTACCTAAGGTTTATAACCTACAGCTCTAATACCAAATGTAGCGCCCCCAAATTCGGGTCCCCAAAACCACGGACATAGTACGTTACGATACATCATTTCTATAACTACTACGCAAGATATAAACATAAATTGTTTATACAATAAACTTTTACACATAATTCGCAAGGTCTGTTAACCTTAACTGCTTACCTGCATTCAATATCCTATACGACATACAATGCCATTTGCGTCCAATACTATTACAATTTTAACCGTACAATAATCCAATATTGAAACTTGTCTTTATCTTTGCCTGTGTCCGAAGTTTTGTCTTAATCTGAAATGGTTATCATGATATAGCAAGGGTGAGCAACAAGTTTGCCAAACAAGTTTAAGTTCAAATGAAGATATATCATAATTGAAAAGAATAATAAGTTGACAAACTTTCAACAATATACTAATTGTGAAAGAATATAAATCAATTTTTATAACTAAATGACCGAGTCAATAATGAAGAATGGCCAACAATGAACATGAAAAAATTTAACTGAACCAAATGGTAATAAAGGTGATCAGCCTTTTACACCTGATGAACATATGCAACATGCACTAAGTGCGAATCAATAATCAGTATAGATGTGAATAATTAACAATAATTATCCACTACGATGCTTTGAAAATATAACTCAAGGTTGAGTTAGAGAAAACTTGTCTGTATCGTCGATTACTGCTACGCAATCTAATTTTATCGCTTTATTAAAAAGACCTATCAGTTATAAGATTGATCTTTCAATTAGTATAACATACTTATCTCATAATACTATTACTTTAAAAGTAAACCATCTAACACTTAACCACATAGTCAAATATTAGATATCCTTAACACCATACTCATTTACAGGTCTAAACCTAGCACACATCGAGTCTTTAATAATATTCAATATAGTATACTGAGTGATTTCCCACAAACAACTAACAAATTAGTTTTCGTCTCGTCTACACTATTTTCACAGTGAGTTAGATCGGTTACTAGTTCGTATATACCTTCACCATATGAAGGAGTCGTTTAGCCCAGCTATTATATATCAACCGTTAAAGGCTAAGATTGCACTACCTTAGACTTAACACTTACTCGTTCATTTATAAGTTATTATTAACACTTGATAAACTGTTTACTATTTCAGTAAACTGAAATCAAACTATCTTCCCTTCCTAACCTTATCAGTTTCTATTTCAGCAAGTTGAAACCAAACTGTCTTCCTAATATTTTCAGTTTCTATTTTAGCAACCTGAAATGCTCATTTCAGCAAGCTGAAACACCCTATTTACGAAAATACCAAATCAGTTTACTATTTTTTTATCTTTTGGCCAAACATATATACATATAATCCATACACAAAAACAATTTTTCTAGAATTTTTCAATTCCCTTAAATATTTTTCAAAAATCAATTTCTAGTTAATTTGTTAAGAAATTAGCTACCTCACGCTTAACTCCAGAAATTCCCAACTCTTGGCAGGATCTTACACATGTTAACGTGGACATTCAGTTTAAATTTCGTGGCCATCGGAGTTATACAACTCCGGTTATAGCAATTTTCGTCGAAAAAAATACAAATAATAAAATGGTCATAACTTGCTCAATTTAAGTCGGAATGAGCTCATTTTTGGACACAAGCTACTTTATATTATATATTTTAATGTCCAAAAATATTGGAATTATTTTCATAAATTAAGTTGACAAAAATTCCCTTGGCAAGAAGTGGCAGACTACTTTTCCTCAATTTTCAGATGTTGTTTCCTTTACTAAAATCAGTCCACACGAAAGTCTACAACTTATTTTTTAGTGATTGCGCTTGAAAAAGTTAGAAGACTTATAGGTCTAGATCCAAAAATTGACCACACTCAAAATTTTAAAATAGAATGAGAGATATGGTAGTTTCCATTTCATACTTCGTTTTTACAAAAATCTGATTTTTCATACTTGATGATTTCTAAGAAAACTTTCATATTCTCACCTAATAACCAACATAATCCATCATCAAACATCATAACACATACTAATATCTCATATACCCATGTATCTACCATGATCCATGATCTAGTACCTCAAATAATCACCGAACACAAAATAAACACAATCAAAGCTAAGAAAAATTAGGTTTTCTTACTTTTGAAAAACTTATCTTCCCTTTTATGCTTTAGATCCAATTTTTAACACTTGAATATGTTAGATCCATACATGAATCTATAGAAAACACATAGATTATAGGGTTTTAAACTTCCAAATCAAGAAACCCCCTTTTTATTAAACTATTATAAGAAAGAAAAATAAAGTTTAGATATTAGATTATACCTTTGCTTCTCTTCCTTCTTCTTTTCCATAAACTTTGTTAGGAACCTAAGAAAACTCCAAATTCTCCTCTCCCTCTCCTCTCTATAGTGGCCGAACTCCTTCCCCTTCTTCTCTCTTGGTTCTCTTTTGGTCTTTCTATTTCTCTTTCTAGTTGGTAGCTTAGGAAATAAAATAAAACAAACGATATACTTAGATTTGTTTATTAGCAAAAGGTGTAGAGATATAATGTATATTTAACTAAATCTTCCATCCTCTCTCTCTCTCTCCTTATCATAATGAAAGTTGATGCTTGCAAGCAACAAACAAAGTGGTGTCTCCATAAAGTAGAGGACACCTAGCAAAGCAATTACCAACTAAAGCTACTATCATCATTACATTATTTCCCCCTTGTTCCTTCTCCAAATTTTCGGCCATGTGGCGTTTAATTATCCAAATTGGTTTTATTATAAGCTTATCTAATAACTATACTACCCCTCCTTGATTTGGGCTAAGCTTGTGCCTTCATTTAATTAATTTGGGCTTGCACTATTTTATTAATATACTTACTAATAAAAATACATTTATGCTTCCACCCATAAATTAAATTGGCCCGTCTTAATACTTGTCCCATATATGATCTATTGGGCTAGTTTAATAATTCAATTGCTCTTAAATCAAATTAGCTACAAGTTCAATGCTTAAATAAATAATTGGGCTGCTTATTTAATTCTTTGGGCCATAAAATCAACTTAGTTCCATACTTTTAATTTTTTATCATATCCTAATCATTTAGTTAGGGTTCCATTACACACCTTTGTAAATAAATTTCTTACTCATATATCTTTAATTTCATAACCCAATTAGACTTGCTATACTTAGATTATAAAATTAATTATTTAAAATGTACAAAATAAATCTCTTAGAGTATTTAATTACCCTACCTAATATATATATATATATATATATATATATATATTAGGTTATATTTCTTTATTCTTATTCAAATAGTAAACCTTATAGGTTCTTCTTAAAATTTTTAAATTATTCCTCAAATTCATATCTAAGTTTTATGATTTAAACTTTATTTAAATCATTTAAAAATTATATAAATTTTTAGGTTGTCACAGTCATACGAGAACTCAAAGTTATACAAAGAAAAGGTTAAGAAATGACACGATCAGAAGATAGTGGATAAAAAGTTCGTATCGGACCAATCAGTATTGTTATTCAACTCTCGGTTGAAACTCTTTCCCTGAAAGCTGAAATCCAGGTCGTCGGGCCCATTAACCATCAAGACAGTTTTTCCACACGGGGCAGTTGAAGTATATAGTCGGGATTCATTTGAAACATTCAAAGTCAACAGTCAATGCTTAAAGCACTACTGGGGTGGTGATCTTGATCACCAAGCAACCTCAATTGACCTCGCCGATCCAGTTTAAGAATAGGGAGTAGTCAGGCTGAAAGACTCTAAATCAAGCGCTTGATGGGAGGCAACCCAATCCTTTGATTATTTTAAGTTTTGAAATTTGTTTGTTTTTGATTTCATTGAGTAAAGTAGTAGTACAGTAGGATGCGTCTTAGTGTAGGAATTGTGTTCGGACCTCGACTCAGTATGGGTACTAATTATGTTTATGGTTTTTGGTTACAGGATGGAAGCATAATAGCACATGAGAGAGAAGAAGACATAACAAGATTATAGCTTTTGGGTACAGGTTGAACTGCTAAAGAAGCAAAATTTTCCTACAGGAAATTGACTTGAGCCCCGGCGCAGAATTACTACCTAAAAACTCGCCTAGGTGAGAACTCTCTGGTGAAACGCGCCCCGGCGCAGATTTGTGAAAAAAAAAATGCGCCTAGGCGCAGAGTTATCTGGTGATACTCGCCCCGACGAGATTAAAAGGGCCAAACACCTGGCCTAGGCGCATGTGACGGGTTTGAGTTTTTAAAAACTGCTTGTTGTAGCTTACAAATTATAATCCTAACACAACTTTGAGACCTCTCCATACCGAAACCAAAGAAAAACCCTATATTTCAATCAAACACTCTTGACTTACAATTTCAAGGGTTCATCATCAAAGCTAATCACTCTTCACCATCTAGGGTTTCAACTTCCACCCATATTCAGAGGATAGATGAGGATTCTTCACAAGCATAGTGTATCCTTGAGAGTTCTTCATACAACTTACAAGTAACTTTAATTTTGGGTGATTGTCAAAGTTTCTTTCAGGTTTCTACACAATTTCTTGAATAATTCACAATTTGGGCTAAACAAGTGAAGTTTGGGGGTAAGATAATTAATCACTCACAGTAAGCACACAAGGTGTTTGATAAAAAGTCTCAACTACCGTCAATCGCTCCCTCACTCAAGTACAAGTAAGATTCATACCGTCGGCAGCATGACATCCAGACATCAAAAACGACAACGCGGGGAGAGTTCTTCCACCCCCGCTCTGCAATTTTGACAGACGAAAATTTTTGAATGCCTAGACGGCGGAGAGATTCGAGAATTTATCAACCAAGGCATTGACTCCGGAGCGTGGTTTGACGCCCGATGAGTTTGATGGAGCTATGCTTTAACAGATTCACGAGTGGCGATGGGAAACATTCACGCCACAGTCGGATGTTGCCGTGGTGGCGGTGGTGAAGGAATTCTACGTAAATGCCCCAGACAAATCACTGTTCTTTTCATTCGTGAGGGGCAAGATGGTACCGTTTACTGTGCAGGAGATCAATGATTACTATAATCTACCACAACTCGTAAGACCCCAACTTTTATGAATAAAGTTTTAATTTTCTTTATATATTATTTCGAAACAGTAAGGTGTTGTTTTGATAAATGTGGTGAGTTATGGGTGAAATGTGCAAATATTTCAAAATAAGCAAGTGGTTATAAAATATTCATTGTTGTCGAGGAATATTCGTTTGGTCGTGGAATATTCTTGTTGTCGGGGAATATTCGTACGACGGCGCAGCTATTTGTGGGCCCCACAACAGAATAACTGTCGGATATAGAAAGCGACAGAAATAACCTTTTTATAAATAATGGTTAAATTATTGAAATGCCCGATGATAAAAATACAGTAATACGCGTTGTGCACAGTAGCACACGGTATTGCACAGTAATTTGAATTATTGGTTCTTACGTAAGAAGTCACCTACTCAATAATTGTTACAGTAATTACTGTTCAATATTTTATATTATTGATTCAATAATTACATGATATTTTATTAATTTAATAATTGCTACCGTTGATATTTTGTATTATTAATTCAATAATTGTCACTACACAGTATTTCATATTATCAACTCAATAATTCATATTATTTGAATAATATTATTAGATAGCATTATTGACAATGTCTAAGGAAGTTCTGTCTAGGAGGGGTTATTTAATTGTGCGCCAGTAAGGAGAAATCTTTATCGGAAGGTCCCCTCTTTCCTGGGAACGACCTGGTTATCAATATTGTAGTTCTGTAATATTATTTGTGAATAATTAATTATTGATTTATATGATAAGGAAATATTTATTTTATGGATTTCGGCCATTTTTGGTTGGGAATTTGGAAGGATTAAAAAGCGTTGATTAATTGTGTGATGAGTAACATAACCATTAGAGGAAGTTGCCAACACTCGAAGGAAGTTATGATGATATGTGGCATTTTGTAAGTTGGGACCCATAGGTCATCATCTAAGAGTCACTTTCGTAAATAGTAACTCAAATAGTAACTTGCCTCTTTGTTTTTTTAAGAGTTACTTGCCTCTTTGTTTTTCCAAGAGTTACTTTCCTCTTCGTTTTTTCAAGAGTTATTTGCCTCTTCTCAAATAGTAGTTGCCTCTTCAATATTACCAGGAGTCATTTTGGACATTCGTTAAAGCCAAGGGCCACTTTCAGTTCTTCTATAAATAGAAGTTCAATTCTTCATTATTTCTCACCACCAATTCACAAAGTTATACAGAGAGAAGCTTTAGAGAGAGAATAAGAGAGAAAGAAGAAGAGTATTCTGCTACTATACTATTGCAGTATCCAAACTTCTACTAAGGTAAGGGGTATTATTTCTTTCGTATTTGTATGGGATGTTATTTTCTTTCGTAAATGATGTTATTCTTTTCTATATCATTATACCAAAATATTATCATGGATTTTATTATGAAATTCTTACTTTTTTCGTCGGAGTTACTATTCACGTGTACGGCACTATTCACGTATACGGCACTATTCACGAAAAAAATTAATTTTTTTTCTATTTGTCCAAGTTGCTTGTTAAGGTTCCTATCTTTAATTGGATCCAAGTTTTGAGCTCTATTCTTGAATTTTGCTCCACAAAGTATTATTATGGAGTATTTTTGAACTTGAATAAATTAAAATGCGAATCCTTAATCCTTGTCCTTTATCTCACTGGATTCGGTAATTATAATATTTTTCATCATCCTCAGTCCTAAATGGTGATATAACTGAATATCTTTGGCCTGTAGAGCAAAGATGAATGATTACCTGATGAATATCTTTGGCCGTAGTGCAAAGATGATAGGTGTTGAGATGAACATGACCAACAGGTGATACAAATAAATATCTTTGGCTTGTAGTGCAAAGATGAATATTTAATTCGAGATGTATATTGATTGATATCACAGGGATAAAATATTGATGATGGACTTTTAAATCGTAGAAGATAGTAGACTTCATTCTCTACTTAACTCTTCTGATGAATTGTTATTTTCGTTGCGAATATTGATCTAAAACTTGTGTCCATAATATTTTATCTGAACTGTTGAAGACTAATGATAATTTATTTTCCATTATCTTAGTCATAATATTCTTTACTGGGCTAATTGAGCTGGCCTTTGATAGACTTCTGAGTCACGTAGGCAATGTCGAACTGCTGTAGAATCAAATGCCATTTAGACAGCCGATAATTTAACATTGGTTTGTTGAAGACGTACTTGAGTGGATCCATGCGGGATATGAGATACGTCGTATGCCCATGCAAGTAGTGCTGCAACCTCATGGCGGCCCATGCTAATGCACATCAGTGTCTTTTCGATCAGGGTGTATTTTTGTTCCCCGCTGCTGAATCTTTTGCTGATGTAGTAGATAGCTCTTTCTTTGCTACTATCATCCTTCTGTCCTAGCATACAGCCCATGGCATTGGCATTGATGGACAGGTACATGAATAAGGGAACTCCATCCCTTGGAGGTACCAAAACAGGTGCTTCGACAAGCTGCTTTCTAATGGCAAGGAAGGCTTGTTGACAATCCTCATTCCATTTGATGGAGGAATTCTTCCTTAACAGCTTGAAGATGGGCTCACAGGTTGCTGTGAGCTGGGAAATGAACCGACTTATGAAGTTGATCCTTCCTAGGAATCCTCGTATCTCCTTCTCTGTACGAGGCACGAGCATTTCAGAAATGGCTTTGATCTTGGCAGGGTCTAACTCAATGCCCCGATTGTTCACCAGGAATCCTAGCAGTTTGCCTGCTTTGACGCCAAAAGCGCATTTGGCAGGATTTAGCTTGAGGTTGTACTTGTGCAACCTATTGAACAGCTTCCTGAGATGGTCTATGTGATTATCCTCCCTCCGGGATTTGATGACGATGTCGTCAACATAGACTTCTATTTCTTTATGCATCGTATCATGAAGGAGGGCCATTATGGCTCGCTGATACATTGCCCCGGCATTGATGTGGCCGAAGGATAGTCGTCGGTAGCAAAAAGTTCCCCAGGGAGTGATAAAAGTTATTTTCTCCCAGTCTTCTTCAGTAACCATGATTTGATGGCAACCAGCAAAGCAGTCCACGAAGGAATACATGTCGTACTGTGCAGTATTGTCGATCAAGATGTGGATGAAAGGTACCGTGAAATTGTCCTTGAGGCAGGCTTTGTTTAGATCCCGATAATCTACGCAAACTCGTACCTTCCCTCCTGGTTTAGGCACGGGGACAATGTTTGATAGCCATTCGGGATATGTTGATACCATGATGATCCCGGCTTTAAATTGCTTAACGATTTCTTCTTTGACTTTGAGACTCCACTCAGGTTTCAATCGTCTGACCTTTTGTTTGACTGGTTTGAACCCTTCTTTGATGGGCATTCAATGGATGATAATGTATGTGGAGAGACCGATCATGTCTTCATGAGACCATGCAAATACATCCTGGTACTGTGTTAGGAGTTCGATCAGGTCAGCTTTTTGATCTGAGGTGAGGTCTAAACCTATTTGGATTTCTTTGATGGTTTCAGAGGTTCCGATGTTGATGGTGGAGGTTTGGTTTAGGTTTGTCTTTGACCCATTCCTTGATCTCGTCTGGCACCTCATAGTCATCTTCCTCCTCTTGATCAAGATCCGTCAAGTTGAAGCTCAATCTTGAATCACAGTTGGAGTTATGTTGACAGGTTGGCATCTCATCAGCAGAGACACACATATCCAATGCTTGGGTCCTGAAAACAAAAATGCTTTCATTAATATATACAACTGCTTAAATACACATAGCATTTGTAAAGCATGACAAAAGTTAATGCTCTAACTGTGCAATCAAAAGTAAGTAGTAAATGAAAGCATGATTAAAGGCAGATTGACTTGGCTGCCCCTTTACCCTTTTCGACTGAGGCAAGGGACACTGCTCCAATTGTCCAGTGTTAGATCCTCATGGATAGGGATGATGCTGGAAGTGTGCTCGTCTATCTCGTCTTGAATGACAACTGAGACATCCTTTAGGATATGGCCGAGGCTTTTCTGGGGATTGTTCCTCTATTTGCAGCGAGGAAAGTGAGCACGATCTTCGTCGTCACTATCTGGGAGTTCATCATTCATCCCCTCGTAGTTGACAATGACTTTCATGTTAGCAAACGGGTTTCGTCCTTTATACAGGATCTTTTCTTTTCCCTTTTTGCTATCTTCCTCAGGTTTGAGGGCTTTCCTTTCATGGACATGTATGACTGGAGGAAACAGCATGGCTGATACTACAGTCGAGATTTTTCTCACAGGTTTCATCCATCCGACACTCGTGAGCTCTGGGAGCAGAATTGTGGAGGCATGAGCCTTGGGATGTTTGTGTGGATTCCAGGTGGTTTGATCCAGATAATTATCCCAATCCTGCTCTTCCCATCTAACTTGGGATTTGAATTGGCATCTTAATGCCGTGCTTGTTCTTTCCTAACAGTTCTCCAAGCTGGAAACCTACAGCTACCATTTCTTGGCCCACTGTCATTACTTCAGTGGAAATTTTAGGCCTCAGGGCTGGTGCCCTAATCGATAGATATTGAATATCGCTCACCTCGAGATTTTGAAAACTTGCAGGCTCAACCCCAGCGTCCAGGCTGATCACGGGCATGTCCCCACGTATGTGAGTAGGGTATTCCGGTTCGGCATTCACTGTGATGAGACTGTCGTTAATAATGTACTTGAGTTGCTGATGGAGGGTGGATGGAACAGCCCCGGCCATATGGATCAATGGCCTACCCAACAACAAGTTGTATCTGGTGGCTATGTTGAGCACCTGGAAAGATACATAGAAGGTGTGTGGACCAATTTCTAGAGGAAGCTCGATTTCCCCCATAGCCTGGCGGCGAGATCCATCGAAAGCACGGATAACTATGTGACTGGCTTTAATCTGGGTTGGATTGATCTTCATTCTTTCCAACGTGTCGTATGGACAAATGTTGAGGGAAGATCCTCCATTAATAAGCACTCCTCAAATCATGTATCCGGAGGACATAACGGCTATATGCAGGGACTTGTGGTGGCCCCTTCCCTCAGTCGGGATATCATCGTCTGTGAAGGAAATCACATTATTATTGAAAATGTGTTCTATCACGTGACGGAATTTTTCTATGTCTACCGTGTGTGGCAGATGGGCTTCTTCTAGTACCTTCACTAGGATGTTACGGTGATCCTCTGATTATAGGACCAAGTCCAGGATGGATATTTGCTTGGGTGCGTCTTTCAAGCTTTGCACTATCTTGATTTCATTGCGTCCCATCTTTTTGAGGAACTCTTTTATCTTTTCTTCAGCCACCATTTCTTTTGCTTTGGTAACTAGTTTAATCACCCGCTGAGGCAGGTACAATAGATTATCCTTTAACAGGATGGAAATGTTATTTGAAGTAGAGCTTTCAATGTCCCCGTAGTTCCATGGGACCTTCTTCAGATTGAGGATTGGATACTGAGGCCTAAAGGGCAAAATTAGAGGCTGAGGTGCAGCCACCTGCACAGGATTTTGTTTATCTTGGACCCCTTTACCTGTCAGTACCAGGGGTGGATGATTGATTCTTTATCGCAGGATATGGCAGCCACTGTGTCCTGATACCATGCATAGGGGATCCAGAGGCTATCTTTATCTGTCATGTCGAGGATTTGATCTCCTCTGATTAGGTCACCTTTCTAAATCAGGTCTTGAATTAGGTTATGAAGTGCCCAGCATTCTTCTGTATCATGGCCGAGAGAGTTGGAATGGTACTGACATATTTGGTCAGGTTTGAATTTTTTTTAATGAGGGTTCAGCGGAGGTAGCAAGTTTTTAACCATTCCTTTGTTGATCATCATTTGAAGGATTTCTTCCATTAACTGGTTCAAATTGGTGAAATTCCTTTGAAATAGGAACTTCCTACTTGTTTGGACACTTGCTTCTTCGATCCCCAGGTCAGTCCAGGGTGTAAGCTCACAAATCCGGCTATGATCTTGATTGGAATTGACTTCCGCTGGAGGAGAGCGACTGCCAATAGATTGATGGATTTGCTTCAATATCTTTTTGGTGAGTTGATGTTGGTAGACGACCACTTCAGCCAACTGCTCGATTTGTTCCTTGATAGACTTTATTTCTTGCTCTATCAGGAATTATTTTTCAAAAGCTTCCCAACTCATTAGGCTGATGTTGTTGGATTGAGTGGATTCTTCAACATAGCGGAGGTATTTGGATCCTTCTCCACTTGAAGTGTTGATCATGTTGACACTCTCCTCCTTGTGCTGTGGGAAAGGGTTATCTTAGACATGTGGTTGATTGGGCTTTGTGACCGCAATTTCTCTATTATCAGTCAAACCTTGGATTTTGTACTTGAGGAACCAACAGTCTTGAGTGTCATGGCCCGGTGATCCGAAATGATAAGCACATTTCTTGCTAGGGTCGAAGTTCCTTGCATTAGTGTTAGTTGGCGGAAGGAGTTGGCCAATCTTCTTCTAAGCTGTCAGAAGTTTGAAGACGTTCTCGAGTGAATCCCCTAGCGGGGTGAAAGTCCTTCTGCGCCTGACCTCCATGTTTTTCTGGAATGGAGGATTTGAAGGCTGTGTTGCAGCTTTGAAAGGGGTATAGTTCCTCCTTTGAATGGGAGTACTGTTCGAATTACTGCCTGAATTTTATCCTTGTAACACCAAGGAAACTTCTTCATCTTTCTTTTTGTGGACCCTCCGTGGATTACTCCCGTAATTTCAAGATTGGATATGTACAGCAACGGCTTTGAGTGCCGTTAGGTCTTTTATTTTTCAGGACTTGAGTCCCATTTCGACCATTTTGCAGTGTTTGATCATTTCAGAGAAAGGTTTTCCTATGCCTGCCAGGACCCTTTCATAATAAGGAGATTCTTGAATATCGATAAAAGTCATGACTATTTCGGATTCAGTCATGGCAGGGGTGACTTGTGCTGCGACCTGTCTCCATCGCTGGGCATATTCTCTGAATGATTCGGTGTTATTCTTTTTGATTTTGTTAATTTGATACCGATCTGGAGCCAGCTGAGATTGGAAACTTTACTGGCTGAGGAAGGCATGGGCCAATTCTTCCCAAATGTGGATTTTGGAGTTGTCCAGACGAGCATACCAGGCTTTGGCTTCTCCAGTTAAACTCTTCTGAAATAGCTGCATTCGAAGTTTCTCGTCCTCAGAATAGGATCCGAGTTCTCCGATGAAAACTTTTAGGTGTGTATAAGGATCCCCTAATCCATCATATTTCTCAAATTCAGGGACTTGGAATTTTTCGGGATACCGAGCCCCGGGAAATATGCAGCGATCTGAGTAGTTGACATTGCCAAATGCCCTAGTTCCTTTGATGGAGAGGAGGGTTTCTTCCATTTGTTGCATTTTCTTGAGAATGTCACCAGCTTCCTGTTCTTTGCTTAGGATGGTGATTTCTAGAGTTTTTTATTGTATCCTGGTTCTGGGGTCCAGGGATCTGAGTTTCGGCCTTTTCTGTATCTTGACCGCCAGCACCACTACCAGATGCTCCTGGTTCTGGATGAGATTGTTTCTCTTTAAAGGCCTTGCTTTGCTCTCGAAGGAAACCGGCTAGCTCGGCTATCTAATTTTTCAATCCTTCGAATTCTTCCCTAGACACAGGGGTAGATTCTGGTGGAGCACTTGAAGCCATGTCCGTAGATGAACTGGCTGCTTTTCTGGCCTTTGATCTAGTAATAGGACCAATTTTTCCCTACCTACACCAAAACGTAGGCGTGTCAGTATCCTGTGGTAGGTAATGACTGGATGCATTCATGATGTGTGTTTTTTAAGTTTATCCTACAAAATCGAGGTTAGTTGTTTTGATGGTAGGATGACAGGATAATTGACAGGAAAGAAAATCTTTCATTATTGTCATTTACATTGTGCTCCTCAGTAATTGGAGACTTGACATGGAATTGAAAGAGGAGGTCATGAAAAAGCATCCCGTCGGATTTCATTGATCAGAAGCTGACCTATCCTAGGTTACTATCGCGGCTTTTGTTTCAGCATGAAGGTTCCCAGATAATCGCAATCTACTAGAACGGAAGTTAATCCGATCGTTCAACTGGAGCGAATCTGGGTGGTGCATTTTCAGGAGGCAGCCCCGGAGACTTAGTCGTCCCCAGAGTCCTTACTTATCACTGACCGAGTTAGCCTCCTAGTGGAGGAACATACAACATACATTCACATACATCGGCCTCACCGCTTATACATACAATGACAGTTCGTGCGAAGCACTAATATGGGTGCGAAGCACTAAGGCATTCATTCTCATTCATTCAATGTAAAGGCATAACATTCATACATTCAATGAAAGATGCAGCATTCACTCATCCATTGACTATGGAGACGCAGGATTTCACTCATTCAATAGTTTTAAAAGGGAAATGTTTAAAAAGATTGGAAGCGGCCTAAGCCCTCTACTGTCCCCAGCAGAGTCGCCACCAGTCGACATTGGAAAATTTAAGAAATACCGCGAGTCGGTTCATAACCCGATTTTCCTCAAATCAATCTTCCTAAGTTATCTCTACCCTTATTCTTTTTATTGCGAAAAAGGTTTTGAAGGGTTTTTTAGGAAAGAGGCCAACATGTATATATGTCAACGATTTGATTTAAACAGAGTCGCTAGTTGGTAGTTTTGAAAATGGTTGTACCAACTCAACCGAATTTGATTTGAAAAGAGGCCCAATTGCTGGACACTATCGAAACTTGATCTTTGAAATCAGAGTTTTGAGTTCGGGGGCTTGGTTAAGTATGGGGAAGGTGTTAAGAACCCCACAACTCCCGTGTAAACACGATACCGCATCTTTTTAATATTTTTCTTAAAACTGGAATGCGTGAATGAATGTTGTTTGAAAATTAGGCATATTGATTGATTAAAAGCTTTGACAGGCTTCGTTGAGCCTATATGCGAAGGGTTTGATTTGATTTGAAAATCAGTCTTTGCTTTGATTTGCAAAAGCCTTTAATTTGATTTTTGCAAAATCTTTTAAATTGAATTGACAATGATGTTTTGAAAGCTGGTTTTATCAAACCCTTACGCTGACAGAGGAATTGAAGCATATCACTACTCTAAATTTTATCTTTATTGCCTGAAGGCTGTATGCAAATGGTGATTTGTCGGGATGCGAAGCATCCTTGACCACAGAAATATAAAGTGTCGGTCTCCTCATGGGTATGAAAACCATCGGAGGGACGCTGACACGACAATCCATATTTTCACTATGTTGAGACCTTAAATACGGATAACTGTTTTAAGGTCTGTATGCATATACATTTTACAGAAAAAACTGGCAGGGTACATCTGTAAATCAGAATTTGTCCATCGTGAGAATCAGATTCTGCTTAGTTTGATCATGAATCCCACGATTCCTAGGCTCACATATGAATAGCTAGAAAACCTGAACAGTTCAAATTTGTACAGAAGCAGATAAATATCCCAAGATAGCCAGAACAGGGATTCATTCAGTAAATCCCGGTCCGCACGACCGAAGCGTCTCGTTCCCACTAGATAGCAATCTAAGGGACGCTAGGTTGCTTTTGAAGTTGAAACTATAAAAATAACTAGATTTAAAGAAATCTCAGCCATTATAGCTTCTAGGTTTTGTCGGGACCTGTTTGAACCGTTGAAAACTAAAATTGGCGAGATTTGGATAAATCTAGTCCGCCCGCAGATATGTCAATGTAGATTCATATAAAAAAATAAATATTAAATGCAGTAGTTAAATAAATTGAGTAAAGCAATATATATAGTTAAATATATATAAAAGTTGTAAAGGGCGATGGGTTTTCATTCGCAAGCCCGGACTGGAATTGAAATATATATATATATATATATATATATATATAAAACTGTAAATAGCCACGAAATAATCCAGGCTGTGACAGAAATAAAATATATATATATAGAAACAATAAAAAGGGCGATGGGTTTTCACGCCTGTGCCCGTATTGGAATTGAAATTGACATGAAAAATAGTCACCTAGTGACTGGGAAGAGCAACCAGTATGGGGGAAGTGTGCAAAAGCAATAAAATGGCCACGAAATAGTCCAGGCCGACTGAATATATATATATATATATATATATATATATATATTGACAGAAATGTGGTCAACTAGGACTGATATGAGTACTAGTGATGGTGAATGTCGCTTATATATGTGTAAATATATATATAAAGCGGTAAACTACCTCGAATTTGACATCCGGGCTTGACAGAATTGAAATGTTAGTACATTTACAGTTAAATATATACAAAAGAGGGCCAAACCCGGACTGAGAAGATAACCCAGTCCGGCGAAGTTGCTAGAATGTGCATGCTAGTGCATTGAAGCTACTGGAGCTAACGGATCGTCAATCCGAGTTGTAGAAATGTTGAAAACAGAGTTTATGTATAAAAATGTATCAATTTTTGACGAAAACGGCCACGGAACTAAGTTCCGAGCATATTTAGAAGATGAAACTTTGTGTGCAAGTGTAAAGTAGTGCAAAGTAGTAGTATTAACTTGCTGATCGTAAAAATACTTACAATGGGCTGCACTACGGGCTTTTTGTCAAATCGTAGTCTTTAAACGTCCAAATCTACCAGTGGTTTTTTGATATGTGGTAGTATATGGGTATATCTACGTGTTGGACTGAAAATATTTTGGTTTGGAAGAGGTATAAAAATCGAAAAATCAAACTGGCATGGCTTCGCTGCGTTTCTGATTTGTTTCAAATGAACAGGGGGCACGTTTATTTATAGGACAGGGAGCCTCCACTCTACCTGCGACAACTGCAGGTAGAGCTGTGGCTCCCCTAGGTGGGGCCCACGTGATCGGCTTGGTCGTCTCGAGGTACGTGCACTCTGAGCAATGCGATGTTTGGTCAGAATCTTTCTAACTTTTGATCGGAGCGTCCATTTGAGGCGTGCGATATCTTTCCAGAACTGTGTTTCCCGGATTGAGACCGGAGATGGCTTTCCATGTCCTGATATTAAGGTCAGGGTTGATTGGTACCTATCGGGTTGCTGTTGGGGTTGAATTGACTTCTCGGGTTGAGACTGTGACACCCCCGAATCCGAGTCCTCTGACCCTGGTCCGGTCGCCATGATCTAATACAAACATTCACCTCTAAATAACATACGATAACTTAAATATGGAAAATAATAAATGTACGTCGTTCATTCAAAAGGTGTTACTAGTCCCAAGATTCGATAATCTTAATACATCATTACAAACATACCCTAGAATAATCATTAGGGTTCACATTACATTAACAGTAATTAAACTAGACATAAAGATAAAGTCTGCTCCTTGCAAACTAATCCTACATCTTCCCTTTACACTTGTCCTTCCCTGAAGTCTCGGGCTTAACTGCAATATAAGTCATGATATAGCAAGAATGAGCAACAAGTTGGCTCAGCAAGTTTAAATACAACAACAAAGGATATATCATGATAAATGGAAAAATATCAGACAATGAATTCAAGAATATAAATATCTTAAGGATTCAACAATATGAATATTAGAACGATTCAATAATATGAATATCTAAACGATTCAATAATATGAATATTAGAACGATTTAATAATATGAATATTAGATAGATTCAACGATATGAACATCTGAACAATTCAACAATATGAATATTAAAAGCAAAGATAATAATTGCCTTTAGAATGACTGATAGTCGAGTAGACTCTGAACTATAACTTTCCAATGGGTTCAATAGCTAATTGACCCTTTGGATTACTGGCTACTGGCTAGAAACTTAGTACTTCAAGGAGATCAGCCTCGGGCACAACGTGAATATGCATAACACTTACATCTGCTTACTCGTATCATATATTAGATACCTGGGCACACTCCTACATATGAGGGGTGTTCTGTTCTATCTAAGAATCCTTACCATCAATTAGTTTGGATAGATTTAAAGAAAACTTCATACACTTGTCAGACCGAGCAAAGGTTCAGACTCTAACTGACACGGTTCAAGAAATTTAGAACCTTGAATAATGTACAAGTCCAAGACTATACGATCTCAAATGCACTAAGTGCGGATATCAATAATATCGATGTAGAATAATTGATAAGTAATTAAACCACTAAATAACATGCTTAGAAATAAAGTTCAAGCAATTAAGTAAACAACTTTCGATTCAATAATAACCTACTCAATACAATATGAGAAGGATAGGGAACTTGCACAATAAAAGTGAAGTTTAGAATTTTGCACAATATATGAATTGGTTTAAGTTAGGGAAACTTGCACAATAACCAAAGTTGTGTAGTTCAAGGAACTTGCACAATAACCAAAGTTGTGTAGTTCGGGGAACTTGCACAATAATAGACCCCTTGCATAAAATACATGCATTGGTTAGGACACTTGCTCAAATAATCAAAGTATGATGTTCGGAGAACTTGAGAAATCAAAGAGTGAAGTTCGGGAAATTTCACAATACTCATAGTGTGAGGTTCGGGAAACTTGAACAATACTCACGTGTGAAGTTCGGGGAACTTGCACAATACTCAACATGTGAAGTTCGGGGAACTTTGGCAATACAATAATAACATGCTCAGTACAATAGGAAACTTTCACCAAAAACAAGTGAAGTTTAGAAACTTGATTACACGGTTCATTGAATAAAGTAGTGCAAGAATTTAGAATACTTGCACAATAAAAGTAGGGTTCAGATACTTGCTTACAATATCCGTTGAATAAAATAATACAAGGGTCTAGGATACTTGCACAATAAATAAGTGTAAGTCAAGAAAAACTTATTCAATATAAATTTGACTAAAGTTAGGGAGACTTGCAAATAATACAAGAACGGGTTCAAAAGAACTTGTCTGTTTGCTCAACTACAAATAATTCTAGCTTTAATAAAACTCGTTGAAACAACCTAACATTAACAAGTCCGCCTTTCAATTAGCATATATAAACTAATATAAGCTCACACATACAAGGATCTAGTCATTATATAATTCTATCACATAGTTCACGTAAGTCATACCTAATCTGGTCTTAGATTTAATAACTTTAGATTACTAGTTCATAAGCATCAACATAGGCTTGAAACACATAGCATTCCATTTTAATCATGCAATATAGTTTAAGATACACATATTGTAAGGTTCTGTTCATAATTCTAAGTTATAAGGTTTAATACCGATAAACCTTAAGTTAAACAAGTTCATACTTCAAAGGTTCGCTACTCCGGTCATACTATCTCATAACAAGGCTAAACAATACCTAATATGTATGCTTGAGTATACTACACGCATATACTTTAATCACGTAGTTCATACTTGAAGTTCATTTTCTATAATTTAGCATGCACATGTGAAATTTGTATACAAACAAATGAGGTTCATGTCAATACGTCTATAGTCATAATGAAATCTTAATACTTATGCTTATATGCTCACAACATGTCTCACATAGTATTTAACCTTCAAATCTTAAGTTCTCCTTCAAAAGTATACCAAGTCCACAATGATCATTTTAGTATAATCAAAGTGATTTGTAACTATGACTCACCTGCATTAGGAACACATACCAAAGCCACATGAATGCTGTCATATCACAAGACAAAATTATTGGTCAAGTTTACTTTGAAAGTTCTTAAGTCTTCCTTGAAAACTCCTTAAATCCATCAATCTCGAATGCTAGTGTGTACAACACTTTAAACGCGCATTTCATGTCAATGTAAACATACTATTATGCTCATAATATCAAAATATGCACATGCTACTTATATGACAAAGTTCGCATTCAAAACTATAAGCTTCATTTTCAAAACATAAGTTTTCCTTTGTAAACCTTTGAGTCTTTCAAACACATATGCTAGTACGTTTAAAATACTCTAATCATGCATTCTAGGTTCATATAACCATGCTCGCCAAATTAGAATGTATATACAATACTTTCATGCTAACGTTCACCTTTGAAACTTATATGTTTCGTTAGAAATGTTCAATAGTGGGGTTCACATGCTCATATTCTATTATGAAACCCGTATACCTAAGTTAACATGTCTCTCATACAATTCTAAGTCATGTTATCAGGCTTACAAGGTTAGAATACTATCATGGCAAGTATACATATCGAGTTGGTTTCCATATTCGAAGTTAGTTTATGAAACGCTAAGTTTATTTCAAACTATAATTACTTATGCAACTATTAGTGAAACATTCTTACATTGCCTCAATACATCCATATATATATATATATCACTCATGCTAGTATGCTTAATCCAAACTAGTACCATAAGGTAGCATGAACAGATTGCAAAAAGGAAAATTTTTTTGCAGACAGGCACTGGCGCAGCTGCGCCGCTAGCCAGTGCAACACTGGCGCAGCTGCGCAGGCTAGCGGCCAGACGCAGAGTTGGCTGCTTCGGTAGCTTGCTAGTCCAACTCAAAAATTTTCCAACCAAAATCGTTCCAGACAAATTCTAACATAATTCTAACATGTATAATAACTTATATACCACCTAACAATCATGTTCCAATCAACTTAACGATCAATCCATGCTCAATTTAAATAATTAAGAATTAGGAAATTATACAGAAATGAAGAACTTGAATGCAATGACTATACCTTTGTTATATGGCTTGCTGCTATCTCTCACTCTCTCAATTCAATAGAAATTCAGAATATAAGTTCTACTTAACAATAACTTAGTAAAAGATAATGAGAAGGAAGAGATTTCTATATATATAGCTAATTCAATACATGGTTTCAAGCTTTGTTTACCAAATCAAAACAAAGGATTGCTAGATTATATAATGGTCAAGGGATGGTAGGTGAGTAGTTGGTGAATAAAATTATGAAACCCACTCCCCATCTCATGATTAGCTATAGCTTGTGAAGAAAATGAGGAGAAGATAGACTAGTGTAGCATGTGAGTTCACGTGTATGAGAAATAAGAGAGCAATTGGGCACTTATTATGGGACAAACAAATTCAGCATTGTATTAGATAGCAAGGTGTATAATGTAAGCAAATACTTGGTTAAATATACAACTATACCCATAATAAATATAATTGGGTTAAATAATATACACACCTTTCATTTCATGTATGCTTAGGTTATGAATATTAGATAGATTCAACGATATGAACATTTGAATAATTCAACAATATGAATATTAAAAGCAAAGATAATAATTGCCTTTAGAATGATTGATAGTCGAGTAGACACTAAACTATAACTTTCCAATGGGTTCAATAGCTAATTGACCCTTTGGATTACTGGCTACTTGCTACAGAAACTTAGTACCTCGAGGAGATCAGCCTCGGGCACAACGTGAATATGCATAACAATTACATCTGCTTACTCATATCATATATTAGATACAAGGGCACACTCTTACATATGTGGGGTGTTCTGTTATGTCTAAGAATTCTTACCATCAATTAGTTTTGATAGCTTTCAAGAAAACTTCATACACTTGTCTGACCGAGCAAAGGTTCAGACTCTAACGGACACGGTTAAAGAAATTTAGAACCTTAAATAATGTACAAGTCCAAGATTGTACGAGCTCAAATGCACTAAGTGTGGATATCAATAATATCGATGTGGAATAATTGATAAGTAATTAAACCACTAAATAACATGCTTGGAAATAAAGTTCAAGCAATTAAGTAAATAACTTTCGATTCAACAATAACCTACTCAATACAATATGAGAAGGATAGGAAACTTGCACAATAAAAGTGAAGTTTAGAATTTTGCACAATATATGAATTGGTGTAAGTTCGGGAAACTTGCACAATAACCAAAGTTTTGCAGTTCAGGGAACTTGCACAATAACCAAAGTTGTGTAGTTCGGGGAACTTGCACAATAATAGACCCCTTACATAAAATACATGCATAGGTTAGGACACTTGCTCAAATAATCAAAGTGTGAAGTTCGGAAAACTTGCGAACACAATAATCAAAGTGTGAGGTTCGGGGAACTTGAACAATACTCACATGTGAAGTTCGGGGAACTTGCACAATACTCAACGTGTGAAGTTCGGGGAACTTGCACAATACAATAATAACCTGCTCAGTACAATAGAAAACTTACACCAAAAATAAGTGAAGTTTAGAAACTTGCTTACACGGTTCATTGAATAAAGTAGTACAAGAATTTAGAATACTTGCATAGTAAAAGTATGGTTCGGATACTTGCTTACAATATCCGTTGAATAAAGTAATACAGGGGTCTAGGATACTTGCATAATAAATAAGTGTAAGTCAAGAAAAACGTGTTCAATATAAATTTGAGTAAAGTCAGGAAGACTTGCAAATAATACAAGAACGGGTTCAAAAGAATTTTCCTGTTTGCTCAGCTACAAATAATTTTAGCTTTAATAAAACTCGTTGAAACAACCTAACATTAACAAGTCGGACTTTTAATTAGCATATATAAACTAATATAAGCTCACACATACAAGGATCTAGTCATTATATAATTCTATCACATAGTTCACGTAAGTCAATCCTAATCTGGTCTTAGATTTAATAACTTTAGATTACTAGTTCATAAGCATCAACACTAGGCTTGAAACACATAGCATTCCATTTTAATCAAGCAATATAGTTTGAGATACACATATTGTAAGGTTCCGTTCATAATTCTAAGTTATAAGGTTTAATACCGATAAACCTTAAGTTAAACAAGTTCATACTTCAAAGGTTCGCTACTCCGGTCATACTATCTCATAACAAGGCTAAACAATACCTAATATGTATGCTCGAGTATACTACACATATATACTTTAATCACGTAGTTCATACTTGAAGTTCATTTTCTATAATTTAGCATGCACATGTGAAATTTGTATATAAACAAATGAGGTTCATGTCAATACGTCTATAGTCATAATGAAATCTTAATACTTATGCTTATATGCTCACAACATGTCTCACATGTATTTAACTTTCAAATCTTAAGTTCTCCTTCAAAAGTATACTAAGTCCACAAAGATCGTTTTAGTATAATCAAAGTGATTTGTAACTATGACTCACTTGCATTAGGAACACATACCAAAGCCACATGAATTCTCTCATATCACAAGACAAAATTATTGGTCAAGTTTACTTTGAAAGTTCTTAAGTCTTCCTTAAAAACTCCTTAAATCCATCAATCTTGAATGCTAGTGTGTACAACACTTTAAACGTGCATTTCATATCAATGTAAACATACTATTATGCTCATAATATCAAAATATACACATGCTACTTATATGACAAAGTTCGCATTCAAAACTATAAGCTTCATTTTCAAAACATATGTTTTCCTTTGTAAACTTTTGAGTCTTTCAAACACGTATGCTAGTGCATTTCATACTCTAATCATGCATTCTAGGTTCATATTAACATGCTCGCCAAATTAGAATGTATATACAATACTTTCATGCTAACGTTCACCTTTGAAACTTATATGTTTTGTTAGAAATGTTTAATAGTGGGGTTCATATGCTCATATTCTATTATGAAACCCGTATACCTAAGTCAACATGTCTCTCATACAATTCTAAGTCATGCTATCATGCTTGCAATGTCAGAATACTATCATGGCAAGTATACATATCGAGTTTGTTTCCATATTCGAAGTTAGTTTATGAAACGCTAAGTTTATTTCAAACTATAATTACTTGTGCAACTATTAGTGAAACATTCTTACATTGCCTCAATACATCCATATATATATATATATATATATCACTCATGCTAGTATGCTTAATCCAAACTAGTACCAATAGGTAGCATGAACAGATTGCAAAAAGGAAAAATGTTCTGCAGACAGGCATTGGCGCAGCTGCGCCGCTGACCAGTGCAACAATGGCGCAACTGCGCAGGCTGGCGGCCAAACGCAGAGCAGGCTGCTTCGGCATCTTGCTAGTCCAACTCAAAACTTTTCCAACCAAAATCGTTCCAGATAAATTCTAACATAATTCTAACATGTATAATAACTTATATACCACCTAACAATCATGTTCCAATCAACTTAACAATCAATCCATGCTCAATTTAAATAATCAAGAATTAAGAAATTAAACAGAAATGATGAACTTGAATGCAATGATTATACCTTTGTTATATGGCTTGCTGCTATCTCTCACTCTCTCAATTGAATAGAAATTCATAATATAAGTTCTACTTAACAATAACTCAGTAAAAGATAATGACAGGGGAAGAGAGTTCTATATATATAGCTAATTCAATACACGGTTTCAAGCTTTGTTCACCAAATCAAAACAAAGGATTGCTAGATTACATAATGGTCAAGGGATGGTAGGTGAGTAGTTGGTGAATCAAATTATGAAACCCACTCCCCATCTCATGATTAGCTATAGCTTGTGAAGAAAATGAGGAGAAGATAGACTAGTGTAGCATGTGAGTTCACGTGTATGAGAAATAAGAGAGCAATTGGGCACTTAATATGGGACAAATAAACTCAGCATTGTATTAGCTAGCAAGGTGTATAATGTAAGTAAATACTTGGTTAAATATACAATTATACCCATAATAAATATAATTGGGTTAAATAATATACACACCTTTCATTTCATGTATGCTTAAGTTGTACATTTAGTTAGTGTCACAATGTTATTTAAATTTAGAAATGTAACAATACAATGTATCAAGTAAGTACATATGTACCAATCATATAATCCATGTACATTATATAAACACCGAATATCAAGAAATTGGGTATTATTATAATAATAACTTACTGAAAGTATTATCAATTAATAATGTTTATTGATATTAATGTATGGTGATAGGGTTTTCATAAAAGTTTTTCCTACACACGACATGTAACTTTACTAATGCAAATAAATCTTACTCTATAATATATAGACATATTAATATGCCACCTTATACTATATAATATATAGTTTACTACCATTAATATAACACATGCTTGTATAAAATAATTTAACCAAGTAAATATAATATTATTATATTAATCTCTTACTCATTCATAATAATAATTAATCATTACATTATCAACTAATTACTCCTAATTGGAATTAATCAAACACGATTAAATCTCTACACTATATTCACGTAATTTGAATATATAATTACTAACACTTTTATCAATATTCTGATATAAAAGTCTAAGGGTTAATCTACTAATTTAAATAACCATTAGTGATTCCCTTTAATAAAAATCCTAACATTTATTCGCATAGGTTTAATTCACATAAGCACATAACCACATAAGGTTTAAATAAGTTTGAAAAATTAACTCCTAAAAATTTTAAATCACATATAAAATTAATAAGGTGCTTAAAATTCCTGGTCGTTATATCCCTCCCCCCTTATAAAAGTTCCGTCCTCGGATTATAAAAATAAGGTTACTCCAATAAAAACGGATAATTCGCTCTTATCACTTAGATAATCTCTATTGTCTGCTGTACCACTTCTGGTCCCAACAGTCGACGTTCACCTACTTTGTCCCAACACAACGGTGTTTGACACTATCACCCATAAATGCTTATTGTAAAAATATCTTCTCTTAGTTCTGGTACTAACGGTACCCAAATTCGTCCTTCAAATCTTAGCAATCCAGTGCTATCAATCTTAAATTTTAACTCATCACCTTTAGCTAATCGCTTCTTGATGTTATCACAAACTTCGTCCTTCTCTTGTGCCCACTTAACCTTATCTAACAAAGTCGGGCTTGCTGACACTTTAAATAATTTCTCGTCGGTCTCCATCGGATACTTAACCACTAAGTCTAGTCATTCGAAATCTTTCACTAATTCCTCTTGAATGGTCAACTTCAATAACTTCTCTCTGCCTTTCCTGCTCAAGGCATATATCACTACATTTGCCTTGTCGGGATGGTATAGAATCTCACAATCATACTCTTTGATCAATTCTAGCCATCGACGCTGCCTCATGTTTAACTCCTACTGCGTGAAGATACACTTCAGACTCTTGTGATCTGTGTATATCTCACACTTCTCGCCATACAAATAATGCTTCCAAAACTCTAAGGCAAAAACCTACTGCTGCTAAATCTCGTTTAGGAAGACACCCACTAATTCCCTTCAAATCGGTACAACAGTTCCTATGAATGTATTCTACGGAGATAACTTCCTTGTTTGCTACTTCTATGCTCATAGGGTGTTCTAATTTCTCATGTGGTAAGTCTAACTGTTAGCAAATTCTTCAGAAACTAAAGAGCAGGTAGCAACCGAATCGAATAACACATATGCATCTATATCATTGATCGGGATAATACCTGACACTACGTCCTTGGATTCCACTGTGTCCTGTATGGTCATATTGGCTTGACTGGCAGGCCCTCCGATGCTCAGTCCATTGTTGTTGTTGTTGCGATTTTCGCTAGCTGCATTGCCCTTTCTTTTCGGACAGTCCTTGACTTGATGGTCTGTGGCTCTACACGAGAAACATCCTCCTATCGGTTTGTTCCAACACGGAGGAGAAATGTGCCCCGGTTGTCCACAATAATAACAACCATTCTTTCCCTTTAAGCATTTCCCCGAGTGGTTCCTTCCACAGTTACTGCACTTTAAACTCTTCTTAGCCTCCCCCCCCCCCCCGGTCTTGCTGCCTCCGTATGATTGGCTCTCCATCCACTTATGCTTATTGGGGTTGCTGCCTCCGCTGTTTCCCCCTTTCTGTCCCTCATGATCGATCTTCTTATCTTGTTTAAATCGCGCTATAGCTTCATTGCCTCCTTCGGCAATGATAGCCCTTTCCAAAAGATCAGAGAAAGTCTTAATCTTTAATACATCTACTGCTTTCTGCACCCATGGTTTCAATTCTAATTCAAATCACTTTGCCTTCCTGGCCTCCGTGTCCACCGGGTGTGACGCGAATCGGGCCAACTCGTTAAATCTTGCCGCGTACTCTGAGACTGACGTACCTCCTTGTCTCAGCTTAACTTCCATATCTTGTTGCGTATCCTCCAAGAAGAAATTCTTAAATTTGTCCCATATAATAACTCCTTCACCTGCTAGTCCTGTATTGGCTTCCCACCAATAGTTAGCTTCGCCCTTCATCATGAAAGTGGCAAAACTCGTCTTCTGTGCTTCGACAACCCGTGCGACCTCAAACACCTTCTCCATTTCATCTATCCATGTCTGGGCTTCGATTAGGTCTAAGGTTTCCTGGAATTCCGGTTGTCCTACCAATTTAAAGTCCTTAAAGCTAGCCAAGTGATGTCCTGGCTGCCCTGCTCTTGGCTGGGATCTGTTCTGCATTGCTTCTGTTAACAGGTTAACGAAGCTCTGCATTAGGTCGACATTTCCCCCTCCACCATTGTTAACAGATCCTTCCTCCCTTTGGTTCGCGAAAATCTCCTAGGCGACATGATCCTGAGGAAAGGAAGAAAACTTTAGTCGTTACGTGATATGCTATTCAAGTTAGCATTAAGAAGTTTAGGACGTCTATCAATCATAGCTGATTTAAA
This sequence comes from Panax stipuleanatus, assembly GCA_020205555.1. Lineage (NCBI taxonomy): Eukaryota > Viridiplantae > Streptophyta > Magnoliopsida > Apiales > Araliaceae > Panax > Panax stipuleanatus. The sequence goes on along the minus strand of CM035116.1, from coordinate 99,410,227 downwards.
TAAACAACTTCAGTATCACAATAAGACTCGATGGATCTCCTCAATCCATCACTTACAAACTCTACTTAAGTTTTCTACGAAGGTCATAACTTAGGTTTCACATTCCTAACGTTTATAACCTAAAGCTTTGATACCAACCTGTGACACCCCCGAATCCGGGTCCTCTAACCCCAGTCCGGTCGCCATGATCTAATACAAACATTCACCTCTAAACAACATACGATAACTTAAATGCGAAAAATAATTAACAGTACGTCGTTCATTCAAAAGGTGTTACTAGTCCCAAGATTCGATAACCTTAATACAACATTACAAACATACCCTAGAATAATCATTAGGGTTCATATTACATTAACAGTAATTAAACTAGACATAAAGATAAAGTATGCTCCTTGCAAACTAATCCTACATCTTTCCTTTACCCTTGTCCTTCCCTGAAGTCTCGGGGCTAACTGCAATATAAGTCATGATATAGGAACAATGAGCAACAAGTTTGCCCAGCAAGTTTAAATACCACAATAAAGGATATATCATGATGAATGGAAAAATATCTGACAATGAATCCAATAATATGAATATCTTAAGGTTTCAACAATATGAATATTAGAACGATTCAATAATATGAATATCTGAACGATTCAACAATATGAATATTAGAACGATTCAATAATATGAATATTAGATAGATTCAAAGATATGAATATTTGAATAATGCAACAATATGAATATTAAAAGCAAAGATAATAATTGCCTTTAGAATGACTGATAGTCGAGTAGACTCTAAACTATAACTTTCCAATGGGTTCAATAGCTAATTGACCCTTTGGATTACTGGCTACTTGCTACAGAAACTTAGTACCTCGAGGAGATCAGCCTCGGGCACAACGTGAATATGCATAACAATTACATCTGCTTACTCATATCATATATTAGATATATGGGCACACTCTTACATATGAGGGGTGTTCTGTTCTGTCTAAGAATCCTTACCATCAATTAGTTTTGATAGCTTTCAAGAAAACTTCATACACTTGTCTGACCGAGCAAAGGTTCAGACTCTAACGGACACGGTTAAAGAAATTTAGAACCTTAAATAATGTACAAGTCCAAGATTGTACGAGCTCAAATGCACTAAGTGTGGATATCAATAATATCGATGTGGAATAATTGATAAGTAATTAAACCACTAAATAACATGCTTGGAAATAAAGTTCAAGCAATTAAGTAAACAACTTTTGATTCAACAATAACCTACTCAATACAATATGAGAAGGATAGAAACTTGCACAATAAAAGTGAAGTTTAGAATTTTGCACAATATATGAATTGGTGTAAGTTCGGGAAACTTGCACAATAACCAAAGTTTTGCAGTTCAGGGAACTTGCACAATAACCAAAGTTGTGTAGTTCGGGGAACTTGCACAATAATAGACCCCTTACATAAAATACATGCATAGGTTAGGACACTTGCTCAAATAATCAAAGTGTGAAGTTCGGAAAACTTGCGAACACAATAATCAAAGTGTGAGGTTCGGGGAACTTGAACAATACTCACGTGTGAAGTTCGGGGAACTTGCACAATACTCAACGTGTGAAGTTCGGGGAACTTGCACAATACAATAATAACCTGCTCAGTACAATAGAAAACTTACACCAAAAATAAGTGAAGTTTAGAAACTTGCTTACACGGTTCATTGAATAAAGTAGTACAAGAATTTAGAATACTTGCATAGTAAAAGTATGGTTCGGATACTTGCTTACAATATCCGTTGAATAAAGTAATACAGGGGTCTAGGATACTTGCATAATAAATAAGTGTAAGTCAAGAAAAACGTGTTCAATATAAATTTGAGTAAACTCAGGGAGACTTGCAAATAATACAAGAACGGGTTCAAAAGAATTTTCCTGTTTGCTCAGCTACAAATAATTTTAGCTTTAATAAAACTCGTTGAAACAACCTAACATTAACAAGTCGGACTTTTAATTAGCATATATAAACTAATATAAGCTCACACATACAAGGATCTAGTCATTATATAATTCTATCACATAGTTCACGTAAGTCAATCCTAATCTGGTCTTAGATTTAATAACTTTAGATTACTAGTTCATAAGCATCAACATAGGCTTGAAACACATAGCATTCCATTTTAATCAAGCAATATAGTTTGAGATACACATATTGTAAGGTTCCGTTCATAATTCTAAGTTATAAGGTTTAATACCGATAAACCTTAAGTTAAACAAGTTCATACTTCAAAGGTTCGCTACTCCGGTCATACTATCTCATAACAAGGCTAAACAATACCTAATATGTATGCTCGAGTATACTACACATATATACTTTAATCACGTAGTTCATACTTGAAGTTCATTTTCTATAATTTAGCATGCACATGTGAAATTTGTATATAAACAAATGAGGTTCATGTCAATACGTCTATAGTCAAAATGAAATCTTAATACTTATGCTTATATGCTCACAACATGTCTCACATGGTATTTAACTTTCAAATCTTAAGTTCTCCTTCAAAAGTATACTAAGTCCACAAAGATCGTTTTAGTATAATCAAAGTGATTTGTAACTATGACTCACTTGCATTAGGAACACATACCAAAGCCACATGAATGCTCTCATATCACAAGACAAAATTATTGGTCAAGTTTACTTTGAAAGTTCTTAAGTCTTCCTTAAAAACTCCTTAAATCCATCAATCTTGAATGCTAGTGTGTACAACACTTTAAACGCGCATTTCATATCAATGTAAACATACTATTATGCTCATAATATCAAAATATACACATGCTACTTATATGACAAAGTTTGCATTCAAAACTATAAGCTTCATTTTCAAAACATATGTTTTCCTTTGTAAACTTTTGAGTCTTTCAAACACGTATGCTAGTGCATTTCATACTCTAATCATGCATTCTAGGTTCATATTAACATGCTCGCCAAATTAGAATGTATATACAATACTTTCGTGCTAACGTTCACCTTTGAAACTTATATGTTTTGTTAGAAATGTTTAATAGTGGGGTTCATATGCTCATATTCTATTATGAAACCCGTATACCTAAGTCAATATGTCTCTCATACAATTCTAAGTCATGCTATCATGCTTGCAATGTCAGAATACTATCATGGCAAGTATACATATCGAGTTTGTTTCCATATTCGAAGTTAGTTTATGAAACGCTAAGTTTATTTCAAACTATAATTACTTGTGCAACTATTAGTGAAACATTCTTACATTGCCTCAATACATCCATATATATATATATATATCACTCATGCTAGTATGCTTAATCCAAACTAGTACCAATAGGTAGCATGAACAGATTGCAAAAAGGAAAAATGTTCTGCAGACAGGCATTGGCGCAGCTGCGCCGCTGACCAGTGCAACAATGGCGCAACTGCGCAGGCTGGCGGCCAAACGCAGAGCAGGCTGCTTCGGCATCATGCTAGTCCAACTCAAAACTTTTCCAACCAAAATCGTTCCAGATAAATTCTAACATAATTCTAACATGTATAATAACTTATATACCACCTAACAATCATGTTCCAATCAACTTAACAATCAATCCATGCTCAATTTAAATAATCAAGAATTAAGAAATTAAACAGAAATGATGAACTTGAATGCAATGATTATACCTTTGTTATATGGCTTGCTGCTATCTCTCACTCTCTCAATTGAATAGAAATTCATAATATAAGTTCTACTTAACAATAACTCAGTAAAAGATAATGACAGGGGAAGAGAGTTCTATATATATAGCCAATTCAATACACGGTTTCAAGCTTTGTTCACCAAATCAAAACAAAGGATTGCTAGATTACATAATGGTCAAGGGATGGTAGGTGAGTAGTTGGTGAATCAAATTATGAAACCCACTCCCCATCTCATGATTAGCTATAGCTTGTGAAGAAAATGAGGAGAAGATAGACTAGTGTAGCATGTGAGTTCACGTGTATGAGAAATAAGAGAGCAATTGGGCACTTAATATGGGACAAACAAACTCAGCATTGTATTAGCTAGCAAGGTGTATAATGTAAGTAAATACTTGGTTAAATATACAATTATACCCATAATAAATATAATTGGGTTAAATAATATACACACCTTTCATTTCATGTATGCTTAAGTTGTACATTTAGTTAGTGTCACAATGTTATTTAAATTTAGAAATGTAACAATACAATGTATCAAGTAAGTACATATGTACCAATCATATAATCCATGTACATTATATAAACACCGAATATCAAGAAATTGGGTATTATTATAATAATAACTGTTATTATAATAATTATAATAACTTACTGAAAGTATTATCAATTAATAATGTTTATTGATATTAATGTATGGTGATAGGGTATTCATAAAAGTTTTTCCTACACACGACATGTAACTTTACTAATGCAAATAAATCTTACTACATAATATATAGACATATTAATATGCCACCTTATACTATATAATATATAGTTTACTACCATTAATATAACACATACTTGTATAAAACAATTTAACCAAGTAAATATAATATTATTATATTAATCTTTTACTCATTCATAATAATAATTAATCATCACATTATCAACTAATTACTCCTAATTGGAATTAATCAAACACGATTAAATCTCTACACTATATTCACGTAATTTGACTATATAATTACTAACACTTTTATTAATATTCTGATATAAAAGTCTAAGGGTTAATCTACTAATTTAAATAACCATTAGTGATTCCCTTTAATAAAAATCCTAACATTTATTCGCATAGGTTTAATTCACATAAGCACATAACCACATAAGGTTTAAATAAGTTTGAAAAATTAACTCCTAAAAATTTTAAATCACATATCAAATTAATAAGGAGCTTAAAATTCCTGGTCGTTACATCCCTCCCCCGTTATAAAAATTTCGTCCTCCGAATTATAAAAATAAGGTTACTCCAATAAAAACGGATAATTCGCTCTTATCACTTAGATAATCTCTATTGTCTGTTGTACCACTTCTGGTCCCAACAGTCGACGTTCACCTACTTTGTCCCAACACAACGGTGTTTGACACTATCTCCCATAAATGCTTCTTGTAAAAATCTCTTCTCTTAGTTCTGGTACTAACGGTACCCAAATTAGTCCTTCAAATCTTAGCAATCCAGTGCTATCAATCTTAAATTTCAACTCATCACCTTTAGCTAATCTCTTCTTGATGTTATCACAAACTTCGTCTTTCTCTTGTGCCCCCTTAACCTTATCTAACAAAGTCGGGCTTGCTGACACTGTAAATAATTTATCGTCGGTCTCCATCGGATACTTAACCTCTAAGTCTAGTCGTTCGAAATCTTTCACTAATTCTTCTTGAATGGTCAACTTCAATTACTTCTCTCTGCCTTTCCTCCTCAAGGCATCTGTCACTACATTTGCCTTATCGGGATGGTACAGAATCTCACAATCATAATCTTTGATCAATACTAGCTATCGGCGCTGCCTCATGTTTAACTCCTACTGTGTGAAGATACACTTCAGACTCTTGTGATCTGTGTATATCTCACACTTCTCGCCATACAAATAATGCTTCCAAAACTCTAAGGCAAAAACTACTGCTGGTAAATCTCGTTTAGGAAGACACCCACTAATTCCCTTCAAATCGGTATAACAGTTCCTATGAATGTATTCTACGGAGATAACTTCCTTGTTTGCTACTTCTATGCTCATAGGGTGTTCTAATTTCTCACGTGGTAAGTCTAACTGTTAGCAAATTCTTCAGAAACTAAAGAGCAGGTAGCACCCGAATCGAATAACACATGTGCATCTATATCATTGATCGGGATAATACTTGACACTACGTCCTTGGTTTCCACCGTGTCCTGTATTGTCATATTGGCTTGACTTGCTGGCCCTCCGATGCTCAGTCCATAATTTTTGTTGTTGCGATTTCTACTAGCTGCATTGCCCTTTCTTTTCGGACAGTCCTTGACTTGATGATCTGTGGCTCTACACGAGAAACATCCTCCTATCGGTTTGTTCCAACACTAAGGAGCCATGTGCCCCAGTTGTCCACAATAATAACAAGCATTCTTTGCCTTCAAGTATTTCCCTGAGTGGTTCCTTCCACAGTTACTACACTTTAAACTCTTCTTAGCCTCCCCCCCGGTCTTGCTGCCTCCGTATGATTGGCTCTCCATCCACTTACACTTATTGGGGTTGCTGCCTCTGCTGTTTCCCCCTTTCTGTCCCTCCTAACCGGTCTTCTTATCTTGTTTAAATCGCGCTATGGCTTCATTGCCTCCTTCGGCAATGATAGCCCTTTCCAAAAGATCAGAGAAAGTCTTAATCTTCAATACATCTACTGCTTTCTGTACCCATGGTTTTAATTTTAATTCAAATCTCTTTGCCTTCCTGGCCTCCGTGTCCACCTAGTGTGACGCGAATCGGGCCAACTCGTTAAATCTTGCCGCATACTCTGCGACTGACATACCTCCTTGTCTCAGCTTAACTTCCATATCTTATTGCATATTCTTCAAGAAGAAATTCTTAAATTTGTCCCACATAATAACTCCTTCGCCTGCTAGTCCTGTATTGGCTTACCACAAATAGTTAGCTTCGCCCTTTATCATGAAAGTGGCAAAACTCGTCTTCTGTGCTTCGGCTACCCGTGCGACCTCAAACACCTTCTCCATTTCTTCTATCCATGTCTGGGCTTCGATTGGGTCTAAGGTTTCCCAGAATTCCGGTGGTCCTACCAATTTAAAGTCCTTAAAGCTAGCCAAGTGATGTCCAGGCTTCCCTGCTGTTGACAGGGGTTTGTTCTGCATTGCTTCTATTAACAGGTTAACGAAGCTCTGCATTGGGTCGACATTTCCCCCTCCACCATTGTTAACTGATCCTTCCTCCCTTTGGTTCCGCGAAAATCTCCTAGGCGACATGATCCTGAGGACAGGAAGAAAACTTTAGTCGTTACGTGATATGCTATTCAAGTTAGCATTAAGAAAGTTTAGGACGTCTATCAATCAGAGCTGATTTAAATAAACAACTTCAGTATCACAATAAGACTCGATGGATCTCCTCAATCCATCACTTACAAACTCTACTTGAGTTTTCTACTAAGGTCATAACTTAGGTTTCGCATTCCTAATGTTTATAACCTAAAGCTTTGATACCAACCTGTGACACCCCCGAATTCGGGTCCTCTGTCCCAAGTCCGGTTGCCACGATCTAATACAAACATTCACCTCTAAACAACATACGATAACTTAAATGTGGAAAATAATAAATGTACGTCGTTCATTCAAAAGGTGTTACTAGTCCCAAGATTCGATAATCTTAATACATCATTACAAACATACCCTAGAATAATCATTAGGGTTCATATTACATTAACAGTAATTAAACTAGACATAAAGATAAAGTCTGCTCCTTGCAAACTAATCCTACATCTTCCCTTTACACTTGTCCTTCCCTGAAGTCTCGGACTTAACTGCAATATAAGTCATGATATAGCAAGAATGAGCAACAAGTTGGCTCAGCAAGTTTAAATACAACAACAAAGGATATATCATGATAAATGGAAAAATATCAGACAATGAATTCAAGAATATAAATATCTTAAGGATTCAACAATATGAATATTAGAACGATTCAATAATATGAATATCTAAACGATTCAATAATATGAATATTAGAACGATTTAATAATATGAATATTAGATAGATTCAACGATATGAACATCTGAACAATTCAACATTATGAATATTAAAAGCAAAGATAATAATTGCCTTTAGAATGACTGATAGTCGAGTAGACTCTGAACTATAACTTTCCAATGGGTTCAATAGCTAATTGACCCTTTGGATTACTGGCTACTGGCTAGAAACTTAGTACTTCAAGGAGATCAGCCTCGGGCACAACGTGAATATGCATAACACTTACATCTGCTTACTCGTATCATATATTAGATACCTGGGCACACTCCTACATATGAGGGGTGTTCTGTTCTGTCTAAGAATCCTTACCATCAATTGGTTTGGATAGATTTAAAGAAAACTTCATACACTTGTCAGACCGAGCAAAGGTTCAGACTCTAACTGACACGGTTCAAGAAATTTAGAACCTTGAATAATGTACATGTCCAAGACTGTACGAGCTCAAATGCACTAAGTGCATATATCAATAATATCGATGTGGAATAATTGATAAGTAATTAAACCACTAAATAACATGTATGGAAATAAAGTTCAAGCAATTAAGTAAACAACTTTCGATTCAACAATAACCTACTCAATACAATATGAGAAGGATAGGGAACTTGCATAATAAAAGTGAAGTTTAGAATTTTGCACAATATATGAATTGGTGTAAGTTCGGGAAACTTGCACAATAACCAAAGTTGTGTAGTTCGGGGAACTTGCACAATAATAGACCCCTTGCATAAAATACATGCATAGGTTAGGACACTTGCTCAAATAATCAAAGTGTGAAGTTCGGAGAACTTGCGAAATTAAAGAGTGAAGTTCGAGGAACTTTCACAATACTCAAAGTGTAAGGTTTTGGGAGCTTGAACAATACTCACGTTTGAAGTTCGGGGAACTTGCACAATACTCAACGTGTGAAGTTTCGGGAAACTTGCACAATACAATAATAACCTGCTAAGTACAATAGGAAACTTTCACCAAAAACAAGTGAAGTTTAGAAACTTGCTTACACGGTTCATCGAATAAAGTAGTACAAGAATTTAGAATACTTGTACAATAAAAGTAAGGTTCAGATACTTGCTTACAATATCCGTTGAATAAAGTAGTACAAGGGTCTAGGATACTTGCACAATAAATAAGTGTAAGTCAAGAAAAACTTGTTCAATATAAATTTGAGTAAAGTTAGGGAGACTTGCAAATAATACAAGAACGGGTTCAAAAGAACTTGCCTGTTTGCTCACCTACAAATAATTTTAGCTTTAATAAAACTCGTTGAAACAACCTAACATTAACAAGTCGGCCTTTCAATTAGCATATATAAACTAATATAAGCTCACACATACAAGGATCTAGTCATTATATAATTCTATCACATAGTTCACGTAAGTCAATCCTAATCTGGTCTTAGATTTAATAACTTTAGATTACTAGTTCATAAGCATCAACATAGGCTTGAAACATATAGCATTCCATTTTAATCATGCAATATAGTTTAAGATACACATATTGTAAGGTTCCATTCATAATTTTGTTTATTGAATCTGGATGGTGCATTTTCAGGAGGCAGCCCCGGAGACTTAGTCATCCCCAGAGTCCTTATTTATCACCGACCGGGTTAGCCTCCTAGTGGAGGAGCCCACAACATACATTCACATACATCGGCCTCACCGCTTATGCATGCAATGACAATTCGTGTGAAGCACTAATATGGGTGCAAAGCACTAAAGCATTCATTCTCATTCATTCAATGTAAAGGCATAACATTCATACATTCAATGAAAGACGCAGCATTCACTCATCCATTGACTATGGAGACGCAAGATTTCACGCATTTAATAGTTTTGAAAGGGAAATGTTTGAAGAGATGGAAGCGGCCTAAGCCCTCTACTGTCCCTAGCAGAGTCGCCACCTGTCGACGTTGGAAAATTTAAGAAATACCGCGGCTTGGTTCATAACCCGGTTTTCCTCAAATCGATCTTCCTAAGTTATCTCTACCCTTATTCTTTTTATTGCGAAAAAGGTTTTGAAGGGTTTTTTAGGAAAGAGGCCAACATGTATATATGTCGACGATTTGATTTAAACAGAGTCGCTAGTTAGCAGTTTTAAAAATGGTTGTACCAACTCAACCGAATTTGATTTGAAAAGAGGCCCAATTGCTGGACACTATCGAAACTTGATCTTTGAAATCAGAGTTTTGAGTTCGGGGGCTTGGTTAAGTGTGGGGAAGGTGTTAGGCACCCCACAACTCCCGTGTAAATACGATACCGCATCTTTTCAATATTTCCCTTAAAACTGGAATGCGTGAGTGAATGTTGTTTGAAAATTGGGCCTATTTATTGATTGAAAGCTTTGACAGCCTTCGTTGAGCCTATATGCGAAGGGTTTGATTTGATTTGAAAATCAGTCTTTGATTTGATTTGCAAAAGCATTTAATTTGATTTTTGTAAAAGCTTTTGAATTGAATTGATAATGATGTTTTGAAAGTTGGTTTTATCAAACCTTTACGCTGACATAGGAATTGAAGCATATCACTACACTCAATTTTATCTTTATAGCCTTAAGGCTGTATGCAAATAGTGATTTATCGGGCTGCGAAGCATCCTCGACCACAGAAATATAAAGTGTCGGTCTCTTCATGGGTATGAAAACCATCGGAGGGACGCTGACACGACAATCTATATTTTCACTATGTTGAGACCTTAAATACGGATAACTGTTTTAAGGTCTGTATGCATGTAAATTTTACAGAAAAAACTGGCAGGGTACATCTATAAATCAGAGTTTGTCCATCGTGAGAATCAGATTCTGATCAGTTTGATCATGAATCCTACTATTCCTAGGCTCACATATGAATAGCTAGAAAACCTGCACAGTTCAAATTTGTACAGAAGCAGATAAATATCCCAAGATAGCCAGAACAGGGATTCATTCATTAAATCCCGGTCCGCACGGCCGAAGCGTCTCGTTCCCACTAGATAGCAATCTAAGGGACGCTAGGTTGCTTTTGAAGCTGAAACTATAAAAATAACTAGATTTAAAGAAATCTCAGCCATTATAGCTTCTAGTTTCTGTCGGGACCTGTATGAACCGTTAAAAGCTAGAATTGACGAGATTTGAATAAATCTACTCCGCCCGCAGATATGTCAAAGCAGATTCATATAAAAAATAAATATTAAATGCAATGGATGAATAAATTGAGTAAAGCAATATATATAGTTAAATATATATTAAAGTTGTAAAGGGCGATGGGTTTTCACTCACAAGCCCGGACTGGAATTGAAATATATATATATATATATATAAATATAAACTGTAAATAGCCACGAAATAATCCAGGCTGTGACAAAAATAATATATATATATATATATATATAAACAGTAAAAAGGGCAGTGGGTTTTCACGCCTGTGCCCGTATTGGAATTGAAATTGACAGAAAAATAGTCACCCAGTGACTGGGGAGAGCACCCAGTATGGGGGAAGTGTGCAAAAGCAGTAAAATAGCCACGAAATAGTCCAGGCCGACTGAAAAATAAATATATATATATATATATATATATATATATTGACAGAAATGTAGTCAACTAGAACTGATATGAGTACCAGTGATGGTGAATGTCGCTTATATATGCGTATATATATATATAAAAGCGATAAACTACCTCGGATTTGACATCCGGGCTTGACAGAATTGAAATGTTAGTACATTTGCAATTAAATATATACAAAAGAGGGCCAAACCCGGACTGAGAAGATAACCCAGTCCGACGAAGTTGCCAGAATGTGCGTGCTAGTGCATTGAAGCTACTGGAGCTGACGGATCGTCAATCCGAATTATAAAAACGTTGAAAACAGAGTTTATAGTACAAAAATATATCAATTTTTTACGAAAACGGCCACAGAACTACGTTCCGGGCATATTTAGAAGATGAAACTTTGTGTGCAAGTGTAAAGTAGTGCAAAGTAGTAGTATTGACTTGCTGATCGTAAAAATACTTATAATGGGATGCACTACGGGCTTTTTGCCGAATCATAGGCTTTAAACGTCCAAATCTACCCGTGATTTTTTGATATGTGGTAGTATATGGGTATATCTACTTGTTGGAGTAAAAATATTTGGGTTTGGAAGAGGTGTAAAAGTTGAAAAATTAAAGTAGCAGGGCTTCGCTGCGTTTTTGAATTGTTTCAAATGAACGGGGGGGGGGGGGGGGCACGCTTATTTATAGGCCAGGGAGCCTCCACTCTACCTGCGAAAACTGTAGGTAGAGCTGCAGCTCCCCTAGGTGGGGCCCACATGCGGGGCTTGGTCGCCTCAAAGTACGTGCACTCCAAGCAATGCGATGTTAGGTCAGAATCTTTCAAACTTTTGATCGGAGCGTCCGTTAGAGGCGTGCGATACCTTTTCGGAAAGCTTTCACCGAGAGTGTCGCAATGACATGGGAAAAAATAGTTTTTATGTCCAAGAAGACGGGTTTATAACCAGGTCTTCGATTCCCCGCAATTTATTCATTGAGCTGTCTTGCGTAGTTGCCACTCGGGATCGTCGTTAGGGTTCATTCTGACTTTAGCGGCATCGATTTGGCTTGAGTTTGACCAATTTGGTTGAGAGTTAATGAAATAACCGTTGTTCCCCTTTCGGGACTACTTGTAGTGTCGGCATGGTCGCTAGTCAACTTCCTAGAGCTGATTCCAAGACTTGGATCCCAGTCAAGTCTTTTGACCTCAGGGTTGTCTCTGAGGCTGACGTGGTCATTCTAGATTTTACTTTGGAGTTGTTGTGATTCTTCAGGTTGATGTCTGAAGTTGACCTGACGTCCCGGGTTGAGACCGAGGATGACCTGTACTTCCCGGGTTGAGACCGGGGGGATGAACTGTGTTTCCCGGATTGAGACCGGAGATGGCTTTCCATGTCCCGATATTAAGGTCGGGGTTGATTGGTACCTATCGGGTTGCTGTCGGGGTTGAATTGACTTCCTGGGTTGAGACCGGGGTTGAGCTTGATGATCTGATTGACTGTCAGAACTTGATTGATGTTCCGATTGACTGTCGGAACTTAATTGATGGTCCGATTAACTGTCGAAACTTGATTGATGGTCCGATTGACTGTCGGAGCTTGATTGATGGTCCAATTAACTGTCAAAACTTGATTGATGGTCCGATTGATTATTGGAGATTGATTGATGGTCCGATTGACTGTCAAAACTTGATTGATGGTCCGATTGACTGTCGGAGCTTAATTGATGGTCTGATTGACTGTCGGAGCTTGATTGATGATCCGATTGACTGTCAAAGCTTGATTGATGGTCCGATTGACTGTCGAAGCTTGATTGATGGTCCGATTGACTGTCAGAACTTGATTGATGGTCCGATTGACTGTCAAAACTTGATTGATGGTCCGATTGACTATCGGAGCTTGATTGATGGTCCGATTGATTGTCGGAACTTGATTGATGGTCCGATTGACTATCGGAACTTGATTACCGATATTGGGAATCAGATTTAGGTTGAAGGACCGGCGTTGGTGGCCAAATTTGGATTGATTGATGATTTTTCCCTCATACCGGGTTAGTATTGGGGCAAGGAAAATTTTGAGTGTCTACAAACACTATGTAATTATGTTTTAATTGGGTTTTGTGAAGTTACAGAGTATGAAAGTTGTATATATGGCCCTTATGAACAAATTGTATACTTTGAATTGATTTTTTAACTTAAATTATACAATAGATTATGATTATACATGTTAAAACAAAGAAAATAAACTTTGAACTGACGCATTCGAAGTTATAACGAATCCGTGACGATGGTTTTTATGTTTTTCTTCAAAACTTTCAAAAATACCAAGAACAGTGAAATTATGTGATTTAATTTGAGTAATTACATGATATAAAGTGTTAAAAGCATTTTATAATCATTATATGATATTTCTATGAAGTTTATACTTCATAGAAATCACGGTACTAGTTTAATTTGCATTTAATTGGCCTAAAACTATCAAAAATTGTGAACTTGGGGCTGAACCGCCAAGGCACATCCGCCCCAGCGGCCCAGTGGGCCCTATACAGCCCCTAGACCTGCCCCAGTAGGTATTTACCCACCCCAGCGGGTAAACCTACTGTTCGAAATATTGTAAGTAGTGTAAGGCGAGACTGTTTTGACCTTCTTTAGTAAAATAAGCATAACTTCTTCATACGAACTTCGATTAAGGTAATTCATGATGATTCGAAAAGGTAAGAAGTAGAACTACAATTTTTGTTCTTTAAGTTTTTCGATTTGAAGTCGTTAGCAGGGGTAAAAATGGCCATCTTTGTGACTGATGCGTATTCGGAGGCAATCAGAGGGCGTCGGACATGCACGTACGCAAGTGTAGTGCTCTTAACGATAAAAGATGTTGTTCTAAGTTATAAATTACGAATATTATAAAATATAATGATGTTTAACATTAGTCAATGATGTTTTAGACAAGTTGTATAAGCATGTTAAGCGTACGCAAGAGGGACGAATCGAGTATGCGATGAATGAATGTCGAAACGTCGTGTCAAGTGTAATACTATGCTATAACATACTTGAGGACTTGATGAACATGTAATACTATGCTATAACATGTTATTAACACATATTATATGATTTGAAGTTCATTTTATTAAACTAAGTTATTGACATGTATAAGATAATGTGAAGGTTCAAGTTAACAAACTAAGTGTGAACTTGAATATTGTGATTGTAAAACTTGATTATAATTGTTTGAAGGATTATACCTATATGATACGCATATTGTGAATTCATACTCATGTTATGTGGTTAGTTAATAAGTTAACACTAGGAACCAAGTTATAAGTTGCACTTAAATGAAAAGTTCAACAGTTGAACATAGAAGTTATGAAACTAATCGACATCGTATGCATAATTTAATGTGTTGGACATTAAAAAATTGAATTATAACTATATTTGTAGTTTGCGCACGAGGCAAGTTTCCTTACCCTAACTCGTTTACGATTACGCAAGTTTTCTTATTCATACTCTTTAATTTGAGCAAGCTTTCTAACTTCAAAGTTATTCGTTGAGCAAGTTCTATACTTATGATTCTATATCAATCAAGTTCTTATTTTTAATTATTTAAGTTCAACGATTCATTTGAGATAGTATAATTCTTTTGAAGTATTACTTCAGTTATACAATATTTATTCAATTGTATACTCTTGAGATTTATTATTCAAATTGAATATCATTTATTGTTGAACCTTGTAAGACTAGCGAACCCTTATTTATTTGACTAGTCCATAGTTGATAAACGTTATAAATTCTAGAACTATTAGCGAACTTATCCAAACCAGACTCCCTTTGGTGCGGAACTCTGATGTCAAACTGAGCTGAACAACCCTGTAAAGGGGATTATTTACGCTTTAGCGTTGAGATATTGTGCACAGTATTGTACTAAGGGTTGATCCCCCTAAGTACGAGAAGTAGAGTCCATATTCTTATGACTGTTAAAGGTTTAAAGTATAAACACTTGACAACCTAGGACATAGTTCAAGGTCTTATGAACCTCAGAAGTTCTTTTGATTCTTGTTATTCATTCTTGACTCAAAAGCCTAGTTTTCTTTATTTAGAATTCTTTGATTCACTCGCATGTTATTATGTTGTTATATTTGTTATACTTGTGGGCAATCGTTCTCACTCTTGCATAATAACATTGCAGTTAAGAACGAAAGGTTCGACGAACCTTCCACTAGCAAAGGCAAGGGCAAAGTCAACAAGTGATGAAGACTTGTTGTTTTATTGAGAATATTTGTTGGGACTTATGTTTATGTTGATTAAGACTTATTTGTTTCCGCTTCCGCATTTAAGATTTAAGATTAAGTATGACCTGGGATTATTTATGTATTTTATTTCAGATATTGTAACCCCATAAGGGGAGATGATGGATTATTTTATCTATTTCATGGTTTGCAATTATTATGGATAGATAGAAGTATGATAGTTGTATAGTGAACACGAAATCCCGTGAAAATTGAAGTACCCGGATTTGGGGGTGTCACAAGTTGGTATCAAAGTTGTAGGTTATGAACCTTATATGACGATCGAGAATTTTGTAATTTAATTTAAATATTTATTGAATTAAATAAATATTTTTGATGATTTAATTATTGAGTTAAATAATTAATTGATGGAATTGTGGTAGATTAATTTAATTTTATGTGTTACATTGATTAAATTAATGTGTAGCAATTTTATAATTCAAATATGTATTTAATTGAGCTTATTTGATTAAATTAATTATTTAAATAAGCATATTGTTATTCTACTTAATTTAATAATTAATTAGAGATTTAATGATTTGACATAATTAATAAAGGAGAATTTTAATTATGTGACAATGTGATTTAATGTGGATTTATTATATTTTAATTAATTAATTTAAATAAAATTATTTGATTAATTAGAAGTGTGACAATTAACTATATACTAAGTAAGTTAATTAAATTAAATGAAAAGGAAGAATAAGGGAGGACACGCAATCATGGCCCTAAGGGAAGTTTTAGCAGTTAACCCATTACGGATTAACTGACCACAAACTCACCAGTTATATATCATATATACACATATTATACGTGTGACGCCCCCAAATTCCTGGACCGTCACGGGGTCGCTCGAATTCGGTTCGTCACGTGCTCATGGTAATACATCACAATAATAATACGACTAAATATCGCATCGCACAGCGGAATAATACACAACTAATACCAAATAGAGTACATTTAAATAATATAATTTATTCACGTCCCAATGTCTCGTAACTTAAACAGTGATTACATAGCTTAGACATATCTTAAGCATAAATAACCTTAACTAATACATAATATCATAGGTTCTTTATTACAATCATAAGTCCTACATAATTAAAGCTACTCAGTGATAGTAGTGTGCATACAAGCCAATCGTGTATGATGACAAAGCACATACTTTGTAAACAATCTTATTTATTTATTAATGAAATATTCATTTAAGGCATATAATTATCTACATGGTGCTGTTTTTATAATATGTAAATAACCCATAGTTTTAAGCAATGCTTTTAGAATCATGATGAGATCATGATAATGAGATCTAAATTCTTAGAAAGCTTAAAAACTAAAATAATTTCCAATTGTGTGATTACTAAAATGGGGACTAGTAAATCCGGATAGATTGGTACATATGTTGCTTGCTCATTGGATGAGGATGACTGATCTCATGGTCATTTGTGTGGAGACACTAAAGCAAGTATGTAGGTGCTTATTGGAGAATAAGTTCACTGAACGTGACTCGCTATGGAATACCTAATGGAGTTTTACTCGCCTGTCAATAGGAATTCCTAATGTAATAGTAGTACATGTGATCCTTGGACTTGAGATCATCATAGTATCTTGTATGTAACAAATTATACTTTGACTAATTCCTTAAGGCCTTTTAAGGCATATATAGGGTATGCTTGGGTATAATGAGTTACATATGGAGATAATGAATGATCAATAAAGAATCTACCACCTCTAGTAAAAGAGGAGATATGTCCTATGTGATTTGTTAAATGACAACCCAGGAATCCTTGGCCAAGGTAGAATGAAATTAGAAAGAGGTTTCTAATTTGCATTATTTGGAGTTGTGCATTTTCTAATCGAAATACATATGATTAAATAAATTAAGACTTGACAGTAAATCCATGTCTTATATTTAATTGGGACATTGTATGGTGTAAGGATTGAATTGTACGGTAACTATTAACTCACAGGTTCTTTTATGATTAATGTTGAAATCTATATTATCTAGAAAGTCGTTGATCGCTAGGGAGGCTTATCCCTATTGTAGAATAAATGTTATTTATTTAAATAGATTATTAGTTTAATTTATTTATTTAAATAAGATTGGAATTGTTCTAATTGATTTATTCACAACCGGTTTAATATGGAGAACCTAAAGGGTCACACCATAAAAGGAAGAAGAATTATTTAAGAATAAAATGGCATGATAGTAATAATGCATTAAGTATAATTAATTTAATCTATGATGATAGAATAAATTAAATAGCTTAATGTTTATTATTTAATATTTTAGAAATATTAAATATAAATTAATAAGAGGAGTCTTATTATTATTATTATTTTAATTCTAAAGGAGTTTAGGAATTAATATAATATCAGTACTCTCTCTCAATCCTAATAAAGATTAGGATATAAATTAATTAAAAGTATTTAATTAATTAATTAATTAAAACCCTATTCTAATTGGATTAGGAGGGTTAACCTAATATCTATATAAGAGAGTCTTATATCAGAAATAAGGTACGTGAATTTTTCAAGAGTTGGGAGTACACATATTCTATAGAGATAGAAACAAGGGTTAAGCCAATAACCCATCTTACTGAGTTCTTCATCTTCCTTGGTGGATCACCGTTAGAGGCCAAACATTTGGGTCGCTAACATTGATCAAGGGAAGGAGCCACTACAGAGGAATCAAAGGAATCAAAGGAGTAGAACTTGTACCTGAGGAAGCTTGGATCTTCAAAGGTATAATTCTGTTTTTGTCCTTCTTCATTCACTGATAATTGATGCTCAAGAATGATCATGGCAATGGGTTTGTATAAATTTTTGAAAACCTAGTTTTTACGCTTCCGCCCTATTTATGTGATTTGATTGAATGATTGCGTTACGTACAAACCCAACACTCAGTAGCCTTTCCCTTGCCCTTATCTGTGCCCGAAGGTCCGCACTGCTCTGCCTTAACTGAAATATTTTAGGGAAATCAAGAATGAGCACAAATTGCCCAGCAAGTAATATACAATAAGAGTAAGTAATATAATTCTCAATTCTCGAAAGGGTATACCAAGGTTTGATAGTTCAAGGATAACAAGAATATCAACAGTTCTCAATAACAGTCGCTAAGGACAGAATAATATCAATGTGAATCAATAATAAATCAATTCAAGATTTTAAGATAACTGAATACTGAGCAGTCACTAAGGACTATGAACTTCTACTAGAATTAACAGTATTAAATTAAAAATCCAACAAAATAGGTACAACAGGTGATCAGCCTAAAGTACCCTACGTTATGCATAGCAATCAATCATACTCAAGTGCGCACGTCGGTTCTCCGACAATTATATTTTCCCTTCAAAGAAGGTTGTTCTTCTCAGTCAAATACGAGATCCCGCACCAATCAATTGGTTTGGGTCGCTTTTCAATAATATAAGTTTAGCCGAATTAAATGGCATCGACACTTTCACAATATTCAAGAAAATACCAAGTTCAACATGAATAATAATTTTAATGAAATAAAAGTTCAAGTATGCTAATTCAATTCAAACGAGTAAGTAAAGAAACTAGCTTGCAATATACAAGGATAGAATACTTGCACCGTAAAGAGTGTAAGTTAGGAAACTTGCATCCAAAGAGATAAGGTTTAGATACTTGTCTTATGCGTAGTTTATCCCTGTAAATTAATCAACACTTTTCGAATCCTATCATAATATAGTTACGTATATATGATATCCATTAGTCATATAGTTTAACATTATATCTCATCTCGTATATACGATTAACACATAAGCTAAGTCTTGACCTAGTTATACAGTTATACAGTATCATATAATTTCACAAGTCTCGACTTTTAATGTCTTTTATCATTAACGTTCATCTTCTCAAGTTAGTCATCTTCATACATTATTACTATCATTGAGACTACCACAAATAGTAAACATACTCTCATATTATTAATATCACATAAGACCACAATCAATACTAAATATATTTTATTTTAGTAAGTTATGAAATTTCTATAAGTTAACCGTCGAAATCGGATTTCAAGTATTAACATATGATATCACATAGCATGTATACATATTAAAGGATGCTTTCATGCTTTTTCAACCTTTCTAATTCCAATCATATATGATTTAGTTCTAATTCACGGTCTCTAACGACTTAGGGTTATACAATGCCATAAATTTACATAAGTTATCATGCTTATCATTTAGGCATATAAAGTAGTCATATATTTTATTGATACGCATATTCACATGTTTTTATGTCATGGATGTGTGATTCTAGCACTACTACTTATTCGTGACTTAATCGAACTCATGCTTGATTAACTTGCATTACATCTAACAAGTACGTATATGTATGATGCCTTCAAAGCACATTCAATCATGTTGGAAATATCAGAATGTAGAGTCCTAATATAACATGTCAAAGTCCACATTTAAAGCTTATGTTGTTGTTAGTAACGTTCACTAACAAGTTCAACATGCTCACGCTTCATTACAAATCATATAAACACAAGTTAATGGGTTGTTCATGCATTTCTAAACCATACTACTACGTTCGTAAAATCAGAATATTAACATGGCATAACATGTCAAGGTTTGTGTTCAAAACTTATATTTTTGTTAGGAATGTGTACTAATAGGATCCACATGTTCACATTTCATTATAGAACCTATATACGCGAGTTAACATGCTTCTCATACATCTTTAAATCATACTAATATGCTTGTAAAGTTAGAATGTTAACATGGCAAGTATACATATCGAGTTCGTTTCCAAACATCAAAGTTTGTTTATAAAATGCTAAGTTCATTTCAAAACTATAAGTATGTGTGCAACTATTACTAAAACATGCTTACATTGTCTCAATATTTCCATATAGGCATGCCAAGCTCATTAGTACACTTGTTCAAGTCACATTAGTTATTATACCATAACAGATTTCTAGCAGAAAGCAAGAACTTGATCTAGTAGCCGGCGCAGCTGCGCTGCGCCTCAGTGTATAACCGGCGCAGCTGAGCCACATCTGGACTGAACCAGAAGGTTCCCTACTTCGGTAAAAATCCAGCCCAAATACAGAAACTTTATACGACTTTGATTGCAAGCATGCCACATTGTATACAAATATGATTATAAGTCTTATACAACATCTAACAGCCATTATCCATTCATACTTCATGGATTTCATACTTAATTCAAAAATTTGAAACCTTTAGTTAAACAAGAAATGGAGGATAAAGATAGATGTTATACCTCTGCAATGCAATTCAAGCTTGAATTAAACTCCTCACACACTGATTATACTTCTTTAACTTCTCAGCAACTCACACTCTCAGTTTACACTTAGTAGAAGATTTTCACGCAACAGAAAATGAGACGGAAGGGTGCTTTATATAGAGAAATGTATAACCAGTCATTAGTTTTGTTCTATGGTTTGAATCAATGGAAATTGAAAGTAAACAACAGATATGCAAGGGTTGGTAATTGGTTGTTGAAGCTCATCATCAAAACCACTCCCCCCTTGATGATTGCTAGAGTTTGCTGAGTTTGAGGAATATAGAGTAGGCTAGTGTTCACGTGTGAGGGAATGTGTCTCTCATTATGGGACAAAGAAGGAAACTCAGCAACATATATATATATATATATATTTAGTTATTTCACATTACATATTACATACTCTTAGGCTATAGTTCCTTTATTCTCACAATATGGTTTTAAATGAAGAAACAATGTTGCAATATAACAAGTTGGGTTACACCTATCCACATAAAATATAATTCATGTACATTTTATCATACCAGTATAATTTGACCGGATATTATCATGTTACATTGTCCCCTTTATTATTAAATTCTACAATCAATAATTGATTACAATATATTCATGATATATTATTTTATTGTATATACACTCACATTGTCACATAGGCATTGATAGGTAACTTAATAAATCTTAATATATGGTTTCTATATATAATATAGTCACCTTACACTTTACTCTTCATATAATATATAGGTAGCTACTATACATTATACACTTAATCGTCACATGCTCGCACATAGAAATTAATTGGACATATATAGTTTACTCGTTATATATTATTATTCTCAATAGTAATTAATTAATTACCTATCTTATTAATTAATTAATAATAATAATATTAATTAATCCCTTTCTCATGAATAAATGAAATTATTAATCTCTATAACAATTGATTAGCACTTGTATGATTTAATTATTACAATAAATAAATATAAACTTTATTATATTTATAAACACGTTGCGTATTATTATTATATCTTTAATAATAATAATCACATATCATTAATCAATCACCATTAATATTCTATAACAATTAATTAATATTCTTTAATAAAAAATAATAATTAATATACATTAATTGTTCACTTAATAATTCTTTTATTAATTAATATAATTATTAATATTTCTCATCACTGTGCCACACAAGGCATTCAACGAGTTTATCGCAAACTCCACATTTCCTCAATTATTATAATTATTCAATTAATATAATTGAGTTAACTCACAAAATCATTTATATTCAACTAAATATTCATTCTCCATAAATATATTCATTTAATAATATTCGAAAATTCTCGGGTATTACAATACGTATATTATATTAAGCCTTACATATTAGCAGAGTTCGTATATTTTTCATATCACTTCGTAGAGAGAAGAGAGAAATTAAGAGAGAAAAGTTTGAGAATATAAGTTTATATCATCTTCACAGAGATTGAAAGGGTAATTCCTTCATCCCAATTTTTATTTCACGTACTATGTTTCCTCCATTAACATATATTTTGAGTTCTCTGTAATTAAATTGTATTGATGATTGTTGTATACATGATTATATATGTGTTATTATATGATTATAACATTTTTATATATTGTATGCATGATTTAAAGTGATTAAAATCATGTAATTATGTTTAAATTAGAAATTAAAAGTTACAAAGTATGAAAGTTGTATATATGGCCCTTACGTATAAATTAAATGCGTTAAATCGTTTGTTTAACTTAAAATTGATATTTGAATATGATTATACATGTTTAAACGAACAAAACAGAATTTAAACGGGCTGATTCGGTGTTGTAACGAATCTGTAACGTTGAATTTCATATTTTTCTTCATTACTTTACAAAATATTGAAAATAGTGAAATTAAATGTTTTAATTTGAGTAATTATGTGATTTAAAGTATTAGAAGCATGCTAGAATCGATTTATGATGTTCCTATGAAGTTTATACTTCATTGGTAGCATTACAAATCGTTGTATTAGTTTAATTTGGGATTTATTGGGCTGTTCTGTGTTTTCTTCGCGAACTACAGTAACTGTGTCTGCGTCGCAACACGGCCGAGCTGATCCAAGGCACAAATGGAGCACGTCCACGCCAGGCAGCGGCCCGCTTCTTTCCAAGGCATACTTAGAGCGCGGCCGCGCTTGACCTGCAGATTTCCAAAAATTTTCTATGTGTTCAAAGTTCAGAGATGTATTTTAAAACCTAATGTAATGAACACGAAGACATGTTAAGCTTATAATGAGAAGTTAAAACAGTTTAATAACGTATATTATGTGATTAATTAGTAAGTTAATTACATGACTTAAATCGTTATTTGTAAAGTCTAATAACGTGTTCAAAGATCGATGTTGTGATTCGATAAGTACATCGAACTTATAATTAATTGGTATTGTGAATGTATTGATATGTAGGAGTAATTATGGGACGTGAATTATAAATTGTAGCTTGTGCAAAAGGACAAGTTTTTAAACCTTAATTTTACATTGAGCAAGTATTCTATCCCTAACCTATTATCGTTAAGCAAGTTTCCTTACCCTAACTCGTTTATGATTACGCAAGTTTTCTTATTCATACTCTTTAAATTGAGCAAGCTTTCTAACTTCAAAGTTATTCGTTGAGCAAGTTCTATACTTATGATTCTATATCAATCAAGTTCTTGTTCTTAATTATTCAAGTTCAAGGTTTCATATGAGATATTATAATTCTTTTGAAGTATTACTTCAGTTATACAATATTTATTCAATTGTATACTCTTGAGATTTATTATTCAAATTGAATATCATTTATTGTTGAACCTTGTAAGACTAGCGAACCCTTATTGATTCGACTAGTCCATAGTTGATGAACGTTCTAAATTCTAGAACTATTAGTGAACTTATCCAAACCAAACTCTCTTTGGTGTGGACTTCTGATGTCAAATTGAGCTGAACAACCCTGTAAAGGGGATTGTTTACGCTTTAGCGTTGAGATATTGTGCACAGTATGGTACTAAGGGCTGATCCCCCTAAGTACGAGAAGTAGAGTCCATAGTCTTATGGCTGTTAAAGGTTTAAAGTATAAACACTTGACAACCTAGGACATAGTTCAAGGTCTTATGACCCTCAGAAGTTCTTTTGATTCTTGTTATTCATTCTTGATTCAAAAGCCGAGTTTTCTTTATTCAGAAGTCTTTGATCTACTCGCATGTGATAGTAGTGTACATACAAGCCAATCATGTATGATGATAAAGCACGTACTTTGTAAACAATCTTATTTATTTATTAATAAAATATTCATTTATTAAAGGCATTTAATTATCTACATGTTGCTGTTTTTATAATATGTAAATAACCCATAGTTTTAAGCAATGCTTTTAGAATCATGATGATGAATCATGCTAATGAGATCTAAATTCTTAGAAAGTTTTAAAACTTAAATAGTTCCCAATCGTGGGATTACTAAAAAGGGGATTAGTAAATCCGGATAGATTGGTACATATGTTGCTTGCTCATTGGATGAGGATGATTGATCTCATGATCATTTGTGTGGAGACACTAAAGCAAGTATGTAGGTGCTTATTGGAGAATAAGTTCACTGAACGTGATTCGCTATGGAATACCTAATGGAGTTTTACTCGCATGTCAATAGGAATTCCTAATGTGATAGTAGTACAAGTGATCCTTGGACTTGAGATCATCATAGTATCTTATATGTAACAAATTATACTTTGACTTATTCCTTAAGACCTTTTAAGGCATATATAGGGTATGCTTGGGTATAATGAGTTACATATGGAGATAATGAATGATCAATAAAGAATCTACCACCTCTAGTAAAAGAGGAAATATGTCCTATGTGATTCGTTAAATGACAACCCAGGAATCCTTGGCCAAGGTGAAATGAAATTAGAAAGGAGTTTTTAATTTGCATTATTTGGAGTTGTGCATTTTCTAATCGAAATACATATAATTAAATAAAATAAGACTTGACAGTAAATCCATGTCTTATATTTAATTGGGACATTGTATGGTGGAAGGATTGAATTGTATGGTAACTATTAACTCACAGGTTCTTTTATGATTAATGTTGAAATCTATATTATCTGGAAAGTCGTTGATCGCTAGGGAGGCTTATCCCTATTGTAGAATAAATATTATTTATTTAAATAGATTATTAGTTTAATTTATTTATTTAAATAAGATTAAAATTGTTTTAATTGATTTATTCACAACCGGTTTAATATGGAGAACCTAAAGGGTCACACCATAAAAGGAAGAATAAATATTTAAGAAGGTAATGGCATAATCGTAATAATGCATTAAGTATAATTAATTTAATCTATGGTGATAGAATAAATTAAATAGCTTAATGTTTATTATTTAATATTTTGGAAATATTAAATATAAATTAATAAGAGGAGTCTTATTAATATTATTACAATTATTATTATTTTAATTTCTAAAGGAGTTTAGTAATTAATTTAATATTTAGTACTCTCATTTATTCCTAATAAGATTAGGAGACAAATTAATTAAATGAATTTAATTAATTATTCCCATGTGGTGGGAAGCCTAAATTAATTAAAGGAGTTTAATTAATTAAAAGAAATCTCATGTCTAATAGGATTAGAAGGGTTGACCAATGTCTATATAAGAGAAGTCTTATAATAGATATTAGATGATGCAATTCTAATTGTTGGAGAGTACTCCTTTTCTATAGAGGATAGAACACTAAGCCAAACACCCTCCTTCTTGATAATTTCTCTTTCTTGGTGGATCACCTCTAGAGGCCAAACACTTGGGTGGCTAACGTTGATCAAAGGAAGGAATCTAATCCGAAAATTCAAGGAGATCACGAAGAACAAGGAGTTGAACTAGTACCTGTGGAAGCTTCGTTCTACAAGGGTATGATTCCATAACTTCTTATTTATCGTTTTAAATTAATAATTTGCATAAAGGATGATCCGGGTAATGGTTTTGTAGAATTTTTTTTAAACTCTGATATACTATGCTTCCGCTAATTTTTGCAATTTGATTGCATCACGATTTCGTACAAACCCAACAGTGGCATCAGAGCCAAATCTTTATGCAATTATTAATTTATTTTTGATTTCATATACATATGGGTATGTATTTAAAATAATTTATTGGGCATAATTTTATTGTATAAAATTATATTTTTTAAGAAAAAAAAAGTCTTTTTTTGGGACGAATCAAATATTTTTTTTTGGTGCTAATCTTGAATTCTGCAAAGAAAAGGTGTTGTCTCTTTCTTACTCCAAAAAGAAGGTGACCCATCAGGAAAGGACTTTTTTAATAAACCTGCAGGACTCTTTTAATAAAAGAAGGTGACTTTTTAAAAATAAATAAATATGATATATTTATATATTATATTCTAAATAATTTTATAATTAAAATAAAGAGTTTATTTTAATCTTGAAATTGGATTTCATGCAATTTAAAATTGCCCATTAAATGATACTCATATATATATGGAATGTTTTAATTCATGAGATGAATATTTATTTATTGATATATATGGTGATATGTATGAAAATAAATGGGGATTGATTATGGACTATTTGACCAATGTGATTGGATTTTATTTTAGTTGAATGCTTGAATGAATGAGTTTTATTAAATGGGGTCTGCGTACCTCGTCTTCTCTAATTTTTTTTCTTGATGTAAAATTCTATCTCCCTCCTATGTACTTCCCCTTGACTGTTGATCAAGGTTTCTATTTAAATTAAATAGTTTAATGTAATAAGAATAGTTAGAATTATATTAAAGAAATTGGAGACCAAGGAGCAAGGAGCGCGTGAAGACCCGTTTGTATGGAGCCCGGGTTTAAATGTAATAGTTATATTTAAATTTAAATTCTTGCACTCCTAGGTTT
This sequence comes from Panax stipuleanatus, assembly GCA_020205555.1. Taxonomy (NCBI): domain Eukaryota; kingdom Viridiplantae; phylum Streptophyta; class Magnoliopsida; order Apiales; family Araliaceae; genus Panax; species Panax stipuleanatus. The sequence continues at coordinate 99,383,522 of CM035116.1, read as the reverse complement.
GACCTTTTGGTTCACTTGGTGGCTCTAGTGAACCAAACTAGAATAAAAGTCCATAATCAATCCGGGTAGAATATAATATTCTATATTGCATGCTAAATATTATATATATTATATTTTATGCAAACATGCTTCGCATGTTTAATAAAATAACGCGTATTTTATATATATATGTGCATGCGCGCTAAACAAGATGAGACAAATAATAACAAACCCCTCAAAAAAATAATATTAAGTCCGAAGCGTTCAAATGATATTTGGAATATCGAACGTCGCCTTCTAGCATGATAAATTAATAGAGTATTAAATATTTAATATGAGCTTGTTGTGCTATCCACAAGGCGAGTATTGCGTATTTAAGATGTTAATTAATCACATTTGATGCTTATCAAGAAAATTGAACGATCTAGTCTTGTTGTGCTATCCACAAGGACGAAAATTTTTCTTTTTTGAATTTATGAAAGTGCTAGGCTGGACTTAACTTAAATCATTTTAGTTCGGATGTGCACACACTTGACCATTATGATTTAAGAGGCAAAATAAAAGGAGTTATATAGTGTTGTAATTGACAAGAGTTGTCTACCTATTTATTTGTATATCGCTTGTTGTGCTATCCACAAGGTTATATACATTTGAAATGGGATCCTTATTCTCACTAGCAAATCTTTAATTAGATGTTGCGGAACTATATACGTGAGGGTAATATAGTTTGATAAAAATAGTGGGAGATACCAATTTAAAATAAAGACCTAAATTTATTTTGGTATGCAAAATTAATAAAATGAATGTTTGCTGAAATGTTGTTTTTCACATGCAAAATTTTAAAAATATTAAAATCACTAATTTCACTGCGAAGCATACATGATGCTAATAAGCTTACCGGGCCGAATTATACGGACTGGCTAAGAAATCTGAGAATAGTTCTCACTGCTGAAAAGATTTCTTATGTCCTAAACTCACCTGTCCCTGGAACTGTTCCTGAAATAGCCTCTGAGGAAGAGATTGCCACCATTGTAAAGTGGCAAGATGATGTATCTGTGGCTCAATGCATTATGCTCGCATCCATGAATAACGAGCTTCAGCGTCAGCACGAAAACATGGATGCTCCTACTATGTTGATTCACCTCAAGGAGTTGTATGGTGAACAAAGTAGGACTGCTAGATATGAGATATCTAAGGAGCTCTTCCGATCTCGGATGACCAAGGGCAAAGTGAACATAAAGGAACAAAAGAAATCTGATCCAGCTAGCAAAGGAATGTGCTTCCATTGCAACGAGCCGGGTCATTGGAAGAGGAACTGCAAGAAGTTTCTGGCAAAGAAGAAGCTTGGAGAAGCTTCGACTTCCAATCAAGGTTTGTTCATGATTGAAATTAATTTTTCAGAAAGTCAAAATTCTACTTGGGTATTGGATACCGGTTGTGGTTCTCACATATGTAATAATGTGAAGGGACTGGTCAGAAGTAGAAAGCTGAACAATGATGAGGTGATCCTACGAGTGGGGAATGGAGCAAAGGTTGCTGCATTAGCTGTAGGAACTTATTATTTAGCAATGCCTTCGGGCAAGTCCATTTATCTTAATAATTGTTATTATGTTCCGAATATTATTAAAAATATTATTTCAATTTCTGTATTGGATATGGAAGGATTTAACGTTGTTATAAAGAACAATAGTTGTTCTATTTATAAAGACGATATTTTATATGGTGTTGGAAATTTGCGAAATGGACTTTATACACTTGACTTACAAGAAAATATTTTTCAAATTGAACAAACTAAGAAAAGGAAAAGAGATGATATTAATTATACCTACATGTGGCACTGTAGACTCGGTCATATCAATGAAACAAGATTATCCAAGTTGCATAAAGATGGGCTCTTTGAGTTATCTGATTATGAATCATATCCAACTTGTGAATCTTGTCTCATGGGTAAAATGACTAAATCTCCTTTTAGTGGAAAAGGAGAAAGAGTTACAGAGTTGTTGGCATTGATTCTCACAGACGTTTGTGGACCTATACAACAAGTGCACGGGGTGGGTATTCTTATTTTATTACTTTCACTGATGATCACTCAAGATTTGGATATGTGTATTTAATGAAATACAAGTCAGAATCATTTGAAAAGTTCAAAGAGTTCAGAAGTGAAGTAGAGAAACAAACGGGCAAGAGTATAAAGATACTTCGATCAGATCGAGGTGGAGAATACTTAAGCGGTGAGTTTCTCTATTGTCTCAAAGAAAATGGTATAATCTCACAATGGACTCCTCCAGGTACACCACAGTTAAATGGAGTATCTGAAAGGAGAAATCGAACACTGTTGGACATGGTTCGATCCATGATGAGTTTTATCGACCTTCCAATTTCTTTCTGGGGATATGCCCTAGAAACGGCTGCATACCTACTTAACAAGGTACCTACCAAATCCGTCCCAAAGACTCCATATGAGATGTGGAAGGGGAGGAAACCAAATCTTAAGCATATTAAGACTTGGGGTTGCCCAGCTTATGTCAAAAAGTTTGAAAATGATAAGCTACAGACTAAATCCGATAAGTGTAGATTTGTAGGGATACCCTAAAGAAACTTTAGGGTATTATTTCTATCATCCAACTGATCAAAAGGTGTTTGTTGCGAAACATGCTGCCTTCTTGGAAAAGGAGTTTATCCATGAAGGGGTCAGTGGGAGTAAGATATATCTTGAAGAAGTTCAAGAACCACAAATTATCACGGATCAAAGTCAGGTACCTGACCAAGTAGAAGAACCTACTATACTACACCCTGTTAGTAAATCTGGAAGAGTACCGAAGATACCTGAGAGGTATGGATTCGTTATAGAGGATGACGATGAGGTACACATCATGAATGATGATGATCCATTGAATTACGAACAGGCTATGAGTAATAAAGACTCAGGGAAATGGCTTGAAGCCATAAAATCCGAAATGGACTCCATGTATGAAAACAAAGTATGGACTTTGGTTTCACCACCTGAAGGCATTAAGCCTATTGGGTGTAAATGGGTCTTTAAAAGAAAGACTGGAGCGGACGGCAAGGTGGAGACCTATAAGGCCCGAGTGGTTGCAAAAGGTTTCAAACAAAGACAAGGAGTTGACTATGATGAAACCTTTTCACCAGTAGCTATGCTCAAGTCCATTCGGATTTTGCTTGCGATTGCAGCTTATAACGACTATGAGATCTGGCAGATGGACGTGAAAACCGCCTTCCTCAATGGGAAACTTGAGGAGGATGTGTATATGACACAGCTAGAGGGATTTGTTTCAAAGGTTGGAATAAATCAAGTCTGTAAGCTGCAACGATCCATTTATGGATTGAAGCAAGCTTCTCGTAGATGGAACATGCGTTTTGATGAGACAATCAAAGAGTTTGATTTTATCAAAAATGACGATGAACCATGTGTGTACAAGAAGGTTAGTGGGAGCGCTGTTTCATTCCATGTATTATATGTTGATGATATATTACTGATAGGGAATGAAATTTCGATGCTAAAATCGATCAAAATAAAGTTGTCTAAACATTCCTCCATGAGTGATTTGGGTAGAACATCCCACATTGGGGATATAAATATGTATTAATAGATTTAAAAGGATGTTCGGCTTAACCCATGGAAACGTATATTCATTAGATGCTAAAGGCGTTTTAGCATGGCAACTCCAAAAGGTGCCTCATGATGATGAGCCATGGAGTGTATCTCTCTAAAATTGTCCTCAATAAAAGAGAGATCGCATAAGTAACTATTATGTATGCAATGAAATATACAAGACTTGATGTTGATCAGTCATATTCTGGAGAAGATCTCTGTGAGACAGTGATAAACATCTCAAAGTACTTAACTGGCACTAAGGATGTCATCATGACACATGATGGGTCTGAATTAAACTAGAAGACTAAACAGACTCAAGTTGTCAGACTGACCAAGACGACAGCAAAATCCACTTTATGGTAAGTCGTTACCTTAAAAGGTGGTGCAGTAAATTGGAAAGGTTTCAAACAGCAAAAGTTGCTGGGTTAGTGACAAAGACAAAGTATATAACTATAAGTGAAGCTGCAAGTTGATGTTTCGGATGAAAAGTTCATTACAGAACTAGGAATAGTTCCTAAGTCTCATCTTGAATCTAAACATGTGTTGCGGCACTTTGATTAAAAAAAATCATTGAAAGAGGAGAGTGTAGACTCTCAAGACAACATTGCAGATCCATTTACTAAAGCTTTAACACAACAGCAGTTTGATCGTCACTTAGAGAAGATGGGTATGAGATACCATGGCGATTGTCTTTAGTGCAAGTGGGAGATTGATAGTAGTGTGCATACAAGCCAATCATGTATGATGATAAAGCACGTACTTTGTAAACAATCTTATTTATTTATTAATAAAATATTCATTTATTAAAGGCATTTAATTATCTACATGTTGCTGTTTTTATAATATGTAAATAACCTATAGTTTTAAGCAATGCTTTTAGAATCATGATGATGATCATGCTAATGAGATCTAAATTCTTAGAAAGTTTTAAAACTTAAATAGTTCCCAATCGTGGGATTACTAAAAAGGGGATTAGTAAATCCGGATAGATTGGTACATATGTTGCTTGCTCATTGGATGAGGATGATTGATCTCATGATCATTTGTGTGGAGACACTAAAGCAAGTATGTAGGTGCTTATTGGAGAATAAGTTCACTGAACGTGATTCGCTATGGAATACCTAATGGAGTTTTACTCGCATGTCAATAGGAATTCCTAATGTGATAGTAGTACAAGTGATCCTTGGACTTGAGATCATCATAGTATCTTATATGTAACAAATTATACTTTGACTTATTCCTTAAGACCTTTTAAGGCATATATAGGGTATGCTTGGGTATAATGAGTTACATATGGAGATAATGAATGATCAATAAAGAATCTACCACCTCTAGTAAAAGAGGAGATATGTCCTATGTGATTCGTTAAATGACAACCCAGGAATCCTTGGCCAAGGTGAAATGAAATTAGAAAGGAGTTTTTAATTTGCATTATTTGGAGTTGTGCATTTTCTAATCGAAATACATATAATTAAATAAAATAAGACTTGACAGTAAATCCATGTCTTATATTTAATTGGGACATTGTATGGTGGAAGGATTGAATTGTATGGTAACTATTAACTCACAGGTTCTTTTATGATTAATGTTGAAATCTATATTATCTGGAAAGTCGTTGATCGCTAGGGAGGCTTATCCCTATTGTAGAATAAATATTATTTATTTAAATAGATTATTAGTTTAATTTATTTATTTAAATAAGATTAAAATTGTTTTAATTGATTTATTCACAACCGGTTTAATATGGAGAACCTAAAGGGTCACACCATAAAAGGAAGAATAAATATTTAAGAAGGTAATGGCATAATCGTAATAATGCATTAAGTATAATTAATTTAATCTATGGTGATAGAATAAATTAAATAGCTTAATGTTTATTATTTAATATTTTGGAAATATTAAATATAAATTAATAAGAGGAGTCTTATTAATATTATTACAATTATTATTATTTTAATTTCTAAAGGAGTTTAGTAATTAATTTAATATTTAGTACTCTCATTTATTCCTAATAAGATTAGGAGACAAATTAATTAAATGAATTTAATTAATTATTCCCATGTGGTGGGAAGCCTAAATTAATTAAAGGAGTTTAATTAATTAAAAGAAATCCCATGTCTAATAGGATTAGAAGGGTTGACCAATGTCTATATAAGAGAAGTCTTATAATAGATATTAGATGATGCAATTCTAATTGTTGGAGAGTACTCCTTTTCTATAGAGGATAGAACACTAAGCCAAACACCCTCCTTCTTGATAATTTCTCTTTCTTGGTGGATCACCTCTAGAGGCCAAACACTTGGGTGGCTAACGTTGATCAAAGGAAGGAATCTAATCCGAAAATTCAAGGAGATCACGAAGAACAAGGAGTTGAACTAGTACCTGTGGAAGCTTCGTTCTACAAGGGTATGATTCCATAACTTCTTATTTATCGTTTTAAATTAATAATTTGCATAAAGGATGATCCGGGTAATGGTTTTGTAGAATTTATTTTAAACTCTGATATACTATGCTTCCGCTAATTTTTGCAATTTGATTGCATCACGATTTTGTACAAACCCAACAGCATGTTATTATATTATTATATTTGTTATACTTGTGGACAATCGTGCTTACTCTTGCATAATAACATTGCAGTTAAGAACAAAAGGTTCGATGAGCCTTCCACTAGCAAAGGCAAGGGCAAAGTCAACAAGTGATGAAGACTTGTTGTTTTATTGAGATTATTTGTTAAGACTTATGTTTATGTTGATTAAGACTTATTTGTTTACGCTTCCGCATTTGAGATTTAAGGTTAAGTATAACCTGGGATTATTTATGTATTTTATTTCAGATGTTGTAACCCCATAATGGGAGATGATAGAGGTTGTATCTATTTTATGGTTTGCATTTATTATAGGTAGATAGATATATATGATATTTGTACAGTGAACACCAAATCCCGTGGAAATTAAAGTACCCGAATTTGGGGTTGTCACACCTTAGGTGGGGGAAAACCTTAGGGCAGTAGCCTTTTAAGAGATCGATAACATAGTAATGATAACTCTTTTCGAGTTCTAAGAAAGATAATAACTTATCCTATGTGCTATGTGCTTATACGTATATACTTGCGAGAGTATCGATTAGCATCACGTAATAACTAAAACTTAAATTTCTGTTATCAGGATGTCGGATATTGGAGGATCTAGTCAGCCTAGGGAGGTTATACCCCGAGTGGCTAGTGAGGAGGAGCCCTGAGACATTCACACAGTCTGGGAGTAGTTGATTCGACGAGAGCCATCTCCTTTGATCGCAGTAGTTGGTCAGGACCATGAGCCGGTATTTGACTTAGAGAAGGACTCTGAGGAGGTTGAGATTCAGGCTGAGGAAGCTGAGGAGGAGGATGAAGACCTTGAAGAGTTCCCACCGAACTCTATCAGTGCTAAGATGTATAATGAGCTGTATGACCGTAACATAGAGTTACGGGATACTATTCAGAAGCTGAAGGAGCAGACGATCACTCAACAGTCTACCATCGAGCAGAAGGATGGTGAGGTTGAGGCTCTTCACACAAGTCTTGGTGACGTAGAGTGGGAGTAAGTTCATGAGAAGGGCCAAGTTGAGCAGAAGTCAGGGGAGATAGAGAAATTGAAGAATGATTTGAAAGAGAAATCAGTAAGGCTTTCCATAACAGAGAATGCTTGGGTGAGGGATTCACGACGTCCAGATCTTGCAGAGGATAATGATCATGCAAAGAGGGCTAAGATAGAGGAGACGGGCTACACGTTTCAGAAGGCAATTGATAAGGCCCAGGATCGGGTTATGTGTTATCCAATACAATTCGAGGGTCTGCCTTGGTATATGCTAGATCGCAGGATGATGTTCCTCATTATGGATGAAGAGCACAACAAAGATGTTCGACGCCTTAGTAGGCAGTGATAGGAACAGTATGATTATGTGATACTTCTTTGAGTAGTTATTAATGTAAATTCCGATGTGATTATAAACAAAGGAATATTTTGATGATTTAAATCTTGAAGATTCTTTATCTCGGGATAGTTGATGTAAATAGCATTGATGCTATCTTCTTATGTTTAAAACTTTTGATTAAATAAAATATCAGAGTTTATTTGAGATGTTATATGCTAAATGTTATCTTAAAGTATTTAAGTTAAGTCTTAAATATTTAAAGGATTGAATAAAGATCTAATAAGCATATATCTTAACAAAAATATGCCGCCGAGAAGAAGACCCAACCATCAACCGTCCCAAGAAGGGTCAAGGAACAACAACAACGCCAATGCTAACGCCAACCCCTTTCAGCAGTTGGTAAACTTACTAGCTGGAGTGATTAACAATCAACCTCAAGCTCCACCGAACACAACGTTTAAGGACTTCAAGGCAGTGGGACCGCCAGAATTTAAGGGATCCATGAGCCCGATTGAAGCACAAACTTGGGTCATGGAAATGGAGAAGGTTTTTGACGTTGCTAGGGTTAGTGAGGACCAAAAGACCGCCTATGTAACGTTCATGCTGAAATCAGAGGCCAGCTATTGGTGGCAGGTAAACAAGGTCCGTGGAAAATAAGGTGTGATCACCTGGGAAAGATTTAAAGAGATGTTTTTCGAGATGTACTTCCCCACGAGCTCCCAAAAACAGATGGAGGTGCAATTTCTGGAATTGAAGCAAGGTAATATGTCCGTACCAGACTATGCGGCAAAATTTAATGAGTTGGCTAGGTTTGCCACGTATCAAGTACACACCGATGAGAGAAAAGCAAGGAGGTTTGAACAGGGACTGAAGCCCTGGTTATATAGCAAGGTATCGATGTTCCAGATGAACACCTTTGCTGGAGTGTTAGAGAAGGCCATCCTTGCTGAGGGTGGGAGCGATGCCGTAACCAAGTACAACTAGGATCCGAAGAAGAAGAAGAGTGAAGGAGAAAGTGCTAAGGCTAGTGGTAGCAACGCGGGAGGAAGCAACAGTCAGAAGTGAAGGTGGAATGACAGCCCATCGACCAGCAATCAATAGGGAAACCAGAAGAAAAGGGTTGAAGCGTGCCCGACCTGCGGGAAAAACCACCTGTATGAAAGGAAAGCGGGTGTGCTACAATTGTGGTCAGGAAGGCCACATAGCATCTAACTGCCCTAACCCTAAGAAGGGCGCTTGCTTCACATGTGGGTCAAAGGACCATCTGGTGAGGGACTATCCCAAGAAGGGATCTAGAGGGGCAGTATTAGGAGGGAACAGAGGAGGCAGTGGTGGAAATGCTCTGACTATCACGAGACCAACCGCAACTAACCGACCAACCGCCAGGACATTTAACATGACAGTACAGGATGTTGTGCAGTCTCACGATGTGGTGTTAGGTATCATTCCGATCAATAATGTTAATGCTTATATATTATTTGATTTGGGTGCTACTTGCACATTCATATCCAATGATTTTGCTAACTTAGGATTGCCTAAGGACGAATTAGAATACCTTATGAATTTAAAAATTACGAATAGAGAAGTGATCCCTGTTAAGTACGTACACGAGAACTGTAGGGTGGATATTAAGGGTAACGTTATAAACGTAGATCTTATCCCTATTAGACTTGGGAAATTTGACGTTATTCTAGGAATGAATTGGCTATTCAATTATGGGGCTGTAATTGATTGCCAAAGGAAAAGTATTAACCTTATGACTCCGTCAAATGTTGTATTTTATGACAGCAAGTCGCCTAGACAAGCGAGTTGTCTAACGATGATGCAGACCAGGAAGTTGTTGAGGCTGTGTAGGATATTTAGCCTACATAGTCGACAATCGTAAAGAGAATCCAAAATTGGAAGATATACCAGTCGTGAGGCACTTTGTAGACCTATTTCTGGATGATCTGCCAGGACTTCCGTTAGATAGAGAGATTGACTTTGTGATCGATTTGGCACTAGGAACGGCTCCAATATCAAAGGGACCATACCGGATGGCTCCGGTAGAGATGAAAGAATTGATGGTACAACTGCAAGAGTTACTGGACAAGAAGTACATACAACTGAGCGCATCGCCGTGGGGAGCGCCGGTATTATTTGTAAAGAAGAAGGACGGGACAATGCGGCTCTGCATCGACTATAGAGAATTGAACAAGGTCACGATTAAGAACAAGTATCAATTGTCGAGGATTGACGACTTGTTTGATCAGTTGAATGGAGCGAGGTACTTCTCGAAGATAGACTGTAACGACCCCAAAATTCATACAATTCGACTCTCAATCTTGGCCGTTAACAATACATCGAACTTCTAACTTTACATCATTATTCGATGATATAATCACTAAAAATGCGGAATAATTAAAACTTTTATATATCTCTTTCTTTATTGCCTTGAATCTCAACCTTTACATAACATATCTTTGATTCAAATTTATTATATGAATTGCTACATCGAAGTTACTATACAAAGTCTTACATCACAAAGCATTATCCTCTATACATCGGATAGCTCAACCTTACAACTCAATAATTATGTTACAATCAAAACATTAAATGCATTTCTCATCTAACATAAGTAATCTTCATGAATATTGATCTCTATAGTTCAAATAGCACGTATCATTACCTTGAAACCTTGACCTGCAAAAATAGTTATTTGTAAGAGTGAGCTTGACAGCTCAGCAACATCTAACAGCTTTCATGCATCACGTAGCACATAAATAATGTGACGCCCCCAAATCCGTGTAACATCGATTACAGGACATGGTGCTCACGATACAACATACATCATCATTTATCTATGTAAACTCCAACAACAATAATAATAATAATAATATTAACTGTCACATACTAATTCAAATGAAATCCCAAGTCTTTACAACCTTAAAGAAACTGAAACTCAAACTTAGCGTTTATTGCTACATCATATGCAGAAATATAACTTATTACATAAACAAATCTCATCATTTCATTTTAAACTTTCCCTTGTCCTTGCCCGAGCCCTTAGCTTTCTCATCCTTAACTGAAAGGTTTAAGCAAGAATGAGCACAAATTGCCCAGCAAGTATATAAAGAAGTTTGAAAACATACATCAGGAGTAAAAACATCTGTATGGCAATATCTCAACAGTTGAAAGAATTATCAAATGTTAAACAAGAATATCAAAGATAAGAGTTTAGGATTCTCAATAGCATAATAAGGGGTGTTAAATACCATGAACGTTACTTTATTTCATCGAAAACCATCAGACGGTTTAACAATCAAATAGATTGCAAACGGTCTCTGCAAGTACTCCAGGTGATCAGCCTATCGTACCCTACATTGTGCACAAGTATCAAGTTTAAATTGCATAAGCATAAATGGAACTATATGCCCGACATCTATTCGCCCGTTTATTTTGGTTGTTCATCTTAGTATTCATGCGAGACCGCACCAAAGCAATTTGGATTGGTAAACATTAAATAACTTCGAAATATTTGAATTAAATCATTTTTCATCAATAATAACTAGCCGAAAATAAAGGCAAGGAAACATACTTAGAAACAGTTCTTTAAATAAGCAGAACTTTAAAGCATAGCAGTTGAAGCAATAACTGAGTATTCAACAATAAAATTTGCAAGATAATTGAAGTTGTAGAACTTTACGTCAAAGGAACTTGTACGAATAATTAAATAATCACAAGCCCGAAACTTACCCTCGCTGCAATCCAATGAGTAAGGGTTGAATAATTTATCAATGAAAATAGGGTTAAGAAACTGGCATAATCAAATCCGAGTAAGGAAACTTGCCTGATACGTCTGCTATCGCTAAAGCTAGCAATTAATCTTCACGTAACCTATTCATATATGTCACGTTAAGAAATTAGGTCCTCTAACTCTAATTTGAAAGTAAAGGGTTTCCTTTTAATTAAAGCCGATTATTAACTAACCACATATGTTATCCACAAGCTAATCCAATCATATAACATGTATGTCACATTAAACCACCAATCATACACAAACTAGTTTGAAGTATAATGATTCCCTATTATCTTAATAAGTTTATTAACGAACACGTATACTTAATATACACTTTAACTACATAAACATGTTGTATCTAATAGGTCTAGGGGTTCAGTATAAGAATCTGGAAAAATAAATTTTATAAAAAAATTTCTGTCTCAACCCGACCCGGATGACCCGGACCGACCCGGACCAGTGCAGTTGCGCAGGCACAAGCTTGATGAGCGGCGCAGCTGCGCTGCTCTTGGTGCCTAGAAAATTTTTGGCATCTTGAGCAGCCCATTTTTTAATTTAATTCTGATTAAACCATACGTGATATGACCATAAAACTTGGACATAACATACTTCATATAGCATAGTATTTTACAAAAATAACACATACCAGAAACTAGCATGTTAAGACCACAAACCAGCTGCCTTCAAAAGCGTGCCAGAACAGGTTCTAACACTTAGAAAAATTCTGGAAAAACCCAAAAATCTGCAGATTTCATTACCAACTTGCTTGCTAACGAAAATCATAGCTCTCTCAATTTAACTCCCTTTCTTATGAAATTTGGACAGCTTGGATTTCATACAACATACTATTTTATAAAATTATTAGCTACTATAAACGGTTCACAGTAACCATGATTCCAAGGCTCCGAAAAACCCGAAAAATCACAGATTCTATGTTCAACCAACTTTGACAAATTTTGTGATTTTGATTCCAGCATGCATGGGGTTGATTCCTACTGTCCAGAGCACACATACTAACATATATACACATGCTACAACAATCAAACTCACTAAATTACCATGATTTGAATAAATTGACATCTAAGAATCATATTATCAAACACTTAGCATGCAAACTCTAATTCTTTGATTCTCTACGTAATTGAAGCATGTTAAGTCCAGAATATTCATTCTTATTATCCCCATATCAGTAAACAACACCAACATAGCATCATCGAAGCAAAACAAATCATTTCCCATGAATATACATGCATTTTCTTACTAGTTTTCTTAAAAACATATAAAAGAGAGTCCATGGCTTACCTCTTTGATGAATTCTTCTTGTGATAATCTGATTAGAGCCTCACACCTTCCTTGTTAACTGCAATGTAATCTCCAGAACTTTTAGAAGCTCTCAACTTTCATTCTCTCAATTTTATTTTGCTCTCTTGGTGGAAGTATTTTGTAAAAAGTAAGAATATATGAGTTGGGTGTATATATAAGTAGCTTGATAGAGGCTGAAATCTCCAGCCCTTCCCTCTCCCCATAACAGATAAATAAATTGCATCAATAAGTTAGCATTGAAAGGAATGGGGAGTTAGAGAATGGAAAAGGTTTTTGATTGTTAAAATATTGTAACTCCCTCCTCCTTCTATTTTATATATCACATATACTCCCTCCCTCAATGTCCCAATATGGTTGTCACCATTGATCCACCAGCTGCTGACATATATAAACATATTATTATTTTAATCATTTAATCAATTAATAAATTATTTTGACCATTTTGCCCTTCGTAGCCGAACGTTGCGATAATTATATCGATTCCTACTAAAATCGACATCCCGGACGTCATGGGACTATCCGTTTCGTTAAATTCATCTCCGAAATTAGTGGTTGACTTTTTACCCGAAAAAGTCAACAGATTGACTTTGACCAAAAAGTCAACCGTGACACGTTTTTGTGGTTACAGTCTATCCTGACTAATTTCGACGTTTCGGACTCAAATACGCAGTCCGCATCCCTAAATTCCGCTCCGAACTCAAACTCATACTTTAAAGCCATCCCACGAAATTAATAGAATTAATTCCACACTTAACCAATTTAAATAGTTGCATTAAACCGAACCAACCCTTTAAATACTCCTCATCACATATCATAAAATAACACATGTATGTATAACACATATACATCTAATAAAAGAAAATACACAAGAATTTCACATAAATTCGTTTATTGATAATTGTTAAATGACATAATAATCTCGGATATTACAAATAACATGCTAATCTTATACATCATAATCATTAGACTAACATATCATGCATGCTTTAATTCATATAACATGTATAAAGATTGAGTTCCTTACTCAATCAACATTCTTTACTCAATCAATAAAGTCATAAATTGACTTTATCATTTCATACTTACAACATATCATGCTCTTTGCAATACAAATTTAAAATAGTTCATCATCGAGCTCACATAGCAATTAGGAACTGAAAGACTTGCCTAGCTCGTAGATTATTAATTAACGAAAATAGCTTATAATAATCTGCACTTCATGAATCCTACACAACGTATTACCATACACATCAACTATTAGTCACATAGCAACGCTTAGCATTTGTTTAAGTAATTTCTACTTTACATTTCATAATTCTCTCCCATTTGTTTAACACACACTGTCAAATTATATGTATAATTAATAATATAAATTAATTATCACATATCTAATACTCATAATTAGTTAACCCATTTAGGTTAACTCACTCCTCTTTAGATATTAAGTTAATAATTAATTATCACATAATTAATCGCATCACATAATCGTATTATATTTTCACATAATTAATCAACTAATAATTACGTACTCATATTAATTAAATTATAATTTAAACAAATTATAATTTGAATTACACATTCTCCTCAATTATAATTAATCAAATTATAATTGCATTTTATATTAATTAAATTATAATTAAACAAATTATAATTTAAATTAAACATTTATTTTGATTAATCAAACTCAATTTATGCATTTATATTAATTAAATTATAATTAAACCAATTATAATTTAAATTAAACAATTACTATGATTATAATTAATCAATTTCAATTCATGCACTTATTAAATTATAATAAAAAATATATAATTTAAATTACACATTTTCCTTAATTATAATTATTCAAATTATAATTACATATTATATTTTATTAATATAATTCAATACTGTCCATTTAGCATTTTAATTTTATTAGCATGCTTTATTAATTATTACAAAATTAATCTCATAAATTTCACATTTTTAAAATAGATTTCTGCCCAATCTGCATGACCAGCGCGGCCGCGCTCCATTAACCCTTTAGAGCGGCGCGGGCGCTGCCTGGTGCGAGGGCGCTGCCTGGCGCGGGCGCGCTGCCTGGCGCGGGCGCGTTGCCTGGCGCGGGCGGGCTTCTTTATTGCCTTGGGGCTGCGCGGCCACGCCACTGCGCAAACAGTACTGACAGTTCGCGAACTTGCAAAGAAAAAGCCAAATTGGCTTATTTTTGCACATCAAGTTTCGAATTCAGTCAATATAATTCATATAACTTTATAGAAAATATATTTTCTAAGTTTTTAACATGTTTTAACATATTTAATCGTCAAAACACATAATCAAAACTCTCAATTTTTGAAAAATTTGGAGAAAAATCATATTTCAGTGTTCTTAACGAAATTGAACACTGTGAATTTGTTTTTAAACCAATTCACATAATTCCAAGCATAATCAATTAGTTTTTTAAACATATTAACATAATCTACAATTAATTTACACAACAATTTAACAATCAAATAAAATTTTGATTTTTAAAGGAAAACTATATATTTTAAAATACTTCACTATAACTTTTGATGAACATGAATTCTTCATGTTCATCATATATACATGAATTAAACCTCAAATTAAGCACACAAATCATATACAAGCATATATGAATACAATTTATTCATGAAATTCATGTTTATCTATATTTTCAAGAAAACTTATTTTTACAGAGAACAAAACACGAAGAACATAATACATGATTTTTAAAATACAAGGGTTAGAATTATACCCTTGATTCTTAGTGAGGCTTGATTCTTAGTGAGGAAGATGATGATGAGGTTTAGCAAAGATTCTCTCAAAGTCTTCCGGCTTTCCTCTTCTTCTTCTTCTTTTCTCTTCTTTTCTCTCTAACTTCTCTTTTCTTTCTCTGTTTTTCTCTTCTTCTTCTTCTTCTTCTTTTTTTCCAACTGACTAACAGTTTTTGTTTTTAACTAACGTATATTGTAATATACATATAATATAACTTACATATATTATACATATAATACATATATATAAAATATATAGCTTCCAATACATAATGACCCTTAATAAATATAATAATTACAATTAATACATAAGTTACAACATTTGAATTTTAAAATCCCTAAGGCTTGTTTGGTAAAACAATTTATTTAAAACAAGTTTTTAGTAGTTAAGGCCTCGTTTGGCAAAACGGATTTAAAACAGGTGCAAGGGCCTTGTTTAGCAAAACGGTTTTAAAAACTCTTTTTAATCCTTTAACACATAATTAAATATTACACTTTAATTAATTAAATCTTAACATTTTAATTTAATTAATTAAAAGCTAACATCAATTAACCACATAAAAATTGCCACATAACAATTATAATCACTTGCTAATTATAATTTCATGTAACAATTATCATATAACTTCATCTAATTTAATTATCCCAATTAAATTAGAACTATACCATAAAATCATTACATATTAATTAAATTAAATACTAAATATTCATTCAATTAATATATATTGCACCTAATTAAATTACTTCACAACAATCACATGAATTATTTATTTAACTCAATAAATAAATAAATTAAATATTTATTTAATACAATAAATATTAAAATTAATATATAAAATTCTCATTCGTTACATAGACCTGAGGAGTGGTTATCATAAATTGAAGGTGAGGCCAGAGGATGTTCCAAAGACAGCGTTTAGGACTCGATATGGTCACTATGAATTCCTGGTGATGTCATTTGGTCTCACGAATGCTCCTGCAGCATTTGTGGGCCTAATGAACGGAGTGTTCAAGCCATATTTGGACAAATTTGTAGTGGTATTTATTGACGATATTCTGGTATACTCAAAGACCAAGGAGGAACATGTAAAGCATTTGAAGGTGACGCTGGAGGCGTTAAGAAGAGAGAAGTTGTACGCTGAATTTTCAAAATGCAAATTCCTGGATTGAAAGGGTGCAATTTCTTGGACATGTAATTGATAAGGACAAAATTTCAGTAGATCCCTCAAAAGTCGAAGCCATGATGAACTGGGATCAGCCGAAGACGCCGTTGAAAGTGAAAAGTTTTCTTGGATTGGCAGGTTATTACAGAAGATTCATTCAAGACTTTTCTAAGATCGCAACTCCGCTGACGAATTTGACTAGGAAAGTTATGAAATTCGTTTGGTCGGAGAAGTGTGAGAAAAGCTTCTAAAAACTTAAAAGAGGTTGAGTTCGGCACCTGTGTTATCTCTTCCGGATGACACAAGAAATTTTGTGGTTTATAGTGATGCGTCGCATAAAGGACTAGGCTGTGTGCTTATGCAGAACGGCAGAGTCATTGCGTATGCGTCACAAAAATTGAAGGACTACGAGAAGGGGTATCCGACCCATGACTTAGAATTGGCTGCGGTGGTATTTGCTTTGAAGATCTGGAGACACTATCTCTATGGAGATAAGTGTGAAATATATGCAGACCACAAAAGTCTAAAGTATATTTTTACACAGAAGGACTTGAATATGCGCCAGAGAATATGGTTGGAGTTAATTAAGGACTATGATTGCGAGATCTTATACCATCCAGGTAAAGCGAATGTAGTAGCCGACGCCTTAAGCAGAAAGGGTCTAGAGAAATTGATGATGTTGACTGCTCAGGAGGAGCTAATTTCAGCAATGGAAAAGCTGGAATTGGAGGTGAGGTATCCTATGGAGACGGATGAGAAGCTGTAACAAATACAAGATGGTACAACTTTACTAGATAAAGTTAAAGAAGCACAACTCCTAGATGAGGAATGTGAGAAGGTAAAGAAGAAGATATCTGAAGGGACTGAACTGAAACTCAAGATGGACAGTGAAGGACTGTTAAGATTCGAAAGTAAAGTTTGGGTTCTGCCAGTGCCAGATATTAAGGAGGATATTTTGAGCGAGGCTCATAGCTCACGGTATTCGATTCACCCCGGCAGTACCAAGATGTATCAGGATCTACGACAGAATTTTTGATGGCCGAATTTGAAACGAGATGTTATAGAGTGTGTTGCCAAGTGTCTGACATGTCAGAAAGTGAAGGTAGAGCATCAGAGGCCGAGTGGTTTGTTACAACAACTAGAAATCCCAAAATGGAAATGGAAATATATAACGATGGATTTCGTAGTTGGCCTTCCGATAACTTAGAAAGGCTACGACGCAGTATGGGTTATCATTGACCGATTGACGAAATCAGCACACTTCCTTTCGATCAGAATTAGATTTAACTTGGAGCAGTTGGAAAAGCTGTATGTGAAAGAAATTATTTCAAGGCACAGAGTTCCAGTATCGATTGTTTTCGATCTAGATCCACGCTTCACATCAAATTTTTGGAAGCGACTTCAAGAATGCATGGGGACGCAATTGAGAATGAGTACGGCATATCACCCTCAGACAGACGGGCAGAGCGAAAGAACGATCCAGACATTGGAGGATATATTGAGAGCGTGCATCATGGATTTAGGAAATTGGGATGATCACCTACCACTTATGGAATTCGGTTATAACAATAGTTATCACGCTAGTATTGGCATGTCGCCTTACGAAGCGTTGTACGACAGAAAGTGTAGAACTCCACTATACTGGGATAAAGTTGGCGAAAGGCAATTGCTAGGTCCAGAACTAGTACAGCAGACAACAGAGATATTCAAAGTGATCCGGACAAGACTGGTAGCAGCTCAGGATAGGCAGAAGAAATACGCCGATCCACACCGTAAGAATGTTGAATTTGAATCGGGTAGCTTTCTGTTTTTGAAAGTCTCTCCCTGGAAGAGGAAGATCAGATTCAGAAAGAAGGAAAAATTGAGCCCGAGGTTCATTGGACCCTTTGAGGTACTGCGAAGGATTGGAGAAGTTGCATATGAGGTAGCTTTACCTCTGACACTAGAGCATGTCCACAACGTCTTCCATGTGTCAGTGTTACGACCATACAAACCCGATTACAAGCATTTGATTGAATATGAACTCCTATAATTCGAGAAAGACTTATTTTACGAAGAAGTTCCTGTTCAGATTGTTGACAGGAAAGAGCAAGTCCTTAGAAATAAAGTAATACCTTCTGTTAAGGTAATATGGAGGAACCACAACGCTGAAGAAGCTACGTGGGAACTCGAAGAACATATGATGAAGACTTACCCACATTTATTTACTTAATTTCTGTGTAAGCGATTCTAGGGACAGAATCTTTGTAAGGCGGAAGAATGTAAAGGGACGAATTTAATAGAACCGTGATTCTGGGGACAGAATCCTTTTAAGGGGGGAAAGATGTGACGAACGAGAATTTTGTAATTTAATTTGAATATTTATTGAATTAAATAAATATTTTTCAATGATTTAATTATTGAGTTAAATAATTAATTAATGAAATTATGGTAGATTAATTTAATTATATGTGTTACATTGATTAAATTAATGTGAAGAACTTTATTATTCAAAGTATGTATTTAATTGAGCTTATTCGATTAAATGAATTATTTAATAAGCATAACGTTATTCTAATTAATTTAATAATTAATTAGAGATTTAAAGATTTTACATAATTAATAAATGAGGATTTTAATTATGTGAATATGTAAATTAATGTGAATTGTCATATTTTATTTAATTGAATTTAAATAAGATTATATGATTAATTGGGTGTGACATTATTAAACTATATTATAAGCATGTAATTAAAATAAAGGAAAAAAGAAGAATAAAGTAATAGCCAAACAAGGCCTTACGGGGAGTTGGACCAGTTAACCCATTACGAATTAACTGACGCCACTAACTTACAGTCATATACATATATTATATACGTATATTATATTCAGACTTATATTATATAACAGTTTATATCGTATTAGTTGTAAGTTCACAGAGAAAAGTTGAGAGAGATTGAGAGTCTAAGGAAGAAAGATTGAAGAAGAATTGAAGAGATTGTATCATCATCCTTGAATTATCATAACAACTAGCAAAGGTAATCTCTTCTCTTGAGTTTTCAAAATTTAGTTTTCAAAGTTTCCATTAATGTGCTTTAAAGTTCTATGTGAAGAACGATTTTTATGATTAACTTAAGATATAATCATATGTATGTTATTATATGTAAATAACATGTTTTATATCATGCATACATGAATTACAGTGATCAACACCATGTAATTATGTTTTAATTGGGTTTTGTGAAGTTACTGAGTATGAAAGTTGTATATATGGCCCTTATGAACAAATTGTATGCTTACAGAGTGTTAAAAGCATGTTAGAATCATTATATGATGTTTCTATGAAGTTTATACTTCATAAAAATCATGGTACTAGTTTAATTTGCATTTAATTGGCCTAAAACTGTAAAAAAAATCACGAACTGAGGCTGAACTGCCAAGGTACACCCGCCCCAGCTGCTCTAGACCCACCCCAGCGGGTTCTATACAGCCTCTAGACCCACCCCAGTGTGTATTTATCTGCACCAGCAGGTAAACCTGCTGTCCAGAATAGTGTAAATAGTGTAAGGCGAGACTGTTTTGACCTCCTATAGTAAAATAAGTATAAATTCTTCATACAAACTCTGATTAAGAAGATTCAGGATGATTTGGAAAGATAATGAGTAGACCTACAATTTTTATTCTTTAAATTTTTTGATTTGAAGTCGTTAGCAAGGGTAAAAATGGCCATCTTTGTGACTGATGCGTATTCGGAGGCAATCGGAGGGCGTCAGACATGCACATACGCAAATGTAGTGCTCTCGATGATAAAAGATGTTGTTCTAAGTTATAATATATGAATATTATGAAATATAATAATGTTTAACATTAATCAATGATGTTTTAGACAAGTTGTATGAGCATGTTAAGCGTACGTAAGAGGGACGAATCGGGCGTGCGACGAATGAACGTCGAAACGTCATGCCAAGTGTAATACTATGCTATAACATACTTGAGAACTTGATGAACATGTAATACTATGCTATAATATGTTATTATCACATATTATATAATTTGAAGTCATGTTAATAAAATAAATTATTAACATGTATAAGATAATGTGAAGGTTCAAGTTAACAAACTAAGTGCGAACTTGAATATTATGATTGTAAAACTTGATTATGGTTGTTTGAAGGATTATACCTATATGATATGCATATTGTGAATTCATACTCATGTTATGTGGTTAGTTAATAAGTTAACATCAGGAACCAAGTTGTAAGTTGAACTTAAATGAAAAGTTCAACAGTTTAACATAGAAGTTATGAAACTAATCGACATCGTATGCATAATGTAATTCGTAGGACATTGAGGAATTGAATTATAACTATATTTGTAGCTTGTGCATGAGGAAAGTTTCCTTACCCTAACTCGTTTACGATTACTTAAGTTTTCTTATTCATACTCTTTAATCTGAGCAAGCTTTCTAACTTCAAAGTTATTCATTGAGCAAGTTCTATATTTATGATTCTATATCAATCAAGTTCTTGTTCTTAATTATTCAAGTTCAAGATTTCATATGAGATATTATAATTCTTTTGAAGTAATACTTCAGTTATACAATATTTATTCAACTGTATACTCTTGAGATTTATTATTCAAATTGAATATCATTTATTGTTGAACCTTGTAAGACTAGCGAACCCTTATTGATTCGACTAGTCCATAATTGATGAACGTTCTAAATTCTAGAACTATTAGCGAACTTATCCAAACCAGACTCCCTTTAGTGCGGACTCTGATGTCAAACTGAGCTGAACAACCCTGTCAAGGAGATTATTTAGGCTTTAGCGTTGAGATATTGTGCACAGTATGGTACTAAGGGTTGATCCCCCTAAGTACGAGAAGTAGAGTCCATAGTCTTATGACTGTTAAAGTTATAAACACTTGACAACCTAGGACATAGTTCAAGGTCTTATGACCCTCAGAAGTTCTTTTGATTCTTGTTATTCATTCTTGATTCAAAAGCCAAGTTTTCTTTATTCAAAAGTCTTTGATTCACTCGTATGTTATTATATTGTTATATTTGTTATACTTGTGGGCAATCATGCTCACTCTTGCATAATAACATTGCAGTTAAGAACGAAAGGTCCGACGAGCCTTCCACTAGCAAAGGCAAGGGCAAAGTCAACAAGTGATGAAGACTTGTTGTTTTATTGAGAATATTTGTTGAGACTTATGTTTATGTTTATTAAGACTTAATTATTTACGCTTCTGCATTTGAGATTTAAGGTTAAGCATGACATGGGATTATTTATGTATTTCATTTCAGATGTTATAACCCCATAAAGGGAGATGATGGATTATTTTATCTATTTCATGGTTTGCAATTATTATGGGTAGATAGAAGTATGATAGTTGTACAGTGAACACCAAATCCTGTAGAAATTGAAGTACACGGATTTGGGGGTGTCACATATATTGAGGACATCACTGCACTCAGATCATATACTCCCAGTCTGGTTGCAGATATAAGCACTTTTATAGATGGTCACAGCAGCATGATGTAGATGGCTGTGGATATTCTTGCTCATATGGAGATCGTGGGACATGAGCTTACAGCTACTTCTCCATCTTTTGAGAGGGATGCCATGTTGGCACTACTATCCCGTTTGTCCACGGGTTCGTGGACTAGCTTTTATTTTCCTACACATACTAGATCAGCCATTTTTGTCATATACAGGACACAGTGTATATATCAAACAGTATTATATAGAAGAGAAATATATATTGATTTACTTCCCTGTTAGATATGTATTGTCATTGTTGAGTGATTACCACTTCTTTCATGACTTGCTGTCTTGATGTATTGTGAGCTTTTCCTTGATAGATTGACATTGAGATATCGGAGAGTACCTCAGAAGGGCCTGTTGATTAGGGAGGCTTGATAGTATTTGGGTTTTATAGGGTTTTGGTGTCTTGGGACTAGTTTTTATTGGGTTTTTTTTTCTTGAAGGTCAAACCGTACCATGAATAGCTGCCTACGTACTCTCTGGTTAAGGGAGATTAGGTTATTCGTCGTTCGGCTTTGCCTGAATGGTTTGAGAAGTGTTTCTTTTGGGTTTAAACTTGGGTTTGATGGGTTTTGGAACTTTTTGTTTGGTTTAACCTCACCTCAAATGGCTGTGTAAGAACCCGAATTTTCAGATATTATTAAATAAGAATTTAATAAATAAAATTCTTAAACCGTGAGATGGGTTCGAATAAAAAGATATATATGTGATATGAGGTATGTGGTATTATATTACATAGGGTAATATGGACTATGTAATATGTGTTTTTGTGATTAATGAATATATTATTAATATATATTTGTTATTTATTTTAGAGACGATTCAATTGAGGTAAAGGAGGTGGATAAATTCCTATCGATATTAAATAATTTATAGAATTATTTTATCATAGCAAGTTGGTGACATTAAATATCCTTAATGTATAATCACCATATTATTGTATGTGTACTAATAACTCGTATGTTTATAATATAGGTTATTAATAGCACTTAAGCTATCCGTGAATAGGTTTGGATAGTGAAGCATGAGTTAGTTAAGGAATTAACTAATAAGAATAAATATTGGTTAATTTAAGTTGAGAGTTATATTATGGAATAATATAATGTGAATATTGAACCTTAATTAACTAAGGTAATATGGTACAAGGTTTGATTTACTTAAGTAAAGGAGTGAATTAATATATATGTTGAATATATGATTATAATTAGTACCTTCTATATATTACTTAGAATGGTAATATGTGTGAAAGTCTAATGTACAAATAACGTTAATAAATATATATACGTTATTAAAGAGAAATGGAAATCATTATGTCTTTAAATAAATATTTGAAGAAATTGTTTTGGGAACAATTTATAGAAAAGAAAGAGAAATAATTATTATAAAGGATATTAAAATAAATTCTAATATTGAATTATTTTAATAAAAGGAGGAAATGTTATTTTTGAATAATAATATTACCTTACATGTTTTTGTATGAGGTGTGTTTGGTTAATATAGTAAATATATTAAAACGTATTTGCTATATGTAATTAAATTGATGGAAACGATTTATTATAATAGAAAATAAACTTATTACCTATTTTCTATATATAATGTATGTACATGTGCCATACATGTAATTATTTTAGTAGATATTATATTAAGAATAATATCTTGAGACAATAAGTAAATTATTTTCTAACAATGAATATCTTTATTTGGAGAAAACATAATATTTTATATTATGGCAAAATACATAATTCCTAATGTATTTTCAAGAAAGTTTATTAATGAAAGAAAACTAAGTTATTTCAATATATTAAATAACTTAAGTTATTATTTTATCGTAGATTTTATAATAATTAATAGAGTAAATATTAATTATTCTAGTGTAAAGGTTATACATATAATTGTTCAAGGTAGCTAAATAATTTAGCATTAAAGTGCATGTGTCACACAAACCTTATATTAAAAGAATATTAAAGTGTGATGGGAGTGATAATAAGCTTAAGGTAAGCTTGTGAGATATGCCTAGTGTGGCAAAGTGGTGGAATAAATATTCATTAAATAAATTAATGAATGAATAATTAATGGAATTAATTATTATTATTATGTGAATAAATTCCTATGTGCAATGATGTGTAATTATAAGTTATATAGTAGATACATCTATATAATATGGAATGAAGTGTGACACTTCAAGAAAACTATATAATATAGGAAACTATATGATTAAGTGTAATAATAAAGTTACAATAATGGGGTGTGACACTACTCAATTAAAATATATTCGGTATTGTCAAATGTACATGAATTATATGATTGGGTGTATGTGTGACCCTATCATACCATATGGTAATAACATTAAGTTATTAGATATAAGCTTGCAAGTTAGTCCATGTGAGAGCAATAATGGTCAATTAAGTGGTTAGGGTACATGAATAGTGGTAGTTGGTGGGAGTTAGCCACCAACTTCCCTTTTGCCCTTTGGGTAATAACCATAGGAGAATAATAGCTTGATAATGAATAGATGCAATACATTGGTGTGTAGAGTTTGTTAATTCAATTACTACATTGTTGCTAAGAAAGCATATAATAAGAAATGTAATTACACCATGAGCATGTTATAAGGTGTAATGATGAGGAAGGACCATGAATAGTAGTAGTTGGTGGAGTTAGCCACCAACTCCTCTTTGACCATTGGGTATTACCCATAGGAGGGTAATAGATTGATTATAATAGAGAACATGTAAATTAGTAATGTAATGGTATTACTTTATGAACATATTATAAGATGTAACATTGAGTATAATATTATCTTAGGAGATTATATTATTATAAACTTGTGGACTATTAAGTACTAAGTTCACATAATTATGCCTTGTGTGGCATAAATAATGAAGTTAAATCAAGGGGATTTAATGGGAAGTATTAGAAGAAAATGAATGGTTGATATTAATTATCATTATAATATTTGAGTATATTTGTGATAATAATTTTATGGAAAATGGTGGGATGATAGTACCCAACCATATTATATTTAGTCCAATTAGAATATTAGCTTAACCTATGTACATGAGGTACATGATTATATGTAGTAGTGTATATTTAAAATATGAGTATACAATAAAATAATATATCATGGATATATTATAAATAATTATTAAATTAATAAAATTTAATAATAAAGGAAACAATGTAATGTGATAATACCCGATAGAATTATATCCGGTAAGATGAGATATATATGGATGATATATGATACATTGTAATTAGAGATTTTATTTACAATTCATTCATAACCTAAGCTATATGTATGAATGTGTATATATGTATATATTATAACCTATGTGTTTATAAAATGAAATGTGATATAGCCTTGGTAAGTGGTGGACTATATAACATTAGTATGAGGTAATTGTAAGCAAGTTGATGAGATTTAGTGGCATTGTCCCATATTAAGTGCCCACTTTCTCTTCCTTTTCTCATTCACGTGAATGGCTAAGGCTAGCCTATCTCCTTCATCTCTCAACTTCCTAGCTAGCAATGAGTGTGATGATTGTGAGGGGTGTGGGATTGATGATGGATTTCACCAACTCCTTACTAACCTCTTGTTAACCTCCATGTCTTTGATCAACCCATTGGTTTGATTCAATGTGCAAGAACCAAATTTGGTCCATAAATTCTCTATAAATTGAAGCTTCATATTCACAAATTGAAGTTGCTAAATAATTGCTAAGTTGATATAGAGAATATGGTGATGAGAGTTATGTGAGAAAACTGATTTGGGAAGCAAGCTTAGTAATTCAAAGCTCCAAGAGGTATAACTCTTACTTTAAATTCTTAGTTGTGAGTTTATAAATTCATAAGAGATTTCATGAATTAGTGGAGAATTGATATGTAAGATGATGTTAACATGTTAAGTAGAGTCTAAATATATGTTATAAATACAATATGATGGCTTTCAAGCTTGTTACATGAAGTAAGAAAAGGATTAGCTGAAGCTCTGTTTTAGCAGTAAAGTTTCTGGTCTGGAAACGGGGACGCGCGGCAGCGCGTCTCCCTAGTACAAATGGGGCGCGGCCGCGCCCTCTGCAGAAACTCTTGGTGATTTTGTGTTTTCTGGTTGGTTAAGCATACTAGTTAGACTCTAATAATTTCATAAAGGGGTCTGACATGCGTACTAAGATTTTCATGCACGTAGTAAGTTGTATTAGTTGGTTTAACATGATTTCCGAAAAGAAAACGTAAAGTTTTGAAAATGAGACTTGACGACGGACTTTTGAGACATGTGTAAGTGTCTTGGTTATGTGTATCAATGGGTATGAAGGTAGTTGTTGATTAATTACCTTGGCTAATAGTAAACAATTATACCTTGTTGTAGTGGAGTTTTTAATGAAAACTTAAGGTTTTATAAATGAATTTTGGCGTATATAAGTCATGTTTATATTCTGACTTTTTAAGCATGATTATATGGTTTAGATATGCATGATATGTGAGTCGAAGGTATTGAGCATACACTAGAACACATTGTTTAAATTTAAAATGATTTTAAAAGACAAACTTAGAGTTTTTGGACATATATATAGGATGTCCACGTTCTGATCATTGAGCATGTATAGATGACTTATATATGTGTTCTAATACATGAGAATCATGACTACAAGGTACTTTGCATATACTTAGTTACCTTTGTTGACTTAAAGCGATTTTTATGAAATGTTTAGAATGTGTAAGATGATAGCATCAAACACGGAGTGAGTTACATTATGATCACACGAGCATGTATATTAGGATTCATTATGCCTATAGACATGTTGACATAAGCATCATGTGATGAAACATGGATTTCACCTATGCACGCATATTCGAGAAAATGAATTTCAAAAGCATAGACTATGTGATTAAGTATACATGTGTAGTATAAGCATGAGCATGCCTACTTAATGTGTGTGTATAATATATATCAGAATGCATGATATGTTAGGACCAAACTAAGTTTATGAAATCAAAGTTCTGGTTCTGGCAGGGAGTCGCGCGGCCGCGCCACTCCCAAGCCTAATTGCCGCGCGGCCGCGCCGTGTTGCAGAGCTGCCAAGAACAGTTTGTTAACTGTCTGGTCCTAAGTTATTTTCCTTAAGGACCCTAAGGACCGAAATAGAATGGTTTCTATAGAATAAGTATGAAGGTATGATGTTGTAACATCGTGGTTATCCTAAGATAGAGTGAAACGAAATCAAGATTAGAAAACGATATACGAATTGTTATTCTATTAGGAGCATATGAAATGTATGACTGATGGATGTAAATTCATGATTATATAACTGTGTAGGAATACACGAAGTGCAGATAGCTTTAAGTAGTTAAGTCGTAGTTGTTAAACTACGAATCAGGCAAGTCTTTCAGTTCCTATTTGATATATGAATTCAATAACTGTTAGTTGAATTATATTATGCTGTGATAATGTGAACTTATATATGAATTGTATATGAGATATAAATGAGATTGAAAGTTGATCTTTGATGATATACTTGTTATGTGAAAAGTAACATGCGTAGTAAATATAAATTGTTTATAAATGCATGAATTGAGTATAATGTTGTATGCTATGTGATGCATGAAAACTGTTAGAATTGCTGAGCTGTCGAGCTCACTCTTGCAAATAACCACTTTTGCAGGTTAAGGACTTACGATAAAGACTTTGTGCTTCTTGATTGATAAAGATAGATAGTATCACAACGAAGAATACTGATTAGATTATTACTCGAACCATGTCTAGGTTCTAGTAGTTGTACTTGATATTTGTTTACGAGGTTTAATGCTTGTCGTACTATAAAGATGTATTAGATAATACATAGAGGATATCGAGTTGAGTTGTAAATACTTATACGATAACTCAGATAAGAAGGAATCATATTTTATAATTGATTCAAGGGTTGTAATTAATTCAAGTTATGAAATCAATAAAAGATTTTATTCAAGGAGGATTGAAAAAGTTTAAATTATTCTGCATTTTAGTAACATCGAACATGGTGAAAAGATGAGATCTTGGATATAAATAGAATTTATATTCTAAATTATAATAAGTAAAGATGTATTCTTTTAGTAATGAATAAAAGATATAATAATTTGGCGATAATAATATCGTGACTGCACCGAATCCGAGGTTTCGAAGGAACGTGGATTTGGGGGCGTCACAGGCTGTCTACGTACTCCCGGTTTATGGGAGACCAGATCATTCGTAGTTCAACTTTTATGAAAAATCCGAACTGATTTGATTGATTCGCAGGACCAGGATGATGGCTTGCAAGTGTTTCAGATATAGTACCTTTTCACGGTGTCTGAATTGATAAGCTGGGGAAATTCATTCCCATCTATTTCTTGCAATCTGATGGCTCCTCTTATCAACACTTCTTTGACAATGAAAGGGCCTTCCCAATTTGGGGCAAACTTTCCTTTGGCTTCATCTTGGTTGGCAAGGACTTTCTTCAGTACCAAGTCATTCTCATTGAATTATCGGAGTCGAACTTTCTTGTTATATGACCGAGCAATCCTTTGCTGATATAACTACCCATGAAATATGGTTGTAGCCCTCTTTTCATCTATCAGGGATAATTAGTGGTACCACTCTTGCAACCATTGATCTTCTTCCATCTGAGCCTCTATTAACACTCTCAAGGACTCCATTTCTACTTCTGTGGGAAGTACTGCTTCCATGCCATAGACCAATAAATAGGGGGTAGCACTAGTAGAAGTACGCATTGAAGTCTTGTAAGCGAGGATAGTCAGAGGCAATAGATCAGGCCATCCTTTATGATTGGCAAATATTTTCTGCATGATCTTCTTGATATTTTTGTTGGCCTCTTCGACAGCACCATTCATCTTGGGCCGGTAGATGACAGAATTAAGATGCTTGATATGTAACTTGCTGCATAGCTCTCTCATCATCTGATTGTTTAGATTTTTGGTGTTATCTGATACGATCACCTCCGGTTGTCCATATCAATAGATGATATTGTTTTTGATGAAACCAATGATTACCTATTTGGTAACTTTGGGAAAAGAGGCAACTTTAACCCATTTGGTGAAGTAATCGATCATGGTGAAGATGAATCATTGACCATTGCTGGCTTTGGGTTCTATGGGCCCCATCACATCTATTCCCCACATGGAAAAAGGCCATGGCGAACTCATATTGTGCAGCTGGAGCGTGGATACCATTTCCATGAACTTGGCATTGGTAGCATCTCCGAACGTGATCATTACAGTCAGCTCTGAGAGAGATCCAGTAATGCCTGGTTCTTAATATCTTCTTGAACAGCAAATGACCGCTCATATGTGGACCACAGACTCCACCGTGGACTTCATCCATCAGTCTTTGGGCTTGATCTTTATCGAGGCATCTTAAAAGACCTATTCCAGCATCACTTTTATAGAGTGCATCTGCCGCTCAGATAGAACTTCATTGCCATCTTGTGAATCCGCTTTCGTCCGGCTTGGCTTGCCCTAGCGGGTGTAGATCCATCTTAGAGATATTCTTTTATATCTTGATACCAAGGCTGTTTGATAGGAGGTATTTCATCTGATACTTCTCCAACGTAATTCTCATATGTCAGGGCCTTTTGGATCTCGAATTTAATTTGGGGAATTCCCATCTTATCAGTTACGTGTATCAGGGAAGCCAACGTTGCCAATGCATCAGCGAAGTCATTCCTTCCTCAAGGGATGTGGACAAATGTTATCTCTTCAAAATCTATAGACATCTTGATAACCAGTCGTTGATATGGCAGCAGATGCAATTCTTTGGTGTGATACGGCCCGATGGTTTATCTAATGACCAACTCAGAATCCCCAAAGACTAGTAACCGTCTGATACCCTTGGACTGGGCTAGTTTCAACCCCATTATGCAGCCTTCATACTCAGCCGTGTTGTTGGTGTTGTCAAACTGCAGCTTGGTAGCCACAGGATACTATTCTCCTGTACAAGAGATAAGGACTGCCCCAGCTCCGGCACTTTCCATGTTTGCTGCTCCATCAAAATACATTTTTCAAGGTTGGACTATACTCCCTTGACGGATTTGTTGAATTGTTATGATCCCGTCATCCGAGAAATAAGTTTCCAAAGGTTCAAAATCCCCTGATGGTGCTTCGGCCAATTGATCTGCAATCCCCTGACCTTTGACGGACTTCTGAGCCACGTAGACAATGTCAAACTATTGGAGGATCAACTGCAATTTGGATAATCGACAATTCAATATTGGTTTGCTAAATACGTACTTCAGTGGATCCATGCAGGATATGAGATAGGTCGTTTGCCCATGCAGATAGTGTTGTAATCTTATGGTGGCCCTTGCTAATGCATAACAGGTCCTTTCAATTTGGGTGTACTTCTGCTCTCCATTGCTGAATCTTTTACTGATGTAATAGATATCTCTTTCCCTTCTTCTATCATCTTTCTGGCACAGCATACAGCCCATTGCATTGGCATTGACTGACAGGTACATAAACAGGGGAACCTCATCCCTTTGGGGGTACCAAGACAGGTGCTTCAATTAACTGCTTCTTAATGGAAAGGAAGGCTTTTGACAATCTTCATTCCATTTCATAGCAGAATTCTTCCTGATCAACTTGAAGATGAGTTCACACGTCGCTGTGAGTTGAGAGATGAACCTGTTTATGAAATTGATTCTTCCCAGGAATCCCCGTATTTCCTTCTCTGTTCGGGGCACGTGCATCTTGGTGATGGCTTTAATCTTGGAGGGATCCAGCTCAATACCTTCTGTTTGACATGCTTGAATCCATCTTTAATGGGCAGTCGATAGATGACAATGTCAGTGGACAGGCCAACCATATCTTCATGTGACCATGCAAACACATCCTGGAACTGCGTTAAGAGTTCAATCAAATCGGTTTTCTGATCTTGGATGAGGTCTATGCCCATCTGGATTTCTTTAATGTTCTTTGAGGTTCTGATATTAATAGTGGTGGTTTGATCGAGGTTTGGTTTGGGTTTGTCTTCGACCCACTCTTTGATTTCCTTGGGCACCTCATAGTCATCTATCTCCTCTTGATTAATCTCCATCAAGTCGAAGTCCAGTTCTACATCAAAGTTGTAGTCACTGTGAATGTTTGGCATCTCATCAGCAGGGACAAACAAATCCACTTCTGGAGTCCTTAAAACAAAATGCTTTCACTTTAATATATGAGACTGTTTAAGCATACAAAGCATTTAGCAAAAGCATGACAAAAATAACTGCTGTAGTTGTACAATAAAATAAGCAGTAAATCAAACCACGCTTCAGGGCAGATGGACTTTTTGCCCTTTTAACCTTTTTGAATGAGGCAAGGAATGCTGCTCCAATTGTCCAATGTCAAGTCCTCATGAATAGGGAGGATATAGGAGTTGTGCTCGTCTGTATCCTCTTTGATGACAACTGAGGCATCCTTCACATCAGAGCTGTGGTTCTTCTTTGAGCTGTTACCCTTATCCCTTTTGATGCTAGGGATTCAGATCTGATCTTCTTCATCACTGTCCGGGATATCATCGTTGATACCCTCGTAGTGCATCAAAAAATACATGTTGGCAAATGGGTCTCGTCTTTCATGCAGGAACTTTTCTTTTCCATTTTTGCTCTCCCCCTCAGTTTTGGGGCTTGTCTTTCATTAATTGGTATGACTGGAGGAAACAGCATGGCTGACACAACAGTAAGAATCTTCCTTATTGGTCTCACAAACTCGGCATCAATGAGGTTTGGCAACAATATAGTGGAAGCAGGAACCTTTGGATGCTTGTGTGGGTTCCGATGGTTTGATCCGGATGAATAGTCCAACCCGGCTTTCCCTGACTGGTTAGGGATTTGTACTGGACTCTTGATTCCTTGCTGATTTTTCCCTAACACTTGTCCAGGGCAGAATCCCAAGGATATCATTTCCTGACCGACTGTCATTACTTCGGGGGAAACTTTTGGCTTTAAGGCTAGTGCCCCAATAGGTAAATATTGAGTATTGCTCACCTCCAAGGCTTGAAAACTAGCAGGTTCAATATCTTCATTTAGACTGATCACCGCCATATTGCTCTATATGCAGACCGAATATTCTGGCTCTGCATTTACAGTGATCAGACTGCCATTAATAATGTACTTGAGTTGCTGATGAAGAGTGGATGGAACTGCTCCTACCATGTGGATCCATGGTCTTCCCAACAATAAATTATATTCAGTGGTAATGTTGAGTACCTGAAAGGATATATAGAAAGTGTGGGGACCAATCTCCAGTGGAAGCTCAATCTCCCACACGGCCTCTCGGCGAGATCCATCAAAATCTTGAATAACCACATGACTAGTACGAATCCGGTTTGGGTTGATCTTCATTATTTCCAAGGTGTCGTAGGGACAGATGTTCAGAGACGATCCTCCATCTATCAGCACACCTCCGATCACATACCCTGATGACATCACTGCTATGTGTAGTGACTTGCAATGACCCGTCCCTTTTGCGGGTATATCATCATCAGTGAAAAATATCATATTATTATTGAAGATGTGCTCTATCACATAACAGAATTTCTCAGTATCTACCGTCTTTGGAAGATGGGCTTCCTCCAATACTTTCACCAGAATGTTGCGATGATCTACCGAGGATATGACCAGGTCCAGGATAGATATCTGTTTAAGTGCCTCTTCCAAGATTTGTACCACCCTGATTTCATTATGCCCCATTTTGATGAGGAATTCTTTAATTTTCTCTTCAGCCACTCTCCCCTTAGCTTTAATGACTGAATTGATCACCCACTGAGGCAGGTACATCAGGTTTTCCTTTGATATATTGGCAATGTTGTTTGAGGTTGAGCCTTTCCCCTTCCTGTAGTTCCATGGGACTCTCTTCAGGCTGAAAACAGGATATTGTGGTTTGAAGGGTAATATTAGGGGCTCGGGCGCAGATACTTTCATAGGATTTTGTACTTCTTGGACCCCTTTCCCCTGTAGTATCAGAGGCATGATGGCTATATCCTTCTCACAGGAAATTATAGCTACTACTTCCTGATTCCAGGTTTTGGGAATAAAGAATGCTTCCTCATCGAGATAGCCATAATTTTGATTTGCCTTTATCAGCTCACCGCTTTCAATCAGATTCTGAATCTGGTGACGAATTCCCCAACAATCCTCGGTGTCATGACTGTGCACGTTGGAATGATACTGACAGATCCGGTCAGGCTTGAAATTCTTGGATCGAGGGTTTACTGGGGGTAACAAATCTACAACCATCCCCTCATTGGTCAGCATTTGGAGGATTTCTTTCATGGGCTAATTCAAATTAGTGAAATTCATCTGGAAGGAAAAATTCCCTATCAGCTTGGAACTTCTCTTCCTTGGCCACCTTGTCAGTCCAGGGCTCACGCTCATGAAACCAGAAATGATCTCTCATAGCAATGGGGCTAATCTTAAGGGTAGGAGGACTTGCTTCATGCTGGTTTGTCTGATTTATCAGCTGTCTGGTTATTTGATGTTGATACACCACCAGCTCTGCTAACCGTTCAATCTGTTCCTTAATGGACTTTACTTCCTGTTCCATCAGAAACTGCTTCTCTAGGAAATCCCAATTGTCTAGGCTATTGGTACTTGATTAAGTTGACTTTCCAACATACCGAAGGTATTTGGATCCTTCTCCATTCCTCGTGCTAATCATATTGACACTCTCCTCATTGTGTTGAGGGATGGGATTATCTTGCACATGCGGTTGCTCTGGTTTGGTCACCACAATCTCTCCGTTGTCTATCAAGTCTTGGATTTTGTGTTTGAGAGACCTACAGTCTTGTGTATAGTGGCCCGGGGATCCGAAATGGTATGCATACTTTTTACTTGGGCCAAAATTCCTTCCGTCGGAACTGGCTGGCGGAAGGAGCTGAACAATCTTTTTTTGTGCTGTCAGCAGTTTCAACACATTTTCTAGTGAATCTCCCAAGGGATGAACGTTCTTCGATGTGTGACCTCTCCCATTTTTTGGAATGGAAGATTTGAATGCTGTGTAACAGCTTGGAAAAGGGGATAATTTCTCCTTTGAATAGGCAGGCTGCTCGAACTGCCTATTTGATTTTGTCCTTGTAGTATTAATGACACTTCTTCTTCCATTTTCTTGTGTACTCTCCGAGGATTACTCCCATAACTCTTAGATTGGATATGCTTGGCCACGGCTTCCAAGGCGGTAAGATCTTTTATCTTCCCAGACTTTAATCCCATTTCGGCTATCTCTCCGTGTTTGATCATCTCCGAGAATGGTTTTTCTATACCTGCTAGGACCCTCTCGTAATACGAAGCTTCTTGAATGTCGATGAAGGTTAGGACTATCTCAGTCTCTATCATAGACTGGGTGACTTGTGCCGCCATCCGTCTCCATTGTTGGGCATACTCTCTGAATGAGCTAGTGTTTTGCTTCTTGACTTTGGTGATTTGATAGCTATCTGGAGCCATCTAAGACTTGAAGAGCTATGTTGATTAAGGAAGGTATGTGCTAGCTCTTCCCAGCTGTGAATTTTTGAATTATCCAGTCGGGGGTACCAGGCTCTAGCCTCTCCGGTCAGACTTTTCTAGAATAATTGCATTCTAAGTTTCTCGTCCTCTACATAGGATCTGAGCTCTCCAATGAATACCTTCAAATGGGTGTAAGGATCTCCTAATCCATCATATTTTATAAAATCAAGGACTTGAAACTTTTCTGGATAACAAGCCCCTTGGAATATACATAAATCTAAATAATTTACACTTCCAAATGCCCCAGTCCCTTTGATGGACTAGATTGTTTCTTCCATTTGTTGGACCTTTTTCAGAATATCACCAGTTTCCTACTCTTTGTTGAGGTTGATGATTTCTGGGGTTTTGTTGGT
This sequence comes from Panax stipuleanatus, assembly GCA_020205555.1. Classification (NCBI taxonomy): domain Eukaryota; kingdom Viridiplantae; phylum Streptophyta; class Magnoliopsida; order Apiales; family Araliaceae; genus Panax; species Panax stipuleanatus. The sequence goes on along the minus strand of CM035116.1, from coordinate 99,348,587 downwards.
TGGATCCTTGTTCTGAGACTCATGGGTCTGAGGATATTTCTTGCCAGTATCCTGATTGCCACCGGGTGTGAAGGATTCTGTATGACCGGGTGTTTGTTTCCCTTGAAGACCTTTGCTTTGTTCTTTGAGAAAAATAGCCAATTCCGCTATCTGGTTCTTTAGTCCTTCAAACTCCTCCCTAGACACAAAGGTGGATTCAGGTTGAGAACTTAAAGCTATGTTTGGAGATGGGCTTAGTGCTTCTTAGATTTGGATCTGGTAACGGGACCAATTTTTACCTACAATAAAAGTAGGTGTATTAATTTTCGATGCATGTATCAGCCGGATGCATGCTAAGAAATGTGTTTCTTTTTGAGGGTTTTTTAATCTTATCCTGTAAAACAAAGGTTAGTTGTTTTGATGACAGGATAGTATGACATGATTCATAATGAAATGTATATTTACATTAAATCTTGAAATTTACATTGAATTGAAAGAGGAAGGCATGAAGAGGCTTTCCTTCGGATTTAGTTAATCAGAGGCTGACCTATCTTAGGCTACTCTCGCGGTTTTTTGACATGAAGGTCCCCAGATCTTCACAATCTACTAGAGGGGAAATTAATCCGATCTTTCATTTGGAGCGGATCTGAGTGGTGCTTTTCCTGAGCCTCGCATGATTAGTTTCCTTTGAGATCAGTAATCAAACACCGACGGGTTCGCCTCTTGGTGGAGGAATCACACAACATACATTCACATACATCGTGTTTCACCGTATGAAACGATGACATTTGTGTGAAGCACTAACATAAAGCAGTAAAGCATTTATTCACATCCATTCAATGTAAAACGCAACATCCACACATAAGCATAGTTTAAAAGGGAAATTTTGAAAACGATTTGACCGCGGCCTAAGCCCTCTACTGTCCTTAGCAGAGTCGCCACCTGTCGACGTCGGGAAAAAAATCTTGCCACTTTGGACAGATCTTCCTCTTCCTAAATTTTGTTTTCTACGCTTTGTTTATCTTATCTGTTTTATGAAGGGTGAAAAGTTTTAGGAAAAGGCCAACATGTATCATGTCGACGATTTTGAAAGGTTTTACAGAGTCGCCAGTTGGTATATTTGAAATGGTTATACCAACTCAACCGAGTTTTGTTTGATTTTTTGCAACTAGGCCCAATTACTAGATGCTGTCAAAACTTGGCCTTGAAATTGAGATTCTTAAAGTTCGGGGACTTGGTTAAGCGGGGGGAAGGTTTTAGGCACCCCCCGACTCCCGTGAAACACGGTACTGCATCTTTTCAACATTTCCCTTTTTAATTGTAATGTGTGTGTATGCTGGAAGTAATTGAGCCTATCTTTGTTTGATTTGAAAGTAGTGTCATGCTTCGTTGGACCTATATACGAAGGGTTTGATTTGTTTGAAAAGTCCTTTTGTTTAGGCAAGATATGAAAATGATGTTTTGATATATTGGTTTTCAAACCCTTACGCTCGCATAGGAATTGAAGCATATTGATACTTCCATTTTATTTTATCCAGCCTTTGGCTTGATTTGGTTGTTTATTATCGGGATGCGAAGCATCCTCGACCACAAAATGTATATACAAGTGTCGGTCTTGTTATGGGCATGACAGCCATCGAAGTGTCTCTAGCACTACAAACTATATTTCACTATGTTTGATACCTTAAATCCGGATAGCCGTTTTAAGGTCCCTCAGATGTACATTTTAAAGAAAAACTGACAGGATATGTTTACAAAGTGGAGTTTATCCATCGTGGAAATCAGATTTAGATCAGTTTGATCGTCAATCCCACAATTCCTAGGCTCACAGAAAATGGCCAAGAAAATCTGAACAGCACAGATATTCACAAAGAATACAAATTGTACTCTAGACGTCGCAAAATAAATTATTTATCAGTCAAATCATTGTATGCGCGTAGCCAAAGCTTCCCGTTTCCACTAGATGTAGATATAGGGTTGCGAGGTCGCTTTAAAATTTACAAAACAAGAAAGAAATCTAGATTTAAATAAATCTTAGCCATTCTACCTTCTCGGTTCCGGTTGGACCTATTTTGAATCGTTTGAAAGTTAGAAAGGGTAATATTTAGATAAATCTTATTTGCCCAAATTTACATTAAAACAAATCCATATCAAATGAACTTTTAAAACAGATATTTAATCACAATGAATAAAGCAATATATATATATATATATATATATATATATATATATATATATAAAGCTGTAAAGGGCCACGGATTTCCAATCCAGGCCCGACTGAAATGTAAATATATATATATTTATAAAAGCTGTAAAGAGCCACGAATTAATCCAGGCTTGACTGAAATGTAAATATATATATATATATATATATATATATATTTATTTATAAAAGCGGTAAAAAGCCACGAATTACTCCAGGCTCGACTGAAATGTAAATATATATATATATATAAGTGGTAAAGAGCCACGAATTAATCCAGGCTCGACAGAAATGTAAATATATATATATATATATATATATATATATATATATTATATAAAAGCAATAAAAGGCCACGGATTTCCAATCCAAACCAAAAGAAATCAGAAAAATTATATACAGTTATATATATACAAAAGCAGTAAATGCCATGGTTTTGCAATCCAGGCTTGACGAAATTGAAAGTTAGTATATATATAATCAGTTATATATATAATAAAGATGAAAAAGCCACGAATCAGCGATCTAGGCCGAACAAGTTATTATATATATAAGCGAGTAAAAACCACGGATTAACGATCCAGGCTATGCAAATGAAGAAAAACGTATATATATACTTATATATACTAAAAAGTAAACTAAAAGGCCACGGAACTAAGTTCCGGGCAAAACCAGAAGATCAAACTTTATATGCATGTTCACATATACGTAATAAAGTAGGAAGTGACTTTTGATCGTAAAAAAACTTACAATGGACTGCTCCACGGGCTTTTTGCCACTCGGTGGGCTTCAAATGGATGTTTCCACCATTTAATTTTTGGTAAGTTGTAAAATATACGTACACAAACATATTGGAAGAATAAAATCTAAGTTTGGAGTACTAGAAGTAGGTCTAAGGGTCGAAATGGGCGGAGTTTCAAAGCGTTTTCTATTTTTCCCTCTTTTTTTGCAAGGGTGGGGGGTCTTATTTATAGACCAAAATGGTAGCGGGTGCACTCGCGGCAGCCGTAACTCTACTTGCAGCTCCCCGAGTGGGGCTCACTCCCGTGGGTCCTGTCGTCTCGAAGTACGTGCACTCCGAGCAACGCGATATCTAGTTCGAACCTTCATAACTTTTGATCCGGACGTCCGTTTGAGGCGTGATATACGTTTCTGGAAAGCCCTTTCTGAGAGCGACACAATGACATGGGACTTGACCTCTTCCGAATCTAGGAAGATGGGTTTAAAACTAAGTCTTCATTTTTTCACAGTTTGTCCGTTGAGCTGTATTGTGTTATTTTCACTCGGGATCGATGTTATGGCTCTTTCTGAACCTCATTGCATTAATTTGGCTTGTTTTGGCTTCAAGTCGATAAAATGACCATTTTTCCCTTCTAGATGTTGTCTCATGTATTGGCAAGGTTTTCGACTGTTGTATATACTCAAAATTTTGTATCCCTGTTACTAACCATGCAGAAGGGCAAAACTTAACCCGATCACAATATCGAAATGTCAAGTCAAACTCTGGCGACAACCCTGGGAGGTATAGCAACCCCGGCGATAACCACGGGAGATCAAACTCAACCCAGTCACAATACCGGGATGTCAAGTCAAACCCCAGCGATAACCCCGAGAGGTACAGCAACCCCAGTAACAACCCCGGGATATCAAACTCAACCCCGGTCACAATACTGGGATGTCAAGTCAAACCCAGACGAGAGCCCCGGGAGATCAAACTCAACCCCGGTCACAATACCGGGATGTCAAGTCAAAACTCAACGACAACTGTGACACCCCCTTAAAAAGATTCTGTCCCCAGAATCGGTGTACAAGAATTAACACAAATAATTAAGCAAATAATTGGGGATATGTTTTCATCATTACATCTTTGAGTTTCCACGTAGCTTCTTCAGCACTGTGGTTCCTCCAGATTACCTTAATAGAAGGTATCACTTATTTCTAAGAACTTGCTCTTTCCTATTAACTAGTTGAACAGGAACCTCTTCATAAGTTAAGTCTTTATCAAACTGTAAAGGCTCGTATTCTATTACATGCTTGTAGTCGTGTTTGTATGGTCGCAACACAAAAATATGGAAAACGTTATGTATATTATCTAGCTCCGGAGGTAATGCAACCTCGTAAGCCACTTCACGAACCCTCCATAGTATCTCGAAAGGTCCAATAAATAGGGGACTCAGCTTCCCTTTCTTGCCAAATCGAATCTTCCCCTTCCAGGGAGACACCTTCAGGAACACAAAGCTTCCCACTGCAAATTCTCGATTCTGTCGATGATGATCAGCATACTTCTTTTGTCTATCTTGAGAAGAAACCAATCTTGTTCTGATCAGCTTCACGATCTCAGCAGTTTGTTGCACCAATTTTGGTCCCAACAGTTGGCACTCACCGACCTCAACCCAACACAATGGAGTCCTGCATTTTCTGCCATACAATACTTCGAAAGGCGGCATTCCAATACTCGCGTGGTAACTATTGTTGTAGGTGAACTCCACTAACGGTAGATGATCATCCCAACTTCCTTTGAAGTCCATCACACAAGCTCTTAGCATGTCCTCTAGCGTCTGAATTGTTCTCTCGCTTTGGCCATCAGTCTGAGGATGGTACGCCGTACTCATTTGTAATTGCATTCCTAGACATTCTTGTAACCGCTTCTAAAAATTAGAAGTAAAACGCGGATCTTTATGGGACACAATCAACACCAGAACACCGTGTCGAGAGATAATTTCCTTCACGTAAAACTTTGCTAACTGGTCCAAGTTGTATCTAATCTTGATCGGTAAGAAATGTGCTGACTTGGTCAGTTGATCCACTATCACCCATATTGCATCAAAACCCTTCTGAGTCACTAGAAGACCAACCATGAAATACATCATGATATACTCCCACTTCCATTTCGGAATCTCCAGCGGCTGTAGCAATCCACTAGGTCTCTGGTGTGTTCTGATTTAACTTTCTGGCACATTAAGCATTTCGCAATGCATTTAGCAACGTCCCTCTTCATGTTCGGCCACCAAAAAAGATGTCTGAGATCCTGGTACATCTTCGTACTCCCAAGGTGAATCGAATATCTCAAACTGTGAGCTTCACTCAAAATCTCCTCTTTGACTTCTGGTACTGGCGGTACCCAGATTCTTCCTTCAAATCGTAACTTCCTTCGTTATCTATCTTGAACTTGATTTCTTCACCATCAGCTATTCTCTTTCGGATCTTTTCTCACTCCTCATCATGAAGTTGTGCTTCTTTCACTTTGTCTACCACAGTAGAACTAGTAGTTATTTGAAATAGCTTCTCATCTGATTCCTTTGGATACTTAACTTCCAACTCTAACTTAGCCATCTCTGCTATCAAATGACCCTGATTGGTTAACATATTCAACTTCTCCCGACCCTTCCTACTTAAAGCGTCGGCGACGACGTTAGCTTTACCCGGATAGTAAAGTATCTCGTAGTCGTAGTCCTTGATCAGTTCCAACCATCTCCTTTGGAGAATGTTCAAATCCTTCTGGGTGAAGATATACTTCAGACTCTTATGATCCATGTATATCTCACACTTCTCTCCATATAAGTAGTGTCTCCAAATCTTCAGAGCAAACACTACTGCCGCCAATTCTAAATCATGGGTCGAATACCCTTTCTCGTAGTCCTTCAGTTGGCGCGATACTTAGGCAATAACTTTGCCGCTCTGCATCAGCACATAGCCTAATCCCTTATGTGAGGCATCACTGTATACTACGAAATTTCCTGTACTGTCCGGCAAAGACAACATAGGTGCAGTACTCAATCTTTTCTTCAATTCCTGAAAACTTTCCTCACACTTTTCTGTCCAAACAAACTTAACTATTTTACGAGTTAAATTCATTAACGGAGTTGCGATTCTAGAAAAGTCTTGGATAAATCTTCGGTAATAACCTGCCAATCCCAAGAAACTCCTCACTTCAGACGGCGTCTTCAGCTGATCCCAATTCATCATTGCTTCAACCTTCGATGGATCTACCGAAATCCCATCCTTGTCAATCACGTGGCTAAAAAATTGCACACGTTCTAACCAGAATTCGCATTTCGAGAATTTTACATATAGCTTCTCCCGTCTCAGCGATTCTAAGGTCTGCTTCAAATGTTTAGTGTGTTCCTCCTCAATTTTGGAATAAACCAGGATGTCATCTATGAACACTACTATGAATTTATCCAAGAATGGCTTAAACACCTTATTCATTATGTCCATAAATGCAGCTGGGGCATTCGTTAGACCAAATGACATCACTAAGAACTCGTAATGTTCATACCAAGTTCTAAAAGCCGTCTTCGGTATATCTTCTCTTCTCATCTTCAACTAATGATACCCACTTCCCAAATCAATTTTCAAGAAGTATCTAGCACCCTTCAGTTGATCTAACAAATCATCGATCCTAGGTAAAGGATACCTATTCTTGATTGTAACTTTGTTCAATTCCCTATAATCAATGCAAAGTCGCATCGATCCATCCTCTTCTTCATGAATAAAACTAGCACTCCCCACAGCGAAATGCTCGGCTGAATATACTTCTTGTCCAGTAATTCTTGTAGTTGAATCATCAATTCCTTTATCTCGACTGGAGCCATTCGGTACGGAGCTTTCAAAATCGGAGCAGTTCCCAGCGCTAAGTCGATTACGAACTCTATCTCTCTATCTGGCGAAAGTCCTGGAAAATCGCTCGAAAATACGTCCACAAACTCCCTCACCACTGATATCTTTTTTATCTTTGGGCTCTCCTCACGAGTATCTACTATGTAGGCTAAATATCCTACACAGCCTTGCATCAAAAGTTTTTTGGCTTGCATAACTGTTAGACAACTCGTTTGTCTAGGCGATTTGCTACCATAGAATACTAACTTTGACGAGGTCGTAAGGTTTACCACTTCTTCTAACATTCGATTACCGCCCCATTGTTGAACAACCAATCCATACCCAATATCACATCGAATTCCTCAAGTTTGATTGGAATCAAATCTACCCTCAATTCCTAACCCTTAATGTCCAATCTATAGTTCTTGTATACAAACCTAACAGGAATAACCTCCCTATTCGTAATCTCTATGTTCAAGGGATAAACTACTTCTGCTGGTTTCCCTGTTGACTTCTAGTAGAGGTGATGTCGTTTGACTTCCTTTTCTAGTTAATAGCCCCACTACCACCAACCTTGTTCTCCATCTCATTCTTCTTCTTCTTCTGGTCCTGATTGAACTTGGACACCACGTCACTTCTACCTTCAGTGAGAATGGCCTTTTCTAGCACAGCTGCAAACGTATTCAGCTGGAACATGGAAACCTTGCTGTAGAGCCAGGGCTTCAGTCCCCGCTCAAACCTTCTCGCCTTCCTTGCGTCAGTACTGACCTGGTATGTAGCGAACCTGGCCAGCTCGTTAAATTTGGCGGCGTATTCCAACACCGTCATCCCTCTTTGTTTAAGCTCTAGAAACTAGACCTCCATCTAGTCCTGTGAGCTAACGGGGAAATACATTTCAAAGAACATCTCTTTGAAACGGTCCCACGCTATAACTCATTCTCCTTACCTCGTTTTATTGGCCTGCCACCAAAAACTAGCATCCGACTTTAATATAAAAGTTACGAAAGTCGTCTTCTAGTCCTTGCTAACTCTAGCTACGTCGAAAACCTTTTCCATCTCCATTACCCACGTCTGGGTATCTATCGGGTTTACCGATCCCTGAAACTCCTGCGGTTCTACTACCTTAAATTCCTTAAATGTTGTACCCTGCACCTGCGGCTGATTCGCAAGTGCTCCCGTTAGTAGGTTCACTAACTGTTGAACCAAATTGGGATTCGGCCTATCATTATTGTTGTTGTTGTTTGTCAAACCCTCGGGGTTTTGACGTGTAGGTCTTCTTCTAGGAGGCAATTTCTGTTAAGAAATATCGTTATTAGATCCTTTACTCATTTCTTATATATTCAAGTTCATACTTAAACATTTAAATAATTCAATTCACATTGAACACATAGCACGTCAAATAACTTCTTTATTTATTCATTCGTAGTTTTGAAAAACATACAATAGATAGCATCTCTGCTATTTACATCCTCTTTCCTGAACTGAAAACAAGTTGCAGGATTACATCATTTTCTCATCCCATTATTATCTCAAATTCTGGGATTTACATTTATTTATAAATAAAGAAACAAATAATGAAAGACTCTACTATCTAGGCCTATTAAGAAGTCATACAGCCCCTCTGCGTTCCTCCTCTATCACCCGGAATGCTGTTCTGCGATCCACCATGTACTATGGTAAACCTTGGAACTGAGTTGGGTAATAGAAAACATGATCCTGGGCCCTCTCTAGAGCAGTATGGAAAGCGTATTCTGTCTTTCTCAACTTGGCCTTCTTTGCTTGAACCTCGGCTTCAGCTCGATCGGTACGTTGAGTAGCCCTCAAGCTTGTTTCCTCCGCTCTGGCGCATTTTATTGACTCATCCTGGAAGTCGTTCTTCAGTTTTGCTAGTTCAGTCAGTGCATCGTCTCTTTCACTCTCCACGTGGATCAGATCCCACTTCACGTTTCCAACCTCAATGTCCAGCTCTTCAATCGTCTCGTCCCGCTGCTGTATGGTTACTTCGAGCTCTCCGACTCGGCCATGTAGCTCCACGTTGCGGTCGTAGACCTCTTCGGACATCTCAGCACTAGTAGAGTGAGGTGGGAATTCCTCTTCAGGATCCTCTTCCTCCTCTTCTTCCTCTGACTCATCCTAGTCCTCATCTCGGTCAGATACTGGCCCATGCTCCTGACCAGCTACGGTGATCAATGGAGATGGCTCCTTCTGAACAAACTACTCCCAGAAAACATGGATGTCTCAGGGCTCCTCATCTCTAGGCATCTGGGGTAACTCCTCCCTAGCCCGACTGGACTCTCCAACGTTCGTCATACTGACAAAAAATTTTTAAAGTTTAATTATTACGTGATATCGAATCATCGACACTCTTTGGATACTTAAACGTAAACACATAGCACATAAGGTAATTTATTATCTTTACCTATCACCACTATCTTTTTGATCTTCCTATAAGGCTACTACCTAAGGTTTTCCCCCCACCTAAGGTTCATAACCTAAAGCTCTGATACCAACTTGTGACACCCCCAAATCCGGATACTTCGTTTCCACATGATTTGGTGTTCACTAACAAAATAAAACATACATCTACCCATAATAAGGAATGCAAAATAAATTACAACCTTGAATAAATAATAAAATCTTCCTAAAAAAGGATTAAAACCTTTCCAAACATAATCCCAGGGTTATCTAACCTTGACATAACAATTAATGCGGAAAAATAAACGACATAAACATTAAAGTCTTATTACATATCATAAACAAAACACAACAAGTCTTCACTTGTTCATCTTGCCTTTCCCTTTACTCGTTGACGGTACGTCAACGTTCTCGACTTTAGCTGCAAGGGATGATTAATATGCAAGAGTGAGCAAACAAAATCTCACTTGGAATACAACAATAATAATGGCATAAGCTGAATAGCTTCAAAAGAGTTAAATAACTTTTTCTTTCATAAAGACTTGAATAATAATTCTTTCATCAACATTTTGAATTTTGAATATTGAAATCATCTGAGGGTCATAAGACCTTGAACTTTGTCCTAGGTTATAAACATTTTCATTTAAAACCTTTAACAGTCATTTAGACTATGGACTCTCAACTCGTACTTAGGGGGATCAGCCATTCGTACCATGTATTGTGCACAAACATTTAACGCTTATGCATAGTAACCCCCCCTAATAAATAGGGTTGTTCATCTCAGTATTTGATACAAGTCCGCACCAAAGAAAGTTTGGTGTGGATAACTAAAAAGAAATTTGGAGTTTTCAACTATCATCAACTAAGGAGTAGTTGAATCGACTCACAATAATTTAACAGTTCAATAATATAAAAATTATGAACCAAATATAAGTCATAACAATAGACTTCATAATAACTAGGCATGCTTTAGAAATAACTTAAAGCATTTGCAAGATTAAGTAGATCTTGCTTGAACAAATAAGTCAAGATCACATTACTTCAACAATAACTTCAACACTAGTTCATTATGAATATTAGGATACAAAATAACTTGTACAATAATTAACAAGTTAATAATTGGAAACAAGCTTGCATAATGTAAAAGAAAGGTTTAGGATCTTATACAATATAAAGCGTAAGGATTAGAGAACTTGCCTCAAGCGCAAGCTACACTTTACAATATACAATCACTTTCTCAATCGTCTTACACAGTACATTACGTTTATAATACCAATTAGTTCCTAACTATGACGTTTAACCGTTGAACTTCTTACTCAAGTTCAACTTAGCAACATGGTTTACAACTTAAGTCGCTAATTATACATATACGTGAGTCTGAACTCACAATCATGTACATCATACGCGTATAGCACTTTAAACTATTATATCGTACTCTATGATAATAATTTTCAAGTACATACTTAACATATTAATAGAAGACTTCAAATTATCTTAAACATATTAAAAATATGTTATCTCATTGTCTAATACACTTAACATGTCATCACATTAAGTTCGCTAACATGTATCGCACAAAAACTTCACAGAACACAAACTAACATCCCGAACAGCAAGTAGCCCCATTGGGGCGGGGTTCCCTAGGCCAAATGCCCCGCTGGGGTGGGGGCCCCCACTGGTGGGTTCCCCCGGCTCGCGACTGTGTAGAGAAATAAGCCAAATTGGCTTATTTGTTCTCACCAAGGTTCGATTTAGCTATCATAATGCATATGAGACTTTATGAAACAAAATCTTAAACTTCTAACATGATTATAACATACATAAACACCACAACACATAATCAAAACACAATTCTCATAATTTTTGAAGAAAACACCATTACTAAACGTTCTTGACGAAAATTAACACTATGACTTTGTTTTTAAACCAAATCGACCAATTCAAAGCATGTTAATTTTGTTTCTTGATATATTATCATAATTTATTATCAATTTACATAATATATCACAATCAAACACGAATTTTGACAATTTAAGGACTATTTTTTAAAACTAGTTCAATGTAAATCGCTATGAACATGATTTCTTCATATTCATCATATTTACATGAATTGAACTTTATAAACAACCATATGAATCATATCTAAGCATGTTATAACACATATTAAACATATATGAACTATACTAAACAATTCCTCATATAAAGCAAGTTACAGAGAATTTAAACTATAAAAATAATGAAGGACATAATATAAAATTAGTTATACCTTTGTTTTGATTAAAAGAAAAAGATGAAGATGATGATGGTGATGTGTTTGCTTCTTTCAAACTTCCTCTTCCTCTTTCTTCTTTCTCTCCTTTCTTCTCTTTTCTCTCTAACTCTCTGTTTCTTCTTTGTTTTGTTTTAACTTTCTAACTAACGTAACTTAGATATATTATAACTGATATAATATAATATACATATAATTATATAGAATATGTAATTGTTATCTATTTAATACATATACTAAATACAATTAATACATAAGTTACAATATTTGAAATTTAAAAAGCCCTAAGGCTTGTTTGGCAAAACAACTTATTTAAAAATAGATTTTTAGTAGTTAAGTAGTTAAGGCCTCGTTTGACAAAACGGATTTAAAACAGGTGCAAGGGCCTTTTTGGCAAAAATGTTTTAAAACTCTTTTCTTTATTTTTATTCAATCCTTTAACACATAGTTTAAATGTTATACTTTAATTAATTAAATCTTAACATTCTTATTTAATTAATTAAGAGCTAACATCAATTAACCACATATAATTTACCATATAACAATTATAATTACTCGCTAATTATAATTTCATGTAACAATTTCCACATAAACTTCATCTAATTTAATTATCTCAATTAAATTAGAACTATGCCATAAAATCATTATACATTAATTAAATTAAATATTAAATATTCACTTAATTAATATATTACACTTAATTAAATTATTCTACAATAATCACAGAATTTATTTATTTAATTCAATAAATAAATAAATTAAAATATTTATTTAATTTAATAAATATAAAAATTAATATAAAATTCTCATTCGTTAAAATAATCACGGGAGGTACAGCAGCCCCGGTGACATCATCGGGACATCAAACTCAACCCCGACGACAATACAGGGATGTCAAGTCAAACCCCGGCGACAACCTTGGGAGGTACAGCAACCCCGGTGGAAATCAAACTCAACCCCGATCACAATAATGGCATGTCAAGTTAAAATCCGACGACAACCCCCGATGGTACAGCAACCTGGCGACAACTCCGGGAGATCAAACTCAACCCCGGTCACAATACCGGGATGTCAAGTTAAACCCCGACGACAACCCTGCGAGGTACAGCAACCCCGACGACAACCCTGTGAGATCAAACTCAACCCCGGTCACAATACCAGGATGTCAAGTCAAACCCCGACGACAACCCCGGGAGGTACAGCAACCCCGAAAGACAACCCTGGGAAGCCAAATCAACTTCGAAGACAGCCCCGAAGCATCAAATCATCCCTAGAGACAATCCTGGGAGACCAAATCAACCTCGAAGATAACCCTGAGGAAGAACAGAGTCGGTTAGTATCAAACCTTGGAGATAACACCGAGAAAACAATCAAAAACCTCGCCAACACAAGAGACAACCCCTGGAGGGGCAAAACGGTTATTTTACCAACTTGAAGCCAATTCAGTCAAAATCAAGCCTAATTGTTGCAATAAAGGTCAGAAAGAGCCATAACATCAATCCCGAGTGAAAACAGCATAATACAACTCAACGGATTAACTGTAAAAAAACGAGGATCTGGTTATAAACCCATCTTTCTGGATTCGAGAAAGGTTAAGTCTCATGTCATTGTGTCGCTCTCGAAAAGGGTTAGTTGATGAACGTGAATTCTAAATTACCCTTGTAAGCTTATCCAAACCAAACTTTCTTTGGTGCGGACTTGAATTCAAATTACTGAGTTGAACAACCCTATTTACTAGGGGAGGTTACTACGCATAGCGTTAAGATGTTTGTGCACAATACATGGTACGAAGGGCTGATCCCCCTAAGTACGAGTTAAGGTCCATAGTCTTATTGACTGTTAAAGGTTTAAATAGAAATATTTATAACCTAGGACAAGAGTTCAAAGGTCTTATGACACTCAGATAAATTCTATATTCGAATTTTAATGTTGATAGAGAATTATTATTCAATTCTTTATTGTTGAAGTAAGCTAAGTTATTCAATTTTTTTTTAAAGAATTCCTTTCATGTATATATTATTGTTAAACTCCAGTGAGCTGTGGTTTGCTCACTCTTGCATTAAATAATAATTTTAGTTAAGGTTGATAACGCTGATGCTCCGTCTACGAGTAAGGGCAAGGGAAAGCAAAGCAAGTGAAGACTTATTTTTATTTAATTGAGAATGATTGTAATAATTGAATGTTATGTTTTATTTTTGCACTTTATTATATTCATTTCAAGGTTAGAGTAACCCTAGGATTGATATGAAGAAGGTTGTAACCCTTGTTTTAAAGGAGATTTTATTAATAGTTGAATAAAGGTTGTAACCCTTGTTTTAATATATATTGGGTAGATGTTTGTTATAGTTAGAAAGTGAACACCAAATCATGTGGAAACGAATTACCCGGATTTGGGGGTGTCACAGTTTTCGGTTTTGGCTCTACTTTAGGCTTGTTCACGGCTGGCTTCTCCTCTCGCTTCACAACATTGAGCTTCCAACCCGAAGTGGAAATTGATCACTAGCCACCTCTCCTCTTGAGTTTCTTCTCAATTTTGATAGCCATGTGTACCATATCTTCCAATTCCACATAAAGTTGTCGCTCCACCAAGTCCTCAATCTCCCAATTTAAGCATGCTGAAAATCTAGCCATTGTTGCTTCACGATCCTCAATTATGTTGGCTCTAGTCACCAACATCTCCATCTCCTTAAATTAATCCTCTACGCCCCTACTCCCTTGCTTAAGATTATGCAAATTTTGGAATAGATCTCGGTGGTAGTGGCTTGGCACGAACCGCTTCTTCATCACGGTTTTCATCTCCTCCTAAGTTTCAATTGGAGTCTCTCCACATCTCCTTCGGCTAGTCATCAGCTGATCCCACCAAGTAACGACATAATTTGAAAACTCCGTGGTTGCAATCTTGACTTTCTTAAACTCCGAATAGTTGTGGCAGTAAAAAACCCACTTTATCTTCTTCTCCGACTATAAGTATGCCTCGGGATCACTCCTCCCTTGAAAAACTTGAATTTTCATTTTGATGTTATCCAAGTTGTTGTCCTCTCGATTCCGACCTCCTCTATTCCTTGCTCCATGTCTCCGATGGATGAAGTCGGATTCACGGTCCTCTTCTTCGCTAATCCTACCATTATAGTAAGCTTCCTCCGTCCTAGCTCCCCGTTGTCGTGTCCTTTCCTTTTGACTTCCACCAGGAGGGTTTTGATATTGTTCTCCTTGGGTGTCGCTCATCTGGTTAAGGCGCTCATGCACCTGCTTCATCGCCATGCCCAATTGTTGGGAAAATTCCTTCATCATAGCCTCTATCACAAACTTCTGATTCAAAATTTGTTTGAGATTCCTCAAAAACACCTTTATCCTTTGAGTTAGACATGATTTGTTGTAAAACAAGGGTTAGTAGATAAAAAAATTTCTCACCATTCCCTTACGTGTTTCGCTCAAATAATGAATCGCTCGTGTATCACTTGTTTGACTTTTACCCTCGAATGATCTCACAACTCTTGCCTTTTACCACTCGAAAATTCTCTCTAATAGGTTCTTTTTTAACTCACCAAACAAAATCACAATTTACTAATTAATTCAAAAATAACTTATCAAGAAACAAAATTTAGCAAGATATGACTATGGTTACCAACAAAATTATGGATTGATTGTCTTGAAATTTTCGGGAAAGCTTATTAGGCTTGCGAAAATTTATAGGCTTCGCTTGATTGGAATTGATGAAGGAATGCTCGGAATATCGCTGCTGAATTTGTTAGCAAGCAATAACAAAAATCTAAAAATTTTATGTATATATATATTTTTTTTGCTTAACATTTCAAACGAGAAAATTAAAGATAGATAACTCGCTCGAAGACTTAGCTTTGATACCAAATGATAGACTTCACGACATGCTTGTGTGAGGTGGTCGTTGCCCGAATTGTTTCTCGCAAAGTTGTACGGTGGAACATGCTCGACACCTCAACCCTTCGTCTATATTGAGATGAGAACCTTGGTACAAACGATAGTGTAATGAAATTTGCATTGAATGAAACACCAACAACACCTTGACCCAATATTTATATGCATGCAAGAACCTTGGTACAATCTACGATTGATGCGGTAGATGACGCCACACTCAACTAAGTATTGTTGAATGATAAGTCTAAATTGAATCTCAAAGAAAAACTAAGAATAACTTAGAAATTCTTAAAGAACCAAAAAATGAGAAAATCTCACAAGTAATTGTATTGATAAAAATCTGAATGTATTACATCATCCAAGTCCCTTATTTATACTAGTAAAAGTAGCCCTAATCCTATAAGAAATTAAGCATCAAATTTGCAATCAATTTGGAATGAAAATCTAGCTAAAAAGCATCCTAATTACATTATAATTGGAAAAACTACTAAAGCCATAATAGAAATCGACTTGGAAAGATTTGGAACGAAAAAAACACGCTGCCTCAAAATGTGTGCCCGGGCGTTATGGCGCCTGATTTAGCCTGGAAATGGGCTCTGTGGCGTTGGCTAATCAGGAACTCCCTGACTATCAGGAACTGTGGCGCCTTTCGAAGAACAAAACTATGCGCTGTGGCGCCGGTCCAGAAAAGTTGACCGTTTTGCCCCCTCTTCGAACCTAAGGCCTAGATTTGTTCCTTGGCTTGGACCATTCATTTGCACCATGTTAATGATCTTAGAATCCACTTCCATAGTACACGACTGCACGTCTTCAATCCATTCTCAATCCAAACTTCTTGAATTATTAGTCCTATCTTGAATCTTTTCGCTCGTGCTCTCGTCACGGGACCAATAGGCACTTGCACTGGATCCACCCACGTTTGACCTCTATGAATCCCGTCCATATCCGAGCTAGGCATGTCCTCATCACTTGGGGAGGAAGTGGTGCAATACTTTTAAAACTTTTTAGAACAAAAGTACCATTGAAGTGATCTATCAAATTTAGTCTTACACTGAATTAAACAGTAGTGTACTATTTTAATCTTTCCTTTCTAAACTCACAAACAAGAAGAAAGAAAGTTGCAATAATTTCTCCTTTTCTTCAATCCCTTTCTTTTTCTTTCTTTTCTTTTCTTTTCTTTGGCAACTTACACACACAGTGTAAGGAATTACAAATTTATTCTTTTATTGTGTTATGAATGTTTGATATTATATTTTGTTGTTTGAATTACACAGACATAATATATTAATATAGAATAGCTTCTAGATATGGATGGCAACATCACCTTTGCAAGTGAAGAAATCACTCTTGCTATTCCTCCTTTTTCTTTTCCTTTTTTTCCCTTTTTTTTGTTGGAATTTTTCTTTTTTGGGGGTGGGGGGTTTGAGTTCTATATGTTATAAAACTAAATAAATATAAACTAATACATAAGTGGTAAAATAATTCATAACTCTATTGATAAAGCAATTTATAGAAAGATTTCAATTTGCTACAAAATGATTACCACTTTTAACAGAAATATGCTAATTGAAGGAATAATAGAGAAACATTCGGCTCGTAACAGTTATGTGGTACTTCTTAAATACTGCATGTGATGGAGCCAATATTCATTAGTTGCTAAATAATTCTTGGCAATATTTAGATGCAAGACTCTAGATGTGGAAATCAGATTAATAATTTGATCCTTCTATCTCATCATATCCTTGATAGTCTTCACTGGGCCAATAAGTTAAAAACACAATATACTAAGAAGAGATCATTAGATGTGGTGGAACAGGTGTGAAAGAGGGAGGTTTGGGGTTGGTTATTAGTAGCAAGTTCAGTATGCAGATGCTATAATTCTTTCTCTTTTGGGTCTCATTGAGATATGAGGTTGGGTTGAATATATATATATATATATATATATATATATATATATATATATATGTTTTTCTGTTTTGATAAAGAGGAGTTTCCCGGCCTTGCGACCAGACTATGTCTTCCCTCCTCAAACAAAGCTTTCAATAACAGGCTTTCGCCAGCGGTCTGTGGCCCCTATGCTTGATGTTAGTGGGAGTCGAACTCAAGACCTCCGGGTTACTGGCTGTTCCCAAGTTCTCCATTAAACCACTAAGCCAAGCTGTGGGTTTTTTGGGTTGAATATTGTATTTACTCTGGAAGATAATTGAGTGAGTCGAATTCATTTTCCAAGGCTTTTAATACTCTTTTTCGCATATCTACTTTGCATAACGCTCCCATCTCTATTTTCTTTTGTCACGATTGATAATTTTATTTCTTGGTACTTTGATTTCTTTAGGAATCTCACTTATCATGATGCAAATAAGTTGACATGTGTTAATTTCCGGACTTTGAATAAACTTCCACCTTCTCTAGAGTCTAGATAAACGACGAGTCTGGACTCTAAACTCTTCTGCCACATTTTCTTATTAAAGCTACTTTATTTCTTGACTTGATCATGTACGTCAGATCAGTTTCTTTTCTGTCATATGGAAGGAGAAGGTTATGTCCAAAATCAAGGCATTTATTTTATCTTTGGTATTACTAAGGTTAAATACTAATGATCTTTATGAGCTTAGCAGACCCTGAAAGGCTTTATCTCTAGGCATTTGTGTTACATGTAAGCGAAAAGTAGGGCATTATCATTTATTTTTGCGTTGCGCTGGCTTTGAGTGTAAACTCTAAATTTGGTGTGTTGGGGGGGGGGGGGGGGACTGGGTGTATACTAGTTTGGTTAGGGATATATTGTTGATTCAGTTTCGAGGCTTTAAAGGGAGAAAGGATGCTATGATACTTTGGAAGTGTGCAACCTTTGCTTTTCTTTGGTGAATTTAGAATGAAAACAATGCTCGACTTTTTAGAGGTATACATTTAAGATTAGTTTTCTGTCTTCTCCAGGGCTTCTACCATGGTACCTATAGTGGTATTTCTGTCTAACCCTTGAAAGAAGAACATCAATTTGTTTTTTGTTTTTTTTGGGGGAGGGGGGGGGGGGGGGGAGGGAAGAAAGAAGAAAAAGATGGATTTGCAACTCTGTATTACTCAAAGAAACTAATAGTGAAAAATAGTAGTTTCTTCTCAACAATAAATCTTGCCATCACCTGTGTTGACATTCATATTTTAACCAAACATCTAAATTTTATCCTTTACATTTTTTCTCAATAAAAATAAAAGAAAAATATACAAAACAAGGACTCCTAAAAAGAATTAGTTGTGTGAAAAAGAAAGGCAAAACTAATGAATTACTCACTGTAGTCGACACGTTTTACTGATTATACCATTGAATTTTTAATTTTTCAAATTACCCTAGTAAACTAATTATTATTTTGAAATAAGATAATTCCGTTAAAAAAATCAAACGAATGTTAATTTTTTATCGACAAAACTAATGAATTACTCACTGTAGTTGACACGTTTTTCTGATTACACCATTGTACTTTTAATTTTTTAAATTACCTCAGTAAAATAATTATTATTTTGAAATTAGGTCATTCTGTTAAAAAAATTAAGCATACGTTAATTGTTTATCGACGTGGTTCTGGAAAAGAGATTCGAAAATCAAAAAATATCTTGTGGCAAAAAAATAATAAAAAACTTGAAAGTGAAAGCAAAAAAATCAAAATATTTTGGGATCTTAGATGTTTATCAATAGAAGAAACTTGAATGAAAAGCAATGCATTAGCAACAGAAATGAAAACGCGGTAATTGGCAACAGCCACCTCGCACCGACCTCTGAATTCTCTCTGCATCCATCCGTAAAAACTCAGGCTCCTATCAAATCATAAATACAATCCCAACAAAATCAATTTAACCAAATATTACTACCACATTTGTATATATATACACATAGTTTTCTGGAGGTGATCGAGAGTGAAGGAGAGGAGTTCAGAGACAAATATATATGTTGAGAGTCGAAGGTGAGAGGGAGAAAACCTATTGCAACACCATTTCATCTGTTGTTGTTGTTGGGGATTCAGACTCCATTGTTATATCTAATGTTGAACTTTGAAGCTCAATTCAATGTTTTGTGTATTCGGATCTCAAAATTTTCATAGATTTTAGATAGAGAAAATACGCAGATCTATTTGATCTGGAAGAAGGGGGAGAATAGAGAGATGGGAGAAAGGAAGAAAGAATAAATCAGATTTATTTATTTTCTTTTTTCTTTTTTACGTCCACGTAGGATAAAAACTGAAATAATTTAATAGTCGTGAGACAGATATAACAGAATGACCCAATTTGAAAATAATAATTAGTTTACTGGGGTAATTTGAAAAAATAAAAGTTCAATGGTGTAATCAGTAAAACGTGCCAACTACAGTGGGTAATTCATTCTGTCATCAACATAAACAATAAGAATGGTGATTAACTTCAATAAGAGAATCAGTAGGCTTACATCCCAACATGCCAATTTCTGTTAGAAGATCAAGGACATACTTCCGTTGAGATAGAAAAATTCCATTGGAAGATCTTGCAATTTCAATACCAAGGAAATATTTCAAAGAACCAAGATCTTTGATCTCAAACTCTTTGGCCAGACTCGCTTTGAGATTTACTATCTATTCTCTATTATCCCATGTCACCACAATGTCATCAATATAAACAATAAGAATGGTAGTCTTACCTTTTATCTGTTTAACAAATAGTGTATGATCTGTTCGACTCTGCTTGTACCCAAATCTTATCATTACTTTATGGAATCTACCAACCAGGCTCTGGTAGATTGCTTCAAACCATATAAAGTCTTTCGTAGTTTACAAACCTTACCCTTGGTGACTTATGAAACAAAACCAGAGGGTATTTCCATGTATACTTCCTCCTCCAAGTCGCCATGAAGAAACATATTTTTCGCATCTAGTTGCTGAATATCCCAGCCGAAGTTTGCTGCACATGAAATTATGGTACGAACAGAGTTCATCTTCGCTACAGGAGAAAATGTCTCATGGTAATCAATTCTATGAGTTTGAGTATACCCTTTTGCAACTAGCCTGACTTTGAGTCTCTCAGCTGTCCCATCTTGTTTCTGTTTAGCTGTATATATACCCATTTGCAACCAACTGATTTTTTTTCGTAAGGAAGAGAAACACGTTCCCATGTATCATTCTTTTTCAGGGCATTCATCTCTTCAATCAAAGGTTGTTTTCAATTCTCATCACTAATTGCTTCTCTCCACCCTGAGGAACAAATATTGAAGACAAGGAAGAAACAAAGGAGTGGTAGGATGCAGATGATTTATTATAGGCTAAGAAATTAGAGATAGGATGTTGAGTACACGATCTAACCCATTTTCTAAGAGCAATAAGAATGTCAGTATCATCAGAAGAACAAGTAGGATTAGGATTCTCACCATTAGCATTATCAAGACTAGGTTCTGAGCAAGACTGGTGTAATGGTGCAGAAACGATGACTTTATTCTTGCCTCTTCGAACATAGGTCTTCAACTCAGGCTCATTTTGTCTAGCATATGACTCTTGTAACGGTAACTTCCCCTGTGTAGAATTATCAGAAACAACAACAGGAACAGGAAAAGAATTTATAGGATAAGATGATATAGTAGAACTTGTAACTCCAGCCTCAGGATTAGGCTTCTCCTCATCAATAACATCCTCCTCCCCCTGAAAATAAGGTAAAGAAGAATAAAAAGGTTGCAATTCTCAAAAATTACATCCCGAGTGACAAATACTTTGTGTGAAGGAGAGTGATAACATTTATAACCTTTTTGGGTTGGAGAATAACCAATGAAAACACACCTAAGAAACTTGGGATCTAATTTTCCCCGAGTGGGAGATTTATCATGAACATAGTACACTAACCAAAAATTCGAGGCGAAGGATAAGGACTTGTCGTGTGTTGGAGAAAAGAGATTGGACTTTTGTTCCCAAGAATTCTAGAAGGAAGTCGGTTTATCAGAAATGCAGCATTTAGAACAGCATCTCCCCATATAAATTTAGGGGTGTTCATAGTAAACATAAGAGTGCTACCTCTAGTAAGTGTCGATTTTTCTTTTTCGCTACTCCATTTTGTTTTGGAGTTTTGAAATAGGAGGTTTGAAGAATGATGCCATGCTGAGAGAGATAAGATGCAAAAGCATTATTATTACTATATTCACGACCATTATCACTATGAAGAATTTTTTACTTTAGCTTCAAATTGGGTTTGAATCATTTTATGAAATTCCTGAAAACAATCAAACACCTCATTTTTGGAACGAATAAGATAAATCCAAGTGACACGAGAATGACAATCAATAAAGTTAATAAACCATTTATAACCATAATGGGAAACAACCAGAGAGGGTTCCCACACATCAGTATGTATAATAGCAAAAGATTCAGAATGTCGAATGTTAATAGCAGAATAAATAGAACATTTGTGTTTCTCCAATTCACACGGTTCACACAAAGACAGAGTTTTATTATATTGCTTAACTAAAGTTGGAAATAAAGACTAATATAAAAAAAGAGGGATGTCCCAAACGTCGATGTCATTGATGGAGAGAAGTCAGGCTGGAGTCAGAAGTAGAGTGAAGAGTCTGAGTAGAGAACATGTTAGACGAGGGAACATCTAAATAATAAAGACCATCAACTTCACTACCACTGCCTATCTTTTGCCCTGTCACCAAGTCCTGAAAAACACAATGAGTTGGAAAAAAGGTTACTGAACTGTGTAAGGATTCAGAAAGACGTTGGACAGATAATAAATTTGCAGTAAACGAAGGAATATGAAGAACAGAGGATAATGTCAATGAAGGAGTACAAACTACAGAACCACTCTCAAAGATAGAAGAAAAGGAACCATCAGCTACTCGAATATTGTCCTTTCTAGAGCAAGGCGTGTATGAAGTAAAGAGAGTGGAGGATCCGGTCATATGCTCAGAAGCACTTGTGTCAATAATCCAACTAGGGCAAGTTGATGAAACATTAAAAGCACAAGAATGTATACCTGACTAGTCATAATGAGAAGAAGTAGATTTGAAATAGAATTTCTAAAGAGCTGAGATTTCCTCAAGAATAAGTGCAGTAGTAGTGTTTGAGGCACTAGAAGCATCAACATGAAGTGTTGTAGTAGTCACATAGGCCAGAAATCTACGTCCACGACCGCTACTATACCGACCTCCTCGTCTTTTAGGTCGTCCATGAAGCTTAAAATAGCGATCCCTTGTATGGTTCTTTCCCCCACAATAATCACATTCGCGGGTTCCTTCTCAACAGGAGACTGAAATGTGGAGCCAAACTTAAGATATGAAGCAGCCATGGCAGACCGATCAACATAATTTAGAACCATCACCCGACGCCTACTTTCCTCTTATTGGACTTTAGCATGAGCCTCTCGCAGTGATGGAAAAGGTGTCTGATCAATCAACTGTGCTCAAACTTGACCAAATCCTATATTCAAACCGGCCAAGAAATCCACAACTCTATCTTTACTAACAAACTTTTGATAAGCAGCTGCATCTTCCAAACATTTGGCTGAAAAAATCCAGTAATGTTCAAGCTCCTACCAAAATGCATTAATTTCGACAAAATACTGTGCCACAGACTTCTCCCCTTAACCCAACTCACGATTTCGTTTACGGATATCATATGCCTTAGACATATCATCAGAAACAGAAAAGGCTTGAGAGATAGCCTCCCAATGTTCATATGCAATGTCTAAAAATATGTAACTATTCCTCATACTAGGTTCCATTAAGTTAAAAACTCATGTTTTAATCATGGAGTTATCAGATTTCCATTCTTCTTGGGCCACACCTGTTTGTGTAGGCATGGTTGTTGTACCATTGATGAAATGTTGCATCCGTTTAGCTTCAATAGACATACGGCACGCTTGAGATCAAGCTAGATAATTGTTCCCATCCAACTTGAATGGACTAAGAACCAAAGCAGAGTTGAGATGATGATTTATAATCAACTGCGCTTCATGTGTTTCAGTAGTATCAACACTATTAATGGAACTAGATTCTACCATGGTGAGGTAATAAGAGCAACAAGAATATCCAAGAAAATATCAACAAGGATAATTTAAATGCTCAAAAAAATGGCAACGGGTTATTCCAGAAAACCAAAGTAGTGCAGTTAGTTGTACTACACTTTAGAACCTACTCTTATGTTAGCCCACTTCAAATAGCAGTAAAGGAAGCTTATGTATATGGCAAATAGTGCAGATGAAGGTTTAGAAAAAAAAATAGTAAGCAACAGATGCTACTGATAGAGAAACAATGAGTAAACTTGAATCAAACTCTCCAAGACCATTGTAGATGGCAAGAGAAGGAATCGACCACCTTGAAAGTTGTCGGAAAAGAGTCGTCGGAAAGTTTTCATGCGTCAGCAGAAGGAGGCGTGTGGCGTCGGCAGTAGGCGCGTAAGGTAGCTCGTGAGGGCGTATGGGGCAGTGGGTCTCGGAGCTGATTTTCTGGTGGTAGTCGCGTGACAGTGTAGAGCCTTAATATGGTCTCAATTTCTCAATATAAACTTGTCTTGCTAGGTTTTTGAAGAAAAATATGAGTAGCAGCGAGAGATGGGTTTCTGTTAATGGAACAAGGCTTTGATACCACGTTGAAACTGAGAATGAGTTATTTCATTAAAGTAATTTTTCTCTATTATATAGATTGATATTTATACAAAAGTACGCTAATTACAGTTATGGTAATTTCTAAATTACAGTAATGTGTACACACTGATTATGAAAACTACAATTATGGCATATCTACAATTAAAGCCTTTAAGGATCATATCTGTATTACAGTACAGAGTCATCTTATTTAACACCCTGGTCGTGCTGATGAATTATCCTTTCCTTCTCTTAAAAAAGGATTCAAGAAAAAGAAAGTAGTTAAACAGTTTGTATTCTGTCTGTACTCGGGTTTGCCCCTTTTGATGCTTACTTATAAAGAAGTGGTTAAGCAGTTTTTGTTATTATTTCAGGATAATAGAAGGAAGTAACGATGGCGGTTCCAGCTGGCATACTTTGGATGAACAAAGTTCTCAGATTTTTGAAAATCGGTACCAGAGGAAAACATTTAAGATCACATCAGAAGGTTTCCTGTCAAATGCATTCAGGTATATTTCTACTCATAAATTCAATTGAATCTGGGTTACAGTCTTATTCATTAATGCTACGTTTGGATTGAAGGAATAAAAGTAGGAATGGAATGACTCATTCCTATAGAATAAAAAAAATTATGTTTGGTTGCGATTGTAATGAATTGAACCATCCTTTTTTTTTGCTATTTTCGACTGAAATTTAACATTTTTGCCCAAGATTTCATGTCCAAAACCTTGTGAGTAGTTTTTTTTATTATTGAATCATGAGGGTCTCGGGGGAGGGAGAGTATGCAATAACTCATTCCAACTAGAATGGAATGAATCATTCCAATCTTTATTCCATTTCTTCAATCCAAACGCAGAAAGGATCTAATGAATTATAAGAATGGCAGGTTTAGGTTTTTAACAGTTGCGCAAGCAACATCACGGTTCCAAATAGGTAGCATTGACCTCTATGCAAGGGCCAGTCCACTTCAATAGAATAGCACAAAAGTCATTGTTCCACACTGCCTGTCCAGTGTTCTCATTTGTTCAATATGTCATGGAGAATCTCCAGCCCTATGATGCTTCCCCGTTATTATATGTTTCTACTTAACTATTAATGTAAATTTATATGAAAAGGAAAGAACAGGAAAAAATTGCTGATTTACTTGAAATCATAAGTTAATATTTCCTGATATAAATACCTTTGGATCAAAGATGAGTTAAAATTATTGGAGCTATTTTTGGGTGCTGCTTCATTTTTTTATATTATTTTTTACATATATTTATTTCTTCCAATCCTCAACGCGCATACAAGATTTTTGGTTTGGTCTACAGTTTAGACCATTACGAGTCTCTCTGTGAGGCCTCATGCTTTCCTATAAGTTTGCAGTGTACGTTGGTGTGTCGGGTTACATTGACTTGCAAAAATAATGAATGAGATAAGACTTTTATACTAATTTAATGCCATTAGAGTTATTTAATTATATGAACTATTTGGTATCATTTTTAAAGTCATTTGATACACCAAAAGGAGATTATATGATTTACCATCAGAGTTATTTAATCACACAAATTATTTGTTATTATTTTTAAGGTTATTTGATACTTTAAAAGGGGTATTATTTTATAAACGATTATAATTCATTATAAAATAGTCTTAGAAAAAGCGTAGTCTATAGGAACAAATAACGAACTAATCATAAAATAAAATAGTCCGTAATAGTAATAATTGATATAAATAAATGCTACATCTTTTTTTTAAAAACAATAAACCATGCATTAAAACTGAAAACAGTTGCATTTAAATTTCCTAGCCTGGCAAGCTAAGTGATTAGGCTTAAAATGGATGAGCCCTTTCCTTCTCTGCCTCTCCCTTGTAATCTCTCTCCTTTGTAAATTTTCCAATTATAATAAAATACTAGTATTTCTCATAAACTTTTGATTTCCATTCTCCATCCTTGATGTCTTAGAGGATTTCCTGAAAGGAAAAGCCTTTCCCGTAGCTTAAGGTATGACTTACCACCCCACACAAATATTTTATATTAATGCTTGTTAATAGTTTTGATTTTAGTTTCATTTTAATATATGTTTGTTTATTATAGGATTTTAGCCTAAATAATTAGTCGCTCATAGTCGGTCCTCCTACCTTGATATCAGAGCCATGAACAAGTTTTTTAGGTTAAGATAATCGTATAATTTATTCAAGTCTCTTTGTCTATAAAAAAGTTGATTCACTCATATGATCTATTCAAGTCTCTTTATTTATGAAGTTGTTGATTCATTTATATGGTCTATTCAAGTCTCTTTATCTATGAAGTTGTTGATTCACTCGTATAATTTATTCAAGTCTCTTTATCTGATGAGGTTAATTCACTCGTATGATTTATTTGATTGATTTCTATCTAGTGAGACGTAACCCAAGTCGCGAAGGCCTTTGTGAGCGTTTGTCGTGTGAAGGCGTTGTTGTTTCGTTTTGAGGTCGTAAGTGATAGTAGTGTGCATACATGTCAATCTTGTATGATGATAAAACACATACTTTGTAAACAATCTTATTTATTTATTAATAAAAGAATTCATTTATTAAAAATATTTAATTATCTACATGATACTGTTTTTATAATATGTATATAACCTATAGTTTGAAGCAATGCTTTTAGAATCATGATGTTGATCATGCTAATAAGATCTAAATTCTTAAAAAGCTTAAAACTAAAATAGTTCCCAATCGTTAGATTATTAAAAAAGGGATTAATAAATCCCTATAGATTGGTACATATGTTGCTTGCTTATTGGATGATGATAATTGATCTCATGATCATTTTTATGGAGACACTAAAGCAAGTATGTAGGTGTTTATTGAAAAATAAGTTCACTGAACGTGACTCGCTATGGAATACCTAATGGAGTTTTACTTGTCTGTCAATAAAAATTCTTAATGTGATAGTAGTACAAGTGATCTTTGGACTTGAGATCATCATAGTATCTTGTGTGTAATGAATTATACTTTGACGTATTCCTTAAGACCCTTAGGGTATATCAAAGGGTATGTCTGTGTGTAATAAGTTACATATGGAGATAATGAATGGTTAATGAAGAATCTATTACTTCTAGTAAAAGAAGAGACATCCTATGCGATTCGTTAAATAACAGCACAGTAGTTCTTGGCCAAGGCAGAATGAAATTAGAAATGAGTTTTTAATTTGCATTATTTGGAGTTGTACATTTTCTAATCGAAATACATATAATTAAATAAAATAAGACTTGACGGTAATTTCATGTCTTATATTTAATTGGGACATTGTATGGTGGAATGATTGAATTGCATGGTAACTATTTACTCACAGGTTCTTTTATGATTAATGTTGAAATCGATATTATCTGGAAAGTCGTTGATCGCTAGGGAGACTTATCCCTATTGTAAAATAAATATTATTTATTTAAATAGATTATTAGTTTAATTTATTAATTTAAATAAGATTATGATTGTTCTAATTGATTTATTCACAACCGATTTAATATGGAGATCTAAAGGGTCACACCATAAAAGTAAAAATAATTATTTAAGAAGGTAATGTCATAATCGTAATAATGCATTAAGTGTAATTAATTTAATCTATGGTGATAGAATAAATTAAATAGCTTAATGTTTATTATTTAATATTTTAGAAATATTAAACATAAATTAACAAGAGGAGTCTTATTAATATTATTACAATTATTATTATTTTAATTTCTAAAAGAGTTTAGGAATTAATTTAATATTAGTACTCTCATTTATTTCTAATAAGATTAGAAGGTGAATTTATTAAATAAATTTAATTAATTATTTTCAATGTGGTGGGAAACCTAAATTAATTAAAGAAGTTTAATTAATTAAATGAAACTCCATGTATAATAGGATTAGAAGGGTTGACCGATATCTATATAAGAGAAGTCTTATAATAAATATCTGTTGATAAAAATTTCAACTGCTGGAGAGTACTCCTTTGATATAGAGGATAGAAAATTAGGGTTTAGCCAACCACCTTCCTTGTTGATAATTCCTCTTTCTTGGTAGATCACCTCTAGAGGCCAAACACTTGGGTGACTAACGTTGATTAAAAGAATGAATCTAACCCGAAAATTTAAGGAGATCACGAAGAACTAGGAGTTGAACTCGTATATGTGGAAGTTTCGTTATACAAGGGTATGAATTTCATAACTTTTTATTTATCGTTTTAAATTAATAATTTGCATAAAGGGTGATCCGGATAATGGTTTTGTAAAAAAAATTTAAACTCTAATATACTATGCTTCTGCTAATTTTGCAATTTAATTACGCTCACGATTTCGTACGAACCCAACAGTGGTATCAGAGTCAAACCTTTATGCAATTATTAATTATTTTGATTCCATATATGTATGAGTATGTATTTAGAATAATTTATTAGACATAATTAATTGTATAAAATTATTTTTATTAAAAAAACAAAAAAAAACGTGGGTAATTTCCAAGGCTTCGGATAGTACTGTTAGGAAATGATTTCTAAAATGGATAGTACTATTAGTTGAGGATTTCTAAAATGGATATACTTTACTTGTTAATAATATATATATTATGTAAAGGAAGTGAATTAGCTTTTCAGATACCTTTTACAAATCCTTTCCTAGTTCATTTTAAAAAATGAATTCGCACAATAAATTATATATTATATATAATATAATACGGTTATATTATAATATATATATATAATATTCTTAATAATTTTATAATTAAAATAAAGAGTTTATTTTAATCTTGAAATTGAATTTCATGCAAATTAAAATTGTCCTTTAAATGATACTCATATATATATAGAATGTTTTAATTCATGAGATTAATATTTATTTATTGATGCATATGGTGATATGCATGATAATAAATGAGGTTGATTATGAACTATTGACCAATGTGATTGAATTTTATTTTAGTTGAATACTTGAATGAATGAGTTTTATTAAATAGGGTCTGCGTACCTCGTCTTCTCTGATTTTTTTCTTGATGTAAAATTCTATCTCTCTCCTATGTACTTTTCCTTGACTGCTAATCAAGGTTTCTATTTAATTTAAATAGTTTATGTAATAGAGATAGTTAGAATTATCTTGAAAAAATTGAAGACCAAGGAGCAGGGAGCGCGTGAAGACCCCTTTGTATGGAGCCCGGGTTTAAATGTAATAGTTACGTTTAAATTTAAATTTAAATTCTTGCACTCTTAGGTTTGATCTTTTGGTTCATTTGGTGGCCCTAGTGAACCAAACTAGAATAAAAGTCTATAATCAATCCTGTAGAATATAGTATTCTATATGTGCATGCTAAGTATTATATATATTATATTTTATGCAAACATGCTTTGCATGTTTTAATAAAATGACGCATATTTTATATATATATATATGCATGCGCGATAAACAAAATAAGACTAATAATAACAAACCCTCAAAGAAATCATATTAAGTCTAAAGCGTTCAATGATATTTGGAATATCGAACGTCGTCTTCTAGCATGATAAATTAATAAAGTATTAAATATTTAATATGAGTTTGTTGTGCTATCCACAAGACAAGTATTACCTATTTAAGATATTAATTTAATCACATTTGATGCTTATCAAAAAAATTGAACAATATTATTTTGTTGTGCTATCTATAAGGACAATATTTTTCTTTTTTGAATTTATGGAAGTGCTAGGTTGGACTTAACTTAAATCATTTTAGTTCGGATGTGCACACATTTGACCATTATGATTTAAGAGGCAAAATAAAAAGGAGTTACATGTCGATGTAATTGACAAAGAGTTGTTTACCTATTTATTTATATATCGTTTGTTGTGCTATCCACAAAGCTATATACATTTGAAATGAGATCTTTATTCTCACTAGTAAATCTTTAATTAGATGTTGTCGAACTATATAAGTGAGGGTAATATAGTTTGAATAAAATAGTGAGAGATACCAATTTAAAATAAGACCTAGTTTATTTTGGTATATAAAATTAATTAGATAAATGTTTGCTAAAATGTCAAATTTTTGGAAGAGTTTGCAAGAGAGAATGGGAGCGCAGTTGAGGTTGAGTATTTTCTTATCATCCTTAGACAGACGGACAGAGTGAGCGAACAATATAAACACCGGAGGACATGCTTAGAACTTGCGTGATGGACTTCAAAGGGAATTGAGACGACCACCTACCCTTAGTCGAATTTGAGTATAACAATAGTTACTATGCGAGTATCGGCATGCCACCGTATGAAGCTCTTTACGGAAGAAAGTGCAGAACACCATTATGTTGGGACGAAGTCGGAGAGCGACGAATACTCGGACCAGAGTTAGTACAACAAACCGCGGATGTGGTGACAGTGATAAGAGCCATATTAGTAGCAGCTCAAGACCGTCAAAAAAAGTACGCAGATTTGCATTGGCAGGACCGACACTTTAAAGTCGGTAGTTTCGTATTCTTGAAGGTATCTCCATGGAAGGGAAAGATCCGTTTTGACAAGAAAGAAAAGTTGAGTCCAAGATTCATAGGACCGTTCGAGATACTGAAGCGAGCGGGCGAAGTGGCATACAAAGTTGTGTTACCACCCGAGTTGGAGCACATTCACAACGTGTTCCACATTTTTGTGTTGCGACAGTACAAGGCCGACTACAAGCACGTGATTTCTTACGAGCCCATTCAAGTGGAGAAGAACTTGGCGTATGATGAAATTCCTATCCAGATACTGGATAGGAAAGAGCAAGCCTTGAGAAATAAAATTATATCTTCTGTGAAAGTACTTTGGCGTAACCACGATGTCGAAGAGGCAACGTGAGAGTTAGAAGATAGGATGATGAAGGACTATCCCCATCTATTTGTGTAACCTTGTAGCAATTTCGGGACGGAATTTTTATAAGGGGGGAGGATGTAATACCCGAGAATTTTCTAATATTATTAAATAAATATATTAATGGCAATGAGAATTTATTTGAATATAAATAATTTTGTGTTATGAGATGAGTAACTCAATTATATTAAATTGAATAAGTATAATAATTGAGAAAAATATGGAGTTTATAATAAACTCGTTGAATGTCTTGTGTGGCACAGTGATAAAAAATATTAATGATGATATTAATTAACGAAGGAATTATGAAGTGAACAATTAATCTATATTAATTGTTAAGTGTTATTATAGAATATTAATTAATTGTTATAGAATATTAATAATGATTAATTAATAATACGTGATTATTATTATTATTGCAAGAAATATAATAATAATAATGAGCAACGTGTTTATAAATATAATAATATTTACATTCATTTAATATGATACTTAATCATATAAGTGTTAATCAATTATTATGGAAATAATAATTTCAGTGATTAATGAGAAATGGATTAATTAATATTATTATTATTAATTGATAAGATAAGTAAATTCCTATGTGCAAGCATGCGATATTAAAAGTATAACGTATAGTAGCTAACTATATATTATACAAAGTGTAAAGCGCAATGTGAATATATATATATATATATATATATATATATATATAAACTATATAGTAAAGTTTATTAAGTTGTAAGAGTTACATGAAATGTGTATGTGACAATTATATGTGAAGTGTATATTAAAATAATATATCATGGATATGTTGTAAACAATTGTTGATTAATAGAATTTAAATTAAATAGTATATGAGATAATGTAATGTGGTAGTATCCGATTGGATTATATCGGTAAGATAAAATGTACATGGATTATATGTGTGTAAATTACATTTACTATGAATGCATGGTAAGTATTATTGGGATTACATTGTAACTTTAATTATAATCTAAATATATAGTATGTATATATATGTGATAGCCTAAGTATATAATACATAAGTGTATAAAATGTGTTATAACCTTGCATTGTACAATTTGCTAGAATGCTAAGATTGATATTACTTGTCCCATAATGTAAGGCATTTCTTCCTTTCACGTGCACAGCCATTATGGCCTAAGCATATTGCTTCTCCTTAAACTTAGTAAACTTCCATAGCTGCTAGCAATGATCACATGGGGAGTGGGCTCAATAGTAGAAATCACCAACTAAATCAACTACTTTCTCTTAACCTTCATGTTCTTATGATTTCCATTAGTTTGAAATGGTGTAGAAAGACAATGTCTGGATATTATTTCCTCTATAAATACAATCCTTCTTCTTCACATTTCAATTTGCCGAGAGTTGCTTAAGTGTTGAAAGCATACCTACATTAGTTATATCAGTAGAGTGAGAGGTTTGATTTAGCAACAAGCTCAATTCATATAGCAGAGGTATAATCCTTTCCATGTTCTTCATCTCATGTTCTCTGAGATTTTCTAATTCTTGAATTAAGCATGGTTATCATGATAAATTGATTGGGTTGTAATAGTTAGTTGTTATATATGCTTAGTGACATCTTAGTATATGATGTGGCTTACTAGCAATCAAATTCATATAACAATTTCCATGTTCTTCATTTTTCATTTTCTATTTCTGCAAATTTTCTTGAAATTCTTAATTCTTGATTTTGTGAAAATTGATGACAATTGAAGTATGAATTGCTTGGTTGGTTGTTATAAAGACTTAGTAATATGTTAGTATACAATGTGGCATGTTTTAAATCGAATTCGTGAATTAATTTCTGTGTTTGGGTTTTGAAGTTGCCGATTTTTGGAACTGTCTGCCGCTGGCCTCCAGCCGGCGCAGCTGCGCCAGTTTTGCACTGGGCAGCTGCGCCAGCAGCCTGCTGCAGTTTCTTCAATCTGCTTATTTTCTGCTATGTGTTAGTCAATTGGTATGGCTTAAAACAGCATGTTAGCATGTGTAACATATATATATATAAACATAATGAGGCAATGTAAGCATGTTTTAGTATATTAGCATGCATGGTTAACGAAAAGGATATGGTTTCCGAGATAAACTTAGTATTTTAAAAATAAACTTTGAAGTAATACATGTTCTACGAATTCTTAACTTAGTGTGTTATATACGTGCTCGATTTTAGATATATATAAGCATGATATAGTGGTTATAGTGTATTTGTCATGATCAAACGAGTTAGCCCGTGTTAGAAATTATTTTTTAGCATAGTAAGCTAATAGACATGAATGCTACAAGATATAGTTTCTGATCTTGAAAGGAGGTTATCATGACTTAGTTATGTATGAGAAGAGCTTTTAAAGTTGCCTTATATGTGTTCTATTGCAGTATTATGATAAAGTGATTTCAAAGGCAATCTTGAACATGTTTTCAAAAATAGAGTTGCATCACATGAGTATCTAGATTCTGGAGGGTTAAGATGGCATGTTGGGTTTAATATATCTCTAAACGTGATTCGTATGTGGTAGACATAATGATAATTTAATCAGACATGAGTTTAAAGCATGTTTCCAAGTACTAAACAATGCTAGTTATGAATAAATAATATGAACACTATGAGCATGTGTAATAATAGATTTTGTGACATCTATGTAGAACATATAGTCAAGTTATAAAGCATGATAACCACATGGATTTTCTATCCCTTAATACCATGTAAATTGTAAGTTAAAACTTCTGACAATGAACTTAAGAATGAATATATGCTATGTGATATTATATGTTGTTACTTGAATCCGATTTGACGGTTAGCTTACAATAATGCCATACAGTGCTAGAAAGATTATGTTTGCTATTTGTTGTGATCTTATGTGATATTAATAAATGAGAATGTGTTTTAACTCAAAAAGAGGAACGTTAAGGATAAAAGTTATATTAATATGATACTATATAACTGTGTAGCTAGGTTAAAACTTAGCTTATGTGTTGATCGTATATCCGAAGATAAGATATGATGTTAAATTATATGACTAATGGATATCATATATATGTACGTAATTATATTACGATAAGGATTTAAAAGTGTTGAATTACTTTACGTGGATAGACTACGCTAAAGGCAAGTTTTCTTAAACCCGTTCTTGTATTATTTGCAAGTATCCGAACCTTACTTTTATTGTGCAAGTTCTCTAACTTGAACTCTTTTTCATTAAGTCTTATGAAAACTATTATTCATGTTGAACTTGGTATTGTTCTTGAATATTGTGAAAGTGTCTATGCCATTTGATTCGGCTAGACTATATGTATGTTTATAAAACTGTTCAAACCAATTGACTGGTGCGAAAATATTGAAAACTGAATTGAGCAACCCTTATGGTAAGGGGAGTGTATATTGTTGGAAGCCCCAACACACGCGTGAATATTACTGTGGCGTTATGCATAACATAGAGTATTGTAGACTGATCATCTATCGTACGTATTTTTTTTGGGTTATCAGTTTAATATTGATAATTCTAGTAGATGTTCGATAGTCCGTAGTAACTGCTCAGTATAAATTGTTTTATCCAGTTGGATACGTTGATAGCCTTTGAACTCATATATATCTGTTGATCTATATTGAATTTTCATATTCCAAAGATTTGATTCGAGAATTGTTGATATTCGTTGTTCATATTCTGAAACTCTGAATTATCTTAGAGATTATACTTTGATATTTCAAACTCATGATATAATACTCACCACCCTTATTGTATATTATTTGATGAGCAATTTGTGCTCATTCTTGCTTTCCCTAAAACTTTTCAGTGAAGGCAGAGCAGGACGAACCTTCGAACGTTGATAAGGGCAAGGGCAAGGCTACCAACTAGCTTGTTCATTTATGTTTTAAATATTTTAATGATTGTATTAAGACTGTCTTCGGACTATATTTAAGCTTAAGTTAGACTATGTAATAAGTCATTATTTGATATTATTATGTAATCTATTAAGTACTGTAGGTTGCGAGACTTGGGGGAATAATTATAATAAATCATTGTAAATTATTCTAGATTAGATCTTCCGTTGTGAATGTGTAATTTTAGATATTATTGTATTATTGCCATGAGAACGTGACGAACCGAATTCAAGAGACTAAGTGGCGGTCCGAATTTGGGGGCGTCACAGAAATCATGATACAGAGGAAATGACTAGAAAGATATAATCTGAAATGAAAGCAAGGTATCCTCACCTCTTCGAACTACCAGGTACGTAAATTTCGGGGATAAAATTTCATAAGGAGGGGAGATTGTAAGACCTCGAATTTTATGAAAGAAAAGTATTTAATTTTTTATAATTATTATTCTAAATAGTAAGGTGATAATTTAATAAATTCTATAGTTATGGATGATATGTGCAAATTTTACAAAGTAAGCAAGTTGTCATAAAATATTCGTTTTGTCGAGGAATATTCGTTTGGTCTGGAAATATTCTTTTTGTCGGGAAATATTCATACGACGGCGCAATCATTGGTGGACCCCATAACTGAAAAATTATTAGAAATAGAAAGCGACAAAAATAACATTT
The DNA here is from genome assembly GCA_020205555.1 of Panax stipuleanatus. Lineage (NCBI taxonomy): Eukaryota > Viridiplantae > Streptophyta > Magnoliopsida > Apiales > Araliaceae > Panax > Panax stipuleanatus. The sequence continues at coordinate 99,313,259 of CM035116.1, read as the reverse complement.
TTATAAAAATAACGGCAAGACTTTTACCGTTAAACTTTTGAAAGACCCGGTGATAAAAGTACAGTAATATGCGTTGTTACATAGTAGCACACGGTATTCCACAGTATCTTTGATTATTGATGCTTACGTAAGAAGTCACTCAGTTTCATTCAATAATTGCAACAGTGGTTGCTGCATAGTATCTCATATTATTGATTCAATTATTGTCACAGTATCATCTGAACAATACTTTATATTATTTAATCAATAATTGACACGACATAGTTACTCATATTATTATTAGCATTATTAACAATGTCTAGAAAGTTCTATCGAGGAAAGGGGTTAGGTTATTTAGTTGCGCGCCAGTAAGGAGAAATCCTTATCGAAAAGCCCCTTTTATTCTTGGGAACGATCTGGTTGTCAATATGATTAGTTATAATATTTCCATTGTGTCGGGAATATTAATGTTAGGGGAAATCGGCATTTATTTCGATAATAGTTGATTTCTGGATGTTAAATTGACTAAACGGACAATTAATCGGATAAATGAGCAATTAAATACTATTTATTCACATGAAATGAACTATTGGTTCACATGCAAGTACTATTAGGGGATGTTATACAAGATTGATAATACTTGAGGGAATAATTAAAAAAGGAGGCAAAGATGAAGGTACTAAAGTATAATAAGCCGAGCTCCTAAAGTGCAATTAGTGAAACTATGTTTTCCTATAAATAGAAGCTTATTTCTTCCTTCTTTCTGTCAAATTCACAAAACTATAGAGAGAGAACCTATAGAGAGAGAATAAAAGAGAAACAAGAAGAGTATTCTGCTACTACACTATTACAATATCTAATCTTCTACTAAGGTAAGGGGTATTATTTCTTTTGTATTCGTAAAAAATGTAATTTTCTTTCAGTACTCGTAAGGGTTGTCATTCTATTCCATATTAAGCTGTGGGAATAACCTGTATACGCGGATTACCGCATGCATGGTGAATAACCCTTCGCATTCCTTCATTATTAAGCTGTGGTAATAACCTGTCTACGCGGACTACCGCATGCCTGGTGAACAACCTTTCGTATTCATTCTCTATTAAATTATGGAAATAATCTGTCTACGCGAATTACCGCATGACGGGTGAAAATCCTTTTGCAGTTTATTATATTATTTCATTTCATATTCCTAAATCTAAACTTACTATTGCTTCTATAATTCCTGAAATGATTAGAAATTCTTTGAGGTTTGCGCTTCATCTAATATCATTTCACTAGAATATTGGTCTGAACTTTTTTATGGAAATTTTAATCTTTTCATGCCGGGGTACTATTCATGGATACTCTTTATACTGTACTATTCATGGGTACTATTCATATGGTACTATTCATGAGTACTATTCATATATTACTATTCATGAGTACTATTCACAACGGAATTTAATTTCCTTTTCTTTGTCTAAATTATCTTTTATGAATCTGATTTTGAAGTTGAATCCATGTTTTTATCTTCATTTTGGACATTATCGAACTCTGGATAAATTAAATTATAAATCTCTAATATTTGTCATTGATCTCACTTGATTCATTCTTTATATCATTGTCATAATCTTTAGACTTAAATTTAGGTTAAAGATATCTTTGGCCCATAGTGCAAAGATGAACTGTTGATTGATATCTTTTGGCCCGTAGTGCAAAGATGAACCGTTGATTGATATCTTTGGCCCGTAGTGCAAAGATGAACTGTTGATTGATATCTTTCGTTGTAGTGCGAAGATGAACTGTTGATTAATATCTTTGGCCTGTAGTGCAAAGATGAACTGTTGATTGATATCTTTGGCCCGTAGTGCAAAGATGGACAGGTGTAAGGCAGGATCATGACCACTGATGATACAGTTAAATATCTTTGGCCGGTAGTGCAAAGATAGACAATTTATTGCTATGATCATTACCATTGTTGTTACATTTAAATGTCTTTGGAGTAAGGTGTAAAGACGATATGATTATTGAGTGTCTTTAGCCTTTGTGGTAAGGATATTGAGTGAAAGTTCTATTAAGCCTTTGTGGCAAGGAGAAGCTGTTGATTTACATGATTATGAACATCAATTGTGAATTTAACTATAATCTTTGGTGATACAGGTAAAGACAGGTGGTGAAAGTTCTCTTTGTCTTGAGTACAACGAAGAGCTGTTGATTGGTGTTACATAAATAAAATATCGATGATGAACTTTTAATTTGGGGAAGATAGTAGACATTATGTTCTACTTGACTCTTCTAATGGATTGCTTGTTCCGCTGCAACTATGGTTGAAAACTTTTATCATCTACCATATGTTCTAAATATCTGATTTATTACTGATGAATGCTATTGATAATTTAATTATCTTAAGTCATGATATTCTTTACTGGGCTATTCGTGCTCACCCATTTGCTTCACAATTCGTTTCAGGTAATAAGAGTGTAGCTGGGATGAGCGGGGATAACAGGAGAATAGAGCGATGGTCTATAACTGTTAAAGTTTCCCATAAATAGTATGGAAATAATTGTATTGAGGACTTAAAATTGGTGTGTCGTATTTTATACGTCACTTAATAATTGATTTAGTGAACAACAATAGAGTGATAAGAACTCGGCTTTGGAAATGTGTGTTGCCACTATCATACAAGATGTCTAACCACATACAAACTCGTGTTATCATATGACATGGTTGTGCGCATCCACTTGTTGATTATATCTTTGAGCACTACCTATATAATCTTGAAGTATGGTTGGAATATAATCCTCAGTTTGAGACAATGGAGATAATTATATGGAAAGAGAATACCCACCATTGGAATAAACAGGATAGTAATCTTCTCGTTCTTCTTTGGGGTTTATTGGGTCAACCAAGGTTAATTCTCAAGTCCTAGGATATCTATTATAGCTTAGATGCATGGCCTCCCATATACGAAGGTTTCCTTGAGCATTTTCCAAAGATTTTAATTCCTAAAACAGTTATTAATTGTACCTTTATATAACGTATGTTATTTATATTGAAACTCACAGTTTATGTGTGGTCGTATTGTGCACGACAAAGTAATAGTTGTAAATAGGAAGTTTGTATTTGAATTTTGTAGTGTGTATTTTGGCAACTTATAATGGGTTGTGTGGACCTATTTTGGGTGAGTCATATGATCTGCTCCAGTAAAATCAGCAGTGTATAGTCCACTAGAATCAAAAGTATCCACCATTTGAAGGATCTCTGCTTAGATGGCGAATGAAAAGATGTGTCTTGTCCAGCCGGTGAGTCAAATCTGCTATTTGGTCCAAATGGGTAGGCTCTCGAAAATAGGCAATCCAATCTGTCATCATAAATGATCCAGGTACCAGATCTGCCATAAACTGAGTGGCCCGGGTCTGAGCCCATATAGTGCGGGGAATCCACCACGAACGGAACGCATCGGATGTGCAGAATCCATCTGACAAGGTGAAGCCATCTAAACCCATCAATGGAATGTCTGTAACAGGCAGGGATATAGGCTAATGTCGCTGAGCGAGAGGAAGACGGAGAATATGAATCTGCCCCGTGATACACCTGATCGTTCGCTCTCCCAAATAAAGCTCCCATCCTCCCTCAGTCAAGAGAGGAATCTGACGAGTGGATAAAGCATACTCCAACCCTGTCGGGAAACCATCCTCAAAGCATACTGGCAGATAATCTGGGGTATAAGGAACCCAAGTAATGGCCTCTACAGTCAAAAGCTCCAGCTGTAGACGACTGTGTGTCAAACCCTCTGCTACAGGGACCTCTGTAAAGGTAGAATGATGACAACGCCGTCCCCGCGGATATCTCTCCAAGCCCAAAGTAGTAATTGGACGAAGGCAGGGAAGCCTCTCAATATCCTAGAACTAAAATATGCAGACATCAAAAATATCAAATCTATCTATCAAAAAATACCCAAAGGTGGGGAATGTAAGATGATGGGTCAGAACTTACCAACAGAAAAGGATAGAAGCCTAACTAAGCCTCTGTCATGCCTTTAGAATGGAGGCGCATCCCTCGGAGGAAATATGCAAATGTGAAAGATCCCCAATCAAAATCTTCGATGCTATCTACATAGTGGAGAGCACCAATAAGAGCAAAAGAAACAATCGAGGAGTTATCTGCAATAAAGCAGCACCTTTAGAATGTTCAGACTCGTGAATTTTTTTTGCCAGTCTCCTCTATAAAATGGACTATCCGCATGCACATAGGCATAACTAGGTGGCCATTCAGTAGCACACCAACTTAAATCATGAGCATTTCATATATATATAAAAAACATCAAAATTAAATTCATCATGGCAGTTAAATTACCATGTGTATGTTTATTTCAAAATTCAGGCTCATTTGTCCTCAAATAGGATGAATAAACCAGCCAAAAGGGCGCCAATTGACTGTCTGAAAATGAAATTTTTTTATACCGAAATGTTCAGCATGGTAAAACACAAGTATTTATCAAGTCTGTTCATTTTTATTAAGTCATATATGCATACATATTTGATACATTACGTTTAAATCCATTGTCGACGCTGGGCGGAAAATCAAGTCCTCGGTCTCCCTTTTGTTGAAGGAGGAGGTCTCTTTTTTCTCTTTTGGAGTTGTTTGCCCTCGTCTCTTGTCCGTGGGACGAGAGAGGAGTGCCCCGATTTCCCTATTTTATTCTTTTCCCTTTCGCTTTCGCTTTGTCTTTGGGGTTCCGTTTTAAAGGGTCAATTTCGTAGGAAACCGGTACCGACATATGTGTCGATGATTTTGAAAGATTGATTTTATTGATTGGATCGATTGAGACAGAGTCGCCAGTTGGTATTTTGGAAATGGATGTACCAACTCATCCGGGTTTTAATAGTTTTTCGCAAGATGGTCCAATGCGTGACTCTTTGATTTGGTCTTGAAACCCGAGATTCGTGGAATTCGAGAGCTAGGTTAAGAGGGGGGAAGGTGTTAGGCACACCCCGACTCCCGTGCAAGCACGGTACCGCATCTTATTAATTTTCTTATGCAAAAAGTGTTTGTGTGTGTGTGTTCGTGTGTGTGATTTTGAAAGCTTTATTAGTTGGTTTCTAAGTCTTTTTGGTGACTTGAAAGTAGTGCTGTACCTCTTTTGCGTCTAGGTACGAAGGATTTGATTTAGCGAAAGATTCAATTTTAACAACATATGCAAATTGAAATGAGGTTTTGGAAAGTAAGGTTTTCAAATCCTTTGCCCGACTAGGAATCGAGGACTTCGATACTTCCTTTTATTCTTTACGTTCATTACGTGATCTACCCCGAATCACTTTATTTTTCATTAAAAGCTCTTTGTGGTTTTCTTTGAGAAATCATTTTGATGATATGTATGCTAAAGTGTTAAGAAGGTTCGGATCATCATCAGGCATAAAAGTCATCTCGATGAACCGAGCTCCCGTAATGAAGGTTTTCACTATCACGAGGTCTTGAATCCGAGCTCTCGAGACTAACCCCTCGAGTTCGTCTTCAAGATCCAAATATTACATGCACATCGATATTTACGGTATTTAAAGCATTTACAAAGTAAAGACCGGTCCATCGTGGGAATCAAGTCGGATCCGTTCGGGAATCTCGACACCGGGATTCCTAGGCTCACAATATTTGTACCATTTCATATAAACATAACGTCCACGGCTTCATTACTAAGTGATTTCATCGGTTAAAATCATCGTTCACCCCGATTCGGCCCCCCTTTCACCTCTAAATATATATTCAGGGCTATACGGGTTAACCGGGACCATTTACAAGTAAATACATCCATAGATATACCATGGATCTAAGCCGTTCTAGCTCCCATGTTGAAGCATCATGCTAACAACCTCTCGGGAACTAGCTTAAGCTTAGCTTGAGGTATATCTAGTCTCCGAAGCTATATACAATGTATTAAAGCAATAAATAACCGATAGAAACGTTAAAACTACCAACTATTACACAATATGCTTATAATACAACAAATATAGCTAGATTCAAACAAGATCCTTCATTAATCTATCATATGAACATAGTTTACAAAGAAAATAAAGCTAGAAGTGCGTTATTTCACCTTGGGGGACGCGTGAACAAGCGTTTTGACTCCTGGGATTTAGTAAGAAACTAAGATGGCTTCAATGAGATGCTAGATGGAAGAAATAAGCTTCAAGTTTCTATGTTGATGTCCAACCCGAGCCTTTCTCTCTCTAAAAATGTCCTTCTCTCTCTATATCTATCTCTTCTTTTTTTTTAAAATGAACTAAGTGGGGGGTTATAGCCTGTCCGGGGCAGCCGCACATATGTATGCAGCTAGCCGCATACATGGTGGAGGCTACCCAGGTGGGACCCCCCGGCTTGGTTATGGCTCCTTCGATCTTGATTTGGCAGAAGTTGACATCTTTTGTTTGATCTTTCAGACCGTATTTGACGAACGCAGCGAGATATGATCGAGTCCGACTGAGTTAGGGTTCGGGAAGTTGATACTCATAGCCGAGATACCTTCCAGGTCCAGATATCAGTCTGCAGTCTTATCTCTTAATGGTACGTCGTTCGAGGTTTGCTGAGGTAATTTTCGATGATCACTGTCTCAGTTCATCGATCTTCGATCGGGTTACGGTATGTTCAGACTTCATTGGTCCTCTTCACCATTCCCGGGGTTGTCTCCGAGATGACCGGGATCTTTTGCCCTACTTCGGGGTTGTCTCTGAAGTAAAATGATGCTTTTACCCTCCTGCAGGGTTAGTACGACAAAAGCAAAATTTTGAGTGTCTACAGATGCACCTCTTTGTCATGTTCATGCAATGTAATGGAATGAACACGACAAAGATTTAATAGACACGGAGAATGCATGACAAGGTATATCTGATGATGCAATGTCATGTATGATCGATGCAATGGTATATGAGATGTATAAAAGGGTTACTTCCCCGGCTGGGGAAGTTAAGGATTACGTTGTCGGGGTTGAGTCGACCTGCGTTGAATTATAATCAACGGATTGCACCATCGGGGTCATGTCGATGCCTTCACTGGTTTGTAGCCAACGGATTCATTATCAGGGTTGAGCTGATTCCTTCACTGGGTTGTAGCCAACGGATTACATCATCGGGGATTTACCGATCTGCATAGGGTTGTAGCCAACGGATTACACCATCGGGGATTTGCTGATCTGCGTAGGGTTGTAGCCAACGGATTACATTCATCGGGGATTCGCCGATCTGCGTAGGGTTGTAGCCAACGAATTACATCATCGGGGATTTGCCAATCTGCGTAGGGTTGTAGCCAACGAATTACATCATTGGGGATTTGCCGACCTACGTAGGGTTATAGCCAACGGATTACATTCATCAGGGATTTTCCGACCTTCACTGGTTTGTAGCCAACAGATTACATTCATTGGGGATTTGCCGACCTGCGTAGGGTTGTAGACAACGAATTACATTCATCGGGGATTTACTGATCTGCGTAGGGTTGTAGCCAACAGATTACATCATCGGGGATTTGCCGATACCTTCACTGATTCATTGTCGGTGGATTACATCGTCGGGGTCAAGCCGACGCCTTCACTGATTCATTATCAGTGGATTACATCGTCGGGGTCAAGCCGACGCCTTCACTGATTAATTGTCGGTGGATTACATGTTGTAAGGTTGATTTTGATTGATTTCCTGGTCTTCTGGCGTTCAACGTTGGGTTGTCTGATCTTCGTTGAACTTCTATTATTTCGGAAGATTTTTAGGGTTTTTAGGGTTTTAAACTATCCCGGAAAGGCATCATTTTTCATAATGTGACCATTTTGAACCAAAAAGAACACGTTCTGGACATCGTGTTTCCAAACGAAATGCTGCGGGACCCACTTAAGGTAGCCACATACATGGTTGTGACTAGAGCAACCATGTTCAAGGCTACCCGCGTTCGAGCTTATACCTTCGGGAGGCCTCATTTTCACCCATTCCATTCGGATTTCATCTTGTTTCTCTCTACAAAACTGAGCGTTTCTTCATCTATACTCTATTCCGGCTTGATTTGGAGCGATCTGCCACTGTATACTCCTTCTTCGGACTACAGGTAACGTCTAAACTCCGTTCTTTCATGTTTTCGTTGGCGGAAACACGTATTTCCTTTCTTAAAGGCAATATATCTAACATGTATGCATGTATAGATGGATAAATGTGTTTATGATGCAATGCATGGATACAAATCATCCTATGGATCGTATGAATGCGAGATATTGCCATTTATCAGTTAATCTAGACATACATTGTACATTTATGTTAGAATAACAGTTGAAATTGATGTTTGCATGCTTGGTTGTGATGATGTACCCTCATAGGGTGATTTAATACATGCTTCGGGCATGTGGATAGTCTGTTTTATAAAGGAGACTCTGGCAAAAATTTTTCATAAACCAAATGTCCAGATCATAGATACATTATAGATGTACTAAGATGCAAATGACATACACATTTAATGACACATGTAAGACATGCATGATGTGATGATCATATTTTATGGGTTTAATTTGAAATTTGCAAGTGGTAAGAATATACCTGACTTGGCTTTAATTCCTATGAACTCATTGTTCAGACATGGATCCTGAGGAGCTTAGTCGTGCCACTGGACGGCCGATTTCATTGGGAGTTCGCAGGCGTAGGACCCCCTCTGAGGTTCCGGTTCCACGTATTAGCCGACGGGTGCAGCGTTTGACCGAGCCCGCTCGCTTGCCGGCTGGGGAGGATCAGCCACTCCTGGTAGACGACCTCAGGTTGATCAGTTTGATGAGACCCTCACCTTCTTGAATGATTTTGATGAGGGGACGAGTCCATATGTCCTCTGTTAGTTATTGGGCATTTGTGGCCCCAATATCCTGTACTTTTTATTTTTAGTTTTCACATGTATCATAGGTATGATAGTGATGTTTATGAAACTAATGTACTTGGCAGATATTTATATATGATGCTTCTTATTTATTCGTCACACATATTGTTTTATCATTAGTATGATGCATGCTTTAGATATATTTAAATGATTGGATAGAGATTGACCCCTGTATGGTCTAATTGACACAGGTTTTACAGATGTCGTCCACTGCAGTGGTACGTTTGGACCACTTTCCTGCTAGCTATATAGCTACCAGCTTGAGGGTTTGGTATGACCAGCTGCCATCCACCGATCGTATCGATATCAGCCGCATGCTGGGCCACTCCATGTCTTTACTGTCCTTCCAGATTTCAAAGGGATTTGTTGTCGGGATACTCAGGTATTGGACTCCTGAGCGTCATGTCTTTCGATTCGGCTCAGTCGAGTTGACTCCTACATTGGAGGAGTATAGTCGCATTTCAGGAATACCGATAGAGGGGCCATGTGCTCGAGTGGCTTTGGGCCATATGCGCCGCCAGTTCATGACGATGACTGGATTGAGGAGAGCAGTTGTGATGGTTGAGGTGGGTGGTAGCCACATCATCTCCATGGACTTTATATTTAGGCATTTTTCTTCCGCGGATAGTTTCGCTGTTTATCACGGAGACTTCTCCATTTTGGAGGAGCGCTGGTACGTTATCCGCGTGGATGCCTTGGTTATGTACCTCGTAGCTTATCTATACATGCCTTTTTATACCGATCATCTGGATGTGGCGATGTCGGTGGCTGTTAGGGCTCTTCGAGAGGACTTTACTATATTGCCCCTTATCCTGCAGAGACATTGATTTCAGCCTCTATCTGCCATGACGCTGGTGATCAAGAGTTCAGAGGTAGTCCAGTGCTTTTATACATCTGGTTGATGACGCACCTCCGACCGATAGGGCGACTTCGCCATCATGGTTTCTATTTTAGACATGGCCTATCTCAGGTTTATTCATATCGCCCGACTTCTTGCGTCGATGAGGCATCCTGGACTTCATTTCTTGGTGCCATGGAGGAGCCTTTTGCTATAGTCATGTATTCTGGGTACTGCTCCTTTATGAGTTTCACCACCCATGTCGTTGACCTGGATTTCCTCCCCTTGGCGGGTTTGAGGTGTGTGACGACCTATCATCCTCTGGCGGTGATGGGTCAATTTGATCAGTACCAGGAGGTCCATGCATTTGAGGGGATTGAGGATTATTGATTCCCCATCTGCTCAGTTACCGAGGCTAATTTGGCTCAGGTTTATGGGTTCTGGTCTCATCGATAGACAACAGAGTTTAGAGATTGCCATCCGGGCCGCTCTGCAGAGTATTCAGCATGGCTTGAGTCGGATTTGGCACCAGAGACTGCAGATAAGGTTGGTACAGGATCTTTATCTGATGACGATGGTTGGTCCACGGATGCGACGGAACCGATGGAGGATCCTATATCTCCAACTGAGGATGCGTTATTTCCAGAGTTGACAGCTTCTTTAGTGAGCACTGTCCCTCGTTTGGCCTCAGTTTCCATGGAGGCGATGGATAGACAGCTTCAGCTGGTGACATTTGAGAGAGATCAGGCTCGGGCTCTATTGTTGACCACCGTAGCTGGTAGGGATACTGCTATCACTGAGAGAGATGCATCCCGTGCTTCCAGAGATCAGGCCATCATTGATAGAGATGCAGCTGAGACTCTCTCAGATGGACTCATCGATCACGTACAAGGTGTAGTGTAGAGTCAAGAGGAGATTTTCCGCATGGCAGCGGAGATGCTGAGGAGGGTTGACATGTTGGAGCACGAGCTCAGAGCTGCTCCCTCGACTACAGAGACTGTTGGATATTTGGCAATGTTGGCTCGTCTTACCACTGATTTATAGCTCTGTTTTATTTTCCTATAGAGACTTTGTTATTATCACTTGTCATAGGTTAGAATCAACTTTTTTATTCTAAACAGTTGTATATATTAAAAAGAAACAAGTTTAGTTCACTTCCCTTGTTTGCGCATGTCTAACCATGTCCACTGTTGTCATTTTTGCTTCATGATTTATTATGTCGACATGGAACTAGTCTTGTCATGTGGCATTAGATTCGGCAGAAATGATGATGAGATGTTGCTAGGTCATCTTCGCATGAGCCGTCGATTGGTTTGGGCTTGATGGATAGGTTTTGTATTTCTGTATAGGTTAGGAAAGTGTTTGACTTTTTCGAAGGTTAGACCGCACCATAAATGGCTGCCTACGTACTCCCACAGATAGGAGATCAGGTCTTTCGTAGTTCAGGCTCAGACCTGAAAAGTTTAAAAGGGTTTTATTTGGGGTTTTATTTTGATTTGATAAGATTTTGATGTTTCTCGGTTTGATTTGATGAGGTTTTTGATGTTTTTCCAGGGTTAGACCGCACCATAAATGGCTGCCTACGTACTCCCATAGATAGGAGATCAGGTCTTTCGTAGTTCATGCTCAGACCTGAAAAACTAGACTTGATATATTTTTTCTTTTCTTTTTTCTTTTTTTCTTTTTTTCTTTTCTTTTTTTCATCAAGACATAGCAGTCCAGTCAGAAGGTGAAAAGGGGTCTCAGACCGAGTCAAAATTGATCAGTTGCGTGAATTCCTCACCGTCCATCTCTTCTAATTTCAAAGCTCCACCTGATAAGATTGCTTTGACAAGAAAGGGTCCTACCCAGTTTGGGGAAAATTTTCCCTTAGCTGCATCCTGGCCCGGAATGATCTTCTTTAGTACCAAATCATGCTCTTTGAATTCTCGAGGTCGCACCTTCTTGTTATAAGATCGAGACATTCGCTGTTGATAGAGTTGACCGTGAAATATAGCAGCAGCTCTTCTTTTATTTATCAGGGATAACTAATCGTATCGATCTTGTATCCATTGGCTCTCCTCTATCTGGGCATCAAGGATCACTCTTAGTGATTCCATCTCCACTTCGACAGGAAGTACATCCTCCATACCATATACCAATGAGTAGGGTGTTGCTCCAGTCGAGGTTCGAGTCTTCGTCCGATATGCAAGTAGGGCTAACGGCAATAGCTCAGGCCATCCCCGGTGATTTGCTGACATCTTCATCATTATCTTCTTGATGTTTTTGTTAGCCTCTTCCACCGCGCCGTTCATCTTTGGACGATAAATAACCAAATTGAGGTGTTTGATATTGAACTTACTTCATAGTTCCCTCATCATCTCGTTATTCAGATTCTTCACGTTGTCTGATATAATAATCTCGGGTTGTCCATACCGGAAGATGACGTTGTTTCTAATGAAACAAACAATGACCTCTTTGGTGACCCTGGGGAAAGAAGCTGCTTCCACCCACTTGGTAAAGTAGTCAATCATAGTGAAGATGAATCGATGACCGTTACTGGCTTTAGGCTCAACTGGTCCTATCACGTCCATTCCCCACATGGAAAAAGGCCATGGTGATGTCATGAAATGCAGTTGATTCGGAGGCGCATGAATAATGTTGGCGTGGATCTGGCATTGATAGCAACGCTTGACTATGATCATCGCAATCCGCTTTGAGGGATATCCAGTAGTGTCCTGTCCTCAGAATCTTTTTGGCAAGCAGAGGTCCACTCATATGTTCTCCGCATACTCCACCATGTACTTCATTTATAAGTCGCTGTGCTTGCTCCCTGTCTAGACATCTCAGAAGTCCTACACCTGGATCTCTCTTATAGATAGCATCTCCACTTAGGTAGAAATTCATAGCCATTTTCTGTATTCGCTTCTTCGCGGCTTGACTTAACTGATTAACTGGTTGACGCCTGTGAGGATTCTGATGCTTGGATCCACCATGGTATCCTAGTCCAGCCTTTCCCAACTGCGTGGGTATACGGATTGGGTTCCTGATTCCTTGGCCATTCTTCCCCAGTCCTCGGCTTAGTCGATGTCCTTGGGACAGCATCTCTTGGCCAACTTCCATCACCTCTGTTGATATCTGGGGAATTAAGACCGGGGCTCCCACAGAGTTATATCGCGGATTACTGATTTTGAAGGCTTGAAAACTGGCAGGCTCGACCCTTCATTAACACCGATCAGGGGCATATCTCCCAGGTCATGAATAGGATAATCAGGTTCTGCACTGACAGTCACCAGATTACCGTTGACGGTATATTTCAGTTGTTGATGAAGAGTTAAAGGGAGGACGCCAGCCATATGGATCCATGGTCATCCTAACAACAAATTATACCAGGTAGTGATCTTTAGGATCTGAAAAGGTATGTTGAAAGTGAAAGGGCAATCTCCACAGGAAGTTCAATCTCCCCTACGGTATCCCTTCTTGATCCATCGAAAGCCCGTACCACGACATGGCTGTTCCGAATTTGGTTTGGTTTGATCTTCATCTTCTCCAGAGTATCTTGTGGACCGATGTTTAAAGACGACCCTCAGTCGATCAGCACTCCACCTACCACATATCCTGATGAAACGACAGCGATATGCAATGGTTTGTGATGCCCAGTTCCTTCGGCTGGTATATCGTCGTCAGTGAAGGATATCACGTTACTGTCCAGTACATGGCTGATCAAGTGCTGGAATTTCTCAGTATCGATAGTCTTGGGTAAGTGTGCTTCCTCCAATACTTGGATCAAAATTTGACGATGGTCGTCAGATTATAATACCAAATCCAGGATAGAAATTTAATGGGGTTCAGCTTTCAATTGCCTCACCGTCCTAGCTTCACCGTGCCCCATTTTGTGGAGGAACTCTGTGATCTTTCCAGTAGATACCTTCCCTAATACCTTGGTTGCAGGTTTCGCCAAACGCCCCGGGAGGTAACATGTATTCTCCCTAGGTATGATGTCGGTACAGTCAGGTGCCAACTTTATCCCTTCTCCGTAATTCCATGGTACCTTCTTTAGGCTGAGAATTGGGAGTTGTGGCCAAGGGGCCATCATCAGTGGTTTAGGCGCTGGTATCTCGAGAGTGGCTTTATTTCTCTGCTCAGGTACTCCTTGGATGGTTATGGGTCCGCCGGATATTCCTTCCATGCAAAGGATAACTGCTATCATACCTTCTACGTTCCTCGATCCCCGAGGGTAATATATTTCTTCCTCAGGGAAGATCTCAGCTTTGTTTATTGAGCCCCGTTCTTCGGATTCAATCAAGTTCTGGATTAGATGTCGCAGAGCCCAACATTCTTCCGTGGCATGTCCAGGAGCATTAGAATGGTAAAGGCAGGATGTGGAAGGATCGAAACACTTCCATCTCATATCTGGGGGTGGCAAAAATTCTGTAATCTTCCCCTCCTCGATCAAGGTACAGAGAATCTCCTCCCTGGATTGCCTCAACGGGGTGAATTTCCGTTTGGCGGCAAAATCTTGACGACTCTACAATCTAGCTTCTTGAGCCATCTTTTCAGTCCATTTGTTCTGCTCTGGGTAACGGATCCGATCCCTTCTGGAGGTGGAAACATCTTGGACAGATATGGGGTCATTTTGCTTTTATAAGACCTGGTCGATGAGCTGTCGGGTCAACTGGTGTTGGTATACCACCAATTCAGCTAGCTGATCCACCTGCGCTCTGATTGAAGCCAATTCTTGTTCTACCCTGTAATTTTCTTCAGGGTATCCCCATATTGCAGGGTCATGTGCTGAGGGTAACTATCCCATCTTCCTCAGGTATTTACGATTTTCCCTACTTCCGGCACTGATCATGTTGACTCCTTCCTCCGCATACTGAGGTAGAGGGTTGTTGTTGACATTTGGCTATTCGGGCGCTTTGACTATAATCTCCCCGCTGTCAATCAAGTTTTGAATTTTGTGCTTCAGAGTCCAACACTCCTGAGTATCATGCCCCGGTGAGTTGGAATGGTAGGTGCACTTCTTGCTAGAATTGAATTGTCTTCCATTTGGATCGAAAGGTGGAGCGAGCTCAACGATCTTCTTCTAGGCGATCAGTAGGGCAAATATGTTTTCCAAGGAGTCTCCTAAAGGAGTGAATATCCTTCTTCACTTGTTTTCCCCAACTTTCATTGCTGTAGGATTTCAAAAATTCACTGGATGAGGGTTTTGCCTCTAGATAGGTGAGTTAGGGCTCTTATTAGCGGATTGTCCTTGCAATACTAACGAGACATCTTCTTCCTTCCTCTTTGATCCTCTCTTGGGAGCGCTTGCGTAATTTCTCGACTGTATGTGCTCTGCTATGGCTTCCAAAGTAGCGAGGTCTTTGATTTTTCCAAACTTCAAACCCATTTTTGCCATTTCCCCGTGTTTGATCATTTCAGAGAAGGATTTTCCTAACCCGGCGAGGACTCTCATAGAAAGGGCCTTCTTGTATATCAATGAAGGTGGTCACCATCTCATCCTCATCCATTGGTGGGTTGACTTGGGCTGCCATTCGCCTCCACCGCCGCGCGTATCCTCTGAATGATTCATTGCCCAGCTTTCTGACTTTGGTAACCTAGTAGCGATCAGGTGCCATATGGGATTGAAAACTGTATTGGTTGAGGAAAGCATGGGCCAAATCTCCCCAACGTCTGACTTTAGAATTGTCTATCCATGCGTACCATGTGTGGGCTTCATCGGTAAGGCTCTTCTAAAATAGCTGCATCCTGAGGTTTTCATCCTCAGCGTAAGTTCCAAGTTCACCTATGTAGACTTTTAAGTGAGTGTACGGGTCTCCCTAGTCCGTTATATTTCTCGAACTCGGGGACTTAAAATTTATCCGGGTATCTCGCCTTTGGGAAAATACATAGATCCGAGTAATTCACGCTCCCGTGGGATCCCGTCCCTTTCATAGACCGGATAGCGTCTTCCATCTATCTAACTTTCTTCCTAATGTCTCCAGTGTCTTTGTCCTCCCGGAGGTTTGTGATGTCCTGTGTCGTCTTCTGGATCGGGGCCTCCTTGGGTACTTCAACATCGAGGGGAGATATAGGTGTGGACGTATGGGTATCACCTTCCTTTTCGGGTACTTTCATGTCTCCTTGCACAGAGGATTCAGTTGAACTCTTGTGTTTAGATTCCTGAGATAGTTTGCACAGTTCTTTTAATAGGGTCGTCATCTCGGCCATTTGCTTCTTAAATTCCTCGAATTCATCTCGAGATACTAGGATGGGTTCTGATGAACTTGCTTCAGCCATCTAGACTGGTGAAAGGGCCTTTTTGGCTCGAGATCGAGTTTTAGGACCAATCTGCACAGCAACCGATATCTAGTTTAGACTGGATACTGGTAGATAGGGATGCATGATATGCTATGCATCAGTTTAATGGTTTTTTAATCTTTTCCTGCAATACAACGAGTTAGTCGAATTGATGATAGGGTGTGAAAGATGTATGTATGACAGTTCAAGATAACGGTCATTTATATACGCGGAAGATTTAAATGGAGCATGAAGAAGCACACCGCACATTTGGTTTATCAGAGGCTGACCTATCTTAGGGTTACTCTCACGGGATGTTTGAAATTAGTTCCAAGATCTTCGCAATCTACTTGATGAAAACATCTATGTTTCGATTGGAGAAGATCTGAGTGGTGCCTTTTCTGAGCTTCACAATAGAAACATCCATAGGAGTCCAGTAATAAACAACCGACAGAATTGCCCCCTAATGGAGGTACCACACAACATACATTCACATACACTTATGTCCTCACCGCATGTAATATGATGACATTGTGTGAAGCACTAATATATTGTGCGAGGCACTAATACAAAATGCTAAAAGATTGACACACACAAAGATCATTCACACAAATGCATATGCATAATGAAAATCAAAAAGTTTGATCGCGGCTTAAGCCCTCTTTGAATCCCTAGCAGAGTCGCCACCTGTCGACGCCGGGCGGAAAATCAAGTCCTCGGTCTCCCTTTTGTTGAAGGAGGAGGTCTCGTTTTTCTCTTTTGGAGTTGTTTGTCCTCGTCTCTTGTCCGTGGGACGAGAGAGGAGTGCCCCGATTTCCTTATTTATTTTTTTCCCTTTCGCTTTTGCTTTGTATTTGGGGTTTCGTTTTAAAGGGTGAATTTCGTAGGAAACCGGTACCGACATATGTGTCGACGATTTTGAAAGATTGATTTTATTGATTGGACCGATTGAGACAGAGTCGCCAGTTGGCCAGCAAACCAGATTGCAATCCAGTAAACTGGATTCCAATCCAGCAACTTGGATTCCCCTTTTTTAACCTAATCTTCTTATTATTTTTTTATCTTTTGTACACACATAAATACATGTATTTCATACACAAAAATAATTTTTCAATTTCTTTTAGTATTTTTCAGAAATCCATTTTTAGTTAATTCCTTAAGAAATTTTTCACCTCGCGCTTAACTCCAAAAATTTTCAACTCTTGGCGGGATCTTACACATGTTATCGTGAGCCTCCAGTTTAAATTTCGTGGACATCGAAGTTATACAACTCCGATTATAGTAATTTTTGTTAGAAAAATGCAAATATTGAAATAGTCATAACTTGCTCAATTTAGGTCGGAATGAGTTCATTTTTGGACACAAGCTACTTTATAACATATATTTTAATGTCCCAAAAGATTGGAATTTATTTCATAAATTAAGTGGATGAAACTGCCCTTACAATTTTTGGACAGCCTACTTTTATTTATTTTCAGATTTTATGTCATTTGCTAATTGCAGTCCACACGAAAATCTATAACTCCTTTTTTAGTGATTCCACTTTGAAAAGTTAGAAGATTTAAAGATCTAACTCCAAAAATTAACCACACTCAAAAATTCGAAACACAATGAGAGATATGGTCGTTTTAATATCATGTTCCGTTTTCTCAAAAATCTGATTTTCAAATCTTTAAATTTTCTAAGAAATCTTCCAAGATCTCTTGATCAATAAAACATTAGCTACCATAAACCATTATAATACATACTAATCCACCTTAAGATCATGGGTCTACCATGATCCATGGTCTATTACACCAAACATACACCAAATACAAGGAAAACATAATCAAGGCTAAGAAAATCAAGGTTTTCTAACTTTTAAAGCATAATTTCATTTTTCTTGCTTTTGATATAACTTTTGATACACCAAAAGGTTAGATCTACACATAAAACACTCTAAATCATGTAGATCTAGAGTTTTAAAGTTCAAAAACATGAACCCTTTATTTCATCAAAACAAAGAAAACAAAATTTATAGTTTTAGGGTTTTATACCTTCTTGGAGCATCTTCTTCCTAGAGTTTGTTTATGGGACTTTGATAATTTACAAAACTCTCTCTGTTTTCCTCTAAGGGCTGCCGAATGGCTTCTCTTCTCTCTCTCTCTCTATTGGGCTTTCCTTTTTTTTTGTTAGCTAATAAGAGATGAGAGAGAAATGGAATTGATTTATTTGTTAAAGTGGCCAAGATTTTTATTGGTTGTTAGTAAAAATGTATATAGATATATGATATATATCTATATACATCTCCCAATATCTCTCTTGCTTTCTCTCTCCCACACTTATTAAATGGTTGCTTGCACATTTGGTTAAATGATGAGGCACATTAATAAGATGACACATAGGTGGGTAGGTAAGGAGTTGGTGGAAGTTGGTATAATGTAATCATTACATCACATGGCCCTTCCTTCTCTCCTTCTTCACTTGACCGAATATTGCCCTTTATTTTGCCCCTAATTGGTTTATTTTTATTATAATATTTTATCCACTTAACAAATATCCCACCAAAAATCTCTTAACAATTGGGCTAAAGTCTTGGGCTCTAAATTAATTCTTTTGGACTTGCTTAATAAAATAGTTGGGCTATGTAAATTAACATAATTCACTAATTTTAATTCTATTATACCCTAATCATTTAATTAGGGTTTGTATTCACCACATTTGTAATTTAATTCTTTACTCAAATATATTTAATTACTTAACCCAATTAGACTTACTTTAATAAAATTAATAAATTGAGATAATAAAATAAATCCCTTAGAGTTAGTTAATATTTTCAATATTAATATACTACCATGCCATAGCCCATAGGTTATTTAATTTCTATACCTAATTTATATATTAGGCTGCATTAGTTTTTTTTATTTGCTTATTATATATTAAACAAATATAAGCAATCAAATAATATTCATACACATACCAAATAATTTAATACTTTGAGAAATGTCCTATAAATCTCATATTATCTTTATTCTTATCATTCCTCTTGTACAAACATATATATCACATCACTAAATATATATATATATATATATATATATATATATATATATATGTACCTATATATATACATATTTTAAGAATTCAAATTAAACCATATAGATTCTTTAAATTTTTTAACTAAATCCTCAAATTTCCATCTAGGTTTTATTCTTTAACCTTTATTTAATCATTTAAAATCTTATAAATTTTCGGGTTGTCTCATTCACCCCTTCTTCTAAGAATGTTGTCCTCGAAATTACAGCCTACTAATCCCTACTACTTTATTCACCAAGACTAGGTTTTTAATTTAACCTTTATCTGATTTCATTCTCATTTAATGAGTACATTTTGCTTCCTTCTATGAAGAACTATTTCATCATCACATTCTACCCAGACTTCTCTCTAATGAGTTAAAAAATTTTATATCATGCTGAGGGGTCATATAGATCATGAACACATAGTTTTAACGATATTTATATCGCAAAACAGTAAATTACTAGATATGTTTACAATCATAAAGAAAGTAAACTACAGCTGCTAGTACTTTAGGTGATTAGCCTATCGTACGCTTACGTCATGTATAACATATCAATCATGTCTAGCGAATATTTTTGCTACTAGATTGGATTATTTTATCCAATCAACATAGTTCATCTCAGTCTTATCATAGGATTCCACACCAAAATAATTTGGTTCAGCATAAGCTTTCAAAGAATACTTTAAATTTTCATAAATATTTGTCTAGTTGAATCAAATAGCTTAGACTCATACCAAAAATTTGAATTTCAGTCAAAACATATGTCTAGCCAAATTAATTGGCAATAAATTATCTTTAAAATTTTGAAATCATTTTATGACGTCATGATACCGCACTGTATTTACAGTCCGTTTGAGGATTTCGTCATTCTATGACTTTGTCATACTACATCATACTATAGTGGGCTGACGATCTTTCGATCACATCCGACACTAAGTAATTCTGCATTGATAACTCCATCATTTTTATCATCTTTGCACCAGGTTACATGATGCATTGATTATATAAAAATACATTTTGATATTTTAAATTATTTTTGTCTAGCTGAAATAATTAGCGTAGACTCTTCTTTAAACAGCTCAAAACCATTGAAAATCATTTTTTGATGTTATCATGCCGCAACTGGTAACGATGTGTTAGTGGTACGAAGACCACTTCTACACAACTGTAACCATGTGTTGCTGATAACAAAAATTCATTTATATTTTTAAAGGCACATAAGTGCGAATTTAGCTTGATGTAAAAAAAAAATTCAAAGTCTAGCACAGCTAGAAGATTTGGAATACCTATGCTTTCTCCATCAACTTCAATTCTTCTAATGATCAATTGGTTAATAATTCTATCTATTAAAAATCCTCAATTATTCAACCATAACTTTTCTATACCCTAGTATAGTTCATCAAACATACCACACGTTATGAGTTCAGGAACTTACCACAATTATATGGGTTTAGAAACTTATCCTAGTTAGACCAAAGTCGTCCATTCGCTGAGGGGTTGCACCATACGATTATGAGTCATGAACTTACCATACGTATGAGTTTAAAGAACTCGTACCTAATCTTATATTCTCTACCTATCCGTCATACACATGAGAAAAGAATCACCTTCTCAACATACATATAGCGAATAGCGCGACACCGACATTTCAATGATTATCAAAATGATAAACTAAGTAGTCGTTAGACCAAGCACAAAACCCCAGCCCATACAAAGGTTTGTACAACTCAGCTATCACATGAGTCCTCAATTGAAATCCCACATAATCCTAGCTCTCTCAATACTCGATACGAATTTCATTTAATCCGTATCTACAATTTGCAACTCTTTTCTGAGTTTTAATAGTACAGTTTCATAGTACCACTGTCATACAGCAATCATGCTATAAAGTTTTCAATCATTTGATTGATCATCTGTCCTCTTATGACCTCATCAGATCACGTTGTAATCTGATATTATAATCGTATTATATTACGATTCTTTTCTATGTCATGATCGTTTTGTTTTACGATCTTCTTTCTCTTTATACTTTTAGTCTTTTAGACTCTATCTATTCATTACTACTGTTAATCTTTATTATCAGAGTTAGATAACTCTGGATCTTTATTGCTTGTCAGGATTCTTCTTTGAATCTTATTGACTGACCAATGCCTTGCCCAATTTCATCACTTAAATTTCAAACTCTATTTGAGTTTATTTCTTATTCTCATCCTTGCGGTTATAGCTTAAGGTAACCCTATCTAAGGTTTATAACCTACAGCTTTGATACCAACTGTAGCGCCCCCAAATCTGGGTCCCCAGAACCTCAGACCTAGTACGTTACGATACATCATTTCTATAACTATTACGGAAGATATAAACATAAATTGTTTATACAATAACTTTTTCCCAAGGTCTGTAACCTTCACTTAATACCTGCATTCAATATCCTACACGACATACAATGTCATTTGTATCCAATACTATTACCATTTTAACTATACAATAATCCAATCCTGGAACTTGTCTTTGCATTTGCCTGTGTCCGAAGTTTCGTCTTAATCTGAAATATTTATCATGATATAGCAAGGGTGAGCAACGAGTTTGTCCAGCAAGTTTAAGTTCAAACGAAGATATATCATGATTGAAAATAATAATAAGCTGACAATATAAGAATTGTTAAAGAACATGAATCAATAATGCTGAATAGTCAACAATGAACATGAATAAATTCAACTGAACTTTATGGTAATGAAGGTGATCAGTCTTTCATACCTGATGAATATATACAATATGCACAACGTGCTAATCAATAAATCATAGATGTGATATAATCAACAATGATTAATCACGAACATGCTTTACAATAACAACTCGAGTTCGAGTTAGGAAACTTGCACAATAAAAGAGTATAGGAACTTGCCTGAACCGTCGATTACTGCTACACAATCTAATTTAATTGCTTTATTGGAAAGACCTATCAGTTATAAGATTGATCTTTCAATTAGCATAACATACCTTATAAGTAAACTATCTAACATTTAAACACATAATCAAATATTAGATAACCTTAACACTATACATATACATAAGTCTAAACCTAGCACACATCGAGTCTTTAATAATATTCAATATAGTATACTGAGTGGTTTCCCACAAATAACTAACAAATTAGTTTCCATCTTGTCTACACTACTTTTACAGTGAGTTAGGTCGGTTACTAATTCGTAGATCCCTTCCCCATATGAAGGAGTCGTTTAGCCCATCTACTATACATCAACCATTAAAGAGTACGACTGTACTACCTTAGACTTAACACTACTTTGTCATATAACTTGTGAATTAACACTTAGTCTTTTATTTTATAAGTCCATTTATAAATTAGTAAGCCAAATACCTAATCCAGCAACCTGGATTCAGACTGAATTTTAATTTAAGAAACTATTTTCCAATCCACCAAACTGAATTCAACTGACCTCCAATCCAGCAAGTCTGGATTCAAACTGACATCCAATCTAGCAAGCCTAGATTAACCTGACCACCAATTCAGCAACCTGGATTATCCAAATAGATCAATCCAGCATCTTGGATTATCCAAGCATACCAATCCAGCATCCTGGTGGCTAATCCAGCAAACCAGATTGTAATCCAGTAAACTGGATTCCAATCCAGCAACCTTGATTCCCCTTTTTTAACCTAATCTTCTTATTATTTTTTTATCTTTTGTACACACATAAATACATGTATTTCATACACAAATAATTTTTCAATTTCTTTTAGTATTTTTCAGAAATCCATTTTTAGTTAATTCCTTAAGAAATTTTTCACCTCGCGCTTAACTCCAAAAATTTTCAACTCTTGGCGGGATCTTACACATGTTATCGTGAGCCTCCAGTTTAAATTTCGTGGACATCGAAGTTATACAACTCCGATTATAGTAATTTTTGTTAGAAAAATGCAAATATTGAAATAGTCATAACTTGCTCAATTTAAGTCGGAATGAGTTCATTTTTGGACACAAGCTACTTTATAACATATATTTTAATGTCCCAAAAGATTGGAATTTATTTCATAAATTAAGTGGATGAAACTGCCCTTACAATTTTTGGACAGCCTACTTTTATTTATTTTCAGATTTTATGTCATTTGCTAATTGCAGTCCACACGAAAATCTATAACTCCTTTTTTAGTGATTCCACTTTGAAAAGTTAGAAGATTTAAAGATCTAACTCCAAAAATTAACCACACTCAAAAATTCGAAACACAATGAGAGATATGGTCGTTTTAATATCATGTTCCGTTTTCTCAAAAATCTGATTTTCAAATCTTTAAATTTTCTAAGAAATCTTCCAAGATCTCTTGATCAATAAAACATTAGCTACCATAAACCATTATAATACATACTAATCCACCTTAAGATCATGGGTCTACCATGATCCATGGTCTATTACACCAAACATACACCAAATACAAGGAAAACATAATCAAGGCTAAGAAAATCAAGGTTTTCTAACTTTTAAAGCATAATTTCATTTTTCTTGCTTTTGATATAACTTTTGATACACCAAAAGGTTAGATCTACACATAAAACACTCTAAATCATGTAGATCTAGAGTTTTAAAGTTCAAAAACACGAACCCTTTATTTCATCAAAACAAAGAAAACAAAATTTATAGTTTTAGGGTTTTATACCTTCTTGGAGCATCTTCTTCCTAGAGTTTGTTTATGGGACTTTGATAATTTACAAAACTCTCTCTGTTTTCCTCTAAGGGCTGCCGAATGGCTTCTCTTCTCTCTCTCTCTCTATTGGGCTTTCCTTTTTTTTTGTTAGCTAATAAGAGATGAGAGAGAAATGGAATTGATTTATTTGTTAAAGTGGCCAAGATTTTTGTTGGTTGTTAGTAAAAATGTATATAGATATATGATATATATCTATATACATCTCCCAATATCTCTCTTGCTTTCTCTCTCCCACACTTATTAAATGGTTGCTTGCACATTTGGTTAAATGATGAGGCACATTAATAAGATGACACATAGGTGGGTAGGTAAGAAGTTGGTGGAAGTTGGTATAATGTAATCATTACATCACATGGCCCTTCCTTCTCTCCTTCTTCACTTGACCGAATATTGCCCTTTATTTTGCCCCTAATTGTTTTATTTTTATTATAATATTTTATCCACTTAACAAATATCCCACCAAAAATCTCTTAACAATTGGGCTAAAGTCTTGGGCTCTAAATTAATTCTTTTGGACTTGCTTAATAAAATAGTTGGGCTATGTAAATTAACATAATTCACTAATTTTAATTCTATTATACCCTAATCATTTAATTAGGGTTTGTATTCACCACATTTGTAATTTAATTCTTTACTCAAATATATTTAATTACTTAACCCAATTAGACTTACTTTAATAAAATTAATAAATTGAGATAATAAAATAAATCCCTTAGAGTTAGTTAATATTTTCAATATTAATATACTCCCATGCCATAGCCCATAGGTTATTTAATTTCTATACCTAATTTATATATTAGGCTACATTAGTTTTTTTTATTTGCTTATTATATATTAAACAAATATAAGCAATCAAATAATATTCATACACATACCAAATAATTTAATACTTTGAGAAATGTCCTATAAATCTCATATTATCTTTATTCTTATCATTCCTCTTGTACAAACATATATATCACATCACTAAATATATATATATATATATATATATATATATATATGTACCTATATATATACATATTTTAAGAATTCAAATTAAACCATATAGATTCTTTAAATTTTTTAACTAAATCCTCAAATTTCCATCTAGGTTTTATTCTTTAACCTTTATTTAATCATTTAAAATCTTATAAATTTTCGGGTTGTCTCATTCACCCCTTCTTCTAAGAATGTTGTCCTCGAAATTACAGCCTACTAATCCCTACTACTTTATTCACCAAGACTAGGTTTTTAATTTAACCTTTATCTGATTTCATTCTCATTTAATGAGTACATTTTGCTTCCTTCTATGAAGAACTATTTCATCATCACATTCTACCCAGACTTCTCTCTAATGAGTTAAAAAATTTTATATCATGCTGAGGGGTCATATAGATCATGAACACATAGTTTTAACGATATTTATATCGCAAAACAGTAAATTACTAGGTATGTTTACAATCATAAAGAAAGTAAACTACAGCTGCTAGTACTTTAGGTGATTAGCCTATCGTACGCTTACGTCATGCATAACGTATCAATCATGTCTAGCGAATATTTTTGCTACTAGATTGGATTATTTTATCCAATCAACATAGTTCATCTCAGTCTTATCATAGGATTCCACACCAAAATAATTTGGTTCAGCATAAGCTTTCAAAGAATACTTTAAATTTTCATAAATATTTGTCTAGTTGAATCAAATAGCTTAGACTCATACCAAAAATTTGAATTTCAGTCAAAACATATGTCTAGCCAAATTAATTGGCAATAAATTATCTTTAAAATTTTGAAATCATTTTATGACGTCATGATACCGCACTGTATTTACAGTCCGTTTGAGGATTTCGTCATTCTATGACTTTGTCATACTACATCATACTATAGTGGGCTGACGATCTTTCGATCACATCCGACACTAAGTAATTCTGCATTGATAACTCCATCATTTTTATCATCTTTGCACCAGTTTACATGATGCATTGATAATATAAAAATACATTTTGATATTTTAAATAATTTTTGTCTAGCTGAAATAATTAGCGTAGACTCTTCTTTAAACAGCTCAAAACCATTGAAAATCATTTTTTGATGTTATCATGCCGCAACTGGTAACGATGTGTTAGTGGTACGAAGACCACTTCTACGCAACTGTAACCATGTGTTGCTGATAACAAAAATTCATTTATATTTTTAAAGGCACATAAGTGCGAATTTAGCTTGATGTAAAAAAAAAATTCAAAGTCTAGCACAGCTAGAAGATTTGGAATACCTATGCTTTCTCCATCAACTTCAATTCTTCTAATGATCAATTGGTTAATAATTCTATCTATTAAAAATACTCAATTATTCATCCATAACTTTTCTATACCCTAGTATAGTTCATCAAACATACCACACGTTATGAGTTCAGGAACTTACCACAATTATATGGGTTTAGAAACTTATCCTAGTTAGACCAAAGTCGTCCATTCGCTGAGGGGTTGCACCATACGATTATGAGTCATGAACTTACCATACGTATGAGTTTAAAGAACTCGTACCTAATCTTATATTCTCTACCTATCCGTCATACACATGAGAAAAGAATCACCTTCTCAACATACATATAGCGAATAGCGCGACACCGACATTTCAATGATTATCAAAATGATAAACTAAGTAGTCGTTAGACCAAGCACAAAACCCCAGCCCATACAAAGGTTTGTACAACTCAGCTATCACATGAGTCCTCAATTGAAATCCCACATAATCCTAGCTCTCTCAATACTCGATACGAATTTCATTTAATCCGTATCTACAATTCGCAACTCTTTTCTGAGTTTTAATAGTACAGTTTCATAGTACCACTGTCATACAGCAATCATGCTATAAAGTTTTCAATCATTTGATTGATCATCTGTCCTCTTATGACCTCATCAGATCACGTTGTAATCTGATATTATAATCGTATTATATTACGATTCTTTTCTATGTCATGATCGTTTTGTTTTACGATCTTCTTTCTCTTTATACTTTTAGTCTTTTAGACTCTATCTATTCATTACTACTGTTAATCTTTATTATCAGAGTTAGATAACTCTGGATCTTTATTGCTTGTCAGGATTCTTCTTTGAATCTTATTGACTGACCAATGCCTTGCCCAATTTCATCACTTAAATTTCAAACTCTATTTGAGTTTATTTCTTATTCTCATCCTTGCGGTTATAGCTTAAGGTAACCCTATCTAAGGTTTATAACCTACAGCTTTGATACCAACTGTAGCGCCTCCAAATCTGGGTCCCCAGAACCTCAGACCTAGTACGTTACGATACATCATTTCTATAACTATTACGGAAGATATAAACATAAATTGTTTATACAATAACTTTTTCCCAAGGTCTGTAACCTTCACTTAATACCTGCATTCAATATCCTACACGACATACAATGTCATTTGTATCCAATACTATTACCATTTTAACTATACAATAATCCAATCCTGGAACTTGTCTTTGCATTTGCCTGTGTCCGAAGTTTCGTCTTAATCTGAAATATTTATCATGATATAGCAAGGGTGAGCAACGAGTTTGTCCAGCAAGTTTAAGTTCAAACGAAGATATATCATGATTGAAAATAATAATAAGCTGACAATATGAGAATTGTTAAAGAACATGAATCAATAATGCTGAATAGTCAACAATGAACATGAATAAATTCAACTGAACTTTATGGTAATGAAGGTGATCAGTCTTTCATACCTGATGAATATATACAATATGCACAACGTGCTAATCAATAAATCATAGATGTGATATAATCAACAATGATTAATCACGAACATGCTTTACAATAACAACTCGAGTTCGAGTTAGGAAACTTGCACAATAAAAGAGTATAAGAACTTGCCTGAACCGTCGATTACTGCTACACAATCTAATTTAATTGCTTTATTGGAAAGACCTATCAGTTATAAGATTGATCTTTCAATTAGCATAACATACCTTATAAGTAAACTATCTAATATTTAAACACATAATCAAATATTAGATAACCTTAACACTATACATATACACAAGTCTAAACCTAGCACACATCGAGTCTTTAATAATATTCAATATAGTATACTGAGTGGTTTCCCACAAATAACTAACAAATTAGTTTCCATCTTGTCTACACTACTTTTACAGTGAGTTAGGTCGGTTACTAATTCGTAGATCCCTTCCCCATATGAAGGAGTCGTTTAGCCCATCTACTATAAATCAACCATTAAAGAGTACGACTGTACTACCTTAGACTTAACACTACTTTGTCATATAACTTGTGAATTAACACTTAGTCTTTTATTTTATAAGTCCATTTATAAATTAGTAAGCCAAATACCTAATCCAGCAACCTGGATTCAGACTGAATTTTAATTTAAGAAACTATTTTCCAATCCACCAAACTGAATTCAACTGACCTCCAATCCAGCAAGTCTGGATTCAAACTGACATCCAATCTAGCAAGCCTAGATTAACCTGACCACCAATTCAGCAACCTGGATTATCCAAATAGATCAATCCAGCATCTTGGATTATCCAAGCATACCAATCCAGCATCCTGGTGGCTAATCCAGCAAACCAGATTGTAATCCAGTAAACTGGATTCCAATCCAGCAACCTTGATTCCCCTTTTTTAACCTAATCTTCTTATTATTTTTTTATCTTTTGTACACACATAAATACATGTATTTCATACACAAAAATAATTTTTCAATTTCTTTTAGTATTTTTCAGAAATCCATTTTTAGTTAATTCCTTAAGAAATTTTTCACCTCGCGCTTAACTCCAAAAATTTTCAACTCTTGGCGGGATCTTACACATGTTATCGTGAGCCTCCAGTTTAAATTTCGTGGACATCGAAGTTATACAACTCCGATTATAGTAATTTTTGTTAGAAAAATGCAAATATTGAAATAGTCATAACTTGCTCAATTTAAGTCGGAATGAGTTCATTTTTGGACACAAGCTACTTTATAACATATATTTTAATGTCCCAAAAGATTGGAATTTATTTCATAAATTAAGTGGATGAAACTGCCCTTACAATATTTGGACAGCCTACTTTTATTTATTTTCAGATTTTATGTCATTTGCTAATTGCAGTCCACACGAAAATCTATAACTCCTTTTTTAGTGATTCCACTTTGAAAAGTTAGAAGATTTAAAGATCTAACTCCAAAAATTAACCACACTCAAAAATTCGAAACACAATGAGAGATATGGTCGTTTTAATATCATGTTCCGTTTTCTCAAAAATCTGATTTTCAAATCTTTAAATTTTCTAAGAAATCTTCCAAGATCTCTTGATCAATAAAACATTAGCTACCATAAACCATTATAATACATACTAATCCACCTTAAGATCATGGGTCTACCATGATCCATGGTCTATTACACCAAACATACACCAAATACAAGGAAAACATAATCAAGGCTAAGAAAATCAAGGTTTTCTAACTTTTAAAGCATAATTTCATTTTTCTTGCTTTTGATCTAACTTTTGATACACCAAAAGGTTAGATCTACACATAAAACACTCTAAATCATGTAGATCTAGAGTTTTAAAGTTCAAAAATACAAACCCTTTATTTCATCAAAACAAAGAAAATAAAATTTATAGTTTTAGGGTTTTATACCTTCTTGGAGCATCTTCTTCCATCTTCTTCCTAGAGTTTGTTTATGGGACTTTGATAATTTACAAAACTCTCTCTGTTTTCCTCTAAGGGCTGCCGAATGGCTTCTCTTCTCTCTCTCTCTATTGGATTTTCCTTTTTTTTGTTAGCTAATAAGAGATGAGAGAGAAATGGAATGGATTTATTTGTTAAAGTGGCCAAGATTTTTAGTGGTTGTTAGTAAAAATGTATATAGATATATGATATATATCTATATACATCTCCCAATATCTCTCTTGTTTTCTCTCTCCCACACTTATTAAATGGTTGCTTGCACATTTGGTTAAATGATGAGGCACATTAATAAGATGACACATAGGTGGGTAGGTAAGGAGTTGGTGGGAGTTGGTATAATGTAATCATTACATCACATGGCCCTTCCCTCTCTCCTTCTTCACTTGACCGAATATTGCCCTTCATTTTGCCTCTAATTGGTCTATTTTCATTATAATATTTTATCCACGTAATAAATATCCCACTAAAAATCTCTTAACAATTGGGCTAAAGTCTTGGGCTCCAAATTAATTCTTTTGGGCTTGCTTAATAAAATAGTTGGGCTATGTAAATTAACATAGTCCACTAATTTGAATTCTATTATACCCTAATCATTTAATTAGGGTTTGTATTCACCACATTTGTAATTTAATTCTTTACTCAAATATATTTAATTACTTAACCCAATTAGACTTGCTTTAATAAAATTAATAAATTGAGATAATAAAATAAATCCCTTAGAGTTAGTTAATATTTTTAATATTAATATATTCCCATGCCATAGCCCATAGGTTATTTAATTCCTATACCTAATTTATATATTAGGCTACATTAGTTTCTTTTATTTGCTTATTATATAATAAACAAATATAAGCAATCAAATAATATTCATATACATACCAAATAATTTAATACGTTGAGAAATATCTCACAAATCTCATATTATCTTTATTTTTATCATTCCTCTTGTACAAACATATATATCACATCACTAAATATATATATGTACCTATACATATACATATTTTAAGAATTCAAATCAAACCATATAGGTTCTTTAAAATTTTTAACTGAATCCTCAAATTCCCATCTAGGTTTTATTCTTTAACCTTTATTTAATCATTTAAAATCTTATAAATTTTTGGGTTGTCACACAGATTAACCTCGATTTTAACCCAAGAGGTGCAGGTCATCCCCGATCTTAACCCGAGAAGTCATGTTAACTTCAAAAATGATCCTGAAGCATCACAACATCTCCAGAGGAAAACCTGGAGCGACCAATTCAGCCTCAGAGACAACCCTGAGGACAAACAGACTCGAATAAGATCCAAACCTTGGAAACAACCCCAAGAAGTCAACCGAAAGCCATGCCGACATTAAGGACAACCCCGGGAGGGGTAAAATGATTATTTTACCAAATCTAAGCCTATTCGGTCAAACTTAAGCCAAATTGATGTCATCAAGGTCAAAACGAACCATAACAATGATCTCGAGTGCAAACAAAGCAAGACAGCTCAACGGTCAAACTGCGGGGAATCAAAGACCTGGTTTTGAACTCGTGTTTTTAGACTCGAAAAATGTTTTATCCTATGTCATTGTGACACTCTCGGCGAGGGTTTTCCGGAAAGGTATCGCACGCCTAAAACGGACACTCCGATCAAAAGTTAAAAAGTTTTGAATCAGACCTCGCATTGCTCGTAGTCCACGTACTTCGAGAAGACGGAACGCGCCACGTGGGCCCCACCACAGGGTGCCGCACCTCTACCTACAATAGCAGCAGGTAGAGTACAGGCTCCCTGGCCTATAAATAAGAGGCCACCCCCTCTCATTTGAAGAATTCAAAAATGCTCTGAACCCCTGCCCGTTTGGTTTTCTGTCTATTTTATTGTCTTCCATACCCAAATTTTTTCACTCTAACACGTAGATACACCCACATACTACCACATATCAGAAAATAACTGATAGATTCGGAAGTTTAAAGCCTATAATTTGGCAAAAAGCCCGTGTAGCAGTTCATTGTAAGTATTTTTACGATTAGTAAGTCAATACTACTTTTGTGCACTTTTATCCACTTGCATATCAAGTTTCGCTTTCTAAATATGCCTGGAACTCTGTTCCGTGGCCGTTTTTGTCAACGTTTGGTATATGTTTGTACATAAACGCACTTTCTGGCATTTCTACAACTCGGATTGACGATCCGCCACTTCCAGCAGCTTCGGCATACTTGCATCTTCGTTTTAAGCAACTTCGCCGGACTGGGTTATCTTCCCAGTCTGGGTTTGGCTTTTTTGTATATATTTAACTATATATATACTAACTTTTCAATTTTGTCAAGCTCGGATGTCAAATTCGCTGTAGTTTATTGCTTTTATATATATATTTATGCATATATAAGAAACTTTCACCACCACTGGGTTATCTTCCCAGTCTTGGTTGACTACGTTTCTGTCCATACATTTATTTACATTTCAGTCCGGCCTGGATCATTCTGTGGCCTTTATACTATTTTTGCACCATTCAACCATTACTGGGTTATCTTCACAGTCTTGGTTGACTACTTTTCTGTATATATTTATATTTCAGTTTGGCCTGGATCATTCTGTGGCTTTTTTACTGTTTTTATATACATGCAATCTTCACCACCACTGGGTTATCTTCCCAGTCTTGGTTGACTACATTTCTGTACATTTCAATTTCAGTACGGGCATCGGCGTGAAAACCCATCGCCCTTTTTACTGCTTTTCTATATATATTTCAATTCTGTCCAGCCTGGATCATTCCGTGGCTCTTATACAACTGTTATAAATATATATATATATATATATATATATATATATATTAATTTCAGTCCGGGCTCCGGTGTGAAAATCCATCGCCCTTTACAGCTTTTATATATAATTATATATATATATTTACTTTACTCGTTGTTATTAAATTGTTTCTTTAAATATTCATTTTCTATGAATCGGCACTGACATATCTGCGGGCGAACTAGATTTATTTAAATCTCGCCAACTCTAGCTTTCAAACGGTTCAAAATAGGTCCAGACGGAGCCGGGAAGCTAGAATAGCTGAGATTTATTTAAATATAGCACTTTTCTAGTTTCAGTTGCAAAAGCAACCTTGCGGCCCTTAGATCGCTATCTAGTGGGAACGAGATGCTTCGGCCATGTACGAGCCAGGATTTACTGATGAATCCTTGGTTCTGGCAATATTTGGATATATTTCTGTACAAATTTGAGCTATGCAGGTTTATTGGCCTCCCTATGTGAGCCTAGGAATCGTGGGATTCATGATCAAACTGATCAGAATCTGATTCCCACGATGGACAAACTCCACTTTACAAATGTATCCTGCTAGTTTTTCTATAAAAAATGTACATACAAAAGACCTTAAATTGATTATCCCGAATTTAAGGTCTCAACGTAGTGAAAATATGATTTATCGTGTCAGAGTCCCTCCGATGGCTATCATGCCCATGAGGAGACCGACACTTGTATATATTGTGGTCAAGGATGCTTTGCAGCCTGACAATCACCATTCAAATTGAGCCTTAAGGCTGAAAAGATAAAACTGAAGTATCGATACGCTTCAATTCCTATGTTAGCGTAAGGGTTTGATAACCTTCTTTCAAAACATCACTTAAATAATCTTTTCGAAAAGAAAAGCTTTTGCAAATCAAATCAAACACTTTTACAAATCAAATCAAAAACTTTTTGCAAAGCAATTCAAACCCTTCTTATATAGGTTCAACGATGAATAAGACATACTTTCCATCAAACATATGCCCAATTTTCAAACAACATTCACACACACACACACACACACACACTGCAGATATAAAAGGGAAATATTGAAAAGATGCGGTACCGTGTTTATACGGGAGTTGTGGGGTGCCTAACACCTTCCCCACACTTAACCAGGCCCCCGAACTCAAACTAGTGTTTTCAAAGATTAAGTTTCGACAGTGTCCAGCAATTGGGCCTCTTTCAAACAAAACTCGGTTGAGTTGGTACAAGCATTTCAAATCTACCAACTGGCGACTCTGTAAAACGTTCAAATCGTCGACATGATATATGTTAGCCTTCTCCTAAAAAATACTTCAAAACCTTTTTCGCAATAAAAAGAGTAAGGGTAGACATAAACTTAGGAAGAGAGAAAGATTCGGGTTGTGACCCGACCCGCGGAGTTTTTCCCTACGTCGATAGGTGGTGACTCTGCTGGGGACAGTAGAGGGCTTAGGCCGCGTTCAAATCTTTTCAAGCATTTCCCATTCATATCTGCGTATGTGTGAATACTGCGTTCTTACATTAAATGAATGCGTGAATGCTGCGTACTTACATTGAATGAATATGAATGAATGCTTTCCTATTTTTAGTGCTTCACACCCATGTTAGTGCTTCGCACCAATGTCATCATATGCATACTGGTGAGGCACGATGTATGTGAATGTATGTTGTGTGATTCCTCCTTCGGGAGGCAAAACCCGTCGATGATAGGTAATGACTCTTGGGATAGCTAAGTCTCTGGGGGCTCATGAAAAAGCACCACCCAGATTCGCTCCAGTTGAAAGATTGGATTAATTTCCCCTCTAGTAGATTGCGATGATCTGAGGACCTTCATGCCAAAAAGCCGTGAGAGTATCCTAAGATAGGTCAGGCCTTTGACTAACCAAATTAGATGGGAAGCTTCTTCATGCCTTCCTCTTTCAATTCAATGTCAAGTTTTCAGTTCCAATGTAAAGGAGCACAATGTAAATATCATAATAAAAATTTACATTCCTTGTCATATACATCCTGTCATGTTATCCTATCATCAAAACAACTAACCTCTGTTTTGCAGGATAAGATTAAAAAAACACAAAAATACATCATGGCATGCATCCTATCCCTACCTACATCAAGAAATTTATGTTTTGTTGTAAGTGAAAAATTGGTCCTGTCACTTGATCTAAGTCTAAGAAAGCACTAAGTCCACCCACAGACATTACTTCTAGGGCTCAGCCAGAATCCACCCGTGTCTCTAGGAAAGAGTTTGAAGGACTAAAGAATCAGATAGCTGAATTGGCCAGTTTCCTAAGAGAACAGAGCAAAGCTCTTAAAGGGAAGCAAGCCCAAGCTCACACAGAACCAGGAACACCTGGTGGTAGTGGTTGTCGACGTTAGTTGAAAAATCCGCGGGTTGGGTCACAACCCGAATTTTTTATCTCTTCCTAAGTTATCTCTACCCTCACTCTTTTTATTTAGGAAAAAGGTTTTGAAGGGTTTTTTAGGAAAAATGCCAACATGTATCATGTCGACGATTTAAACGTTTTATAGAGTCACTAGTTGGTATATTTGAAAATGGTTGTACCAACTCAACCGAGTTTTGTTAAGAGTCTCAATTACTGGACACTGTCAAAACTTGATCTTTAAAACCAAAGTTTTGAGCTCGGGCGCTTGGTTAAGTGTGTGGAAGGTGTTAGGCACCCCACAACTCCCGTGTAAATACGGTACCGCATCTTTTCAATATTTTCCTTAAAACTGAAGTGCGTGTGTGAATGCTGCTTGAAAATTGGGCATATATTTGATTGATTGATTTGAAAGTAATGCTTTACTTCGTTGAACCTATATACGAAGGGTTTGACTTGATTTGGAAAATGTCTTTGATTTGATTTGCAAAAGTATTTGATTTGATTTGCAAAAGCTTTTCTTTTGATTGGATTGAAAATGATGTTTTGAAAGCTGGTTATCAAACCCTTACGCTAACATAGGAATTGAAGCCTGTTGATACTTCTATTTTTTATCTTTTCAGCCTTAAGGCACAGTTTGAACGGTGATTGTCGGGCTGCGAAGCATCCTTGACCACAAAATATATACAAATGTCGGTCTCCTCATGGGCATGATAGCCATCGGAGGGACTCTGACACTACAAACCATATTTTCACTATGTTGAGACCTTAAATTCGGATAACCATTTTAAGGTCTGTTGTATGTACATTTTACAAAAAAACTGGCAGGGTACATCTGTAAAGCAGAGTTTGTCAATCGTGGGAATCAGATTTTGATCGATTTGATCATGAATCCCATGATTCTTAGGATCACATATGAGTAGCCAATAAACCTGCACAGTTCAAATTTGCACAGAAATAGATATATATTCCAAAATTTCCAGAACTGAGGATTCATTCAGTAAATCTGGGTTGGCACGGCCGAAGCGTCTCGTTCCCACTAGATAGCTATCTAAGGGACGCGAGGTTGATTTTATAACTGAAACTAGAAAGAAAGCTAGATCTAGGAAAATCTCAGCCATTCTAGCTTCCCGGTTGAGTCTGGACATGTTTTGAACCGTTTGAAAGCTAGAGTTGGCGAGATTTAAATAAATCTAGTCCGCCTGCAGATATGTTAGTGCCAATTCATATTAAATGAATGTAAAGGGCGATGGGTTTTCACGCCGGTGTCCGGACTGGAGTTGATTTGATGGCCCGATATTGAGATCGGGGTTGAGTTGATCCGGTATTGGTGACCGGGGTTGATCTGACGGTCCGATTGGAGATTGGAGTTGATTTGATGGCCTAATATTGAGATCGTGGTTGAGTTGACCTGGTATTGGTGACCGGAGTTGATTTGATTGTACCATTTTACCCTCCTATAATATTCGTAACAGGGAAAAGAAATTTCGAGTGTCTACAGATGCCCCTCTTTATAATGCTCATGCAATGAATGGAATGAGTAGGATAAAGATTGCTAGACACTTGAAATGCAAAGATATCAATGACGCAATGCAATGAATGTTGAAATGTTTTCGCAGATCGCAGGTCGCACTTGACATCGCATCGCAAATTGCTTCGCTAATCGCATCGTAAATCGTATCGCAAATCACATCGCAAATCGCATCGTAAATTATTTACCTTTATCGGTGTTGGTATTGGGGCTGAGACCAGCGGTTTGATTCCCATCGGTGTTGTTGATGTTTGTTTTGATGATGATACACTGAAATGTTTTCTACATTTCTGCTGGGGATGTTAATACTAGGCTACCGCTAACTATTTTCATCACTTTCTGCTGGGGATGACGTCATTCATGATAATCTAGGGTGGACGTTGTCAGACGATCACAGATGGTGGAACCACTGATGTGCTTGTCAGAGATGAGCTATCGCAGATTGTTCTTATCTTGCTCTGCTGGGGATGATACCATTGATGCTACCTTGGTTTGAGATCAATGGCTTCCCTGTCTGGCGGGATTCTTTGTAGTTTTGATTTCCCTTCGACCGGTGCTGTTGTACATTTTAAATGCTCATCTGCTGGGGATACTTATCGATTACCCAGTTTCCTTAAGGGATGCTTCCGATGCCTACCCTGATGATAGTTTACATCGGCATTTTATCACAAGCAGTTGAATCACCAATTCTTCTTGATGCTCCTCCTGAGGATGTGTATAACAGATTCCATCATCAGGGATGGACTATTATATGGTTTCCGTCCCCGGATCACTTCAGATGCTTTGCGGAGGTTGCTTTAACGGCTAAGACGTTGCTGGGGTTGAACCAACGGCTGAATTGAACTCGGTCTATACCCGATACTTCGCTGGGGCTGAACCAACGGCTGAATTGGATTCGATTTGTACCCGATACTTTGCTGGGGATGAACGAACGACTGAATTGGATTCAGTTTGTACCCGAAACTTTGCTGGGGCTGAAACAACGGCTGAACTAGATTCGGTCTGTACCCGATACTTCACTGAGGCTGAACCAACGGCTGAATTGGATTCGATTTGTACCCGAAACTTCGCTGAGGCTGAACCAACGGTTGAATTAGATTCGGTCTGTACCCGATACTTCTCTGGGGCTGAACTAACAGCTGAATTGGATTCGATCTGTACCCGATACTTCGCGGGGGCTGAACTAACGGCTGAATTGGATTCGGTTTGTACCCGATACTTCGCTGGGGCTGAACCAACAGCTGAATTAGATTTGGTTTGTACCTGAAACTTTGCTGGGGCTGAACCAACGGCTGAACTGGATTTGATCTGTACTCGATACTTCGCTGGGGCTGATCCAACGGCTGAATTAGACTCGGTCGGTACCCGATACTTCGCTGGGGCTGAACCAATGGCTGAATTGGATTTGGTCTGTACCCGATACTTCGCTGGGGATGAACCAACGGCTGAATTGGATTCGGTCTATACCCGATACTTCGTTGGGGCTGAACCAACGGCGGCATTGGATTCAGTCTGTACCCGAATCTTCGCTGGGGCTGAACCAACGACTGAATTAGATTTATTCAGTACCCGATACTTCGCTGGGGTTGAACCAACGACTGAACTGGATTTGGTCTGTACTCGATACTTCATTGGGGTTGAGCCAACTGCTGAATTAGATTCGGTTTGTACCCAATACTTCGCTGGGGCTGAACCAACGACTGAATTAGATTTGGTCTGTACCCGATACTTCATTGGGGCTGAACCAACGGCTGAATTAGATTTGGTCTGTACCCGATACTTCGTTGGGGTTGGGCTAACGGTTGAATTGGATTCGGTCTGTGCCCGAAACTTTGCTGGTGCTGAACCAACGGCTGAACTGGATTCGGTCTGTACCCGATACTTCGCTGGGCAGAACCAACAGCTGAATTGGATTTGGTCTGTACCCAATACTTTGCTGGGGCTGAACCAACGGCTGAATTAGATTCGGTCTGTACCCAATACTTCTTTGGGGTTTAGCCAACGGCTGAATTGAACTCGGTCTGTACCCGATACTCTGAAAGTGGCAGTTTTTCGGCAGTTTTGCGCAGTTTTTCCCGCAGCTTTCTCCCAGTTGGCATTGTTGTTCCCCGGATATGACTTCGGGATGAATACCAAGGGTTTACAGATTGTCCTCCTTTTTGTCAAGATTACGCTGCTTAAACGCAGGATTTCAGGACAAACCGCTTAATCGCGTAGCGATTTTTCTTCAAATTTGACTTGGCAGCACATAAAAACTCCGTTTCAACCTGAACCGGACCGAAAGGAGACTCTTGCAAAAAAAATTTCAAAACCAGAGCATTTAATAAACATATAATTTTGACTCTACTGGGGATTTTTGACTGACCCATGCATGTTTTTAGGTTTTATCTTTTTGAAAAACATATAGTTTTGACTTCACTGGGTATATTTGACTGACCCATGCATGTTTTACGACTTAGAGATGCATAGAGTACTAATTTAACTTAATAAGCCATAGGTTTTAGGCTTACCACACCCTTTCTGAGGTGATTTAGAGACTTTGTACAGGCGATGGACCGTGATAGGCCCGGTAGTGCGAGCAGAGTCGTTTCAGGGGTCAGACGTAGGAGGGCTTCTGATGTTCCTCAGCCACGTCCGGCTAGACCGCCTCGCAGGTTGGCAGAGTCGGTGATTCGTCCAGCTCAGGATGAACCGCCGATTGATATTGATGATGAGCAAGTTGCTTTTACTGCTCCAGCACCGGCTCAGGCTCCACGTGCGGAGGTTCCAGGCATTGTTGTGCCTACCCAGGAGCTGCTCGGCGACTTGAGTCGCCATCCTTTGAGATATCTCCACGCCAATGAGGTGACTTGAAGTTTTTCTCTTCTTGGATTCTTTTTCTTTCTTTTGCCATTCTCGGGGCACAGGTTTTTGACATGGGTTAGTTTTTGATGCAGGTTTCAGGCTTTATACCGCCTCGAGGGAACTAGTTCAACGTGTATTCCCTGTATCATACTTTACACGAGGATTACAGGGATATTATTGATGCCTGGGGGTTCCAGGCTTTCTTTTCTATTCTTCCCCGCCGTTGCCCCTAGGGGTATATGAGGGCTTTGTCTGAGCGCTGGTTCCACCAGACTTAGTCCCTTCATCTGTTGGACTGTGAGGTGATGATGACCCCTATGGATTGGAGGTTCATCATTGGTATTGAGTTTGAGGGTGAGCCAGTGCCTGTCGTGGCTGACATTACGCTCACCGCCGTTCGGTCCCTGCTGGGAGTTCCTGCGACGGCGCTCAAGGGTCGGTCAATTCGATCTGGTCCCTTGAGTATAGATGCCCAGAATGGGGCTTTACTGGAGCCTCCACCTGATGATCGGAGGGTTAGGGATTGCATTTTGAGGTGATTATTTTTGGTGATCATCAGGGATTGTTTTGTAGCGGACAACTCATTTACTGTGTCCTTCACCCTGGTTAGTGCTACCCGGCATGTAGAGCGCCTCAGTGATTTTGATTGGGGTTCCTATACCTTTGCCTATTTTCACCGGGGCATGCGCATGCTTTTAGAGGGTTCGACTAAGGCCTGGTTAGGGTTCTACCCGTTTCTGCTGGTGAGTACATCTTTCTTATACTTTTTTGATTTTAGCATTTATATTTGTCAGTATTGATCACTGAGGACTTTTGATATGGCCAGTTCAGGGCATTTGAGAGGCTTCCTTGCCTACGGCCTGCTACTGCTTTAGTTCTGGAGACCTATCCTCGAGGACGGCGTTGGCATCACTCGACTTTGACGAAGGTCCCTGTTGCTGAGGGATTAACACATGCTAGGTTATAGTTGGAGCTTTTGACGGATGGATCGATCTCCTGGGTGCCGTATACCTCTGAGTTTTTGACTGTTAGATTCGAGGGAGGCTTTCCCACTGGTCGAGAGTTTGTATTGTCGACCTGCAGAGTCCCGGTTTTGACAGAAAGATGCTGGGAGCTCAATTTAGGAGAACGTGCCATCAGGAGTATTACAGGTGAGATCCGTATTCCCATTGTTCCTCCTGCTTAGGCATCATTGGCCGTTGATCATGCCACTGACAGAGATTCCCATGGAGGGCATTGATGGCTTCACCCTATTAGAGGGCCCATTCAGCTAGGAGGCATTTAGCAGATGGTGGAGTCCTCGCACTATTGGAGCTCAGAATCGTGCTACCCAGTTTATGGCAGACATGGTGCCAGGGTCCGTGATGATGATGGACTGGATAGCTTGCCTCAGGGAGTCGACTCATTTAGACCAGATTGTAGATCTGACCCGAGAGTTGGATAGGGCTCGCTTCTTTATCAGGCATCTTGGCCGAGATCCGTCAGAGGCATCTACTTTTGACCCGTCCAGCTCAGGAGCGGGCCTCTCTTTAGGACCATTTAGCAACAGTTTTGTAGGGGCAGATCCTCCCTTGTACAGCCTAGATATGCCTGATGACCGCAACTTTTTGTCCATAGCGAAGATGGAGCAGGTTGATCACCTGGACGTAGATTTTCTGGATCTCTTTGGATAGCTATGGCAGCTATATTTTTGGTCAGCCACTGTTTTGGTTATTTAGCGGTTCTGCCATCATTTTGATAAACCACTGTTAGTAGTTAGATGGTGGTGCCCCATTTTCCT
Organism: Panax stipuleanatus; assembly: GCA_020205555.1. Classification (NCBI taxonomy): domain Eukaryota; kingdom Viridiplantae; phylum Streptophyta; class Magnoliopsida; order Apiales; family Araliaceae; genus Panax; species Panax stipuleanatus. Next base: position 99,272,537 of record CM035116.1, on the reverse strand, counting down.
GTATTCTTTATTTTACTTTGTATTATCAAATAGGGATGATGCCTGCAGTAGATAGTTTATCGTAGATATTCATAGTATCTCCTATCTATCACATCATGTTTATACTTGTCATCATGCATGTATTATATCATACGTATGCATCTAGATAGATGAGTTTAGATTTGACCCCTAGGTGGTCTTATGATACGGTGACACAGATGACGTCATCCGTCGTGAGCCGTATTGAGCATTTACCATAGTCTGAGGTGGCTTCATCATTGAGGTCATAGTACAAGAGGCTGCACTTCTCAGCTAGAGGGATAACAGACTAGATGTTGGGGCATTCGCTGGCTCTTATAGATTTTTAGGTGCCATAAGGTTTGTGGATGGCATAATATCCTGCTGGATACCCAAGAGGCAGGTGTTCAAATTTGGGCGACATGAGCTGACGCCGACTCTAGAGGAGTACAAGCGGCTTACCGGTCTGCCTTTGGACTTGCCGTGTGCTCGGACTGCTGTCAGTGATATGCGGAGACCGTTCTTGCGGATGTTCGATCTTTGTCAGAGGGTAGTAGAGGACGAGATCGTATTTGGGCGTGTGATCACGATTGACTTCTTGATCGATCGTCTTGGGGAGCTTGATAGCTACGATCGACATGTTAGGGATTTTATTATTTCAGCAGAGGCATGGCATTTGGCCAGGGTAGATGTTCTGCTGATGTGCATCGTGACATACGGTTACATGCCGTTGCGCTTGGATCACTTGGATGTGGGGTTATTAGTCGTGGTCTGAGCTCTTAAACAGGGTAGCAGCATCATCCCGATGATATTGGCTGAGACGCTGCGGTCAGCCACTTACTGTATTACCCACCTAGAGGAGTTCTTTAGAGGCAGTTCGGTCTTGCTGTACATATGGATGATATACCATATCCGACCGATTGGATCTTTCAGGCATCATGGGTATTGTTTTTCCCATGATATAGCTATTTCCTACTCCTTTTAGCCTGCAGAGTGTACCGATGCAGAGACATGGTCAGCATTTTTGTCGGATATTGAGCATCCATTCTTGATTTTTCCATGCTCAGGGTTAGCCTCCCCATATAGTTTTATCACCCATTCACCTGGTATGGATTACTTTCCCCTAACGGGATTGAAGGGAGTGACTATTTATCAACCCCTGGCTATTATGAGCCAGTTTGATTAGTTCCAGATCTTTCACCATTTTGAGGGGTCTGCTGATCAGAGGATGTCGGCGTTGTCTAAGTCATCAGCCGACTTGGTTCGAGTATATGAGTGTTGGACTCATAGGGAGAGGGTTGAGTTCTCCAGTAGCCATCCGGACCGTTCTTCAGAGTACTCGACATGGTTGGAGACAGATATGGCAGCAGCTGCACTTATTCCTTCAGCTCCTATTGTAGATTCAGATGAGGAGGAGCCTATGGAGGATCCTGACTCTTCTACTGAGGATGAGCTATTCGTAGGTTTGACAGCGGCACTGGTCAGTGATCCACCGACTATTCCTGCGGGAACAGATCCGGCTTCGGTGAATTCATTGTTCAGGATGACCTTTGAGCGGGATTCGGCTAGAGCGCAGATGTTGACCGCCTTATCTGGTAGAGATATAACTTTAGCTGAAAGGGACGCACTTTGAGTCGCTCATGACGCAGGCTTGATAGAGAGAGAGGAGCTCCGATCTTCCAGAGATGCAGATGTTGTGGAGAGGGATGAGATCCGCTCAGCCAGAGATGTAGCTTTTGCTGAGATCGAGGATACTTTGATTGCTAGAGATGCATCTTTTGTGGAGAGGGATGAGGCTATAGCTTCCCGTGATTTCCACATTGCTGACAGTACTGCTCTTTGATCTTATACGCACGACCTGGTTACTGAGATGAGCGCATATATTGATGACCATAGTGCCACACTACAGATAACTGTGGAGGTTTTGAGTCGTATGGAGGCTGAGGGTATTGCACTTGTAGCCGCTCCTCCATCTTCTGAGAGAGATGCCATGGTGGCATTGCTGACCCGCTTATCCTTGGGTCCATAGACTAGCTTTATTTTTCCTGCACAGACTAGATCAGCCATTTTTGTCATGTACAGAGCAATATGTATACAGCAAGTAGTTTTATATTAGAGAAATATATTTTATATTCACTTCCCTGTTTAGAGATGTATTGTGATTGCTAAATGATTAACACTTCTTTCATGATTCGCTGTTGTTGAGCTCCTCCTTGATGGACTGACAGTTGAGATGTCAGGGAGTATCTCAGATGGGCCCGTTGACCAGTAAGATTGGATATAGCTTTTGTATGGCTTTCGCTGTCTTGGAACTGGTTTTTTTATTGGTTTTTTATTTTTTCTTGAAGGTCAAACCGCACCGTAAATGGCTGCCTACGTACTCCCGGGTGGAGGGAGATCAGGTCATTCGTAGTTCTGGCTTCTATTAAAGAGGGTTTGAAAAATATTTGTCTTGGGTTTTGAGTTTGGTTTGATGAGTTTTTGAATTTTTATTTGGTTTGACAGCACCAGAAATGGCTGCCTACGTACTCCCGGGTGGAGGGAGATCAGGTCATTCGTAGTTCTGGCTTCTAGTGAAACTGAACCTGATTTGATTCGTAGGACCCGGATGCGGGTATGCATGTGCTTCAGACGTAGTATCTCTTCATGGTATCTGAGTTGATGAGTTGGGGAAATTCATTCCCATCCATTTCTTGTAGTCTGATAGCTCCTCCCGTCAACACTTCCTTGACAATGAAAGGACCTTCCCAATTTGGGGCGAACTTTCCTTTAGCTTCATCTTGATTGGCTAAAACTTTCTTCAGCACCAAGTCATTTCTTTGAATTGTCGTATTCGGACCTTCTTGTTGTAGGATCGGGCAATCCTTTACTGATATAACTGCCCGTGGAAAATGGCTGTAGACCTTTTTTCATCTATCGGGGAAAGTTGGTGATATCGGTCTTGCAACCACTGATCCTCTTTTATCTGAGAATCGATAATCACTCGCAAGGATTCCATCTTTACTTCTACGGGGAGGACTGCTTCCATGATATAGACCAATGGATAGGGGGTAGCCCCAGTAGAGGTGGGCATTGATATCCGGTATGCTAACAGGGTTAGAGGCAGCAGGTCAGGCCATTCTTTGTGATTGGCGGACATTTTCTGCATGATCTTTTTGATGTTTTTGTTGACCGCTTTGACATCACCATTCATTTTGGGCCGATAGATGACAGAGTTGAGATGCTTGATGTGGAACTTACTACACAGTTCTATCATCGTCTGATTGTTCAGGTTCTTGGCAGTTGTCTGATATGATAACCTCCAGTTGTCCATACTGACAGACGATATTGTTTCTGATGAAACCAATGATGACCTCTTTCGTGACTTTGGGAAAAGAGGCTGCTTCAACCCATTTGGTGAAGTAATCGATCATGATGAAAATGAATCGATGACCATTGCTGGCTTTTGGTTCCACTGGACCAATCACGTCCATTCCCCACATGGAGAAAGGCCATGGTGAACTTATGTTGTGTAGCTCATTTGGAGAAGCGTGTATGTTATTTCCACGTACTTGGCATTGATAACATTTCTTGACGTGATCTTCGCAATCAGCTTTGAGAGAGATCCAATAATGACTGGTTCTTAGTATCTTCCTAGCCAGTAGATGACCGCTCATGTGTGGACCACAGACTCCACCGTGGATTTCATCCATAAGTCTCTGGGCTTGTTCTTTATCAAGGTATCTTAACAGGCCTATTCCAGCATTTCTTTTGTAGATGGCATCTCCGCTTAGATAGAACTTCATAGCCATTTTGTGAATCCGCTTTTGCACAGATTGGCTTGCTCCAGCAGGTGTAGATCCATCTCGTAGATATTCGTTGATGTCTTGATACCAAGGCTTCTTGACAGGATGTATTTTATCTGATACTTCTCCAATGTAATTCCCGTATGTCGGGGCCTTTTGAACTGTGAATTTGATGCAGGGAATCCTAATCCTATCGGATATGCGGATTAATGAAGACAACGTTGCTAATGCATCAGCGAAATCATTCCTACCCCGAGGAATATGGCTGAAAATTATGTCTTCAAACTCCAGGGATATTTTGATGATCTGCCGATGATAGGGCAGTAAATGTAGTTCTTTGGTGTGATATGCCCCAGTGGAATGTCTAATGAGCAACTCAGAGTCTCCAAAGATCAGTAGGTGTTTGATACCCATGGATTGGGCTAGTTTTAACCCCATTATACAGCCTTCATACTCGGCCGTGTTGTTGGTGTTGCCAAATTGAAGTTTGGTAGCCACAGGATATTGTTCTCCTGCACCAGAGATAAGGACTGCCCTAGTTCCGACACCTTCCATGTTTACTGCTCTGTCGAAATACATTTTCCATAGTTGGACTGTATTCTCTCGTTGGAGTTGTTGAATTATCATGATTCCATCATCTGGGAAATAAGTCTCCAGGGGCTCTAACCCTCCTGAAGGTGCTTTAGCTAATTGATCTGCAATGCCTTGACCATTGATTGACTTCTGAGTTATATAGATAATGTCGAACTGTTGTAGAATCAATTACCATTTGGACAGTAGACAATTTAACATTGGCTTGTTGAATACATATTTGAGTGGATCCATGCGGGATATGAGGTAAGCCGTGTGCCCATGGAGGTAATGTTGTAACCTCATGGTGGCCCATGCTAATGCACAATATGTTTTCTCAATCAGGGTGTATTTCTGTTCACCACTGCTGAATCTTTTACTGATGTAGTAGATGGCTCTTTCTTTGCTACTATCATCTTTCTGTCCTAGCATGCAACCCATTACATTGGCGTTGACGGACAGGTACATGAATAAGGGAACTCCATCCCTCGAAGGTAGAAATACTGGTGCTTCGATTAGCTGCTTCTTGATGGCAAAGAAGGCTTGTTGACAATCCTCATTCCATTTGGTGGAGGCATTCTTCCTTAGTAACTTGAATATGGACTCACATGTTGCTGTGAGCTGGGAAATGAATCGGCTTATGAAGTTGATCCTTCCCAGAAACCCACGTATCTCCTTCTCTATTTGAGGTACTGCCATCTCAGTGATGGCTTTGATCTTGGCAGGGTCAAGTTCGATGCCGCGATTACTCACCAAGAATCCTAACAGCTTGCCTACTTTGACGCAAAAAGCACATTTAGCGGGATTCAGCATGAGGTTATACTTGCGTTGTGACGAACGAGATTTTATAATTTAATTTGAATATTTATTGAATTAAATAAATATTTTTTTGATGATTTAATTATTGAGTTAAATAATTAATTGATAAAATTGTAGTAGATTAATTTAATTATATGTGTTACATTAGTTAAATTAATGTTATAAATTTTTATATTCAAAGTATAAATCTAATTGAGCTTATTTGATTAATATATTAATTAATAAGCATAATATTATTCTAATTAATTTAATAATTAATTAGAGATTTAATGATTTGACATAATTAATAAATAAGAATTTTAATTATGTGACTATGTGAATTATTGTGGAATTATGCAATTTTATTTAATTGATTTATATAGGATTATTGATTAATTAAAAGTGTGACATTATTAAACTATATTATAGTAAGTTAATTAAAATAAATGAGAAGGGATTCCTTAAGCTAGCCAAACAAGGCCTTAAGGGGAGTTGGTCAGTTAACCCACTAAGGGACCAACTGACAACTACTCACCCATTATATATTATACGTATTATACTTATATACATATATACTATATCAATTCATATATTCATATCAGATGAAATAAAACTTAAAGAGTCAGAGAGAATTTTGAGAGAAAAGATTGAGGAAGAAGAATTTGAGAAGTTTATATCATCATCCTTGAATCATCTTCACCAACTAGCAAGGGTAATCCCTCTTCTTATGGTTGTCAAATTAAGTTTTTTTTTTTCAAAGTTTTTTTTTTCCATTAACGTATCTTCGAGTTCTCTGTAAAAACAGAGTTTGTGATTACTACATAAAGTGATGATATAAGTGTTACTAATTAGCCATAACATGTTTTTTTATCGTATATTTATGTTTTAAAACAGTCAATTTCATATAAATATGTATTAATTGAATTCTTGTGAAGTTACAGAGTTATGTTTTTCCATGTACGTGTTTTAGAGGTTCTCTGTGTATGAGAAATTGTCAACGCTTGATTATATGTCTATATATATATTAATTGATGTCCATAACATATTATATGCCATATATGCATAACTTTTGGTGACACACCATGGAATTTTTATTTATATTTGGGTTTTCAAAATTACAAAGTCGTATATATGGTCATACGGCCCTTACGTACAATTTTTATACCATGAATCGATGGTTTAACTTTAAATTAACATTTGCATATAATTGTGCACGTTTATACGAACAAAACGGAAGTTAAACGAACGGATTCGGTGTTATAACGAATCTGTAACGTTGAATTTCATGATTTTCCTTCAAAACATGATAAAGTATGAAAATAGTGAAATTAGATGCCATAGATTGTGTGATTCCATGATTTTAATTGCCAAGATCATGCTAGAAATATTGTATAGCATTTCTGTGAAGTTTTTACATTATGGGTAGCCTTAAAATTCATTACGTTAGTTTAATTTGAATTTATTTGGGTTACTCTGGGTGTTCATCGTGAACCAGAGAGTTCACCAGTAGGGGGACTTGCCCCAGCGGGTATAAGGGCTGTCCGGGAGCCTTTGTTTTTTTTATTTTCGAGACTATTTTGACCTCATGTAGTAAAATAAGCATAACGTTTTCATACGAACTCCGATTAAGGCGATTCAAGATGATTCGGAAAGATAACGAGTAGACCTACAACTTTCATTCTTTAAGTTTTTCAATTTGAAATCGTTAAAATGGGTAAAAATGACCATCTTTGTGATTGATGCGTATTCTGAGGCAATCGGAGGGCTTCGGACATGCACGCACACAAGTGTAGTGTTCTCGATAATAAAAGATATTTTAAGTTACATACATGAATATTATATGATTTGAAGTTCATGATTAATAAATTAAGTTATTGACATGTATAAGATAATGTGAAGGTTCAAGTTAACAAACTAAGTGCGAACTTGAATATTGTAATTGTAAAACTTGATTATGATTGTTTAAAGGGCTATACATGTGTGATATGCATGTTGTGAGTTTACATTCATGTTATGTGGTTAGCCATTGAGTAATATTATAAACCAAGTTGTAAGTCGAACTTAAGTGAATAGTTCAACAGTTAAACATGGTAGTTATGAAAACTAATCGATGTCGTATACATAATGTAATGTGTAGGACGTTGAGGAAGTGAATTGTAATTATATTTGTAGCTTGTGCAAGAGGCAAGTATCCTATCCCTAACTTATTGATTTAGCAAGTTCCCTAAATTCTAATTTATTCATTTATTAAGTCTTAGACTTGTGTTTCTATATCGAGTAAGCTCGTGTTCTTAATTGTTCCAGTTCGAAATTCATATTACATCTTGTAACTCTTTTAAAAGCATGATTCAGTTATACAATACTTATTCGATTGTATACTCTTGAAATTTATTATTCAAGTTGAATATCGATGTTATTGTTGAACCTTATAGGATTAGTGAACCCTTATTGATTCGACTAGTCCATAGTTGATGAACGTTCTAAATTCTAAAATATTTATTGAGCTTATCCAAACCAAACTTCCTTTGGTGCGGACTCTGATGTCAAAACTGAGATGAACAACCCTGTAAAAGGGGATTATTTACGTTTTAGCGTTGAGATATTGTGCACAGTATGGTACTAAGGGCTGATCCCCCTAAGTACGAGAAGTAGAGTCCATAGTCTTATGACTGTTAAAGGTTTAAAGCATAAAAACTTTACAACCTAGGACATAGTTCAAGGTCTTATGACCCTCAGACGTTCTTTTGATTCCTGTTATTCATTCTTGAGTCAAAAGTTGAGTTTCTTTATTCAGATGTCTTTGATTCACTCGCATGTTATTATATTGTTGTTATATTATTATACTTGTGGGCAATCGTGCTCACTCTTGCATAATAATAACATTGCAGTTAAGAACGAAAGGTCCAACGAGCCTTCTACTAGCAAAGGCAAGGGCAAGGTCAACAAGTGATGAAGACTTGTTGTTTATTTTATGTGTTTATGTTTCAGACTTATATTAGAGTTGTGTAAGACTTATTTATTTGTTTATGTTCCGCATGGATGTTTAAGGTTAGTATAACCTGGGATTTATTTTATTTATTACTCAGATGTTGTAACCCCATAAGGGGAGGATTTAATTCTATTTATTGCATGGTTTTCATTTACTATGGGTAGATAGATAGATGATATTCGTACAGTGAACACCAAGTCCCGTGGAATTGAAGTACCCGGATTTGGGGGTGTCACAGGTTGGTATCAGAGCCGTAGGTTATGAACCTTAGGTTGTGGGAAAACCTTAGGATAGTAGCCTTTTTAGAGATCGAGAACATAGTAATGATAACTCTTATCGAGTTCTAAGAAAGATTATAACTTACCTTATGTGTTATGTGCTTATACTTATATATTCGAGTATCGATTAGCATCACGTAATTACTAAAACTTAAAATTTTATTTGTCAGGATGACAGATGCTGGAGAACCTAGTCAGTCCAGGGACCTTGTACCCCTAGAGGCTAGATAGGAGGAGCCCCGAGATATCCACGTAGTCTGGGAGCAGTTAGTCCGACGAGAGCCATCACCCTTGATCACAGTCGTTGGTCAGCAGTATGTGCCGGTGTCTAATTCAGAGGAGGACTCTGAGGAAGACCCTGAGGAGATTGAGTTTCAGGCTGAGGCAGCCGAAGAGGAGGAGGAAGACCCTGAAGAGTTCCCACCGAGCTCTATCAGTGCTGAGATGTATGATGAGCTGTATGACCGTAACATAGAGTTACGTGATACTGTTCAGGAGCTGAGGGATACTGTTCAGGAGTTGAGGGAGCGGTCGGTTACTCAACAGTCTACCATCGAGCTGAGGGATGGAGAGGTTGAGGCTCTTCACACACGTTTGGGAAATGTAGAGTGGAATTTGGTTCACGAGAAAGTCCAAACTGATCAGAAGTCAAAGGAAATAGAGGAATTAAAGAATGAACTGAAAGAGAAATCAGCAAGGCTGGCCATAGCAGAGGAGGCTTGGGTAAGGGAATCACGACGAGCAGATCTCGCAGAAGATAATTGTCGGGCGAAGAAGGCCAAGCTTGAGGAGACGTACTCTACGCTTCAATATGCAATTAATGAGGCCCAGGATCGGGTTATGAGGTACCCAATTCAGTTCGAAGGACTACCGTCATACATGCTAGATCGCAGGACGATGTCTCGGATTATGGAAGAAGAGCGTGCCAAAGCTGTTCGTCGCCTTAATGGGCAGTGATAGGAACATTTGATTTTGTAAAACCTATCTGGTAGTTAATAATGTAAATTCCAATGTGTTTATAAACAGAGGAATATTTTATGTTTTAAATCCTGTAGATTCTTTATCTCGGGATAGTTGATGTAAATAGCAGTGATGCTATCGTATTATGTTAAAACTTTTGATTTAGTAATATATCAGAGTTTATTTGAGATAATGTGTTGACTGATTGTGTCTAAATGTTTAAGTTAAGCCTTAAATATTTAAAAGATTGAATAAAGTTCTAATAAGCGTATATCTTAACAGAAATATGCCGCCAAGGAGAAGACCAAACCGTCGACCGGCCCAGGAAGGGTCAACTAACAACAACAACGACGCCAATGCTAACCCCGTTCAGCAGTTGGCGAACTTACTTGCTGGAGCGCTTAACAACCTACCTCAAGCTCCACCGAACACAACGTTCAAGGACTTCAAGGCGGTGGGACCGCTAGAGTTTAAAGGCACCATGAACCTGATAGAAGCTCAAACCTGGGTCATGGAGATGGAAAAAGTTTTCGACGTCGCCAGAGTCAGGGAAGACCAGAAAACCGCCTATGCAACGTTCATGCTGAAATTCGAGGCCAGCTATTGGTGGCAAGCGAATAAGGTCTGGGGAGGTGAAGGTGTGATTACCTGGGAGAGGTTTAAAGAAATGTTCTACGAGATGTACTTTCCGACCAGCTCACAGAATCAAATGGAGATTCAGTTTCTAGAACTGAAACAGGGGAATATGACCGTACCAGAATATGCGGCGAAATTCAATGAGCTGGCTAGGTTTGCCACGTATCAAGTGCACACCGATCAGAGGAAGGCAAGGAGGTTTGAGCAGGGCCTAAAGCCCTGGTTATATAGCAAGGTGTCAATGTTCCAATTGAACACTTTTACTGGGGTGTTAGAGAAGGCCATTCTCGCTGAAGGCGGGAGTGACGCTGTTACAAAGTACAATCAGGACCAGAAGAAGAAAAAGTGTGAAGGTGAAGGAGTTAACAAGGCTAGTGGTAGCAACACGGGGGGAAGTAAAAATCAGAAGAGGAGGTGGAATGATAACTCATCAACTGGGAATTAGCAAGGAGGTCAAAAGAAGAGGATCGAAGCTTGTTTGACCTGCGGAAAAGCTCACCTGGGGGTCTGTATGAAGGGAAAACGAGTATGCTACAATTGTGGTCAGGAAGGCCACATAGCACCTAACTGTCCGAACCCAAAGAAGGGCGCTTGCTTCACTTGCGGATCAAAGGACCATCTAGCAAGGGACTATCCCAAGAAGGGATCTGGAGGGGCAGGATCAGGAGGGAACAGGGGAAACAGCGTGGAAGTGCTCTAACTATCACGGGACCAACCGCAACCAACCGACCAACCGCCATGACCTTCAACATGACAGTGCAAGATGCTGTGCAGTCTCGCGATGTGGTGTCAGGTATCATTCTGATCAATAAAGTTAATGCTTATGTATTATTTGATTCGGGTGCTACTGGTTCATTTATATCCGATGACTTTGCTAAGAACTTAGAACTTCCTATGGACGAGTTAGAATACCCCATGAACATAGAGATTGCGAATAAAGAAGTAATCCCTGTTAAGTATGTACACAAGAACTGTAGGGTGGATATTAAGGGTAACATTATGAACGTAGATCTTATCCCGATTAGACTTGGGGAATTCCATGTTATTCTGGGAATGGATTGGCTAGTCAATTATGGGGCTGTAATTGATTGTCAGAGAAAGTGTATCAACCTTATGACCCCGTTAAAGGTTGTGTTTTATGGCAGCAAATCGCCTAGACAAGCGAGTTGTCTGACGATGATGCAGGCCAGGAAGTTGTTAAGACAAGGCTGTGTAGGATATTTAGCCTACATAGTCGATAGTCGTAAAGAAAACCCAAAAGTGGAAGATATACAAGTCGTGAGGGACTTCATAGACGTATTTTGGATGATCTGCCAGGACTTCCGCCAGACAGAGAGGTTGAGTTTGTGATCGATTTGGCGCCAGGGACGGCCCCAATATCGAAGGCACCATACCAGATGGCTCCGATAGAGATGAAAGAGTTAATGGTACAACTACAAGAGTTACTAGACAAGAAGTACATCCAACCGAGCATATCACCGTGGGGAGCGCCGGTATTGTTTGTGAAGAAGAAGGACGGGACGATGCGGCTTTGCATCGACTACAGAGAACTGAATAAGGTCACAATTAAGAATAGATATCCATTACCGAGGATCGACGATCTGTTTGACTAATTGAAGGGTGCAAGGTACTTTTCAAAGATAGACTTGAGGAGTGGCTATCATCAGCTGAAGGTGAGGCCAGAGGATGTTCCAAAGACAGCATTTAGGACTCGATATGGTCACTACGAATTTCTGGTAATGTCATTTGGTCTAACGAATGCTCCTGCGGCATTCATGGGCTTAATGAATGGAGTGTTCAAGCCGTTTTTGGACAAATTCGTGGTGGTCTTTATCGACGATATTTTAGTATACTCGAAGACCAAGGAAGAACATGTAGAACATCTGAAGTTAACATTAGAGGTGTTGAGAAGAGAGAAGTTGTACGCTAAATTTTTGAAATGTGAATTCTGGATTGAAAGAGTGCAATTTCTTGGACATGTGATTGACAAGGACGGAATTTCGGTAGATCCCTCTAAAGTCGAAGCTGTGATGAACTGGGATCAGCCGAAAACACCGTCGGAAGTGAGGAGTTTTCATGGATTGGCGGGTTATTATAGAAGATTCATTCAGGACTTTTCCAAGATCGCAACTCCGCTGACGAATTTGACTAGAAAATCGGTGAAATTCGTTTGGACAGAGTAGTGTGAGGAAAGTTTCCAAGAGCTTAAGAGGAGGTTGAGTTCAGCACCTGTGTTATCCCTTCCGGACGACACAGGAAATTTTGTGGTTTATAGTGATGCGTCGCATAAAGGACTTGGCTGTGTGCTTATGCAAAACGGCAAGGTCATTGCGTATGCGTCACGACAATTGAAAGACTATGAGAAAGGGTATTCGACCAATGACTTGGAGTTAGCTGCAGTGGTATTTGCTTTGAAAATTTGGAGACACTATCTCTATGGGGAGAAGTGTGAAATATATACAGACCACAAGAGTCTGAAATATATTTTTACACAGAAGGACTTGAATATGCGCCAGAGAAGGTGGGTGGAGTTAATTAAGGACTATGACTGTGAAATCTTATACCATCCGGGTAAGGCTAATGTGGTTGCCGATGCCTTAAGCAGAAACGGTCGGGAGAAATTGATGATGTTGACTGCTCAAGAGGAGTTAATTTTAGCAATGGAAAAGCTGGAATTGGAAGTGAAGTATCCGATGGAGATTGACGAGAAATTATTTCAGATGCAAGCTGGTACAACCCTATTGGATAAAGTTAAGGAAGCTCAACTTCAGGACGAAGAATGTGAAAAGGTTAAGAAAAAGATATCTGAAGGAACCGAACCGAGATTCAAGATAGACAGTGATGGACTACTGAGATTTGAGAACAGAGTTTGGGTACCGTCAGTGCCAGAGATTAAGGATGACATTTTGAGCGAGGCTCATAGCTCACGGTATTCGATTCACCCCGGTAGTACCAAGATGTACCAGGATCTTCGACAGCACTTTTGGTGGCCGAATTTGAAACGAGATGTTGCTGAGTGTGTTGCAAAGTGTCTAACCTGTCAGAAAGTGAAAGCAGAACATCAGAGACCGAATGGTTTGCTACAACCCTTGGAAATCCCAGAATGGAAATGGGAACACAATACGATGGATTTCGTGGTCGGCCTTCCGACGACTCAGAAAGGCTACGAAGCAGTATGGGTTATCGTTGACCGACTGACGAAATCAGTACACTTCCTTCCGATCAAAATCAGATTCAACTTAGATCAGTTAGCAATATTATATGTGAAAGAGATTGTTTCGAGGCACGGAGTTCTGGTGTCAATTGTTTCCGACAGAGATCCGCGCTTCACATCAAACTTCTGGAAGCGACTACAGGAATGCATGGGGACACAGTTGAGAATGAGTACGGCTTATCACCCTCAGACAGACGGGTAGAGTGAAAGAATGATCCAGACATTGGAAGATATGTTGAGAGCATGCATCATGGATTTTAAAGGAAATTGGGATGATCACCTACCGCTTGTGGAATTCGGTTACAACAACAGTTACCACGCTAGTATTGGCATGCCGCCTTACGAAGTGTTGTACCGAAAAAAATGCAGAACTCCACTATACTGGGATGAAGTTGGCGAGAGACAATTGCTAGGTCCAGAGTTGGTACAACAGACAGCAGAGATAGTCAAAGTGATCCGGACAAGACTGGTAGCCGCTCAGGACAGGCAGAAGAAATACGCTGATCCACACCGTAAGAACGTTGAGTTTGAATCGGGAAGCTATGTGTTCTTGAAAGTCTCTCCCTGGAAGGGGAAGATCAGATTCGGTAAGAAGGGAAAATTCCCTTTGAAGTACTGCGAAGGATTGGAGAAGTTGCGTATGAGGTAGCCTTACCTTCGGCGCTTGAGAATGTCCACAACGTCTTTCATGTTTCAGTTTTACGCCCCTACAAACCCGATTACAAATATGTGATTGAATATGAACCCCTACATTTTGAAAAAGACTTATCCTATGAAGAAATTCCTATTCAGATTGTTGACAAGAAATAGCAAGTCCTCAGAAACAAAGTTATACCTTCTGTTAAGGTAATTTGGAGGAACCACAATGCTGAAGAAGCTACGTGGGAACTCGAAGAGCATATGATAAAGAATTACCCAGATTTATTTACTTAATTTTTGTATATGCGATTATGGGGACAGAATCTTTGTAAGGGGGGGAGAATGTAACGGGACGAATTTTTAATTGAATCGTGATTCTGGGGACAAAATCCTTTTAAGGGGGGAAAGATGTGACGAACGAGATTTTGTAATTTAATTTGAATATTTATTGAATTAAATAAATATTTTTTTTGATGATTTAATTATTGAGTTAAATAATTAATTGATAAAATTGTGGTAGATTAATTTAATTATATGTGTTACATTAGTTAAATTAATGTGGTAAATTTTTATATTTAAAGTTTAAATCTAATTGAGCTTATTTGATTAATATATTAATTAATAAGCATATCATCATCCTTGAATCATCTTCACCAACTAGCAAGGGTAATCCCTCCTCTTATGGTTTTCAAATTAAGTTTTTTTTTTCAAAGTTTGTTTTTTTTCCATTAACGTATCTTCGAGTTCTTTGTAAAAACAGAGTTTGTGATTACTACATAAAGTGATGATATAAGTGTTACTAATTAGCCATAACATGTTTTCTATCGTATATTTATGTTTTAAAACAGTCAATTTCATATAAATATGTATTAATTGAATTCTTGTGAAGTTACAGAGTTATGTTTTTCCATGTACGTGTTTTAGAGGTTCTCTGTGTATGGAAAATTGTCAACGCTTGATTATATGTCTATATATATATTAATTGATGTCCATAACATATTATATGTCATATATGCATAACTTTTGGTGATCACACCATGGAATTTTTGTTTATATTTGGGTTTTCAAAATTACAGAGTCGTATATATGGCCATACGGCCCTTACGTACAATTTTTATACCATGAATCGATGGTTTAACTTTAAATTAACATTTGCATATAATTGTACACGTTTATACGAACAAAACGGAAGTTAAACGAACGGATTTGGTGTTATAACAAATCTGTAACGTTGAATTTCTTGATTTTCCTTCAAAATATGATAAAGTATGAAAATAGTGAAATTAGATGCCTTAGATTGTGTGATTACACGATTTTAATTGCCAAGATCATGCTAGAAATATTGTATAACATTTCTGTGAAGTTTTTACATTATGGGTAGCCTTAAAATTCATTACGTTAGTTTAATTTGAATTTATTTGGGTTGCTCTGGGTGTTCATCGCGAACCAGAGAGTTCACCAGCAGGGGGACCCGCCCAAGCGGGTATAAGGGCTGTCCGGGAGCCTTTGTTTTTTTAATTTTCAAGAATATTTTTGACCTTCTGTAGTAAAATAAGCATAACGTTTTCATACGAACTCCGATTAAGGCGATTCAAGATGATTCGGAAAGATAACGAGTAGACCTACAACTTTCATTCTTTAAGTTTTTCAATTTGAAATCGTTAAAATGGGTAAAAATGACCATCTTTGTGACTGATGCGTATTCTGAGGCAATCGGAGGGCTTCGGACATGCACGCACACAAGTGTAGTGTTCTCGATAATAAAAGATGTTTTAAGTTACATACATGAATATTATATGATTTGAAGTTCATGATTAATAAATTAAGTTATTGACATGTATAAGATAATGTGAAGGTTCAAGTTAACAAACTAAGTGCGAACTTGAATATCGTAATTGTAAAACTTGATTATGATTGTTTAAAGGGCTATACATGTGTGATATGCATGTTGTGAGTTTACATTCATGTTATGTGGTTAGCCATTGAGTAATATTATAAACCAAGTTGTAAGTCGAACTTAAGTGAATAGTTCAACAGTTAAACATGGTAGTTATGAAAACTAATCGATGTCGTATACATAATGTAATGTGTAGGACGTTGAGGAAGTGAATTGTAATTATATTTGTAGCTTGTGCAAGAGGCAAGTATCCTATCCCTAACTTATTCACTTATTAAGTCTTAGACTTGTGTTTCTATATCGAGTAAGCTCGTGTTCTTAATTGTTCCAGTTCGAAATTCATATTACATCTTGTAACTCTTTTAAAAGCATGATTCAGTTATACAATACTTATTCGATTGTATACTCTTGAAATTTATTATTCAAGTTGAATATCGATGTTATTGTTGAACCTTATAGGACTAGTGAACCCTTATTGATTCGACTAGTCCATAGTTGATGAACGTTATAAATTCTAAAATATTTATTGAGCTTATCCAAACCAAACTTTCTTTGGTGCGGACTCTAATGTCAAAACTGAGATGAACAACCCTGTAAAAGGGGATTATTTACGCTTTAGCGTTGAGATATTGTGCACAGTATGGTACTAAGGGCTGATCCCCCTAAGTACGAGAAGTAGAGTCCATAGTCTTATGACTGTTAAAGGTTTAAAGCATAAAAACTTTACAACCTAGGACATAGTTCAAGGTCTTATGACCCTCAGACGTTCTTTTGATTCCTGTTATTCATTCTTGAGTCAAAAGTTGAGTTTCTTTATTCAGATGTCTTTGATTCACTCGCATGTTATTATATTGTTGTCATATTATTATACTTGTGGGCAATCGTGCTCACTCTTGCATAATAATAACATTGCAGTTAAGAACGAAAGGTCCAACGAGCCTTCTACTAGCTAAGGCAAGGGCAAGGTCAACAAGTGATGAAGACTTGTTGTTTATTTTATGTGTTTATGTTTCAGACTTATATTAGAGTTGTGTAAGACTTATTTATTTGTTTATGTTCCGCACGGATGTTTAAGGTTAGTATGACCTGGGATTTATTTTATTTATTACTCAGATGTTGTAATCCCATAAGGGGAGGATTTAATTCTATTTATTGCATGGTTTTCATTTACTATGGGTAGATAGATAGATGATATTCGTACAGTGAACACCAAGTCCCGTGGAATTGAAGTACCCGGATTTGGGGGTGTCACAGGTTGGTATCAGAGCCGTAGGTTATGAACCTTAGGTTGTGGGAAAACCTTAGGATAGTAGCCTTTTTAGAGATCGAGAACATAGTAATGATAACTCTTATCGAGTTCTAAGAAAGATTATAACTTACCTTATGTGTTATGTGCTTATACTTATATATTCGAGTATCGATTAGCATCACGTAATTACTAAAACTTAAAATTTTATTTGTCAGGATGACAGATGCTGGAGAACCTAGTCAGTCCAGGGACCTTGTACCCCTAGAGGCTAGATAGGAGGAGCCCCGAGATATCCACGTAGTCTGGGAGCAGTTAGTCCGACGAGAGCCATCACCCTTGATCACAGTCGTTGGTCAGCAGTATGTGCCGGTGTCTAATTCAGAGGAGGACTCTGAGGAAGACCCTGAGGAGATTGAGTTTCAGGCTGAGGCAGCCGAAGAGGAGGAGGAAGACCCTGAAGAGTTCCCACCGAGCTCTATCAGTGCTGAGATGTATGATGAGCTGTATGACCGTAACATAGAGTTACGTGATACTGTTCAGGAGCTGAGGGATACTGTTCAGGAGTTGAGGGAGCGGTCGGTTACTCAACAGTCTACCATCGAGCTGAGGGATGGAGAGGTTGAGGCTCTTCACACACGTTTGGGAAATGTAGAGTGGAATTTGGTTCACGAGAAAGTCCAAACTGAGCAGAAGTCAGAGGAAATAGAGGAATTAAAGAATGAACTGAAAGAGAAATCAGCAAGGCTGGCCATAGCAGAGGAGGCTTGGGTAAGGGAATCACGACGAGCAGATCTCGCAGAAGATAATTGTCGGGCGAAGAAGGCCAAGCTTGAGGAGACGTACTCTACGCTTCAATATGCAATTAATGAGGCCCAGGATCGGGTTATGAGGTACCCAATTCAGTTCGAAGGACTACCGTCATACATGCTAGATCGCAGGACGATGTCTCGGATTATGGAAGAAGAGCGTGCCAAAGCTGTTCGTCGCCTTAATGGGCAGTGATAGGAACATTTGATTTTGTAAAACCTATCTGGTAGTTAATAATGTAAATTCCAATGTGTTTATAAACAGAGGAATATTTTATGTTTTAAATCCTGTAGATTCTTTATCTCGGGATAGTTGATGTAAATAGCAGTGATGCTATCGTATTATGTTAAAACTTTTGATTTAGTAATATATCAGAGTTTATTTGAGATAATGTGTTGACTGATTGTGTCTAAATGTTTAAGTTAAGCCTTAAATATTTAAAAGATTGAATAAAGTTCTAATAAGCGTATATCTTAACAGAAATATGCCGCCAAGGAGAAGACCAAACCGTCGACCGGCCCAGGAAGGGTCAACTAACAACAACAACGACGCCAATGCTAACCCCGTTCAGCAGTTGGCGAACTTACTTGCTGGAGCGCTTAACAACTAACCTCAAGCTTCATCGAACACAACGTTTAAGGACTTCAAGGCGGTGGGACCGCCAGAGTTTAAAGGCACCATGAACCCGATAGAAGCTCAAACCTGGGTCATGGAGATGGAAAAAGTTTTCGACGTCACCAGAGTCAGAGAAGACCAGAAAACTGCCTATGCAACGTTCATGCTGAAATCCGAGGCCAGCTATTGGTGGCAAGCGAATAAGGTCCGGGGAGGTGAAGGTGTGATTACCTGGGAGAGGTTTAAAGAGATGTTCTTCGAGATGTACTTTCCGACCAGCTCGCAGAATCAAATGGAGATTCAGTTTCTAGAATTGAAACAGGGGAATATGTCCGTACCAGAATATGCGGCGAAATTCAATGAGTTGGCTAGGTTTGCCACGTATCAAGTGCACACCGATCAGAGGAAGGCAAGGAGGTTTGAACAGAGCCTGAAGCCCTGGTTATATAGCAAGGTGTCAATGTTCCAATTGAACACTTTTGCTGGGGTGTTAGAGAAGGCCATTCTCGCTGAAGGCGGGAGTGACGCTGTTATAAAGTACAATCAGGACCAGAAGAAGAAAAAGAGTGAAGGTGAAGGAGTTAACAAGGCTAGTGGTAGCAACACGGGGGGAAGTAATAATCAGAAGAGGAGGTGGAATGATAACTCATCAACTGGGAATCAGTAAGGAGGTCAAAAGAATAGGATCGAAGCTTGTTCGACCTGCAGAAAAGCTCACCTGGGGGTCTGTATGAAGGGAAAACGAGTATGCTACAATTGTGGTCAGGAAGGCCACATAGCACCTAACTGTTCGAACCCAAAGAAGGGCGCTTGCTTCACTTACGGCTAAAAGGACCATCTAGCAAGGGACTGTCCCAAGAAGGGATCTGGAGGGGCAGGATCAGGAGGGAACAGGGGAAACAGCGTGGAAGTGCTCTAACTATCACGGGACCAACCGCAACCAACCGACCAACCGCCAGGACCTTCAACATGACAGTGCAGGATGCTGTGCAGTCTCGCGATGTGGTGTCAGGTATCATTCTGATCAATAAAGTTAATGCTTATGTATTATTTGATTCGGGTGCTACTTGTTCATTTATATCCGATGACTTTGCTAAGAACTTAGAACTTCCTATGGACGAGTTAGAATACCCCATGAACATAGAGATTGCGAATAGAGAAGTAATCCCTGTTAAGTATGTACACAAGAACTGTAGGGTGGATATTAAGGGTAACATTATGAACGTAGATCTTATCCCGATTAGACTTGGGGAATTCGATGTTATTCTGGGAATGGATTGGCTAGTCAATTATGGGGCTGTAATTGATTGTCAGAGGAAGTGTATCAACCTTATGACCCCGTCAAAGGTTATGTTTTATGGAACAAATCGCCTAGACAAGCGAGTTGTCTGACGATGATGCAGGCCAGGAAGTTGTTAAGACAAGGCTGTGTAGGATATTTATCCTACATAGTCGATAGTCGTAAAGAAAACCCGAAAGTGGAAGATATACCAGTCGTGAGGGACTTCATAGACGTATTTTTGGATGATCTGCCAGGACTTCCGCCAGACAGAGAGGTTGAGTTTGTGATCGATTTGGCGCCAGGGACGGCCCCAATATCGAAGGCACCATACCAGATGGCTCCGGTAGAGATGAAAGAGTTAATGGTACAACTACAAGAGTTACTAGACAAGAAGTACATCCAACCGAGCGTATCACCGTGGGGAGCGCCGGTATTGTTTGTGAAGAAGAAGGACGGGACGATGCGGCTTTGCATCGACTACAGAGAACTGAATAAGGTCACAATTAAGAATAGATATCCATTACCGAGGATCGACGATCTGTTTGACTAATTGAAGGGTGCAAGGTACTTTTCAAAGATAGACTTGAGGAGTGGCTATCATCAGCTGAAGGTGAGGCCAGAGGATGTTCCAAAGACAGCATTTAGGACTCGATATGGTCACTACGAATTTCTGGTAATGTCATTTGGTCTAACGAATGCTCCTGCGGCATTCATGGGCTTAATGAATGGAGTGTTCAAGCCGTTTTTGGACAAATTCGTGGTGGTCTTTATCGACGATATTTTAGTATACTCGAAGACCAAGGAAGAACATGTAGAACATCTGAAGTTAACATTAGATGTGTTGAGAAGAGAGAAGTTGTACGCTAATTTTTTGAAATGTGAATTCTGGATTGAAAGAGTGCAATTTCTTGGACATGTGATTGACAAGGACGGAATTTCGGTAGATCCCTCTAAAGTCGAAGCTGTGATGAACTGGGATCAGCCGAAAACACCGTCGGAAGTGAGGAGTTTTCATGGATTGGCGGGTTATTATAGAAGATTCATTCAGGACTTTTCCAAGATCGCAACTCCGCTGACGAATTTGACTAGAAAATCGGTGAAATTCGTTTGGACAGAGAAGTGTGAGGAAAGTTTCCAAGAGCTTAAGAGGAGGTTGAGTTCAGCACCTGTGTTATCCCTTCCGGACGACACAGGAAATTTTGTGGTTTATAGTGATGCGTCGCATAAAGGACTTGGCTGTGTGCTTATGCAAAACGGCAAGGTCATTGCGTATGCGTCACGACAATTGAAAGACTATGAGAAAGGATATTTCTTCGTGCATCATGCCATGAAATAGGGCCATCATGGCTTGCTGATACGTGGCTCTGGCATTGATGAGGCCGAAGGATTGTCACCCATAACAGAAGGCTCCCCAGGGAGTGATGAAAACTATTTTCTCTCGATCCTCTTCAGCAACCATGATTTGATGGTAACCAGAAAAGCTATCTATAAAGGAATACATGCCGTACTGCGCCGTATTGTCTATCAGGATGTGGATGAGAGGTACCGGGGAATTGTCCTTGAGACAGGCTTTGTTCAAATCCCGGTAATCCACACATACTCGTACCTTCCCTCCGGGATTAGGCACTGGGACTATGTTTGAAAGCCACTCTGGATAGGTTGATACCATGATAATCCCGGCTTTGAATTGTTTAATGACTTCTTCTTTGACTTTTAGACTCCATTCAGGTTTCAATCCCATGAGCTTTTGTTTGACTGGCTTGAACCCGTTTTTGATGGACATGCAATAAATAATAATGTTAGTAGAGAGGCCAATCATGTCTTTATGTGACCATGCAAATATATCCAGGAACTGTGTTAGGAGTTCGATCAGGTCGGCTCTTTGGTCTGGTGTGAGATCTAAACCTATCTGGATTTCTTTGATGTTTTTGGAGGTTCCTATATTGATAGTGGTGGTTTGGTCAAGGTTTGGTTTGGGTTTGTCTTCGACCCATTCTTTGATCTCCTCGGGCACCTCATAGTCATCTTCCTCCTCTTGATCAATATCCATCAAATTGAAGTTCAGTTCTACATTAAAGTCGTAGTCATTTTGATAGGTTGGCATCTCATCAGCAGAGACGAACACATCCAACGCTTGAGTCTTGAAAACAAAAAATGCTTTCATCTTAGATATATACAACTGCTTAAGTATACATAGCATTCTGTAAAGCATGACAAAGCTGTTGATATGGCTGTGCAATCAAAAGTAAGCCGTACATGAAAGCATGATTAAAGGGTAGATTAACTGCTCTGCCCCTTTACCCTTTTCAACCGAGGCAAGGGACACTGCTCTAGTTATCCAAGGTCAGATCCTCATGAACCGGGAGGATCAGGGATTTGTGATTATCTGTTTCGTCTTGGATGACGACTGAGACATCCTTTATAATAGGGCCAGGGTTTTTCTTTGAATTGCCTCCTTTTTCCTTTTTGATGTGAGGAATTTGAATCTGATCCTCGTCTTCACTATCTGGGATCTCATCATTCATACCCTCGTAGTTTATGATGACCCGCATGTTAGGGAATGGGTCTCGTCCTTCGTATAAGATCTTTTCTTTTCCCTTTTTGCTATTTGCCTCATGCTTGAGGGCTTTTCTTTCCTTGACAGGTATGATCGGAGGAAACAACATTGTTGATACCACAGTAGGGATCAACCTCATTGGTTTTACCCATCCAGCTTTAGTACGATTTGGAAAAAGTATGGTGGAAGCATGAGCCTTGGGATGCTTATGCGGGTTCCTGTAATTTGCCCTGGATGAATATCCCAATCTTGCTCTCCCAGTCTGACTTGGGATTTGTATCAGGCTCTTGATACCTTGTTGATTCTTTCCTAACCCTTCTCCAGGTTGAAAACCCAAAGATACCATTTCTTGGCGCACTGTCATTACTTCGGTGGAGATGTTAGGCTTCAGGGCTGGTGCTTCGATAGGTAGATACTGCGTATCGCTCACCTCTAGAGCTTGAAAACTTGCAGGTTCAAACCCTACATCCAGGCTGATCACTTGACATGTCTCCCTGTATGCCGACAGGGTATTCTAGTTCAGCATTGACCTTAATGAGGTTGTCGTTGATAATGTATTTGAGCTGTTGATGGAGGGTGGATGGCCTTGCCCCTGCCATGTGAATCAATGGCCTGCCCAGCAACAGGTTATATCCAGTGCCGATATTCAGCACCTGAAAGGATATGTAGAAAGTGTGTGGGCCAATCTCCGAGGGTAGCTCTATTTCTCCCATAGATTGGCTTTGCGATCCATCGAAAGCTCGGATGACCATACGGCTGGTTTTAATCCGATTCGGGGTGATCTTCATTCTTTCCAAGGTATCTTAGGGACAGATGTTAAGGGATGATCCTCCGTCGATGACCCTCCGATCACATACCCGAAAGACATCATAGCTATGTGCAGGGACTTATAATGGCTTGTTCCCTCTACAGGGATATCATCGTCAGTGAAATAAATCACATTGCTGTTGAAAATGTGTTCTACCACATGACGGAATTTCTCAGCATGTACGGTATGTGGCAGATGGGCTTCTTCTAGAACTTTCACTAGAATGTTGCGATTGTCCACTGAGGATAAGACCAAGTCTAGGATGGACATTTGCTTGGGTGCATCCTTCAAGCTCTGCACTACCTTGATTTCATTGTATCCCATCTTTTTGAGGAACTCTTCAATTTTCTAATCATCCACCTTTACTTTGGCTTCGATGACTGGTTTGATCACCCGCTGAGGCAGGTATAATGGATTGTCCTTTGGTACAACGGTAATGTTGTTTGAGGTGGACCCTTCATCGTTCCCATAGTTCCATGGGACCCGCTTCAGACTAATAATTGGATACTGGGGTCTGAAGGGCAATATCAAAGGCTCGGGTGCGGCCACCTTCACAGGATTTTTTATTTCTTGGCTTTCCCTTGCAGTACTAAGGGTTTAAGGGTTGACTTCTCATTACAGGAGATGACAGCTACGGTACCTTGATTCCATACAGTGGGGATCTTGAGAGTTTCTTCATTCGGGAGGTCGAGAACTTGATTTCTCCTTATCAGGTCACCATTTTCAATCATATTTTGAATTAGGTTACGAAGAGCCCAGCAATCCTCAGTATTATGGCCGGGTGAATTGGAGTGGTACTAACATATTTGATCAGGTTTGAATTTTATGGCCCGAGGGTTCAATGGTGGTAACAAGTCTGCAACCATTCCCTCGTTGATTAGCATCTGGAGGATTTCTTCTATTGACTGGTTTAGGTTAGTGAAGTTCCTTTGAAATAGGAATTTTCCACTAGTTGGGACGCTTGCTTCTTCAACCCCTTTGTCAGTCCAGGATTCATGCTCCTGAGACTGGTTATGATCCCTCATGGGATTGATCTCGGGTGTGGGAGGACGATCGATATCAGACTGGTTGGCCCGTTTGATCATTTTTTTTGGTAATCTGATGCTGGTAGACGACCTGTTCTGCTAATTGTTCGATTCGTTCCTTGATAGAGTTTATTTATTGCTCTATCAGGAACCTTCTTTATGAAACTTCCCAACTATCTGGGGCGCTATTGATGGATGGAGTTAATTCACCCACATAACGGAGGTACTTGGATCTTTCTCCATTTGTGCTGCTGATCATATCGACATTCTCCTCTTTATGCTGTGGTAGAGGATTGTCCTGTACATGGTGTTGCTCATGCTTTGTGACCACAATCTCTCCATTGTCGATCAAATCTTGGATCTTGTGCTTGAGAGACCAACAGTCTTGTGTATCATGGCTGTGACGACCCCAACATAGGTTCAATACTCAACCCATTATGAGTCTCCAAATACATGGTACAGAATTCAAATACAATCTTTTATATCAAACGGTCGTGCAAAATACGACCACACAACTGTGAGTGTCAATACAGACATGTAGAAAATAGAAACACTCAAACTAAGTCCTCATTACATTTATTATCACATTATTTTACAAAAATAATAGTGAGGACTTCTACAGCTCTAACTCGGACCATCACTCCATTCCCCGACTAGTACCCGCGATATTCTCATTTCCTGAAGAGAACAATGGAAGAAAAGGGTGAACTTAACTAGCCCAGTAAAGAATATTATAACTAAGATAATGAAGAATAAATTATTGTTAGCCTTCAACAAATCAGATAAAATATTATGGACAACAAGTTTTAGATCAACAACTGAAGCAGAAATAACAATTCATTAGAAGAGTTAAGTAGAGAATGATGTTTACTATCTTCTATGATTTAAAAGTCCATCATTAATATTTTATCCCTATAACATCAATCAATATATATCTCGAATCAAATATTCAACTTTGCACTACGACCAAAGATATTCATTTGTAGCACCAGTGGTCATGTTCATCTCAACACCTGTCCATCTTTGCACTACGGGCCAAAGATATTCATCAGGTAATCATCTATGCACCACATGCCAAAGATATTAATCAAATAATCATTCATCTTTGCACTACATGCTAAAGATATTTGTTTGTATCACCATTTAAG
This sequence comes from Panax stipuleanatus, assembly GCA_020205555.1. Classification (NCBI taxonomy): domain Eukaryota; kingdom Viridiplantae; phylum Streptophyta; class Magnoliopsida; order Apiales; family Araliaceae; genus Panax; species Panax stipuleanatus. The sequence goes on along the minus strand of CM035116.1, from coordinate 99,247,283 downwards.
ACTGAGGATGATGAAAAATAATATAAGAAAAAAATCCAGTGAGATAAAGGACAAAGATTAGGGATTCGTAATTTAGTTTATCCAAGTTCAAGAATACTCCGTAATAATCAATTGTAGAGCAAAATTCAAGAATGAAGTTCAAAACTTGGATCCAATCAAAGATAATTTGAAAAAAAAAAAATATTTTTTTAATCGTGAATAGTAACTCGTCACGAAAAGATAAAAATTTTATAAAAAGTTCAAACCAATATTCCAGTGAAATGATATTAGATGAAGCGCAAGAATTTCTGATCATTTCAGGAATTATAGAAGCAATACTTACCGTAGTAAGTTTAAATTTAGGAATATGAAATGAAATATTATCACTTTCATAATATGGAATATGAAAGAAAATAATATTCTTTCTGAATATTGAAAGGAAATAACATCATTTACGAGAAAAATAATATCCTTTACCTTAGTAGAATATTAGATCTGACTGAAATATCGAATATTTTGCTGAGAAAAATCTTGTACCGTAATCCACACTTAAACTATCCTTATACTCACAAGAAATACGCTCGATATTATAGAGAGAAAATTTTCTGATTCTGGTGTGATTTTCATTTCTAACCAAGCACCCTATTTATAAGAAAATGCCAGAACACCAATTCTGACAATATGAACATACGGAGGCTTTCTTAGCACTCATCTTTGAAAAATGAGCACAACACTTTTGAAATATTCTAAGCACAGTTCACACCAACAAAGGGCAAGAGTGGGGCCCACCCATTCTAGAAAATCTCCACTAAAATATTTTAAATTAAAATAATATTCCAAAATATCAATAATTCATAATAAATAGCCATTTTATCAGAAAAATATGAACCTTATGTCCATTCCATATAAAATTTAATTCTCTACAACTTTGTAGAAGAAAGTTTTTCCAAATTTTGAGCGAAAAATGACCCAAATTTACATACGGATGATTTTTTCACACCCCCACTCTGACAAAATATATATATTGATAAAGACCTCCGTATACCAACTTTGAAAAATCAACAATCAGCATTTTACAACAACAAGTGGGGCCCACTAACTCACAAAATATGTTTTTAGCATCTATTGTAACAAAATCAATTCGGACCCAATTTGCTATCTTTCTCCTCATTTTATTCATATATCGTGAATTTGTTGTAAAAAAAATATCATCACTATTATATTATTATATTATCATATTATACACTTATAATGTAATATTATAATAATATATTTGAATGAATTATTTTTATCAGAACAGATAAAATATCCATTCTCAATAATTGTCATTTTTGCTAGAAATTCCTCAGTTTAAATCCACTTAGAATAAATATTTATTTATAATTTTTATCAATAATTATTATTCACAAATAATATTACAGAACTACAATAATGACAACCAGATCGTTCCCAGGAAAAAGGGGGCTTTCCGATATGAATTTCTCCTTACTGGCGAGCAATTAGATTAACTAACCTCTTTCCTAGACATTGCCAATAATGTTGTCTAATAATATTATTCAAATAAAATAAATTATTGATTTGATAATGTGAAATACTGTGTAGTGACAATTATTGAATCAATAATATAAAATATCAACGTAGCAATTATTGATATAAAATATCAACGTAGCAATTATTGAACCAATAAAATATTATGCAATTATTGAATCAATAATATAAAATATTGAACAGTAATTAATGTAACAATAATTGAATAAGCGCCTTCTTACGTAAGAATTAATAATTTAAAATACTGTGCAATACCGTGTGCTACTGTGCAACAACGCGTATTATTGTATTTTTATCACCGGGTATTTCAACAGTTTAACGGTAACAGTTTTATCGTTATTTTATAAAAAGGTTATTTCTGTCGCTTTCTATATCCGGTAGTTATTCCGTTGTGGGGCCCACAAATGGCTGAGCCGTTGTACGAATATTCCTCGACAACAAGAATATTCCACGACCAAACGAATATTCCCCGACAACAACGAATATTTTATAACCACTTGCTTATTTTAAAATATTTGCACATTTCACCCATTACTTGTCACATTTATCAAATCAACACTTTACTATTTCAAAATAATATATAAAAAAATTAAATCTTTATTCATAAAAGTTGGGATCTTACAACCTCCCTTCCTTATGAAATTTCATCTGCGAAATTGACGTACGTACCTGGTATGTTGAAAAGGTGAGGATACCTCGCTTTCATTTTTTATTCTAACTCCCAGGTCATTTCCTCAATATCATGGTTCCTCCACAAAACTTTAACTTGAGTTATAATCTTTGAGCGTAGGACATGTTTCTTCTTATCTAAGATCTTGACAGGTACCTCCTCGTACGTTAAATCTTCGGTTATCTCGTCTAGTTCTATCTCAATAATATGGTTTGGGTCTTTCACATATTTACGTAGCACGGATATGTAAAAAAAATGTTATGAACACGAGACACGCTTGGAGGTAAGGCGAGTCTATAGGCCACATTTCCTACTCGGTCAAGGATTTCAAATGTTCCAATAAATCGTAAATCGATGCCCATAGCTTTCTACAAGCTGACCCTTTGGCACTTGATGCTTCGCCTTGACACGTTTAGATGTTAAACACCTTGAGATAAACTCCGCGATCTCTCTCTTCATATTGCTCCACCAAAATGTATGTCGAAAATCACGATACATTTTGGTACTTCTAAGATGGATTGCGAACGATGTGTTGTGTGCTTCCATCATGATTCTATACTTCAAATCAGAGTCGTTAAGAACACAAAGTCTGGATTTGACTCGAAGTATTCTCTCTGCATCGATTCTTGCTTCTAGAATAGCATCTTCTTGCACCTTTTTCTTCATCTTTATTAGCTCCGGGTCTATAGCTTGAGCAGCTTTAACTTTATCAATCAAAGTTATCTCTACGCATATACTTGCCATCTTCACATAGGTCCCTCGAGTCTTTAACTCTATATCCATCATTTGTAAGTCATACAAGATGGCTTCGTGTTGACAATATCGCACTTGTATCCGCATACGATCTTCTACTTAATGCGTCAGCTACCACGTTCACTTTTCCAGGATGGTATTGGATGGTATGGTAGTAATCTTTCAACAGCTCGAGCCAACATCGTGATTGCATGTTGAGTTCGTTCTAAGTAAGAAATATTTAAGGCTCTTATGATCCATATAGATCTCCACTTTCTCCCCATATAGGTAGTGTCTCCAGATCTTCAAACCCGAAAACGACTGCTGCCAACTCTATATCATGAGTAGGTTAATTCCTCTCATATTCTTTGAGTTGCCGTGTGGCATAGGCTATGACTTTTCCATGTTGCATGAGAACACATCCTAACACTTTTCCTGAAGCATCGCTATAGATGACAAATCCTTCTGAACTAGATGGTATAGTCAAAACAGGTGCCGAAATGAGTCTCCTCTTGAGCTCTTAGAAGCTCTTCTCGCATTCCTCATTCCATATGAATTTTGTTTCTTTCTGAATCAGCTGAGTTAATGGAGTAGCGATTCGAGAAAAATCCTTCCATGAATCTCCGTTAATAACCAGCTAAGCCCAAAAAGCTACGTATTTCAGTTACTGACTTAGGTTGATCCCAACAGAGTTTCAACAAATAAGTCAAAGTCTAATTTCTCAGCGATCAAGTTCAAACGTTGATCACAAGTAGGTGAAATAAAAGAATGGGTAGAACCGGTAACTAATAAGGTATAGACTTCACAAGAGTCTATGATTAGCTTACGTACCCGTGATAACTTCGTTTGGGTTCCTCGCTTTTTGGGTAGTCACGACAAATGCTCTTCTAGGAACCACCGACTTTGACTTGTCCGGGACAGCCTTTGGAGTCACCATTCCCTCTGGACTTGGTTTCGCTACAGGACACACTCGAGCTATGTGACCTTCTTTTCCACAGTTATAACACACCTTGGATTGCTGTGTGCAATTGGGACTGATGTGTCCCTCTTGTCCGCATTTATAGCATACGATCGGTGGTCGTTCTCCTCCCTTAGAAACAGTTGATGTTGGTGCTGCTGTCGACATCTTCACGTTCTCATTGTTATACCTTTTCTTTTTGAAATCTCCCCCCGACTCACTTCTTCTATTATCATGGCCACGATTACCACCGGAGTGGTTATCGCTTCTGTCATGATACTTTTCTCCCCGCTGGTTATCATTGTTCCGATGACTGCTGCCACCGGTACGACCTTGGTTGTTGTCCCTTGGTTGAACATAATCATTATCTCGTTCTAATAATTGGGCTCTGTTCACAACATCTGAATATAAGAAAGTTTGTGAGAAATGAGGTATTGACGAATTTTCGGTTTCAAACCTCTCAGAAACATCCGCGTCATACGTTCCTCATTATCCATCAAATGAGATGCAAACCAGGATAACTCCGCGAACTTAGCCTCGTACTGGGACACAGTCATGTTGTTCTGTTCCAGTTTGATAAACTCTACCTCCTTCATATGATGAATACTTTCTGGAAAGTACTTGTTATTTAACAGTTTCTAGAACTCCTCCCAAGACATCTTGAGTGTGGCAGGCTGGGTACGCTTCACAGATTCCCACTCGTAATCTGCCTCTCCACGGAACATAAACGTGGTGAATGGAACCTTCTGTTCCTCCGTGCATCCCAAGACATCAAATATCTTGGTAATTTTCTTAACCCACGTCTCTGCCTTGATTGGATCTGGCTTTTCCTGAAACTCTGGTGGTCCCAACTCTTTGAACTGCTTGGCAGTGACAAGCCACGAGTTATTATTTTCACCTGTATTATGAACACGAGTCTCCCTGGTCTGGTTTTGCATGAACTGCAAAAAACTTCTGAACATCCCATCATTCATCGTTTGATCGGTAGTGTTGTTTATAGGAGAATTATTGCCTTCTTGTTGCACGTTCTCCTGGTTGGTGATTAAAGGTGTCTCAACGGTCTCATTCACTCCATTGTTTAGATTTTCAGCTGCCATTCTCAAATACTGCCATAAAACAAGGGTTAATTAAAGAAATTAACATGTCACATATTAACCCTATATTCCGTCCGACCAATTAAATACCAAATAAGCTTAGGTAGGACACACACTAGCGAAGGAGTTACTCGTCTCTCCCCTCCTATTTTTATTCCCAGATCTCCGCCAGAGATCATATCCCTAAGCTCTGATCTCAACTGTGACGACTCCAAAATAGGTTCAATACTCAACCCATTCTGAGTTGCCAAATATATGGTACATAGTCCAAAAACAATCTTTTATATCAAACGGTCGTGCAAAATATGACCACACAACTGTGAGTGTCAATACAGACATGTGGAAAATATAAACACTCAAACTAAGTCCTCATTACATTTATTATCACACTATTTTACAAAAAAAATAGTGAGGACTTCTACAGCTCTAACTCGAACCATCACTCCATTCCCTGACTAGTACCCGCGATATTCTCATTTCCTGAAGAGAACAATGGAAGAAAAGGGTGAGCTTAACTAGCCCAGTAAAGAATATTATGACTAAGATAATGAAAAATAAATTATCTTTAGTCTTCAACAAATCAGATAAAATATTATGGACAACAAGTTTTAGATCAACAACTCAGCGGAAATAACAATTCATTAGAAGAGTTAAGTAGCAAATGATGTCTATTATTTTTTATGATTTAAAAGTCTATCATCAATATTTACCCCTGTAACATCAATCAATATATATATCTCGAATCAAATATTCATCTTTGCACTACAGCCAAAGATATTCATTTGTATTACCAGTGGTCATGTTCATCTCAACATCTGTCCATCTTTGCACTACGGGCCAAAGATATTCATCAGGTAATCATCTTTGCACTACAGGCCAAAGATATTCATCAAATAATCATTCATCTTTGCACTACAGGCCAAAGATATTTGTTTGTATCACCATTTAAGACTGAGGATGATGAAAAATAATATAAGGAACAAATCCAGTGAGATAAAGGACAAAGATTAGGGATTCGTAATTTTGTTTATCCAAATTCAAGAATACTCCGTAATAATCAATTGTGGAGCAAAATTCAAGAATGAAGTTCAAAACTTGGATCCAATCAAAGATAATTTGAAAAAAAAAAAAATATTTTTTTACCGTGAATAATAACTCGTGAATAGTAACTCGTCACAAAAAGATGAAAATTTCATAAAAAGTTCAGACCAATATTCTAGTGAAATGATATTAGATTAAGCGCAAAACTCAAAGAATTTCTGATCATTTCAGGAATTATAAAAGCGATACTTACCGTAGTAAGTTTAAATTTAGGAATATGAAATTAAATATTATCACTTTCATAATATAAAATATGAAAGAAAATAATATTCTTTATGAATATTGAAAGGAAATAACATCATTTACGAGAAAAATAATATCCTTTACCTTAGTACAATACTAGATCTGATTGGAATATCGGATATTTTATTGAGAAAAATCTTCCACCGTAATCCACACTTAAACTATCTTTATACTCACAAGAAATACGCTCGATATTATAGAGAGAAAATTTTATGATTCTGGTGTGATTTTCATTTCTAACTAAGCACCCTATTTATAGGAAAATGCCAGAACACCAATTCTGACAATTTGAACATACGGAGGCTTTCTTAGCACCCATCTTTGAAAATGAGCACAACACTTTTGAAATAATTCTAAGCACAGTTCACACCAACAAAGGACAAGAGTGGGGCCCACCCATTCTAGAAAATCTCCACCAAAATATTTTAAATTAAAACAATATTCCAAAATATCAATAATTCATAATAAATAGCCCTTTTATCAGAAAAATATGAACCTTATGTCCATTCCATATAAAATTTAATTTTCTACAACTTTGTAGAAGAAAGTTTTTCCAAATTTTGAGCGAAAAATGACCCAAATTTACATACGGATGATTTTTTCACACCCCCACTCTGACAAAATATATATATTGATAAAGACCTCCGTATACCAACTTTGAAAAATCAACAATCAGCATTTTACAACAACAAGTGGGGTCCACTAACTCACAAAATATGTTTTTAGCATCTATTGCAACAAAATCAATTCGGACCCAATTTGCTATCTTTCTCCTCATTTTATTCATATATCGTGAATTTGTAGTAAAACAAATATCATCACTATTATATTATTATATTATCACATTATACACTTATAATGTAATATTATAATAATATATTTGAAAGAATTATTTTATCAGAACAGATAAAATATACATTCTCAATAATTATCACTTTTGCTAAAAATTACTCAGTTTAAATCCACTTTGAATAAATATTTACTTATCATTTTTATCAATAATTATTATTCACAAATAATATTATAGAACCACAATAATGACAACCGGGTCGTTCCAAGGAAAGAGGGGGCTTTTCGATAAGGATTTCTCACTTATTGGCGCGCAATTAGATTAACTAACCCCTTTTCTAGACAGAACTTTTTAGACATTGCCAATAATGTTGTCTAATAATATTATTCAAATAAAATGAATTATTGATTTGATAATGTGAAATACTGTGCAGTGACAATTATTGAATCAATAATATAAAATATAAGTGTAGCAATTATTGATATAAAATATCAACGTAGCAATTATTGAATCAATAAAATATTATGCAATTATTAAATCAATAATATAAAATATTGAACAGTAATTACTGTAACAATAATTGAGTAAGCGCCTTCTTACGTAAGAATATATAATTCAAAATATTGTGCAATACCGTATGCTACTATGCAATAACGCGTATTACTGTATTTTTATCACCGGGTATTTCAACAGTTTAACGGTAACATCTTTACCGTTATTTTATAAAAAGGTTATTTCTGTTGCTTTCTATATCCGATAGTTATTTCGTTGTGGGGCCCATAAATGGCTGAGCCGTCGTACGAATATCCCCCGACAACAAGAATAGTCCACGACCAAACGAATATTCTCCGACAACAATGAATATTTTATAACCACTTGCTTATTTTGAAATATTTGCACATTTCGCCCATAACTTATCACATTTATCAAATCAACACTTTACTATTTCAAAATAATATATAAAGAAAATTAAATCTTTATTAATAAAAGTTGTAGTCTTATAATGGCCTGGGGATCTAGAATGGTAAGAACACTTCTTGGCTGAGTTAAAATTTCATCCTCCAGTGTTGGTGGGTGGAAGGAGTTGGACAATCTTCTTCTAAGCTGTCAGAAGCTTGAAGATGTTCTCGAGTGAATCCCTTAGAGGGGTGAAAGTTCTTCTACGCCTGACCTCCATATTCTTTTGGAATGGAGGGTTTGAAGGCTGTGCTGGAGCTTGAAAAGGAGTATAATTCCTCTTTTGAATGGACATACTGTTTGACTCGCCCCTTGTTTTCTGTCCTTGCAATACTAAGGACACTTCTTCATCTTTCTTTTTGTGTACCCTCCGTGGATTACTCCCGTAATTTCTGGACTGGATATGTTCAGCAATAGCTTTGAGGGAGGTCAGATCTTTTATCTTCCCGGACTTGAGCCCTATTTTTGCCATTTCGCCATGTTTGATCATTTCAGAGAATGATTTTCCTATGCCTTGTAGGACCCTCTCACAATATGGCGCTTCTTGGATGTCGATGAAGTCATGACTATCTCAGACTCAGTCATGGCTGGGGTGACTTGTGCTGCAACCCGTCTCCATCGTTGGGCATACTCTCTGAATGATTCAGTGTTCTTTTTTTTTTGATTTTGGTTATCTGGTATCTGTCTGGAGCCAGCTGAGATTGGAAGCTATACTGACTGAGGAAGGCATGGGCCAGCTCTTCCCAGCTGTGAATCTTATAATTGTCTAGGCGGGCATACCAAGCTCTGGCCTCTCCAGTTAGACTCTTTTAAAATAACTGCATCCGAAGTTTCTCGTCCTCTGCATAGGACTCGAGTTCTCCGATGAATACTTTCAGATGTATATAAGGATCTTCCAATCCATCATATTTCTTGAAATCAGGAGTTCTGAATTTCCCGGGATAACGAGCTCTGGGGAAATATACAGAGGTCGGAGTAATTAACACTGCCGAATGCCCCAGCCCCTTTAATAGACCGGAGAGTTTCTTCCATTTGTTGTACTTTCTTGAGAAGGTCACCAGCTTCCTGTTCTTTGCTGAGGGCGATGATTTGAAGGGTTTTGTTGGTTGGGTTCTGGTTTTGTGGTCTAAGAATCTGAGTTTCGGCCATTTCGGTCTCTTGACTACCACTACCACCAGGTGCTCCTGGTTCTGTATGAGTTTGGGCTTGCTTCCCTTTAAGTGCCTTGCTTTGTTCTCTTAGAAAACCGGCTAGTTCAGCTATTTGATTTCTCAGTCCTTCGAACTCTTCCCTAGACATAGGGGTAGATTCTGGTTGAGCACTCGAAGTCATGTCCATGGATGGACTAAGTGCTTTCTTAGACTTAGATCTAGTGACAGGACCAATTTTTCATCTACACCAAAACGTAAGATTGTCAATTTCCTGAGATAGGTAGGGATAGGATGCATGATGTGGTTTTTAATTTTATCCTGCAAAATAGAGGTTAGTTATTTTGATGACAGGATGACAAGACGTATTTACTTGAATTGAAACCTAGACATTAAATTGAAAGAGGAAGGCATGAAGAAGCTTCCCGTCGAATTTGGTTAATCAAAGGCTGACCTATCTTAGGTTACTCTCGCGCGGCTTTTTGGCATGAAGGTCCCCAGATCATCGCAATCTACTAGAGGGGAAATTAATCTGATCTTTCAACTATAGCGAATCTGGGTGGTGCATTTTCATGAGCTCCAGAGACTTAGCCGATCCCAGAGACATTACTTATCACCGACTGGTTTTACCTCCTTATGAGAGGAACACAACATACACTCACATACATCGTCCTCACCGTATGCATAGAATGACAGTTAGTGCGAAGCACTAATACGGGTGCGAAGCACTAAAAAATAGGAAAGCATTCATTCATATTCATTCAATGTAAAGACGCAGCATTCACGCATTCATTTAATATGGAGACACAGAATTCACGCATTTATAGTTTTGAAAGGGAAATATTTGAAAATATTTGAAAGCGGCCTAAGCCCTTTACTGTCCCTAGCAGAGTCACCACCTGTCGACGTTGGTTAAAAAATTCGTGGGTCGGGTTACAACCCGGATCTTTCATCTCTTCCTAAGTTATCTCTACCCTCACTCTTTTTATTTAGGAAAAAGGTTTTGAAGGGTTTTTTAGGAAAAAGGCCAACATGTATCATGCCGACGATTTAAACGTTTTACAGAGTCGCCAGTTGGTAGATTTGAAAATGGTTGTACCAACTCAACCGAGTTTTGTTTGAAAGAGGCCCAATTATTGGACACTGTCAAAACTTGATCTTTAAAATTGAAGTTTTGAGCTCAGGGGCTTGGTTAAGTGTGGGGAAGGTGTTAGGCACCCCACAACTCCCGTGTAAACACGGTACGACATCTTTTCAATATTTTCCTTAAAACTGAAGTGCGTGTGTGAATGCTGCTTGAAAATTGGGCCGACGTTTGATTGATTGATTTGAAAGTAGTGCTTTGCTTCGTTGAACCTATATACGAAGGGTTTGACTTGATTTGCAAAAAGTCTTTGATTTGATTTGCAAAAGTGTTTGATTTTATTTGCAAAAGCTTTTCTTTTGATTGGATTGAAAATGATGTTTTGAAAGCTGGTTATCAAACCCTTACGCTAACATTGGAATTGAAGCCTGCTGATACTTCCATTTTTTATCTTTTCAGCCTTAAGGCATAGTTTGAATAGTGATTGTCGGGCTACGAAGCATCCTCGACCACAGAATATATACAAATGTCGGTCTCATCATGGGTATGATAGCCATCGGAGGGACTCTGACACTGCAAACCATATTTTCAATATGTTGAGACCTTAAATCCGGAAAACTATTTTAAGGTCTGTTGTATGTACATTTTACAGAAAAACTGGCAGGGTATATCTGTAAAGCAGAGTTTGTCAATCGTGGGAATCAGATTCTGATTGATTTGATCATGAATCCCACTAATTACTAGGCTCACATATGAGTAGCCAATAAACTTGCACAGTTCAAATTTGCACAAAAATAGATATATATCCCAAAATTTCCAGAATCGAGGATTCATTCAGTAAATCCGGGTTCGCACGACCGAAGCGTCTCGGTCCCACTAGATAGCGATCTAAGGGACGCGAGGTTACTTTTATAATTGAAACTAGAAAGAAAGCTAGATTTAAGGAAATTTCAGCCATTCTAGCTACCCGGTTCAGTCTGTTTTGAACAGTTTAAAAGCTAGAGTTGGCGAGATTTAAATAAATCTAGTCCGCCCGCAGATATGTCAGTGCCAATTCATATTAAATGAATGTTTAAAGCAGCAGTTTAATAAAAGCGAGTAAAGCAATATATATACACATTTATATATATAAAAGCTGTAAAGGGCGATGGGTTTTCAAGCCGGTGCCCGGACTGGAATTAATATATATATATATATATATATATATATATATATATATATATATATATATATATATATATATATTGACAGAAACATAGTCAACCAAGACTGGGAAGAGAACCCAATGGTGGTGAAGGTTGCTTATATATGCATATTAATATATATAAAAGCAGTAAATAGGTAACAGAATAATCCAGGCCGAATAGAAATGTAAATGTACATAAAAGTAGTCAACCAGGGACTGGGAAGAGAACCCAGTAATGGTGAGGTGTGCAAAAATAGTATAAAGACCACAGAATAATCTAGGCCGGACTGAAATATATAAATATATATATATATATATATATATATATATATATTGACAGAAATGTAGTCAACCAAGACTGGAAAGAGAACCCAGTGGTGGTGAAGGTTGCTTATATATGCATAAATATATATAAAAGCAGTAAACTACCTCGGATTTAACATCCGGGCTTGACAGAATTGAAAAGTTAGTATATATACAGTTGAATAAACATAAAAAAATCCAAACCCGGACTGGGAAGATAACCCAGTCCAACGAAGTTGCTTAAAACGAAGATGCTAGTGCATTGAAGCTGTTAGAGCTGACGGATCGTCAATTCGAGTTGTAGAAATACCAGAAAACGCAATTATGTATAAAAATGTACTAAATTTTGACGAAAACGGCCATGGAACAAAGGTCCGGGCATTTTTAGAAAATAAAATTTGATATGCAAGTGGAAAACAGTGCAAAGAAGTAGTATTAACTTTCTAATCGTAGAAATACTTATAATGTGCTGCTAAACGGGCTTTTTGCAAATCGTAGGCTCTAAACGTCAGAATCTACCGGTTATTTTCTGATATGTGATAGTATATGGGTATATTTACGTGTTAGAGTGAAAAAATTTGAGTTTAGAAGGGGTGAAAAAGTCAAAAAATCAAACGGGCAGAGGTTCGCTGCATTTTGGGATTCTTAAAAATGAGGGGGGGGGCATGTTTATTTATAGTCCAGGGAGCCTCAGATCTACCTGTTGCTACCACAGGTAGAGGTGAGGCTCCCCTGGTGGGGCCCACGTGTTCGGTTGAGTCATCTCGAAGTACGTGCACTCTGAGCAATGCTACGTCGAAGTAGAAACTTTCTAACTTTTGATCGGAGCGTTCGTTTGAGGCGTGCTATACCATTCCGGAAAGCCCTTGTCGAGAGTGTCACAATGAGATAGGATAAAACATTTTTTGATTCCAAGAAGACGGGTTCATAACTAAGTCTTTGATTCCCCGCAGTTTATCCGTTGAGCTGTCTTGCGCTGTTTGCACTCGGGATCGTTGTTATGGTTCGTTCTAACCTTGGTGGCATAAATTCAGCATGAGTTTGATTGAATCAGTTTTGGGTTGGTAAAATAACCATTTTGCCCCTCTCGGGGTTGCCTTCAGTGTTAGCATGGCCTTTGGTTGACTTCCAGGAGTTATTTCCAAGACTTGGATCCCATTCGAGTATGTCTGTCCTCAGTGTAATCTCTAAAGTTGACTTGGTCATTCCAGGTTATCTTTTGGAGATGTTGTGGAGCTTCAGGTTTGTTCCTGAAGTTGACTTGACTTCCCGGGCTGAGACCATGACGACCCCAAATCTGGGTCTCTCAAACACCTCAGATCCGGTCCGCCACGATACATCTATCGCGGAACTATACATCTTTTATTCAAAACTTAATGAATAAATTTCACTTATTATAATATAGAAATATAATTTCTATTCATATCCAAGATCTTGTATGATGACCCTAAACCTTTTATAAGTTTTCAAATCTCGGTCATATACCATCCCTGTCTATACATCACAATTGATGTTACAAAAATGCGGAATAACTAAAACTTTTATATCTCCTTGAATAAAATCTTTCCTTGAATTCAAAATCTTGAATCAATTACATAACCTTGAACCAATTATAACGTATGATTCACTATGTTCGAATTACTGTATAAATGTATACATCTCAGTTCGAAACCCCTATGTGTTACATAACACAACCTTACAATTTAAACATGTATAAAACATTGTAATCTACTATCGTGTACATATTTTAGGACTTAAGCATGGTCCAAGAACATATATTTAAATAAACTGAAATATTCGAACTCTATCACATAGCACGTAACTTTTATCATGAGTCCTTAACCTGCAAAAGTGGTTATTTGCAAGCTCAACAATTCTAACAGTTTTTATGCATCACATAGCATATAATTTCATACTCAGTTTATGCATTCATAAACAATTAATAGTTACTACGCATGTTACTTCTCACATAACAAACATATTATCACAAATCAACTTTCAATCTCATACATATCTCATATACAGTTCATATATAAATTAACATTATCATGGCATAATATAATTCATCTAACAGTTATTGAATTCATATATCAAATAAGAACTGAAAGACTTGCCTGGTGCGCAGTTTAACAACTACGACTTAACTGCTTAAGATATTTGCGCTTCGTGTATTCCTACACAATTATACAATTATGGATTAATACATATCAGTTATACATATCCATACATTCTCAATATAATAACCATTGCTTACATTGTTATCTAACTTGGTTCTTAGAACCTTCGTTTTACTTTCTCATCATATTTTTAGAAAACTATGTACGTATATGTATACCTTATCTATACATACTTACTATAATCTATCATATATATGTATCACACACTTATCTAAAGGTGTTTGACATATATTTAAACTTATATGATGGTTATTATTTATACGTTTCTCAAACATTAACGGAATTATAGTTTTCGAGTTTATATAACCATTTGCACAAATTAACACTTAATGCATAATTAAGATTCTATTTTATAACTCAGAAATAACAATGTAAACATGCTACTATGTTCATCACGTATACATGTGAGGTGCCATACTAATGTTAAGACGCATGCTCACAAATACCTTTACCATATACGCACAACTAGCATCGATAATCACTTTAAAACATATCTAATTCATGCTTAACTAACTTTCATAGTGTCTAGTAAGGTGTGTGCACATACATGTCATTTAAAAGCTCTAGCATGCATGCTCAAACATATTAGAACACTAATACACTATGATCACGCAACTTAGTTTGCAAAAGTCCGAATCTTTCTTTTGAAACCATTACGACTTAAACCACAATTTCTAGGGTAAACTTAACACTTTTAAATTTACATTTCATGCCTATCTAGACCATGCAATCATGTTCAAAAAGTCAGAACATAATCATCAATAGTATGTGTCAAGGCTCATTTTAAAACTTTATAACTTTCTTTAGAAATCGCAAACTAACGAAGTCAAGACTGTTCATGCTATGTCAAGGTTCTTACTCATACATGTTAAACCTGATTTCATGCATGTCTAAGTCATTTACAAATATCAAAATACATATATAGTATGTTCATGACAAGTTCACTTTAGTTCTAAGTTCATTTATAAACTATGAAATTTTTCATCAATAATGTATGATAGTGTGTGATTAACACTTTAAACATGCATTTCATGTTAATATAAACCATACTAACATGTTCATAAAATCAGAATGCTCATATGATGTGTTCGTGACAAGGTTCACTTTTGAAACTACAAGTTTCATTTTAAAACATAGGTTTTCCTTTCATAAAACATGGCCATGACATATACGTGTAGCATCAAGGAATACATACTTATATCATGTCATTGTACTAATATCTACAAGTTAAATCAGGTTCACAAGCTTTCCTAAGTGATGCTACATGCTAGTACATAACAGGTTTTAGCAGGAAACAAAAAACTCTGTCCAGGGCCCGGCGCAGCTGCGCCGCTGGCCAGTGCAAAACTGGCGCAGCTGCGCAGGCTTGCTGCCAGACCAGGAACAGGCTGCTTCGGCAGTGACTGCAAACCCAACTCAAAACTTTCATACGAATTCTATCTAGCCATGCTATATTACATTGCTATCATGCTTATAATCTTTATATACCACTTAACAATATCTCTCAAATCAATTAACATCCAATTCAAATGAAATCAAGAATTAAGAATTTGGAAATTTTACAGAAAATGAAGAACAAAGATATAAATGTTATACATCTGTTAAACACTTGAGCTGCTAAAGCAATTCTTAGTCTCCTTCACAATGACAGTATACTCACTCTCTATAACTTCCTTAGCAATATAATTCTCAGCAATTGAAATAGAGAAGGAAGAGAGCTCTTATATAGGCAATTGAATACACGGTTCATGACTTTGCTTATCATTTCAAAACAATGGATGAAGCAATTATCTAATGGTTAGCGAGTAGTTGGTGAGGAGTTGGTGATTCTCATCATGAATCCCACTCCCCTTGAAATCATATGCTAGACTTTGGTGAATTTGAGAGAAGAGTATAGGGTAGCTAGCCATGTGGGTATACACGTGAAGAAGAATTGGGCACTCAATGTTGGACAAATAATGAAACTCAGCAACTTGAAATGTACTTACTAAGGTTATATATGTATACTTTATATACACTTAGGTTGTATAATTGAGTCACAATGTAATCCCCACAAATAATTAATACTACCATGTAGTAAATTTACTGTGCACATATATAATCCGTGTACATTTTCTTAATACCGAATATTGGGTACTATTATTATTCCCCCTCATAACGGTTATTATTGTAATTATAATAACTTATTAAAAATATTATCAATTAACCATTGTTTATTGATATTAATATAAGGTGATAGGGTTTACACTAGGTTTTCCCCACACACATCATGTCACATAAGCAATAATATTATGTAACTCCTATAATGAAATTAAGTTTATTATATAGTCTATATTTAAAATAATATATAACCATATTAATGCGTCACATTGCACTTTATATGATATAAAGTTAACTACCATATATTAAAGTTTTAATATATCGCATGCTTGCATAAAATAATTAATCAAGTAAATATAATCTTATTATATTTATTAATCCTTTGCTCATTAACATATTATTTATTCACAATAATAGTTAATTGACATATTACTCGTAAATCATCTATCCTTTGTAATCACAATTAATCATATACACGCTTATATTTTATTATTCTCAATAATAATAAATTCATACGTTATCGATTAATTATCCAAAATATTAATTAATCAATCACGTTTAAACCTCTATACTATATTCAAGTAAATTGAATATTTAAATACTAATGCTTCTATTAATACTCTGATATAAAACCTTAGGGTTAGTCTACTAATTTAATAACTGATTAATGACTCCCTTTAATTGCTCCTAGTAATTATTCGCATAGGCTCTAACTCACATAACATGTATACTTGCACATAGCAATAATTCTCATAATAATATTAATTAACCCCGTTTAATCATTCCTTCAAAACATGATATAATAAATATTATTATATCATTTCTAATAGAGGCATTAATCCTAATATTATTTAAATATAATTTCTAAGCATTGTTAAAATAGTTACATGTACGACACATGTACAACTTTTTATATAGAAAATAAACCATAAGTTTAGTTCCTATTAGTATATTACATATAGCAAATTAGTTTCGATATATTTATCCTCATTCATAATACCTCAGTCAAAGACATACAAGGTATTATTATTATTATTTAAAATAACATTCCCCCTTTTTATTAAAATAATATAAGAAATTATTTTAATAATCTTTAGTAGAAATATATAATAATTATATCTCTTTCCACCAATCCACATAACTCAAGATATATATATATATATATATATATATATATATATATATATATATATATATATATATATATATATATATAACACATATATACATTCCTTTAATCTACACTTCTCGTCGTGTATTCGATTAATTAATAATTCTCTAATACATATCTAACGATATATTGATTTTCTTTCTCTCTCTAACAACGTACATATACTCCAGAAAAATGGTGACTATCAAAATATTTAATGTCATCATCTTACCATGATAAATAATTCTATAAATCATTTAATAGCGATAGATAAATATTATCCATCTGCTCTATTAAATCATCTCTAAAAATATATAATAATGATATATATTTATTAGACACTAAGAATCACGTATTACATAGTTCATAACACCCTATGTAATTCAATTTTACAAGCCTCATATCACAGATATATATACATATTCGAATCTATCTCATGCTCTAAGAATTTTATTCATTAAATTCTTATTAATAATGATTATTGGAAATTCAGGTTCTTACACAGACCGGGGCTGATCTGTACCTCCCGGATTGAGACCTGAGCTGAGTTGACATCTCGAGACTGGTGTTCGAGGCTGTAGTTGTCCCTATAATTGGTGACTGAGGTTGATTTGAAAGGCCCGATATTGAGATCGGGGTTGATCTGACGGTCCGATTGGAGATTGGAGTTGATTTGATGGCCCGATATTAAGATCGGGGGTTGATCTGACTGTCCGATTGGAGATCGGAGTTGATTTGATGGCCCAATATTGAGATCGGGATTGAGTTGACGGTCTGATTGGAGATTGGAGTTGATTTGATGGCCTGATATTGAGATCGGGGTTAAGTTGATGGTCCGATTGGAGATCGAACTTGATTTGATGGCCTAATATTGAGATCGGGGTTGATCTGACGGTCTGATTAGAGATTAGAGTTGATTTGATGGCCCGATATTGAGATCAGGGTTGAGTTGACCTGGTATTGGTGACCGGGGTTGATCTGACGGTCCGATTGGAGATCAGAGTTGATTTGATGGCTTGATATTGAGATCGGGGTTGAGTTGACCCGGTATTGGTGACCGGGGTTGATTTGATTGTATCATTTTGCCCTCTTACAATGTTAGTAACATGGACAGGAAATTTTGAGTGTCTACAATGGTGGTCGTCAAGAGACCGAAAAGGCAGAGACTCAGATTCCTGGACCACAAAACAAGGACACAACCAACAAAACCTCTGAAATCACCATCCCCAACAAAGAACAGGAAGCTGGTGACATTCTGAAAAAAGTATAACAGATAAAAGAAACCATCCGGTCTATCAAAGGGACTGGGGCCTTTTGCAGTGTTAATTATTCTGACCTCTGTATCTTCCCTGGGCTCGTTATCCCGAAAAATTTAGAACTTCTGATTTTGAGAAATACGATGGATTAGGAGATCCCTACACCCACCTGAAGGTATTCATTGGAGAACTCGGATCCTATGCAGAGGACGAGAAGCTTCGAATGCAATTATTTCAGAAGAGTCTGACCGGAGAGGCCAGAGCCTGGTATGCCCGTCTAGACAACACCAAAATCCACAGTTGGAAGAGTTGGCCCATGCCTTCCTCAGTTAATACAACTTCTACTCTCAGATGGCTCCAAACAGATAGCAAATAACCAAAATCAAGAAACAAACACTGAATCATTCAGAGAATATGCTCAACGATGGAGACGAGTTACAGCACAAGTCATTCCACCTATGAATGAGAATGAGATAGTCATGACCTTCATCGACATCCAAGAAGCTCTATATTATGAGAGGGTCTTAGCAGGTATAGGAAAACCGTTCTCTGAGATGATTAAGCGCTAATGGCCGAAATGGGGTTGAAGTCTTGGAAGATAAAGGACCTGACTACCTTGGAAGCCGTTGCCAAGCATATCCAGTCCAAAAATTATAGGAGTAATCCCCGGAGGGTACACAAAAAGAAATATGAAGAGGTGTCCTTAGTATTACAAGGACAGAATATGTAAGACCCCAACTTTTATGAATAAAGATTTAATTTCCTCTATATATTATTTTGAAATAGTAAGGTGTTGATTTGATAAATGTGGTAAGTTATGGGTGGAATGTGCAAATTTTACAAAGTAAGCAAATGGTCATAAAATATTCGTTATGTCGGGGAATATTTTTTTGTCAGAGAATATTCGTACGACGGCGCAGTCATTGGTGGACCCCACAACGAAATAATTGTCAGATATAGAAAGCGACAGAAATAACATTTTCACCGAAAAACTTTTACCGTTTAACTGTTAAAATACCCGATGATAAAAATACAGTAATACGTGTTGTTGCATAGTAGTACACGGTATTGCAAAGTATTTCGAATTATTGGTTCTTACATAAGAAGTCACTCAGTATTCAATAATTGCTACAGTAGTTGCTGCATAGTATCTCATATTATTGATTCAATTATTGTCACAGTATCATCTACACAATACTTTAAAATATTAAATCAATAATTGACACAACACAGTTACTCATATTATTATTATTAGCATTATTGACAATGTCTAGAAAGTTCTGTCAAGAAAAGGGGTTAGGTTATTTAATTGCACGCCAATAAGGAGAAATCCTTATCGAAAAGCCCCCTCTTTCCTGTGAACGATCTGGTTGTCAATATTGTGAATTATAATGATGAATGGTTGATAAAAATATTTTCATTGTGTTGGAAATATCAATGTTAGTGGAAATCAACATTTATTTCGATAATAATTGGTTTCCAGATGTTAAATTGACCAAACAAGGAATTAATCGGATAAATGAGCAATTAATGGGTGGTTACTGGTTAGTGGTAGACATGTGGGGCCACTATAATAAATGTTTGGTGGGTGGTTATAGGGGAGGTGATGCAAGATTGATAAACTTAAGGGACTAAATTAAAAATGGAGGTAAAGATGGAGGTACTAAAGTGTAATTAACCAATTTTTTTCTAGTCTATAAACTGCAAGTTAATTTTATCCATTTCTCACAAATTTTTTTGAAGTGAAAAGTTGTAATAGAGAGAGAAATTATAGAGAGAGAATAAGAGATAAAGAAGAAGAGTATTCTGTTACTATTTCAGTATTCAATCTTCTACTGAGGTAAGGGGTATTATTTCTTTTGTATTCATAAAGAATGCTATTTTCTTTCAATACTCGTAAGGGTTGTTACTCTATTCTTTATTGATCTGTGCGAGTAACGTGTCTACGCGGACTACCGCATGCATGGAGAAAAACCCTTCATATTCATTCTTTATTGATCTGTGGAAATAACTTGTCTACGCGGACTACCGCATTCCTGGTGAAAACTTTTTGTATTCATTCTATTCCTTATTAATCTGTAAAAATAACGTGTCTACACGGACTATCGCATGTGTGGTGAATCACCGTTCGTATTCATTTCTATTAAATTGTGGAAATGATATGTTTACGCGGATTACAGCATGACGGGTGAAAATTCAATTACAGTTTTGTATATTCATTCATACTTGTACGAAATATTATTTTACTGGAATATTAGTCTGAACTTTTTATGAAATTTTCATCTTTTCATGACAAGTTACTATTCACAAGTTACTATTCACGATAAATAATTTTTTTTTTATCTTTGATTGGATCCGAGTTTTGAACTTCATTCTTGAATTTTGCTCCACAATTGAATATTACGGAGTATTCTTGAACTTGGATAAACTAAATTACGAATCCCTAATCTTTGTCCTTTATCTCACTGGATTCGTTTTTATATTATTTTTCATCATCCTCAGTCTTAAATGATGATACAAATGAATATCTTTGGCCTGTAGTGCAAAGATGAATAATTATTTGATGAATATCTTTGGCCTGTAGTGCAAAGATGATTATCTGATGAATATCTTTGACCCGTAGTGCAAAGATGAACAGGTGTTGAGTGAACATGACCACTGGTGATACAAATGAATATCTTTGGCCCGTAGTGCAAAGATGAATATTTGATTCGAGATATATATTGATTGATGTTATAGGGATAAATTATTGTTGATGGACTTTTAAATCATAGAAGATAGTAGACATCATTCTCTACTTAACTATTCTAATGAATTATTATTTTCACTGCAGTTGTTGATCTAAAACTTGTTGTCCATAATATTTTATCTGATTTGTTAAAGATTAACGATAATTTATTCTTCATTATGTTAGTCATAATATTATTTACTGGGCTAGTTGAGCTCACCCTTTTCTTCCATTATTCTCTTCAGGAAATGAGAATATCGCGGGTACTAGTCGGGGAATGGAGTGATGGTCCGAGTTAGAGCTGTAGAAGTCCTCACTATTTTATTTATAAAATAGTGTGATAATAAATGTAATGAGGACTTAATTTGAGTGTTTATATTTTCTACATGTCTGTATTGACACTCATAGTTGTGTGATCGTATTTTGCACTACCGTTTGATATAAAAGATTATATTTGGATTCTGTACCATGTATTTGGCGACTCAGAATGGGTTGGGTTGATTGGACCAATTCTGGGGGTGTCACAGTTGGTATCAGAGCTTAGGGATATGATTTTTGGCAGAGATCTGGGAATAGAACTTGGAGGGAGAGACAAGTAAATCCTTCGCTAGTGTGTCCTACCTAAGCGTATTTGTTAGTTAATTGGTTGGTCGGAACATAGGGTTAATATGTGATATGCCAATTTTTTTAATTAACCCTTATTTTATGGCAGTATTTGACAATGACATCTGAAAATCTAAGCAATGGAGCATTTGAGACCATTGAGGCACCGCTAATCACCAACCAGGATAATGTGATGTCGGGAGAAGAAGAAATTAGAAATAACTATGTAGTGATTGAAGAATTAATAGTTGCACC
The DNA here is from genome assembly GCA_020205555.1 of Panax stipuleanatus. NCBI lineage: Eukaryota > Viridiplantae > Streptophyta > Magnoliopsida > Apiales > Araliaceae > Panax > Panax stipuleanatus. Next base: position 99,225,221 of record CM035116.1, on the reverse strand, counting down.
TGAGCTAGTCGCAGAGGTAGCAGCTGAGAGTGAAGAAGAAGAGGACCTTGAGGAGGAGGATTTAGTATGAGAGTTTTATGTTTGAAATATAGAACTGCGAGGTCGTATTCATGAGTTAGAAGAGCAGGGTGAAGAACGACAGACGGTCGTGGAACAAAGGGATGCTGCAATTCAAGATTTTTCTACCCGATATGCGGAGCTTGAACAAAAGCTCTTTCTGGCAAAGCATATGATATTAGAGCTGGAATCTGAGAATGCTATTGTCAAAATTCTGATGAAAGAAGAAACAACTGAACTAATGAGAATGGAGGATGCATGGGTAAAAGCCGCACGACGCATTGATGTTGTAGAAATAGACGTCCGGATCCAAGAAGGCCAAATAGACAATATGGATTTCACCTTTTAGACAGCAATTGAGAGGATCCAACATCGAGTTTGGAATTACTCTCCGCAGAGCGGTCAACCCCAATTCAATATGGATCGAAGAATAATGATTCAAATCATGGATCAGGAGTGTGACGAAGCAGTTGAGGGTGGAATGTACTCTATATCGAAGTTAAGTCAAGCTGGAACGGTGACACCAAAGGCTGTTCCAGACAAGTCAAAGTTGGTGGTTCAAGGGAGAACATTTGTCGTGACTGTCCAACAAGCGAGGATCCCGAACGAGGTTATAACGGGTAAGCTAATCATAAACTCTTGCGAAGTCTATACCTTATTAGACCGGTTCTACCCATTCTTTTATTTCACCTACTTGTGCTCAACGGTTGAACTTGACCTCTGACAAATTAGACTTTGACTTATCTGTTGAAACTCCGTTGGGAGAAACCTTTGTTACATCCACAATTTATAAATCTTGCTTAATTCAAATTGGTACCCTCACCCTACCTGTTGATCTTATATCTTTGAAAATACTTGTATTTGACGTGATTTTAGGAATTGACTGGTTAACCACTTATCATGCCAAAATTGATTGTTTTCGTAAGGTTGTTAGTTTTCATATTCCTAACCAACCTGTTGTACGAAATCAAACAACCAAACCACTAAAATCAATCAATGTCATTTCAAGTCATAAGGCTATTCATTTATTAAAAAATGGATGTCAAGCTTTCTTAGCCCATGTCACTGATTTAAATCAGAATACATCAGATTTGAATGATATTTCTTAAGTTAATGAGGTTCCTGTTGTATTTCCCGAAGAACTTCCCGGTCTACCCCTAGAACGTAAAGTTGAATTCTTTATTGACCTTGAACCCGGTACAAAACCCATTTCTAAAACCCCATATCGAATGGCTCCTATTGAACTTCAGGAGTTAAAGGTCCAACTACAGGAGTTGTTAAACATTGGTTTCATTCGTCCTAGTACATCTCCTTGGGGTGCTCCTATTTTATTCATAAAGAAGAAAGACGGGAGTATGCGACTTTGTATTAACTATCGGCAGTTGAACCATGTCACCATCAAGAATAGGTATCCGTTACCTCGCATTGATGACCCATTCGACCAGTTGCAAGGTGCACAATTTTTTTCAAAGATCGATCTTCGTTCTGAATATCATCAGTTAAAGATTAAAGCTGAGGATATTCCAAAGACTGCTTTCAGAACTCGTTACGGGCATTATGAAATCTTAGTAATGTCTTTTGGATTAACTAATGCTCCTGCTGCTTTCATGGACATGATGAAACGAATATTTAAGAAATATTTGGATCATTTCGTGGTTGTCATTATTGATGACATCCTAATATACTCTAAAAACCCTCAAATATTTCTTCACACAGAACAAACTCAATAAACGACAATGACGTTGGCTTAAGCTGTTGAAACATTACGACCATACCATCCAATACCATCCTGAAAAAGCGAACGTGGTAGCTGACGCGTTGAGTAGAAGATCGTATGCAGGTACAAGTGTGATATTGTCAACATGAAGCTATCTTGTATGACTTACAAAGAATAGAGATAGAGTTCAAGACTCCGGGGACCCACGTGATGATGTCAAGTATACGCATAGAACCAGCTTTGATTGATAAAGATAAAGCTGCTCAAGCTACAGACCCGGAGCTGATGAAGATGAAGAAGAAAGTGCAAGAAGGTGCTATTCCAGAAGCAAGAATCGATGAAGAAGTAATACTTCGAGTCAACTCCAGAATTTGTGTTCCTAATGATTCTAATTTGAAGTATAGAATCATGATGGAGGCACACAACACACCGTTTGCAATCCATCTTGGAAGTACCAAAATGTATCATGATCCTCGACATACATTTTGGTGAAGCAATATGAAGAGAGAGATCGCGGAGTTTTTCTTGTGGAGTTTAACGTGTCAAGGCGGAGCATCAAGTGCCAAAGGGTCAGCTTGCATAAAGCTACGGGCACCGATTTACGATTTATTAGTCCATTTAAAATCCTTGACCGAGTAGGAAATGTAGCCTATAGACTCGCCTTACCTCCAAGCATGTCTCGTGTTTATGTGAAAGACCCAAACCACATTATTGAATTAGAACCAGACGAGATAGCCAAAGATTTAACGTATGAGGAGGTACCTGTCAAGATCTTGGATAAGAAGGAACATGTTCTACGCTCAAAGATTATACCTCAAGTTAAAGTTTTGTGGAGGAACCATGATATCGAGAAAATGACTTGGGAGTTAGAATCAAAAATGAAAGCAAGGTATCCTCACCTTTTCGACATACTAGGTATGTACGTCAATTTCGAGGACAAAATTTCATAAGGAGGGGAGGTTGTAAGACCCCAACTTTTATGAATAAAGATTTAATTTCCTCTATATATTATTTTGAAATAATAAGGTGTTGATTTGATAAATGTGGTAAGTTAATGGTGGAATGTGCAAATTTTACAAAGTAAGCAAGCGGTCATAAAATATTCGTTGTGTCGAGGAATATTCTTTTATGGGAGAATATTCGTACGACGGCGCAGTCATTTGTGGACCCCACAAAGGAATAATTGTCGGATATATAAAGCGACAGAAATAACATTTTCACGGCAAAACTTTTACCGTTTAACTATTAAAATACCCGATGATAAAAATACAGTAATACGCGTTGTTGCATAGTAGTACACGGTATTGCATAGTATTTCAAATTATTGGTTCTTACGTAAGAAGTCACTCAGTATTCAATAATTGCTACAGTAGTTGCTGCATAGTATCTCATATTATTGATTCAATTATTGTCACAGTATCATCTACACAATACTTTAAAATATTAAATCAATAATTGACACAACACAGTTACTCATATTATTATTATTAGCATTATTGACAATGTCTAGAAAGTTCTGTCAAGGAAAGGGTTAGGTTATTTAATTGCGCGCCAGTAAGGAGAAATCCTTATCGGAAAGTCCCCTCTTTCTTGGGAACGATCTGGTTGTCAATATTGTGAATTATAATGATGAATGGTTGATAAAAATATTTTCATTGTGTTGAAAATATTAATGTTAGTGGAAATCGATAGTTATTTCGATAATTGTTGATTTTCAGATGTTAAATTGACCAATCGGAGTATTAATCGGATAAATGAGCAATTAATGGGTGGTTACTGGTTAGTGGTAGACATGTGGGGCCACTATAATAAATGTTTGGTGGGTGGTTGTATGGGAGGTGATGCAAGATTGATAAACTTGAGGGACTAAATTAAAAATGGAGGTAAAGATGGAGGTACTAAAGTGTAATTAACCAATTTTTTTCTAGTCTATAAACTGCAAGTTAATTTTATCCATTTCTCACAAATTTTTTTGAAGTGAAAAGTTGTAATAGAGAGAGAAATTATAGAGAGAGAATAAGAGATAAAGAAGAAGAGTATTCTGTTACTATTTCAGTATTCAATCTTCTACTGAGGTAAGGGGTATTATTTCTTTTTTATTCATAAAGAATGTTATTTTCTTTCAATACTCGTAAGGGTTGTTACTCTATTCTTTATTGATCTGTGGGAGTAACGTGTCTACGCGGACTACCGTATGCATGGAGAAAAAACCTTCATATTCATTCTTTATTGATCTGTGGAAATAACTTGTCTACGCGGACTACCGCATGCCTGGTGAAAACTTTTTGTATTCATTCTATTCCTTATTAATCTGTGGGAATAACGTGTCTACGCGGACTATCGCATGCGTGGTGAATCACCGTTCGTATTCATTTCTATTAAATTGTGGAAATGATATGTCTACGCGGATTACAGCATGACGGCTAAAAATTCAATTACAGTTTCGTATATTCATTCATACTCGTACGAAATATTATTTTACTAGAATATTGGTCTGAACTTTTTATGAAATTTTCATCTTTTCATAACAAGTTACTATTTATGAGTTACTATTCACGGTAATTTTTTTTAATCTTTGATTGGATCCAAGTTTTGAACTTCATTCTTGAATTTTGCTCCAAAATTAATTATTAAGGAGTATTCTTGAACTTGGATAAACTAAATTACGAATCCCTAATCTTTGTCCTTTATCTCACTGGATTCGTTTTTATATTATTTTTCATCATCCTCAGTCTTAAATGATGATACAAATGAATATTTTGTTGGGTTTGTACGAAATCATGACGCAATTAAATTGCAAAAATTAGCGAAAGCATGGTATATCAGAGTTTAAAATAATTTCTACAAAACCATTACCCGGATCATCCTTTATGCAAATTATTAATTTAAAACGATAAATAAAAAGTTATGAAATCATACCCTTGTAGAACGAAGCTTCCACAGGTACTAGTTCAACTCCTTGTCCTTCGTGATCTCCTTGAATTTTTGGGTAAGATTCCTTCCTTTGATCAACGTTAGCCACCCAAGTGTTTGGCCTCTAGAGGTGATCTACCAAGGAAGAGGAATTATCAAGAAGGAGGGTGTTTTGCTAAACTTTAGTTTTCTATCCTCTATAAAAAAGGAGTACTCTCCAACAATTGGAATTGCATCAACTAATATCTATTATAAGACTCCTCTTATATAGATATTGGTCAACCCTTCTAATCCTATTAGACATGGGATTTCATTTAATTAATTAAACTCCTTTAATTAATTTAGGCTTCCCACCACATTGGGAATAATTAATTAAATTAATTTATCTCCTAATCTTATTACAAATAAATGAGAGTACTAATATTAAATTAATTACTAAACTCTTTTAGAAATTAAAATAATAATAATTGTAATAATAATATTAATAAGACATCTCTTATTAATTTATATTTAATATTTCTAAAATATTAAATATTAAACATTAAGCTATTTAATTTATTCTATCACCATAGATTAAATTAATTATACTTAATGCATTATTACGATTATGACATTACCTTCTTAAATAATTATTTTTTCTTTTATGGTGTGACCCTTTAGGTTATCCATATTAAACCGGTTGTGAATAAATCAATTAGAACAATTCTAATCTTATTTAAATAAATAAATTAAACTAATAATCTATTTAAATAAATAATATTTATTCTACAATAGGGATAAGCCTCCCTAGCGATCAATGACTTTCCAGATAATATAGATTTTAACATTAATCATTAAAGAACCTATTAGTAAATAGTTATCGTACAATTCAATCCTTCCACCATACAATGTCCCAATTAAATATAAGACATGAATTTACTGTCAAGTCTTATTTTATTTAATTATATGTATTTCGATTAGAAAATGCACAACTCCAAATAATGCAAATTAGAAACTCCTTTCTAATTTCATTCCACCTTGGCCAATGATTCCTGGGTTGTCATTTAACGAATCACATAGGACATCTCTCCTCTTTTACTAGAGGTGGTAGATTCTTCATTGATCATTCATTATCTCTATATGTAACTCATTATACCCAAGCATACCCTATATATGCCTTAAAAGGTCTTAAGGAATAAGTCAAAGTATAATTTGTTACATAAAAGATACTATGATGATCTCAAATCCAAGGATCACTTGTACTACTATCACATTAGGAATTCCTATTGACAGGCGAGTAAAACTCCATTAGGTATTCCATAGCGAGTCACGTTTAGTGAACTTATTCTCCAATAAGCACCTACATACTTACTTTAGTGTCTCCACACAAATGATCATGAGATCAATCATCCTTATCCAATGAGCAAGCAACATATGTACCAATCTATCCGGATTTACTAATCCCCTTTTTAGTAATCCCACGATTGTGAACTATTTTAGTTTTAGAACTTTCTAAAAATTTAGATCTCATTAGCATGATCATCATCATGATTCTAAAAGCATTGCTTAAAACTATGGGTTATTTACATATTATAAAAACAGTACCATGTAGATAATTAAATGCCTTGAATAAATGAATATTTTATTAATAAATAAATAAAATTGTTTACAAAGTATGTGCTTTATCATCATACATGATTGGCTTGTATGCACACTACTATCAATCTCCCACTTACACTAAAGCCAATCGCCATAGTATCTCATACCCATCTTCTCTAAGTGACGATCAAACTGCTGTTATGTTAAAACTTTAGTAAATAGATCTGCAATGTTGTCTTGAGAGTCTACACTCTCCTCTTTCAATGATTTCTTTAATCAAAATGCCGCAACAAATGTTTAGATTTAAGATGAGACTTAGGAACTATTCCTAGTTCTGTAATGAACTTTTCATCCGAAAATATCAACTTGCAGCTTCACTTACAGTTATATACTTTGTTTTTGTCACTCTCCCAGCAACTTTTGCTGTTTGGAACCTTTCCAATTTACTGCACCACCTTTTAAGGTAACGACTTACCATAAAGTGGATTTTGCTGTCGTCTTGGTCAGTCTGAAAACTTGAGTCTGTTTAGTCTTCTAGTTTAATTCAGACCCATCATGTGTCATGATGACATCCTTAGTGTCAGTTAAGTACTTTGAGATGTTTATCACTGTCTCACAGAGATCTTCTCCAGAATATGACTGATTAACATCAAGTCTCGTATATTTCATTGAATACATAATAGTTACTCATGCGATCTCTCTTTTACTGAGGACAATTTTAGAGAGATATACTCCATGGCTCATCATCATGAGGCACCTTTTGGAGTTTGTCATGCTAAACGCCTTTAGCATCTAATAAATATACGTTTCCATGGGTTAAGCCGAACATCCTTTTAAATCTATTAATACAGATTTATATCCCCAATGCGGGATGTTCTACCCAAATCATTCATGGAGGAATGTTTAGACAACTTTATTTTGATCGATTTTAGCATAAGAATTTCATTCCCTATCAGTAATATATCATCAACATATAATACATGGAATGAAACAGCGCTCCCACTAACCTTCTTGAACACACATAGTTTATCCTCATTTTTGATAAAATCAAACTCTTTGATTGTCTCATCAAAACGAATGTTCCATCTACGAGAAGCTTGTTTCAGTCCATAAATGGATCGTTGCAGCTTACAGACTTGATTTGTTCCAACCTTTGAAACAAATCCCTCTGGCTGTGTCATATACACATCCTCCTCAAGTTTCCCATTGAGGAAGGCCATTTTCACGTCCATCTACCAGATCTTATAGTCGTTATAAGCTGCAATCGCAAGCAAAATTCGAATGGACTTGAGCATAGCTACTGGTGAAAAGGTTTCATCATAGTCAACTCCTTGTCTTTGTTTGAAACCTTTTGCAACCAGTCGGGCCTTATAGGTCTCTACCTTACCGTCCGCTCCAGTCTTTTTTTTAAAGACCCATTTACACCCAATAGGCTTAATGCCTTCAGGTGGTGCAACCAAAGTCCATACTTTATTTTCATACATGGAGTCCATTTCGGATTTCATGGCTTCAAGCCATTTCCCTGAGTCTTTATTACTCATAGCCTGTTCGTAATTCAATGGATCATCATCATTCATGATGTGTACCTCATCTTCATCCTCTATAACGAATCCATACCTCTCAGGTATCTTCGGTACTCTTCCAGATTTACGAACAGGGTGTGGTATAGTAGGTTCTTCTACTTTGTCAGGTACCTACCTTTGATCCGTGGTAATTTGTGGTTCTTGAACTTCTTCAAGATATATCTTACTACCACTGACCCCTTTATGGATAAACTCCTTTTCCAAGAAGGCAACATGTTTCGCAACAAATACCTTTTGATTAGTTGGATGATAGAAATAATACCCTAAAGTTTCTTTAGGATATCCCACAAATCTATACTTATCGGATTTAGTCTGTAGCTTATCATTTTTAAACTTTTTGACATAAGCTGGGCAACCCCAAGTCTTAACATGCTTAAGATTTGGTTTCCTCCCCTTCCACATCTCATATGGAGTCTTTGGGGCGGATTTGGTAGGTACCTTGTTAAGTAGGTATGCAGCCGTTTCTAGGGCATATCCCCAGAAAGAAATTAGACGGTCGGTAAAACTCATCATAGATCGAACCATGTCCAACAGTGTTCGATTTCTCCTTTCAGATACTCCATTTAACTGTGGTGTACCTGGAGGAGTCCATTGTGAGATTATACCATTTTCTTTGAGACAATTGAGAAACTCACCACTTAAGTGTTCTCCACCTCGATCTGATCGAAGTATCTTTATACTCTTGCCCGTTTGTTTCTCTACTTCACTTCTAAACTCTTGGACTTTTCAAATGATTCTGACTTGTATTTCATTAAATACACATATCCAAATCTTGAGTGATCATCAGTGAAAGTAATAAAATAAGAATACCCACCCCGTGCAGTTGTTGTCATAGGTCCACAAACGTCTGTGTGAATCAATGCCAACAACTCTGTAACTCTTTCTCCTTTTCCACTAAAAGGAGATTTAGTCATTTTACCCATGAGACAAGATTCACAAGTTGGATATGATTCATAATCAGATAACTCAAGGAGCCCATCTTTATACAACTTGGATAATCTTGTTTCATTGATATGACCGAGTCTACAGTGCCACATGTAGGTATAATTAATATCATCTCTTTTCCTTTTCTTAGTTTGTTCAATTTGAAAAATATTTTCTTGTAAGTCAAGTGTATAAAGTCTATTTCGCAAATTTTCAACACCATATAAAATATCGTCTTTATAAATAGAACAACTATTATTCTTTATAACAACGTTAAATCCTTCCATATCCAATATAGAATTGAAATAATGTTTTTAATAATATTCAGAACATAATAACAATTATTAAGATAAATGGACTTGCCCGAAGGCATTGCTAAATAATAAGTTCCTACAGCTAATGCAGCAACCTTTGCTCCATTCCCCACTCGTAGGATCACCTCATCATTGTTCAGCTTTCTACTTCTGATCAGTCCCTCCACAGTATTACATATGTGAGAACCACAGCCAGTATCCAATACCCAAGTAGAATTATGACTTTCAGAAAAATTAATTTCAATCATAAACAAACCTTGATTGGAAGTCGAAGCTTCTCCAAGCTTCTTCTCTGCTAGATACTTCTTGTAGTTCCTTTTCCAATGTCACGGGTTGTTGCAATGAAAGCACATTCCTTTAGCTGGTTCAGGTTTCTTTTGTTCCTTTTCTTTCCCCTTTCCCTTAGCCTTCTTGGATTTCTTCTTTTTAGAAGATACCTTGGGCCTCTTCCTTTTATTGGAAGAATCCACCATCAAGACATGGTTCTTCTTGGATGGGAAGTGACCTTCTGCAGTTTTTAGCATGTTAAGCAGCTCAGGCAAGCTGACATCTAACTTATTCATGTGAAAATTAACCACAAACTGTAAGAAGGTCTCAGGGAGTGAATGCAAGACCAAGTCTTGACTCAGCTCCCCATCCATGACGAACCCCAGCTGTCTAAGGCATTCAATCAAATTGATCACCTTTAGGACATGAGTCTCGACGGCAGTACCATCGGTCATCCGAGATCAGAAGAGCTCCTTAGATATCTCATATCTAGCAGTCTTACTTTGTTCACCATACAACTCCTTGAGGTGAAGCAGCATAGCAAGAGCATCCATATTTACGTGCTGACGCTGAAGCTCGTTATTCATGGATGTGAGCATGATGCATTGAGCCACAGATGCATCATCTTGCAATTTATTGAAAGTGGCAATCTTTTCCTCAGAGGCTGTTTCCGAAACAGATTCAGGGATAGTTGAATTTAGGACATAAGAAATCTTTTCAGCAGTGAGAACTATTCTCAGATTTCTTAGCCAGTCCGTATAATTCGGCCCGGTAAGCTTATTAGCATCAACTATGCTTCGCAGTGAAATTAGTGATTTTGACATTTTTAAAATTCTGCATGTGGAAAACAACATTTTAGCAAACATTTATTTTATTAATTTTGCATACCAAAATAAATTTAGGTCTTTATTTTAAATTGGTATCTCCCACTATTTTTATCAAACTATATTACCCTCACTTATATAGTTCGGCAACATATAATTAAAGATTTGCTAGTGAGAATAAGGATCCCATTTCAAATGTATATAACCTTGTGGATAGCACAACAAGCGATATACAAATAAATAGGTAGAGAACTCTTGTCAATTACATCACTATATAACTCCTTTTATTTTGCCTCTTAAATCATAATGATCAAGTGTGTGCACATCCGAACTAAAATGATTTAAGTTAAGTCCAGCCTAGCACTTCTATAAATTCAAAAAAGAAAAATGTTCGTCCTTGTGGATAGCACAACAAGACTAGATCGTTCAATTTTCTTGATAAGCATCAAATGTGATTAATTAATATCTTAAATACGCAATACTCGCCTTGTGGATAGCACAACAAGCTCATATTAAATATTTAATACTCTATTAATTTATCATGCTAGAAGGCAACGTTCAATATTCCAAATATCATTTGAACGCTTCGGACTTAATATTATTTCTTTGAGGGGTTTGTTATTATTTGTCTCATCTTGTTTAGCGCGCATACACATATATATATATATATAAAATACGCGTCATTTTATTAAACATGCGAAGCATGTTTGCATAAAATATAATATATATAATATTTAGCATGCAATATAGAATACTATATTCTACCCGGATTGATTATGGACTTTTATTCTAGTTTGGTTCACTAGAGCCACCAAGTGAACCAAAAGGTCAAACCTAGGAGTGCAAGAATTAAATTTAAATATAACTATTACATTTAAATCCCAGGCTCCATACAAATGGGTTTTCACGCGCTCCTTGCTCCTTGGTCTCCAATTTCTTCAAGATAATTTTAACTATGTCTATTACATTAAACTATTTAATTTAAATAAAAACCTTGATCAGCAGTCAAGGAGAAGTACATAGGAGGGAGATAGAATTTACATCAAAAAAATAATAATTAGAGAAGACGAGGTACACAGACCCCATTTAATAAAACTCATTCATTCAAGCATTCAACTAAAATAAAATCCAATCACATTGGTCAAATAGTCCATAATCAATCCCCATTTATTATCATACATATCACCATATATATCAATAAATAAATATTCATCTCATGAATTAAAACATTCCATATATATATGAGTATCATTTAATGGGCAATTTTAAATTGCATGAACTCCAATTTCAAGATTAAAATAAACTCTTTATTTTAATTATAAAATTATTTAGAATATATATATATATATATATATATATATAATATAAATTCACATTTATTTTTTAAAGAGAAGTCACCTTCTTTTATTAAAAGAGTCTTGCAGGTTTATTAAAAGAGTTCTTTTCTGATGGGTCACCTTCTTTTTTGGAGTAAGAAAGAGACAACACTTTTTCTTTTCAGAATTCAAGATTATCACCCAAAAAAAAAAAAATTGTGACTCGTCCCAAAAAAAAACTTCATTTTTTTTATTAAAAATAATAATTTTATACAATAAAATTATGCCCAATAAATTATTTTAAATAGATACCCATATGTATATGAATTCAAAAATAAATTAGTAATTGCATAAAGGTTTGGCTTTGATACCACTGTTGGGTTTGTACGAAATCGTGACGCAATCAAATTGCAAAAATTAGCGAAAGCATGGTATATCAGAGTTTAAAACAATTTCTACAAAACCATTACCCGGATCATCCTTTATGCAAATTATTAATTTAAAACGATAAATAAGAAGTTATGGAATCATACCCTTGTAGAACGAAGCTTCCACAGGTACTAGTTCAACTCCTTGTCCTTCGTGATCTCCTTGAATTTTCGGGTAAGATTCCTTCCGTTGATCAACGTTAGCCACCCAAGTGTTTGGCCTCTAGAGGTGATCTACCATGGAAGAGGAATTATCAAGAAGGAGGGTGTTTTGCTAAACCTTAGTTTTCTATCCTCTATAAAAAATGAGTACTCTCCAACAATTGAAATTGCATCAACTGATATCTATTATAAGACTCCTCTTATATAGATATTGGTCAACCCTTCTAATCCTATTAGACATGGGATTTCATTTAATTAATTAAACTCCTTTAATTAATTTAGGCTTCCCACCACATTGGGAATAATTAATTAAATTAATTTATCTCCTAATCTTATTAGGAATAAATGAGAGTACTAATATTAAATTAATTACTAAACTCTTTTAGAAATTAAAATAATAATAATTGTAATAATAATATTAATAAGACATCTCTTATTAATTTATATTTAATATTTTCAAAATATTAAATATTAAACATTAAGCTATTTAATTTATTCTATCACCATAGATTAAATTAATTATACTTAATGCATTATTACAATTATGACATTACCTTCTTAAATAATTATTCTTCCTTTTATGGTGTGACCCTTTAGGTTCTCCATATTAAATCGGTTGTGAATAAATCAATTAGAACAATTCTAATCTTATTTAAATAAATAAATTAAACTAATAATCTATTTAAATAAATAATATTTATTCTACAATAGGGATAAGCCTCCCTTGCGATCAACGACTTTCCAGATAATATAGATTCTAACATTAATCATAAAAAAACCTATGAGTAAATAGTTACCGTACAATTCAATTCTTCCACCATACAATGTCCCAATTAAATATAAGACATGAATTTACTGTCAAGTCTTATTTTATTTAATTATATGTATTTCGATTAGAAAATGCACAACTCCAAATACTGCAAATTAGAAACTTCTTTCTAATTTCATTCCACCTTGGCCAAGGATTCCTGGGTTGTCATTTAACGAATCACATAGGACATCTCTCCTCTTTTACTAGAGGTGGTAGATTCTTTATTGATCATTCATTATCTCTATATGTAACTCATTATACCCAAGCATACACTATATATGCCTTAAAAGGTCTTAAGGAATAAGTCAAAGTATAATTTGTTACATACAAGATACTATGATGATCTCAAGTCCAAGGATCACTTGTACTACTATCACATTAGGAATTCCTATTGACAGGCGAGTAAAACTCCATTAGGTATTCCATAGCGAGTCACGTTCAGTGAACTTATTCTCCAATAAGCACCTACATACTTACTTTAGTGTCTCCACACAAATGATCATGAGATCAATCATCCTCATCCAATGAGCAAGCAACATATGTACCAATCTATCCGGATTTACTAATCTCCTTTTTAGTAATCCCACGATTGTGAACTATTTTAGTTTTAGAGCTTTCTAAGAATTTAGATCTCATTAGCATGATCATCATCATGATTCTAAAAGCATTGCTTAAAACTATGAGTTATTTACATATTATAAAAACAGCACCATGTAGATAATTAAATGCCTTTAATAAATGAATATTTTATTAATAAATAAATAAGATTGTTTACAAAGTATGTGCTTTATCATCATACATGATTGGCTTGTATGCACATTACTATCATATCTTTGGCCTGTAGTGCAAAGATGAATGATTATTTGATGACAATCTTTGGCCTGTAGTGCAAAAATGATTATTTGATGAATATCTTTAGCCCGTAGTGCAAAGATGGACAAGTGTTGAGATGAACATGACCACTGGTGATACAAATGAATATTTTTGGCCCATAGTGCAAAGATGAATATTTGATTCGAGATATATATTGATTGATGTTACAAGGTAAAATATTAATGATGGACTTTTAAATCATAGAAGATAGTAGACATCATTCTCTACTTAACTATTCTAATGAATTATTATTTTCGCTGCAGTTGTTGATCTAAAACTTGTTGTCCATAATATTTTATCTGATTTGTTGAAGACTAACGATAATTTATTCTTCATTATCTTAGTCATAATATTCTTTACTGGGCTAGTTGAGCTCACCTTTTTCTTCCATTGTTCTCTTCAGGAAATGAGAATATCGCGGGTACTATTCGGGGAATGGAGTGATGGTCCGAGTTAGAGCTGTAGAAGTCCTCAATATTTTATTTGTAAAATAGTGTGATAATAAATGTAATGAGGACTTATTTTAAGTGTTTATATATTCTACATCTATATTGACACTCACATTTGTGTGGTCATATTTTGCACGACCGGTTGATAGAAAAGATTGTATTTGGATTCTGTACCATGTATTTAGCGACTCAGAATGGGTTGGGTTGATTGGACCAATTCTGGGGGCATCACAAAATCAAAGAGGCAAGTCAAATAGTATGCCCATTCAAAGGAGGAACTATACCCCTTTTCAAGCTTCAGCATAGCCTTCAAACCCTCCATTTCAGAAAAATATGGAGGTCAGGGGTCGAAGAACATTCACCCCGTTATGGGATTCACTCGAGAATGTGCTAAAGCTATTGACGGCACAGAAGAAGATTGTTCAACTCCTTCCACCAACCAACACTGGTGGACCGAATTTCGACCCAAGAAAGAAGTGTGCTTACCATTCTGGATCTCCCGGCCATAACACTCAAGACTGTTGGTCTCTCATGCACAAAATCCAAGACTTGATTGATAATGGAGAAATTGTGGTTACCAAACCAGAACAACCACACATCCAAGACAATCCCCTCCCTCAGCCCAAAGAGGAGAGTGTTAACTTGATCAGCACCAGAAATGGAGAAGGATCCAAATACCTCCGTTATATGGGAGAGTCGACTCTACCTAGCAGCAACAACCCAGACAGTTGGGAAGTCTCAGAAAGGCGTTTCCTGATAGAACAAGAGATTAAGTCTATCAAGGAGCAGATTGGACAGTTAGCAGAACTGATCATATACCAACATCAAATCACCAGACAGATGATAAACCAGACCAACCATTCTGAAGAAAATCCTCCCACACCGGAGATCAGTCCCATTCCCATGAGGGATCACTACCGGTCTCATGAGCATGGATCCTGGACCGACAAGATGTCCAAAGAGGAGAATTTCCAAGCTGGTAAGAAATTTGCCTTTCAAAGGAATTTCGCAACCTGAACCAGCCAATGAAGGAAATCCACTAGATGTTAATCAACGAGAGAGGGGTTGTAGATTTATTACCTCTATTGAACCCGCGATCCAGAAAATTCAAACCTGACCAAATCTATCAGTATCACTCCAATGCACCCGGCTATGATACTGAAGATTGCTGGGCACTTCGTAACTTGATTCAGAACATGATTGAAAGTGGTGAATTGATAAGAGAAAATTGGGATTATGGCCTCCCAGATGAAGACACTCTCTTTATTCCCACCGCATGCAATCAGGATATAGTGGCTGTTGTTTCCTGTGACCAGGAGCTATCCCTCACACCCTTATTACTGCCAGGGAAAGGGGACCTAGAAATACAAAATCCTGTAAATGTGGCCGCACCAGAGCCTCTAATCTTGCCCTTCAGACCTCAGTATCCAATTATTAGTCTAAAGAGGGTCCCATGGAACTACGGGAATGACGAAGGTTCCACCTCAAACAACATTGCCATAGTATCAAAGAATAATCCATTGTACCTGCCCCCAGTGGGTGATCAAACCAGTCATCAAAGCCAAAGAAGAGGTGGCTGAAGAGAAAATCGAAGAGTTCCTCAACAAAATTGGACACAATGAGATTAAAATCACGCAAAGCCTGAAAGATGCACCCAAGCAAATGTCCATCCTAGATTTGGTCTTATCATCGGTGGATCATCGCAATATTCTGGTAAAAGTACTGGAAGAAGCCCATCTGCCACATACCGTGGATGCCGAGAAATTTCGTCATGTTGTAGGACACATTTTCAACATCAATGTGATATCTTTCACTAACGATGATATTCCTGCAGAAGGAACAAGCCATCATAAGTCCCTGCATATAGTTGTGATATCTTCCGGGTATGTGATTGGAGGAGTGCTCATAGATGGAGGATCATCCCTCAACATCTGTCTCTACGATACCCTGGAAAGAATTAAGATCAACCTAAACCGGATCAAAACCAGTCATGTGGTCATCCGAACTTTCGACAGATCTTGCCCACAAGCAATGGGAGAAATAGAGCTTCCATTAGATATTGGCCCACACACTTTCTATGTGTCCTTCCAGGTGCTTAATATCGCCACTAGATACAACTTGTTGTTGAGCAGGCCGTGGATCTACATGGCAGGGGTAGTGCCATCCACCCTCCATCAATAACTCAAATACATTATCAACGACAACCTAATCACGGTCAATGCAGATCCAGAATACCATGTCTACATATAGGAAGACATGCCGGCGATCAGCCTTGATGCAAGGATTGAACGTGCAAGTTTTCAAGCTCTAGAAGTAAGTGATACTCAGTATCTACCTATCGGAGCGCTAGCCTTGAAGCCTAAAGTCTCCTTTGAAGTGATGACAGTGGGCCAGGAAATGATATCTCTGGGTTTCTAACCTGGAAAAGGGTTAGGAAAGAATCAGCAAGGTATCAAGAGTCCAGTCCAAATCTCGAGTCAGACTGGGAAAGCTGGATTGGGATATTCATCAGGGTCAAATTATAGGAACCCACACAAGCATCCTAAGGCTCATGCTTCCACCATTTTGCTGCCAAATCTTACGGGTGTCGGATTGGTGAAACCCATGAAGAAAATCCCAGCTGTGGTATCAACCATGTTATTTCCTCCCATTATACCAACAAATGAGAGAACAACTCCCAGATCCGAGATGGATAGCAAAAAGGGAAAATAAAAGATCATGTATAAAGGACGAGACCCATTTGCTAACATGCGAGTTATCATAAACTACGAGGGTATGAATGATGATATCCCAGATAGCGACGACGAGGATCAGATTCAAATTCCTTGCATCAAGAAGGAAAAATAGGGCAGTTCAAAGAAGAACCCTGGCCCTATTTTGAAGGATGTCTTAGTCATCATCCGAGATGAGGCAGATGATCAAAAATCCTTTATCCTCCGTGCTTATGAGGATCAAACGTTGGATAACTGGAACAGTGTCTCTTGCCTTAGTCAAAAAGGGTAAAGGGTCAGAGAGTCCATCTGCCCTTTAAACATGCTTTTATTTATTGCTTACTTTTGATTGCACAGCTATAGCAGTAACTTTTGTCATGCTTTTCCAAATGCTCTGTATATTTAGGCAGTTGTATATATTAAAATGAAAGCATTTTTGTTTCCAGGACTCAAGCATTGGATGTGTTTGTCTCTGCTGATGAGATGCCAACCTGTCAAAGTGACTACAACTTTGATGTAGAACTGAACTTCGACTTGATGGATATTGATCAAGAGGAGGAAGATGACTATGAGGTGCCCGAGGAGATCAAAGAATGGGTCGAAGATAAACCCAAACCAAACCTTGACCAAACCACCACTATCAATATAGGAACCTCCGAAAATATAAAAGAAATCCAGATAGGCATAGACCTAACCCAAGACCAAAAAACTGACCTGATCGAACTACTAATACAGTTTAAGGATGTGTTTGCATGGTCTCATGAAGACATGATTGGCCTATCTACTGACATATTTATCCATCGAATGCCCATCAAAGATGGGTTCAAGCCAGTCAAACAAAAGCTCAGGCGATTGAAACCTGAATGGAGTCTGAAAGTTAAAGAAGAAGTCGTTAAACAATTCATAGCCGAAATCATCATGGTATCCACCTACCCGGAGTGGCTATCAAACATAGTCCCCGTACCTAAACCCGAAGGGAAAGTATGAGTATACGTGGATTACCGGGATTTGAACAAAGCCTACCTCAAGGACAATTTCCCTGTACCTTTTATCCACATCCTGATCGACAATACGGCGCAGTACATCATGTATTCCTTCGTGGATTGTTTTGCTGGTTACCATCAGATCATGGTTGCTGAAGAAGATCGGGAGAAAATAGCTTTCATCAATCCCTATGGAACCTTCTGCTATAGGCAACTGTCCTTCGGCCTCATAAATGCCGGAACCACATATCAGCGAGCCATGATGGCCCTATTTCATGACATAATGCACAAAGAGATAGAGGTATATGTGGATGACATCATCATCAAATCTCGGAGGGAGGATGATCATCTAGACCATCTCAAGAAGCTATTCAATAGGTTGCGTAAGTACAACCTCAAGTTGAATCCCGCCAAATGTGCTTTTGGCGTCAAAGCAGGCAAGCTGTTAAGATTCCTGGTGAGTAATCGAGGCATCGAGCTAGACCTTGCCAAGATCAAAGCCATCACTGAGATGCCAATACCTCAAACAGAGAAGAAGATACGTGGATTTCTGGGGAGAATCAACTTCATAAGCCGATTTATTTCGCAGCTCACAGCAACCAGTGAACCCATCTTCAAGCTACTAAGGAAAAATTCCTCCACCAAATGGAATGAGGATTGTCAAAAAGCTTTCCTTGCCATCAAGAAACAGTTGGTCGAAGCACCTGTTTTGGTACCTCCGAGGGATGGAGTTCCCTTATTCATATACTTGTCTGTCAATGCCAATGCAATGGGCTGTATGCTAGGACAGAAGGATGATAGTAGCAAGGAGAGAGCCATCTACTACATCAGTAAAAGATTCAGCAGTGGTGAACATAAATACACCCTGATCGAGAAGACATGTTGTATGTTAGCATGGGCCGCCATGAGGTTGCAATACTATTTGCATGGGCACACAACCTACCTCATATCTCGCATGGATCCCCTGAAATACGTATTCAACAAGCCAATGTTGAATTATCGACTGTCCAAATGGCAGTTGATCCTGTAACAGTTCGACATTATCTATATGACTCAGAAGTCAATCAAGGGTCAAGGCATTGCCGATCAATTAGCTGAAACACCTTCAGGAGGGTTCGAGCCCCTGGACACTTATTTTTCGGATGATGGGATCATGACAATTCAATAACTCCAGCAAGAGAATGCAGCCCAACCATGGATAGTCCTTATCTCTGGTACAGGATAACAATATCCTGTTGCTACCAAACTTTAATTTGGCAACACCAACAACACAGCTGAGTATGAAGGCTGTATAATGGGGTTAAAATTAGCCCAATCCATGGGTATCAAACATTTACTGGTCTTTGGAGACTCTGAGTTGGTCTTCAGACAAACCACTAGGACATATGACACCAAAGAACAACATTTGCTGCCCTATCATCGGCAGGTCTTCAAAATATCCCTTAAGTTTGAAGACATAACCTTTAGCCATATTCCCTGGGGTAGGAATGACTTCGCTGATGCATTGGCGATGTTGGCTTCATTGATCCGCATATCCAATAGGAATAGGATTCCCTGCATTAAATTCACAAAATAGAAAGCCCCGACATATGTGAATTACATTGGAGAAGTATCAGATGAAATACCTCGTGTCAAACAGCCTTGGTTTTAAGACATCAAGGAATATCTCCGAGATGGATCTACACCCGCTGGGGCAAGCCAATCAGAGCCAAAACGGATTCACAAGATGGCTATGAAGTTCTATCTGAGCGGAGATGCACTCTATAAAAGAGATGCTGGAATAGGCCTGTTAAGATGCCTTTATAAAGAGCAAGCCCAGAGATTAATGGATGAAGTCCACGGTGGAGTCTGTGGTCCACACATGAGAGGTCATCTGCTGGCCAAGAAGATATTAAGAACAGGACATTACTAGATCTCGCTCAAAGCTGACTTTGATGATCACGTCAAGAGATGTTATCAATGTCAAGTACATGGAAATGCCATCCACGCTTCTCCAAATGAGTTACACAATATGAGTTCACCATGACCTTTCTCCATGTGGGGAATGGATATGATCGGTCCCGTGGATCCCAAAGCCAGCAATGGTCATCGATTCATTTTCACCATGATCGATTACTTCACCAAATGGGTTGAAGCAGCCTCTTTTCCCAAAGTCACAAAAGAGGACATCATTGGTTTCATCAGAAATAATGTCGTCTGTCGATATGGACAACCAGAGGTGATCGTATCAGACAACGCCAAGAACCTGAACAATCAAATGATGAAAGAATTGTGCAATAACTTCCACATCAAGCATCTCAATTTCGTCATCTATCGGCCGAAGATGAATGGTGCTGTCGAAGCGGCCAACAAGAACATCAAATAGATCATGCAGAAAATGTCTGCTAATCACAAAGAATGGCTTGACCTGCTGCCTCTAACCCTGTTAGCATACAGGACATCAATGCGTATCTCTACTAGGGCTACCCCCTATTCATTGGTCTATGGCATGGAAGCTGTCCTTCCCATAAAAGTAGAGATGAAGTCCTTGCGAGTGTTAATCAACGCTCAGATAAACAAAGATCAGTGGTTGCAAGACCGGTACTACCAACTGTCCTTGATAGATGAAAAGAGGGGTACAACCATTTTCCACGGGCAGTTATATCAGCAAAGGATTGCTCGATCCTACAACAAGAAAGTCCAACTATGGAAATTCAAAAAAAATAACTTGGTGGTAAAGAAAGTTTTGGCCAATCAAGACGAAGCCAAAGGAAAGTTCACCCCTAATTAGGAAGGCCATTTCATTGTCAAGGAGGTGTTGACGGAAGGAGCTATCAGATTACAAGAGATGGATGGAACCGAATTTCCCCAACTCATCAACTCAGACACCATAAAAAGGTACTATGTCTGAAATGCATGCATACCCGCATCCTGGTCCTACAAGTCAAATCAGGTTTGGTTTTTCACTAGAAAGCCGGAACTACGAATGACCTGATCTCCCTCCACCCGGGAGTACGTAGGCAGCCATTTCTGGTGCGGTCAAACCAAGTAAAAATTCAAAAAAACTCATCAAACCAAACTCAAAAGAGACACTTCTCAAACCTCTTACAAAAAATTGAACTACGAATGAACTGATCTCCCTCAACCCGGGAGTACGTAGGCAGCCATTTATGGTGCGGTTTGACCTTCAAGAAAAATAAAAATCAGTCCCAAGACACCAAAATCATATAAAAGCTAAGTCCTATCAAGCTACCCTGATCAATAGGCCCATCTGAGATACTCTCTGACATCGCAATTGTCAGTCCATCAAGGAGAACCTCAAGATACATCCACAACAGCAAGTCATGAGAGAAGTGGTAATCACTCAACAATGACAATATATATCCAAATTGGGAAGTGAATCAAAATATATTTCTCTGATATATAACACTGTTTGATATATACATAGTGTCCTGTACATGACAAAAATGGCTGATCTAGTATGTGCAGAAAAAATAAAGCTAGTCTATGGACCCAAGGATAAGCGGGCCAGCAATGCCAACATGGCATCTCTCTCTGAAGATGGAGGAGCAGCTGCAAGTGCAATACCTTCAGCCTCCATATGGTTCAGAATATCCACAGTCCGCTGCAGTGTGGCACTGTGGTCATCAATATATGCACTTATCTCGGTAACCAGACCATGAGTATAAGACCGAAGAGAAATATTGTCAGTAATGTGGAAATCCCGGGAAGCTATGGCCTCATCCCTCTCCACAAAAGCTGCATCCTTAGCAATCAAAGTTTGCTCGATCTCCACAAAAGCTGCGTCTCTGGCAGATCGAATCTCCTCTTGCTCAATTAATCTTGCATCCTGAGCAGCTCGAGCCGAATCTCTCTCCGTCAAAGCTATATCTCTGCCAGACAAGGCGATCAACATCATCGCTCTAGTCTGATCCCTCTCAAAGGTCATCCTAGCTAGTGAGTCCGCCAAAGCCGGATCTGTCCCAGCAGGAATGATCGGTGGGTCACTAACTAGTGCTGCTGTGAAACCCATAAAAAGCTCATCCTTAGTAAGAGGCTCAGGATCCTCCATAGGCTCCTCCTCGTCTAAATCTACAATAGGAGCTGACTGGATGAATGCAGCTGATGCTATATCTGCCTCCAACCACGCCGAGTACTCTGGAGAACGATCTGGATGGCTGCTGAAGAAATCAGCCCTCTCCCTGTGAGTCCAACACTTATACACTCGAATTAAATCAGCAGATGATATAGACGAAGCTAACATCCTCTGATCAGCAGCCCCCTCAAATAGATACAGGCTCTAAAACTGATAGAACTGGCCCATAACAGCCAGAGGATGATAAGTAGTCACTCCCCTCAATCCCACTAGGGGCAAGTAGTCCATGCCAGATGCATGGGTGATGAAGCTATATAGGGAGACAAGCCCGACGCACGGTAAAAATTGAGAATGGAAGCACGATATCAGATAAAAATGTTGACTATATCTCGGCATCGGTACACTTCGCCGGCTGAAAAGAGTAAGATATGGCGATCTCATGGGTGAAAAAGTATCCCTGGTGTCTGAAAAATCTAATTAGATGAATATAGGATATAAGTCATATGTACAACAAGACCGAACTACCTCTGAAAAACCCCTCCGGGTGGGTAATGTAGTCAATGGCTGACCTCAGCGTCTCAGCCAATATCATCGGTATGATGGTGCTACCCTGCCTAAGGGCCCGAACCACAACTATCAATCCCACATCCAGATGGTCCAAGCGCAGCGGTATATATACATAGGATACAATGCACATCATCAAAATGTCTATCCTGGCCAAATGTCATGCCTCTGCCGACATAATAAAATCCCCGTCATATCGATCATAACTGTCGAGCTCACTGAAGCGATCGATCAAAAAGTCAATGGAGATCACGCATCCAGAGATAATCTCCTCCATCACTACGCTTTGACGGAGACCCGACATCTATATAAATGGTCTCCTCATGTCACTCATCAGCGTGCGAGCACATGGCAACTCTAAAGCTAAGCCAGTAAATCTCTGGTACTCCTCAAGGGTAGGAGTCAACTCGTGATGCCCAAAGCAAAAGACCTGTCTAGCAGGTATCTAACAGGATAATATGCCATCTATGAATTTGTATGGCACCTAAAAACCTACGAGGGCCAATGAATGCCCCAACATCTGATCAACTGTCCCTCTGGCTGAGAAGGGCAGGCTCTCGTACCACAATCTCAATGACGATGCCACCTTAGACGGTGGTAGATGCTTAATACGACTGACGGTGGACGATGTCATCTATATCACCGTATCACAAGACCATCCAGAGGTCAAATTTGAACTCATTTATCTAAATGCATACACATGATATAATACATGCATAATGACAATGATAAACATGATGCAATAGATAGGAAATATGATGAACATCTAAAATAAACTATCTACTACAAGCATCATCCCTGTCTGATAATACAAAGAAAAATAAAAAGTACAGGGAAATGGGGCACCACCACCCAGCTACTAACAGTGGTCTATCGAAATAGGGCACAACCGCTCAATAGCCAAAATAGTGGCTGACCAAAAGATATAGCTACAATAACTATCCAAAAAGATCCAAAATATCTACGCTCAGGTGGTTAACCTGCTCCATGTCCTCCGTGGACACAAAGCCACTGTCATCAGGCATGTCTGGGCGGTACAAGAGAGGATCTGCTCCTGCAAAATTGCTAGAAAATGGACTTGAAGAGGGGCCCACTCCTGAGCTGGAAAGGTCAAAAGAAGATGTCCTCTGACGGATCTCGGCCAAGATGCCTGATAAACAAGTGAGCTCTCTCCAACTACTGGGTCAATCCTGTGATCTGGTCCAAATGAGTCGGCTCCCTAAGGCAAGCTATCTAGTCTATCATCATAACAGACCCAGACACTATGTTTGCCATAAACTGGGTAGCTCGAGTTTGAGCTCCAATAGTGCGAGGACTCCACCAGTTGCTAAATGCCTCCTAGATATAAGGGCCCTTTGGTAGGGTAAAGCCATCCACGCCCTTCATAGGGATATCTGTCAATGGCAGGATCAATGGCCAATGATGCCAAGCAAGAGGAATAGTAGGAATGCGGATCTGCCCCATAATACTCCTAATCGATCGCTCTCCTAAATAGAGCTCCCAGCCTCCCTATGTCAACAACGTGACTCTACGGGTCGACAATGCAAACTCCCGACTAGTGGGGAAGCCTCTCTCAAATCCAACCATCCAAAACTCAGAGGTATATGGCATCCAAGAGATCGATCCAGCCGTCAAAATATCCAGCTATAGGCGAGAATGGGTGAATCCCTATGCAATAGGGACCTCCGTCAGAGTGGAGTGATGCCAATGTCCTTCCCCGAGGATAGGTCTCCAGATCTAAAACAGTGGTGGGCCGTAGGCAAGGAAGCCTCTCATATGCCCAGAACTGGCCATATAAGTATCAAAAGTCCTCAGTGACCAAGACTGACAAATATAAATGTAGAAGTCAAAGAGTTACAAGAAAGATGTACTTACCAGCAGGGACCGACCCTTGATCGCCGTCGCAGGAACTCCCAGCAGGGAACGATTGGTAGCAGGTGTGATGTCAGCCACGACAGGCACTGGCTCACCCTCAAACTCGATGCCAGTGATGAACCTGCAGTCTATAGGGGTCATCATCACCTCACAGTCCAACAAATGAAGGGACTGAGTCTGGTGGAACCAGCGCTCAGACAAAGCTCTCATATACCCCCAGGGGGAACAGCGGGGAAGAATAGAGAAGAAGGCCTGAAACCCCCAGCCGTCAACGATATCCTTGTACTCCTGGTGCAAAGTATGCTACAGGGAGTGTATGTTGAACCAGTTCCTTCGAGGCTGCGTAAAGCCAGAAACCTGCATCAAAAACCAACCCATGTCAAAAACCTGTGTCCTGAGAATGACAAAAGAAGGAAAGAGAATTGAGAGAGAAGAAAACTTTAAGTCACCTCTTTGGCATGAAGAAATCTCGATGGATGATGACTCAAGTCTCCCAGTAACTCCTGAGTCGGGACAACAATGTCAGGAACCTCCGCACGTGGAACCTGAGCAAGGGTAGGAGCAACAAAATGAGCCTGCTCATCATCAATATCAATTGGCTGCTCGTCCTGTGCTGGACTGATCACCGACTTTGCCAATCTGAGAGGCGATCGAGCTAGACATGGCTGAGGAACATCAAAAGCTCTCATACGTCTAACGCCTGAAATAACTCTACTGGCACTGCCGGGTCTATCTCAGTCCATCACTTGGACAAAGTCTCCAAATCACCTCAGAAAGAGTGTGGTAAGCCTAAAACCTTTGGCTTATTATTTTAAATCAGTACTCTATGCATTTCTAAGTCTCAAAATATGCATGGGTCAGTCAAAAATCCCCAGTAGAGTCAAAACTGCATGTTTTTTTAAATAATCGGGCTTTTTGAAAAAATTCGCCAGTCTCCTTTGTAAAATGGACTATCTGTTGGGTTTGTGCGAAATCGTGACGCAATCAAATTGCAAAATTAGCGAAAGCATGGTATATCAGAGTTTAAAAATTTCTACAAAACCATTACCCTGATCATCCTTTATGCAAATTATTAATTTAAAACGATAAATAACAAGTTATGAAATCATACCCTTGTAGAACGAAGCTCCCACAGGTACAAGTTCAACTCCTTGTTCTTCGTGATCTCCTTGAATTTCTGGGTTAGATTCCTTCCTTTAATCAACGTTAGCCACCCAAGTGTTTGGCCTCTAGAGGTGATCCACCAAGGAAGATGAATTATCAAGAAGGAGTGTGGTTGGCTTAGTTTTCTATCATCTATAGAAAATGAGTACTCTTCAATAATTAGAATTTTTATCAACTGATATCTATTATAAGACTTCTCTTATATAGATATTGGTCAACCCTTCTAATCCTATTAGACATGAGATTTCATTTAATTAATTAAACTCTTTTAATTAATCTAGGCTTCCCACCACATTGGGAATAATTAATTAAATTCATTTAATTAATTTGTCTCCTAATCTTATTAGAAATAAATGAGAGTACTAATATTTAATTACTAAACTACTTTAGAAATTAAAATAATAATAATTGTAATAATATTAATAAGACTCTTCTTATTAATTTATATTTAATATTTCTAAAATATTAAATAATAAACATTAAGCAATTTAATTTATTCTATCACCATAGATTAAATTAATTACACTTAATGTATTATTACGATTATGCCATTACCTTCTTAAATAATTATTCTTCCTTTTATGGTGTGACCCTTTAGGTTCTCCATATTAAACCGGTTGTGAATAAATCAATTAGAACAATTCTAATCTTATTTAAATAAATAAATTAAACTAATAATCTATTTAAATAAATAATATTTATTCTACAATAGGAATAAGCCTCCCTAGCGATCAACGACTTTCTAGATAATATAGATTTCAACATTAATCATAAAAGAACCTGTGAGTAAATAGTTACCGTACAATTTAATCCTTCCACCATATAATATCCCAATTAAATATAAGACATGAAATTACTGTCAAGTCTTATTTTATTTAATTATATGTATTTCAATTAGAAAATGGATAACTCCATTTAATGCAAATTAGAAGCTCCTTTCTAATTTCATTCCACCTTGGCCAAGGATTCCTGGGTTGTCATTTACCGAATCACATAGGACATATCTCCTCTTTTACTAGAGGTGATAGATTCTTTATTGATCATTCATTATCTCCATATGTAACTCATTATACCCAAGCATAACCTTTTATATACCCTAAAGGGCTTTAAGGAATAAGTCAAAGTATAATTCATTACATACAAGATACTATGATGATCTCAAGTCCAAGGATCACTTGTACTACTATCACATTAGAATTTTCTACTGACAGGCGGGTAAAATTCCATTAGGTATTAGCGAGTCACGTTCAGTGAACTTATTCTCCAATAAGCACCTATATACTTGCTTTAGTGTCTCCACACAAATGATCATGAGATCAATAATCCTCATCCAACGAGCAAGCAACATATGTACCAATCTATCCGGATTTACTAATCCCCTTTTTAGTAATCCCATGATTGAGAACTATTTTAGTTTTAAGCTTTCTAAGAATTTAAATCTCATTAGCATGATCAACATCATGATTCTAAAAGCATTGCTTAAAACTATGGGTTATTTACATATAATAAAAACAGCACCATATAGATAATTAAATTCCTTTAATAAATGAATATTTTTATTAATAAATAAATAAGATTGTCTCCAAAGTATATGCTTTATCATCATACATGATTGGCTTGTATGCATACTACTTTTAATCTCCCACTTGCACTAAAGCCAATCGCCATGGTATCTCATACCTTTCTTCTCTAATGTGACAATCAAACTACTGTTGCGTTAAAGCTTTAGTAAATAGATCTGCAATGTTATCATGAGAGTCTATATGCTTCTCTTTCAATGTTTTATTTAATCAAAGTGCCGCAACACATGTTTAGATTCAAGATGAGACTTAGGAACTATTCCTAGTTGTGCAATGAACTTTTCATCCGAAACATCAACTTGCAGCTTCACTTATAGTTATATACTTTATCTTTGTCAGTAAAGCAACAACCTTTTGTTGTTTGGAACCTTTCCAATTCACTACAACATCTTTCAAGGTAACGACTTACCCTAAAGTGGATTTGATATCGTCTTGGTCAGTCTGAAAACTTGAGTCTGTTTAGCACTCTAGTTTAATTCAGACTCATCATGTGATATGATGACATCCTTAGTGTCAGTTAAGTACTTTAAGATGTTTATCACTGTCTCATAGTGATCTTCTCTAGAATATGACTGATCAACATCAAGTCTCGTATATTTCATTGCATACATGATAGTAGCTCATGCGATCTCTCTTTTATTGAGGATAATTTTAGAGAGATTCACTTCAGTGATGATCATTATGAGACACCTTTTGAAGTTTACCAAGCTAAACGCCTTGAGGATCTAATGAATATACGTTTCCTTGGGTTTAGTAGAACATCCTTTTAAATATATCATTAAAGATTTATATCCCCAATGTGGGATGTTCTACCCAAATCATTCATGGAGGAATGTTTAGACAACTTTGTTTTGATCGATTTTAGCATAGAAATTTCATTCTCTATCAGTAATTTATCATCAACATATAATACAAGGAATGAAATAGCTCTCCCACTAACCTTTTTGTACACATATGGTTCATCCTCGTTTTTGATAAAATCAAACTCTTTGATTGTCTCATCAAAACGAATGTTCCATCTACGAGAATCTTGCTTCAATCCATCAATGGATTGTTGTAGCTTATATACATGATTTGCTTCAACCATTGAAACAAAAAAACTATCTGGTTGTATCATACATACATCCTCCTCTAATAATGTATATTTGAGGAAGGACGTCTCCACGTCCATTTTACCAGATTAAGCAATAATAAGCTGCAATCGCAAGTAAAATCCAAATGGACTTGAGCATAGCTTCAAAATCTATTTTAAATTTTATGGTCATCTACCATTTCTCTGAGTCTTTATTACTCATAGTCTGTTTGTAATTCAATGGATCATCATCATCCATGATGTGTACCTCATCGTCATCCTCTATGACGAATCCATACCTTTCACGTATCTTCGGTACCGTATCAGATTTACGAATAGGGTGTTGTACAGTAGGTGTCTCTACTTGGACAGGTTCATCCACTTGATCTGTAGTGGTTTGTGGTTCTTGAATTTCTTCAAGATCTATTTTTCTCTCACTTGCCCCTTCAAGGATAAACTCATTTTCTAAGAAGGCAGCGTGTTTCACAACAAACACCTTTTGCTCAGTAGGATTGTAGAAATAGTATCCCAAACATTCTTTAGGATATCCACAAACGTGCACTTATCAGATCTTGTCCCAAGCTTATCATTTTGAAACCTTTTCACATAAGCTGGACATCCCCAAATCTTAACATGCTTAAGACTAGGTTTCCTCCTTGTCCACATCTCATATGGAGTCTTGGGGACGAATTTGGTGAAGACCTTATTTAGTAGATATATAGTCGTTTCTAGGGCATGACCCCAGAATAAAATTGAAAGATCAGTAAAACTCATCATGGAACGAACCATGTCCAATAATGTTTGATTTCTCCTTTTAGATACTCCATTTAACTGTGGTGTACCTGATGGAGTCTATTGTGAGATTATACTATTTTCTTTGTGATAATCGAGAAACTCACCGCTTAAGTATTCACCACCTCTATCTGATCGAAGAATCTTAATACTCTTGCCCGTTTGTTTCTTTACTTCACTTTTGAACTCTTTGAACTTTTTAAATGATTCTGATTTGTATTTCATTAAATACACATATCTAAATCTTGAGTGATCATCAGTGAAAGTAATAAAATAAGAATACCAACCCCATGCATTCGTTGTCATATGTCCACAAACGTCTGTGTGAACCAACGCTAACAACTCTGTAACTTTTTCTCCTTTTCCATTGAAAGGAGATTTAGTCATTTTATCCATGAGACAAAATTCACAAGTTGGATATGATTCATAATCAGATAGCTCTAAGAGCCCATCCTTATATAACTTGGATAATTTTGTTTTATTAATAT
Organism: Panax stipuleanatus; assembly: GCA_020205555.1. Taxonomy (NCBI): domain Eukaryota; kingdom Viridiplantae; phylum Streptophyta; class Magnoliopsida; order Apiales; family Araliaceae; genus Panax; species Panax stipuleanatus. The sequence goes on along the minus strand of CM035116.1, from coordinate 99,195,701 downwards.
GACCGAGTTTACAGTGCCACATATAGGTATAATTAACATTATCTCTTTTCCCTTTCTTAGTTTGTTCTATTTGAAGTATATTTTCATTCAAGTCAAATATATAAAGTCCATTTCGCATATTTTAAATACCATATAAAACATTATTTTTATAAATTGAACAACTGTTGTTCTTTATAATAACGTCATATCCTTCCATATCCAATACAGAAATAGAAATAATATTTTTAATAATATTCGGAACAAAATAACAATTATTTAAATAAATGGACTTGCCCGAAGGCATTGCTAAACAATAAGTGCCTACAGCTAATGCAGTAACATTTGCTCCATTTTCCACTCGTAGGACAATCTCATCCTTGTTCAGATTTCTACTTCTGACCAGTCCCTTCATATTATTACATATGTGAGAACCACAGCCGGTATCCAATACCCAAGTAGAATTTTGACTTTCTGAAAAATTAATTTCAATCATGAACAAACCTTGATTGGAAGTCGAAGCTTCTCCAAGCTTCTTCTCTGCCAGAAACTTCTTGCAGTTCCTCTTCTAATGATCCGGCTATTATAAAGGAAGCACATTCCTTTGCTAGCTGGATCAGGTTTCTTTTGTTCCTTTATGTTCACCTTGCCCTTGGTCATCCGAGATCGGAAGAGCTCCTTAGATATCTCATATCTAGCAGTCCTACTTTGTTCACCATACAACTCCTTGAGGTGAAGCAACATAATAGGAGCATTCATGTTTTTATGCTGACGCTGAAGCTCATTATTCATGGATGCGAGCATAATGCATTGAGCCACAGATGCGTCATTTTGTCACTTTACAATGGTGGTAATTTCTTCCTCAGATCCTGATTCTGGAACAGTTCCAGGGACAGGTGAATTTAGGACATAAGAAATCTTTTCAGCAGTGAGAACTATTCTCAGATTCCTTAGCCAGTCCGTATAATTCGGTCCCGGTAAGCTTATTAGCATCAAGTATGCTTTGCAGTGAAATTAGTAATTTTGACATTTTTAAAATTTCTGTATGTGAAAAGATAATATTTTTAGCAAACAATTATTTTATTAATTTTGCATACCAAAATAAATTTAGGTCTTTATTTTAAATTGGTATCTCCCCCTATTTTTATCAAACTATATTACCCTCACTTATATAGTTCGGCAACATCTAATTAATGATTTGCTAGTGAGATTAAGGATCCCATTTCAAATGTATATAACCTTGTGGATAGCACAACAAGCGATATACAAATAAATAGGTAGACAACTCTTGTCAATTAAATCACCATGTAACTCTTTTTATTTTGCCTCTTAAATCATAATGGTCAAGTGTGCATATCCGAACCTAAAATGATTTAAGTTAAGTCTAGCCTAGCACTTCCATAAATTCAAAAAAAAAATGTTCGTCCTTGTGGATAGCACAACAAGACTATATTGTTCAATTTTCTTGATAAGCATCAAATGTGATTAATTAACATCTTAAATACGCAATACTAACAAGCTCATATTAAATATTTAATACTCTATTAATTTATCATGCTAGAAGGCGACGTTCGATATTCCAAATATTATTTGAACGCTTCGGACTTAATATAATTTATTTGAGGGGTTTGTTATTATTTGTCTCATCTTGTTTAGCGCTCATGCACACACACACACACACACACACACACACACACACACACACACACACACACACACACACACACATATATATATATATATATATATATATATATATATATAATTCGCGTCATTTTATTAAACATGCGAAGTATGTTTGCATAAAATATAATATATATAATAATAAGCATGCACATATAGAATACTATATTCTACCCGGATTGATTATTGACTTTTATTCTAGTTTGATTCACTAGAGCCACCAAGTGAACCAAAAGGTCAAACCTAGGGGTGCAAAAATTTAAATTTAAACGTAACTATTACATTTAAACCCGAGCCTCATACAAACGGGTCTTCACGCGCTCCTTGTTCCTTGGTCTCCAATTTCTTCATGATAATTCTAACTATTTCTATTACATTAAACTATTTAATTTAAATAGAAACCTTGATCAGCAGTCAATGGAAAGTACATAAGAGGGAGATAGAATTTACATCGAGAAAAAAATCAGAGAAGATAAGGTACGCAAACTCCATTTAATAAAATCTATTCATTCAAGCATTCAACTAAAATAAAATCCAATCACATTGGTCAAATAGTCTATAATCAATCCCCATTTATTATCATACATATCACCATATATATCAATAAATAAATATTCATCTCATGAATTAAAATATTTCATATATATATGAGTATCATTTAATGGGCAATTTTAAATTGCATGAAATCCAATTTCAAGATAAAAATAAACACTTTTTAATTATAAAATTATTAAGAATAATATATATATATATATATATATATATATATAATAAATATATTATATATTTATATTCAAAAATCATATATATAAAAAGGTGGGTGATTCCCCTTTGCATTCTGCAGGTTCGTTAATTTAATATATATATATATATATATATATATATACATATATATATATATATATTATATTAACGTAACTTTTGAATCCTACTTTTGAATCAATTCCCCACCGAATCTCCTTTTTGAAAACTAATACAGGATCGGATCCACGATTAGCCCAATTTTTTTTTATTATTTTTGATTCCTTCTGAAACAAAAAAAGAAGAAAAGGCAACGTCCTTTTAATAATTGATTATCCAAAAAATAAATTTCGCAATTCAGTTCGAAAATTGGCCCGTTTCCATAAAAAATAATTTTATACAATAAAATTATGCCCAATAAATTATTCTAAATACATACCCATATGTACATGGAATCAAAACAATTAATAATTGCATAAAGGTTTGGCTCTGATACCACTGTTGGGTTTGTATGAAATCGTGACGCAATCAAATTGCAAAATTAGCAGAAGCATGGTATATCAGAGTTTAAAAATTTCTACAAAACCATTACCCGGATCATCTTTTATGCAAATTATTAATTTAAAATGATAAATATAAAGATATGGAATCATACCCTTATAGAACGAAGTTTCCACAGGTACGAGTTCAACTACGCTTTGACGGAGACCCGACATCTGTATAAATGGTCTCCTCATGTCACTCATCGCCGTGCGAGCACATGGCAACTCTAAAGTTAAGCTAGTAAATCTCTGGTACTACTCAAGGGTAGGAGTCAACTCGTGATGCCCAAAGCGAAAGACCTGTCTAGCTAGTATCTAACAGGATAATATGCCATCTATAAATTCGTATGGCACCTAAAAACCTACGAGGGCCAATGAATGCCCCAACATCTGATCAACTGTCCATCTGGCTGAGAAGGGCAGGCTCTCATACCACAATCTCAATGACTATGCCACCTCAAACGGTGGTAGGTGCTTAATACGACTGACGGTGGACGATGTCATCTATATCACCGTATCACAAGACCATCCAGAGGTCAAATTTGAACTCATTTATCTAAATGCATACACATGATATAATACATGCATAATGACAATGATAAACATGATGCAATAGATAGGAAATATGATGAACATCTAAAACAAACTATCTACTACAAGCATCATCCTTGTCTGATAATACAAAGAAAAATAAAAAGTACAGGGAAATGGGGCACCACCACCCAGCTACTAACAGTGGTCTATCGAAATAGGGCACAACCACTCAATAGCCAAAATAGTGGCTGACCAAAAGATATAGCTACAATAGCTATCCAAAAAGATCCAAAATATCTACGCTCAGGTGGTTAACCTACTCCATGTCCTCCGTGTACACAAAGCCGCTGTCATCAGGCATGTCTGGGCGGTACAAGGGAGGATCTGCTCCTGCAAAATTGCTAGAAAATGGACTTGAAGAGGGGCCCACTCCTGAGCTGGAAAGGTCAAAAGAAGATGCCTCTGACGAATCTCGGCCAAGATGCCTGATAAACAAGTGAGCTCTCTCCAACTACGGGGTCAATCCTGTGATCTGGTCCAAATGAGTCGGCTCCCTAAGGCAAGCTATCTAGTCTATCATCATAACAGACCCGGGCACCATGTCTGCCATAAACTGGGTAGCTCGAGTCTGAGCTCCAATAGTGCGAGGACTCCACCAGCTTCTAAATGCCTCCTAGATATAAGGGCCCTTTGATAGGGTAAAGCCATCCACGCCCTCCATAGGGATATCTATCAATGGCAGGATCAATGGCCAATGATGCCAAGCAAGAGGAACAGTAAGAATGCGGATCTGCCCCATAATACTCCTAATCGATCGCTCTCCTAAATAGAGCTCCCAGCCTCCCTCTGTCAACAACGGGACTCTACGGGTCGACAATGCAAACTCCCGACTAGTGGGGAAGCCTCCCTCAAATCCAATCATTAAAAACTCGAAGGTATACGGCATCCAAGAGATCGATCCAGCCGTCAAAAGCTCCAGCTATAGGCGAGAATGGGTGAATCCCTCTGCAACAGGGACCTCCGTCAGAGTGGAGTGATGCCAATGCCGTCCCCGAGGATAGGTCTCCAGATATAAAATAGTGGTGGTCCGTAGGCAAGAAAGCCTCTCATACGCCAAAAACTGGCCATATAAGTATCAAAAGTCCTCAGTGACCAAGACTGACAAATATAAATGTAGAAATCGAAGAGGTACAAGAAAGATGTACTCACCAGCAGAAATGGGTAGAACCCTAACCAAGCCCTCCGAAAGCATGCGCATGCCTCGGAGAAAATAGGCAAAGGTGTAGGAACTCCACTCAAAGTTACTGAGGCGCTCTACATGTCGAGTAGCACTGACCAGGGTGAAGGACACAATCGAGAAGTTGTCCGCCACAAAATAACCACTGATGATCACCAAAAATAATCGCCTCAAGATGCGATCCCTAACCCTCTGATCATCAGGCAGAGGCTCAAGCAAAGCCCCACTTTGGGCATCTATACTCAAGGGACAAGTTCGGACCGTTCGACCCTTGATCGCCATCACAGGAACTCCCAGCAAGGACCGAACGGTAGCAGGTGTGATGTCAGCCATGACAGGCACTGGCTCACCCTCAAACTCGATGCCGGTGATGAACCTCCAGTCTATAGGGGTCATCACCACCTCACAATCTAACAAATGAAGGGACTGAGTCTGGTGGAACCAGCGCTCAGACAAAGCTCTCATACACCCCAGGGGCAACAGCGGGGAAGAATAGAGAAGAAGGCCTGAAACCCCGAGCCGTCAATGATATCCCTGTACTCCTGGTACAAAGTATGCTACAGGGAGTGCACGTTGAACCAGTTCCTTCGAGGCTCCGTAAAGCTAGGAACCTGCATCAAAAACCAACCCATGTCAAAAACCTGTGTCCCGAGAATGATAAAAGAAAGAAAGAGAATTGAGAGAGAAAAAAACTTTAAGTCACCTCAATGGCGTGAAGAAATCTCGATGGATGGCGACTCAAGTCTCGCAGCAACTCTTGAGTCGGCACAACAATGCCAGGAACCTCTGCACGTGGTACCTGAGCAGGGGCAGGAGCAGCAAAAAGAGCCTGCTCATCATCAATATCAATCGGCTGCTCATCCTGTGCTGGCCTGATCTTCGACTCTGCCAATCGGAGAGGCGATTGAGCTGGACATGGCTGAGGAACATCAAAAGCTCTCATACGTCTAACGTCTGAAATAACTCTGCTGGCACTGCAGGGTCTATCTCGGTCCATCACTTCGACAAAGTCTCCAAATCACCTCAGAAAGGGTGTGGTAAGCCTAAAACATGTGGCTTATTATTTTAAATCAGTACTCTATGCATTTCTAAGTCTCAAAATATGCATGGGTTAGTCAAAAATCCCCAGTAGAGTCAAAACTGCATGTTTTTTTAAATGATCGGGCTTTTTGCAAAAATTCGCCAGAGTCTCCTTGTAAAATGGACTGTCTGTTGGGTTTGTACGAAATCGTGACGCAATCAAATTGTAAAATTAGCGAAAGCATGGTATATCAGAGTTTAAAAATTTTTACAAAACCATTACCCGGATCATCCTTTATGCAAATTATTAATTTAAAACGATAAATAACAAGTTATGAAATCATACATTTATAGAACGAAGCTTCCACAGGTACAAGTTCAACTCCTTGTTTTTCGTGATCTCCTTGAATTTCCGGGTTAGATTCCTTCCTTTGATCAACGTTAGCCACCCAAGTGTTTGGCCTCTAGAGGTGATCCACCAAGGAAGATGAATTATCAAGAAGGAGGGTGGTTGGCTTAGTTTCTATCCTCTATAGAAAAGGAGTACTCTCCAACAATTAAAATTTTCATCAACTGATATCTATTATAAGACTCCTCTTATATAGATATTGGTCAACCCTTCTAATCCTATTAGACATGAAATTTCATTTAATTAATTAAACTCTTTTAATTAATCTAGGCTTCCCACCATATTGGGAATAATTAATTAAATTCATTTAATTAATTTGCCTCCTAATCTTATTAAGAATAAATGAGAGTACTAATATTTAATTACTAAACTACTTTAGAAATTAAAATAATAATAATTATAATAATATTAATAAGACTCCTCTTATTAATTTATATTTAATATTTTCAAAACATTAAATAATAAACATTAAGCAATTTAATTTATTCTATCACCATAGATTAAATTAATTACACTTAATGTATTATTACGATTATACCTTTACCTTCTTAAATAATTATTCTTCCTTTTATGTTGTGACCCTTTAGGTTCTCCATATTAAACCGGTTGTGAATAAATCAATTAGAATAATTTTAATCTTATTTAAATAAATAAATTAAACTAATAATCTATTTCAATAAATAATATTTATTCTACAATAGGGATAAGCCTCCCTAGCGATCAACGACTTTTCAGATAATATAGATTTCAACATTAATCATAAAAGAACCTGTGAGTAAATAGTTACCATACAATTCAATCCTTCCACCATACAATGTCCCAATTAAATATAAGACATGTAATTACTGTCAAGTCTTATTTTATTTAATTATATGTTTTTCGATTAGAAAATGCACAACTCCATTTAATGCAAATTAGAAACTCCTTTCTAATTTCATTCCACCTTGGCCAAGGATTCCTGGGTTGTCATTTACCGAATCACATAGAGCATATCTTCTCTTCTACTAGAGGTGATAGATTCTTTATTGATTATTTATTATCTCCATATGTAACTCATTATACCCAAGCATAACCTTTTATATACCCTAAAGGGCTTTAAGGAATAAGTCAAAGTATAATTCATTATATACAAGATACTATGATGATCTCAAGTCCAAGGATCACTTGTACTACTATTACATTAGGAATTCCTATTGACAGGAGAGTAAAACTCCATTAGGTATTCCATAGCAAGTCACGTTCAGTGAACTTATTCTCCAATAAGCACCTACATATTTGCTTTAGTGTCTCCACACAAATGATCATGAGATCAATCATCCTCATCCAATGAGCAAACAACATATGTACCAATCTATCCGGATTTACTAATCCCCTTTTTAGTAATCCCACGATTGAGAACTATTTTAGTTTTAAGCTGTCTAAGAATTTAAATCTCATTAGCATGATCAACATCATGATTCTAAAAGCATTGCTTAAAACTATGAGTTATTTACATATTATAAAAATAGCACCATATAGATAATTAAATGCCTTTAATAAATGAATATTTTTATTAATAAATAAATAAGATTATCTCCAAAGTATATGCTTTATCATCATCCATGATTGGCTTGTATGCATACTACTTTCATTGTCCGCATGCACACAGGCATGTCTAGGTGGCCATTCAGTAGCACACCTTCCTAAAAATAGGAACAGTTCATATTTATGAAATAAAATCAAAAGTAAACCTCACATGGTAGCCAAATTTCCATGGACATTTTTAGTTGAAAATCCAGGCTCGCTAGGCCTCAAAAAGGATGAGTAAACTGATCAAAAAGAGCAAAATATGACTGTCTCAGAATTTGAATTTTCTTATGTCAAAACGTGCATTACAGTGAAATATGCATACATATTAAGTCAGAAAATTTATAAGCATACCTTTTTCATACATTGCGTCTAAAACCCCCTACGTGGTTTATATGTTTTTAGCAGTCAAAACTTGCGAAAAAAGGACGTAAAACGTTACCTGCGATGCGCTGAACTTGTAAAAACTGACGAAATCAGAAAAAGGCTACTCGAACTCTGTAGATCTGAAAAAGAAGATCGGAATCCGTTTGATACTCGAAATAAAACTAATTCAAATGAACTCCCGTTGCCCAATATAAAGGCACAGGTAGAAGCGGGCCCACCTACGACAGCTGCACCTCTACCTGTGGCTCCCTAATGTTGGTCCCACTCCCCCAGGCTCGGTTCAGTTTTAGTTAAAACGGAGGTTATATGAGCTGCCAAGTCAAATATGAAGAAAAATCGCTACGCGATTGAGCGGTTTGTCCTGAAATCCTGCATTTAAGTAGCGTAATCCTGGCAGAAAGAGGAACACCCTGAAAACCCTTCGTATTCATCCCGAAGCCATATCCAGGGATCAATAATGCAAACTGCTGAAAAGCTGGTAAAAAACTACGGAAAACTGCAGAAAACTGCCACTTTCAAAGCATCGGGTACTGACCGATGATAGTTCAGCCGTTGGCACAACCCCAGCAAAGCGTTGGGTACCGACCGATGATAATTCAGTCGTTGGCACAACTCCAATGAAGCGTTGGGTACTGACCGATGACAGTTCAGTCGTTGGTACAACCCCAGCGAAGCGTCGAGTACAGACCGATGATAATTCAGCCGTTAGCATAACCCCATCGAAGCATCGAGTACTGACCGATGATAGTTCAGCTGTTGGCACAACCCTAGCAAAGCGTCGGGTACAGACTGATCCTGCTGCTTTCATGGATATGATGAACCGTGTATTCAAGGAATATTTGGATCAGTTCGTGGTTAGCCTTATTGATGACATCCTCATCTATTCCAAAAGCCGTGAAGATCATGAGCACCACCTGAAGCTAGTACTCCAAAGGCTTTATGAAAACAAGCTTTATGCCAAGTTGAAGAAATGCGAGTTCTGGCTTGAGGAAGTAGCATTCCTTGGGCACGTGGTATCAAAATATGGTGTATCTGTTGACCCGGTGAAGATTGAAGCAATACAAAGTTGGGAGCAACCTAAGTCGGTGACCGAAGTACGTAGCTTTCTGGGCTTAGCTGGTTATTATCGGAGGTTCGTGGAAGAATTTTCTTGAATCGCTACTCCACTAACTCAGCTGACTCGAAAAGATACAAAATTTGTATGGAACGAGGAATGCGAGAAGAGCTTCCAAGAGCTCAACAGGAGACCCATTTTGGCACCTGTTCTAACAATACCATCTGGTTCGAATTAATTTGTCATCTACAGCGATGCTTCGGGCAAAGGGTTATGATGTGTTCTCTTGCAACATGGGAAAGTCATAGCCTATGCCTCACGGTAACTCAAAGAATATGAGAGGAATTATCCTACTTATGATCTAGAGTTGGCAGCAGTCGTTTTCGCGTTGAAGATCTGGAGACACTACCTGTATGGGGAGAAAGTAGATATCTATACAGATCATAAGAGCCTTAAATATTTCTTCACACAAAAGGAACTCAACATGCGGCAACGACGTTGGCTTGAGCTGTTGAAAGATTACGACCATACCATCCAATACAATCATGGAAAAGCGAACGTGGTAGCTGATGCGTTGAGTAGAAGATCATATGCGGGAACGAGGGCGATGTTGTCAACACAAAGGCCCATTTTGTATGGCTTACAAAGAATGGAGATAGAGTTCAAGAATCTGGGGACCCACGTGATGATGTCAAGTACGCGTAGAACCAACTTTGATTGATAAAGTTAAAGTTGCTCAAACTACAGACCCAGAGCTGATGAAGATGAAGAAGAAGGTGCAAGAATGTGCTATTCCAGAAGCAAGAATCGATGAAGAAGGAATACTTAGAGTCAACTCCAGACTTTGTGTTCCTAAAGATTCTGATTTGAAGTATAAAATCATGATGGAGGCACACAACACACCGTTTGCAATCCATCCAGGGAGTACCAAAATGTATCGTGATCTTCGATATACATTTTGGTGGAGCAATATGAAGAGAGAGATCGTAGAGTTTATCTCGAGGTGTTTAACTTGTCAACGTGTAAAGGTGGAGCATCAAGTGCCAAAGGGTCTATTGCAACCACTTGAGATTCCAAAATGGAAGTGGGAACACATTACCATTGATTTCGTTACAGGTTTTCCCAAGGTTTCTCAAAGCATAGATGCGATTTGTGTTATTGTCGATAGATTAACCAAGTCTGCTCCTTTCTTGCCTATACGAGAGACTTATTCACTGGAACGTTTTGCTCGTATGTATATAAATGAGATTGTAAGATTGCATGGCATGCTAGCATCCATAGTTTCGGATCGATACCCAAGATTCACTTCACAATTTTGGGTCAGTTTGCAAAAAGCTATGGGCACCGATTTACGATTCAGTTCAGCATATCATCCTCAAAGGGACGGGCAATCAGAAAGGACTATTCAAACTCTTGAAGATCTATTGAGACTCTGTGTTCTAGATTTCAAAGGGAGTTGGGATAAGTACTTACCATTGGTGGAATTCTCTTACAACAACAGTTATCAGGCAAGCATAGGCATGGCTCCATTCGAGGCGTTGTATGGACGAAAGTGTCGTTCTCCAATATGTTGGGACGAGGTGGGTGAAGCAACATTATTGGGACCGGAGTTAGTACGTATGACTACGAAAAAGATTCAAATGATCTGGCAACGTATATAAACAGCACAAGATCGACAAAAGAGTTATGCGGATCTTCATCGAAGAGACGTTAAATTTAATGTTGGGGATCATGTATTGTTACGTGTTGCTCCATGGAAGGGAGTTACGAGATTCGGGAAGAGAGGAAAGCTCAAACCACGATTCATTGGTCCATTTGAAATCCATGACGGAGTAGGAAATGTGGCCTATAGACTCACCTTACCTCCAAGTATGTCTCGTGTTCAAAATGTTTTTTACATATCCGTGCTACGTAAATATGTGAAAGACCCAAACCACATAATTAAGCTAGAACCAGACGAGATAGACGAAGATTTAACATACGAGGAGGTACTTATCAAGATCTTGGATAGGATAGAACATGTCCTATGCTCAAAGATTATACCTCAAGTTAAAATTTTGTGGCGGAACCATGATATTGAGGAAATGACCTGGGAGTTAGAATCAGAAATAAAAGCGAGGTATCCTCACCTTTTCGAAATACCAGGTACGTACGTCAATTTTGAGGATGAAATTTCATAAGGAAGGGAGGTTGTAAGACCCCAACTTTTATGAATAACGATTAAATTTTTTTTATATGTTATTTTGAAATAGTAAGGTGTTGCTTTGATATAATGCTTTAGTTATGGGTGAAATGTGCAAATTTTGCAAAGTAAGCAAGTGGTCATAAAATATTCATTGTGTCGGGGAATATTCGTACGACAGCTCAATCATTTGTGGGCCCCATAACGAAAAACTGTCGGATGACGAAAACGACAAGAATAAGTTTTCTAAAAATAATGACGAAACTGTTACCGTTAAACTGTTGAAATACCTGGTGGTTAAAAGAACAGTAATACACGTTGTTGCACAGCAACACACGGTATTGCACAATAAATTCTAATTATTGATTCTTACGTAAGAAGTCACTCAGTTTCATTCAATAATTGCCATAGTAATGGTTGCACAGTATCTCATATTATTGATTCAATTATTGTCACAGTATCATCTGCATAATATTTTATATTATTAAATCAATAATTGACATGACACAATTATTCATATTATTAGTTAGCATTATTAGCAATGTCCAGAAAATTCTGTCGAGGAAAGGGGTTAGGTTATATAATTGCGCGCCAATAAGGATAAATCCTTATCGAAAAGCCCCCTCTTTCTTGGGAATGATCTGGTTGTTAATATTGTGAGCTTATAATATTATTTATGAATAATTATTATGTGGTGGATATTGGTTTAATTTTGATATAAATGAAGGAATTTGTTGAAAGTTTGGCAATTATTTTATCCGATAAAATATCCATTCAAATATATTATTATAATATATTATAATTATTTAAATAATAATAATATTATAATATATATATATATATATATATATATATATATATATATATATATAAACATGTGAATATGTTAAGGAGGTGAGAAGCTTGGCTTGGCTTTCCTTTGTTTTTCAAAAATCGGTGTATTGCATTTCTGTTGTTCAAAACCATGTGCTGGTGACTTATTTCCTCCCATGGGACCACTTGTTTGGTGGAGAATGTTGTCTGCAAGCTTGTTTCAAAAGGTGGATCCTCACCTATAAGGAAAAATGAGAGTGAGGCATTGAAATGAGAAGTTAGGCGGGGAGGAAAAAAGGAAAAAAAATTAGGCAGAGGAGATTGTTTCTTCCTCCGAGGTTTCACTATAAATAGAGGGGTAACCCTCCTTCCTCAACACACCATTACAATATCAGAAATTCTTATTCTATAGTGTTGTGAGTATTTTTCTTGAGTATAAGGATATTTTGAGTGTAGCTTCTTGTGTAAGATTTTCTCAGAATAATATCCGATATTCCAGTCAAATCTAGTTTCTACTAAGGTAAATGATATTATTTTTCTCGTAAATGATGTTGTTTTCTTTCAATATTCATAAAGAATATTATTTTCTTTCATATTCTATATTATGGAAAAGATAATATTTCATTTCATATTTCAAAATTAAAACTTACTACGGTAAGTATTGCTTCTATAATTCCTGAAATGATTAGGAATTCTTCGAATTTTGCGTTTCATCTAGTATCATTTTATTGGAATGTTGGTATGAATTTTATTATGAAATTTTTACCTTTTCATGTCGGAGTTACTATTCACGTATACGACACTATTCACAGAAAAATTAAATTTTCTTTTATTTGTCCAAGTTGTCTGTTATAGTTACTATCTTTGATTGTATCCATGTTTTGAACTTCATTCTTGAATTTTGCTCCACAATTGATTATTATGGAGTATTCTTGAACTTGAATAAACTAAATTACGAATCCCTAATCTTTGTCCTTTATCTCACTGGATTCGTTATTTATATTATTTTTCATCATCCTCAGTCCTAAATGGTGATATAACTGAATATCTTTGGCCTGTAGAGCAAAGATGAATGATTACCTGATGAATATCTTTAGCCCGTAGTGCAAAGATGAATAGGTGTTGAGATGAACATGACCACTGGTGATATAAATGAATATCTTTCGCCCGTAGTGCAAAGATGAATATTTGATTTGAGATATATTGATTGATGTTATAGGGATAAAATATTGATGATGGACTTTAAATCATAGAAGATAGCAGACTTCATTCTCTACGTAACTCTTCTAATGAATTGTTATTTTCGCTGCAGTTGTTGATTTAAAACTTGTTGTCCATAATATTTTATCTAATTTGTTGAAGACTAACGATAAATTATTCTTCATTATCTTAGTCATAATATTTTTTACTGGGCTAGTTGAGCTCACCCTTTTCATCTATTGTCCTCTTCAAGAAATAAGAATGTTGCGGGAACTAGTCGGGATCAGTGTGATGGTCAGAGTAGAGCAGTCGTAGTCCTTACTATTTTTATAAAATAGTGTGATAATAATTGTAATGACAACTTAGTTTGAGTGTTTATATTTTTTACATGTTTGTATTGACACTCACAGTTGTGTGGTCGTATTTTGCACGACCGTATGATATAAAAGATTGTATTTGAATTCTGTACCATGTATTTGGTGACTCAGAATGGGTTGAGTATTGAACCTATTTTGGGGGCGTCACAAAGCATCCTTGACAAAATAATATATATATATATATATATATATATATATATATATATATAAGTGTCGGGCCTCTTATGAGCATAAAAGCCATCGAAGTGACACGAACACCACACATAGGATTTCCTTTATTACGGGGACCTTAAATCGTGATAACCGTTTTAAGGTCCTATTTTTACAATTACAAAATTTGCAAGCTGGCGGTACAACTCAACCAGGTCCATCATTGGAACCGAATCTAGATCCATGAATTGAATCATAGATCCTTTAGCTCCTAGGCTCACAGAATATCAAATACATAGCCTGCATAATGAATATATCGCAATAAATAGTAAAACTATACTAGACGTCGCTAAACGAAAGATTCATTAGTCAAATTTTTGTACGTGCGTAGCTTATAGCTTCCAATTTTCTGTAGATACAAATCTAGGGTCACGTGGTTACTAAATATTTACAAACTAAAAAGAAAACTAGATTTAAATAAATCTTAGCCATTCTAGCTTAAAAGGTTCTAGTTTGGAAACTTTTGAACTGGTTAAAAGCTAGAAATGGCTAGATTTATATAAATCTAGTCAACACACGTTAAATATTGCATATTTACATCATATGAACGTTTACAATTAATATTTAATCAAAATAATTAACTATATATATAATAAATCAACAAAACTTATATATATATATATAATTATATAAAGATTAACTATATATATTATTTTATATATATAATAAAGCAAGAAAAGCTACAGATTTAAAATCTAGGAAAACTGAATAGTATATATATATATATATATATATATATATGTATATATATAGCCACGGATTTGCAATCCAAGCAAACTAAACGGTATATATATATATATATATATAATAAAGCAGTAAAAAGCCACGAATTTGCAATCTAGGCTCAACTATTATATATAAATTCAAATATATGTATATATATATATATATATATTAATGCAAAGAAAAGCTAGAAATGATATTTAAACCATAAAACTAACTAATATTCATATATATTACTCATATATATGTGTATTAGTACGAAAAAAATGAGAATTTAAAGAAACTTTATGACCTTGCACGAGAATGGCTGTCGAACGACTTTAAACTCCTTTAGACTCGATTTCCACCGGCTAAAACTTGATATGTTGCAATAGATGCGTATATGAAAGCTTACAAGTGGAGTTTATAAGTTTGAAAGCAAGATCAGAGCAATTTCTAGTACGAAATCCCTTATTTTTCTCTCTCTTTCTCTTTTTTTTATTTTTTTTCTTCTTTTTTCTCTTCTGCAAGCTAATGGAAGCTTGTATATAAAGCCACGGGCTTCCGTGAGTATACCTGTAGATTCCGCGAGTATACCTCGATCGACGTGTAGTCTACTAAAACGCTTATAACTTGCAATCCGGGAGTCAAATGGAGATGTGCCATACCATTTCCAGAAAGCTCTCTCCGAGAGCTACGCAATGACATAGGGCTTGCCATTTTCCGAATCCGAGAAGATGGGTCCATGACCAAAATGGTATCTTCAGGTCTTCATAGGTAGTCCGTTGAGCTATTTTGTGTAGTTTGCGCTCGAAAATGCTGCAATGGCTCTCTGTAATCCTATTTGCAGCTGTTTTGAGATTGTTGAATTTAACTTGTGAAAATAACCATTTTTACCTTCCGGGTGTTGTCTCCAAGGTTGACGGAGCTTTTAGATGTTTCACAGGACTGTCGTCGGGGGTCTAGTTTGATGATGTAATCCTCCAGGGCTATCTCTAGAGTATGAAAAGACGCTTTTGCCGTCCTGCATAATTAGTACAAGGGAAGCAAAATTTTGAGTGTCTACAATTACTATTATAAAATTCTCGGGTATTACATATATATACTGTGACAAAGGAAACTCAAATAATACCACACATGCAATCACTCATTGGACTTTGCAATCCACATGCGTGCAAAATCGAAAGGCGTGTTAGGCAAAACCATCACAAATCTGCAAAACAAAACAGAAAACGAGGGTCAACTTTTAAATCTCCCACAACAAAATCACCATATGGATAACTCCCATCAGAGCATAAAACGGAGACGTCGTCGACTGATCACATCACCACGGAAGGTGTCATGCCTCGGTGCCATGCCCGGGTACCCTCACAGGTGGTTTTACCTCAGGTATACCCTACGTGTATTCTAACAAAGATATAATGTCACAATATATTTGACACCATACCAAAGAAAGGGTTTCAATTCCTAAAGTGTTGGTGTTTCTACTCTTTTTATTTCGCTATTTCGATTGATTTCTTTAAAGGGTAATATTTTAGGGAAAGACTGTCATAAATGCTGACGAATTTGAAAGATTGATTTTACTGATGGGCCAATTAGACAAAGTTGCCAGTTGGTATAAGTTTAAATGGATGTACCAACTCATCCGAATTTTTGTGAACTTTTGCAATATGGCCCAATACGTGACTTTATAATTTTGTTCTTAAAACTGAGATTCATAGAGTTGGGGACCTTCTTAAGCGAGGGGAAGGTGTTAGATACCCCTCGACTTCCGTAAAAACACAGTTACCGCATCTTGTTGTTTTCCTAAGTTTGAAGTGTGTGTGTGTGTGTGTGTGTGTGTGTGTGTGTGTTTTGAGAAAGTCTTGGATATCTTTGAATCAAAATCATGTTAAGTGCGTTGTTTTGAAAGTAGTTTTGAACCTCTTTGAACCTATCCGCAAAGGATTTGAATTAAAGAAAAACTCATTTTAGATTTGATTTTGATATAGCATTATGAGGTGACGTTTTGGAAAACATGGCTTTCAAACTCTTTGCCAACTAGGAATTGAGACTCTTTGTTACTTCCGACTTTTTAGCCTTAAGCTTGTCTAACCCGAAGCGATTTGTATTGTACAAGATCTTTATCATTTTGATTTAAAAATCGTTTGGCTGATAATGCATGAAATAAATCATAAAAGGGGTCGGGCCACCCGTGGGCATGAAAGCCGACTCGATAGACCCGAGCACCCATAATCATAATTTCCACTATCACGGGCCCTTAAATCATATCTTTTGGGACGAGGCCCTCGAGGTCGTTTTAAGGCCTGGAGATTTCATGTAGAATAATTTGAACATTCATTATTACAATATAAATACGACCTTCGTGGGAATGTGACGCCACCGAAACCCGATCTTTCTTCAAACCAGAGGTCGATGCTCCACGGTGCTACTCATTCCATACACTCATCCATATATCCTTAAGATATAAATAAATTCTCAAAGTATTACAATATATTTCTTATAATCCCAGATTCTAATACCCTAAAATCTTTAAAACTTACAAATAATGAACATTACATTATTTATGATAGGTCTCCAAATCTTATAGTTTTATTTTGATGATAACAAATTAGGTAAATAGGTAGAATCCTCTCCATAGGATTAAAATATTAAAATAATTTTAAATATCTTATTTATCTTAACCAAAATATTTTTCTAACTCCTATTGAATTTATTTTATTGACCTTGATAAATCTAATATCAAGTGTTAAATAAATTAATTCATAAAGTAAAATTTTCTAAGGCAAGGACATTCCTAATTCTTTTTTAAAATGATTTTATAAATATTTTTTGGGCAAAAAGAGAATTCCTAAAAATTATTTATGTATATATATACATAACCGTATATAATATATATATATATATATATATATATATATATAATATGTGTGTGCCATGAGTGCATGTGTGTGCTGGGCAAATATGTTATGCCCGTGTGTGTGTGAATTTGAAGTGGGCGTGCATTTGTGTTTGTGTCATGCATTGCTTGCTATTGCTTAAAGCCTTTCGGCTGAATGAAGAAGTTCGCATGTGCATGCTTTAATGTTGCCAACTTTTGTGATGGGCTTAAAAGTTTATAACAAATAAAAAGGTCTTGTCCCCTTTACCAATCCGTGTGTTTCATCATGATATGAACCCTTCAATTTTCCATCATGTAATCCAGATCATTATTTTTAAAATCAGTTTACCAAATTACTTTTTTGCCCTAAACTCCAAAATCATATAAATAAGAAGCTTTTCTTTCATTTTTCCTCACCAATTTGCAAATCAGAAAAACTTACTCTCCTTGCCTACATTTTTTCAATAAACCTTTCACTCTCTTATAAACAAAGTTCTAATTCTATTGAGAAAAGAAAAATAGGTCAAAGTATTTGAGATAAGTTATTGATTTATTATTGCTTATATTATCTCATACTTGTTTATATATATATATATATATATATATATATATATATATATATATATATATATATATATATATATATATATATATATTCAAATATAAATTGTTATACACACATATATATATATATATTTATATTTCATCTATCAATATCAAGTAAAAAGTCAGTACTTAGATACCGATATTCTGAGATATCTCTTAATAAATAATATTATTTGGACGATTTTTGAAATCCTAAGTGGCCTTTTATTGATATAGATAGTTTATATAAATATTACATACTACCTCCGTCCCACAATAAGTGCTTTTTTAGGCTTAATATTTTTTTCCAAAATAAGTGATGTGTTAGAATTCCAACATAATTTTTACAATATTTTCCCATATGTGCCCTTATGCAACCAATGGTATTTATTGGGAAGTTAAAAGGTTGAAGAAAGAGAAAGAGATACCAAAAGGCAATAAATAAAGTCTCAAACAAAACAAAAAAAGTATATTAAGGATATTTTTGTCATTTTAACTTCTGTATTGGTATGTGTGATTTAAGCTAAAAAACACTTATTATGGGACGGAGGTAGTAATATTTATAGTTATATAATTATCAGATTGTGAAACGAACAATTTAGTCAGTTCTTAGATACCGACATGTAAAGATATTTCTTAACAAAGAATATTATTTGGACGGTTTTTGAAATTCCAAGTGGCCAAATTTTTACAACGTAGATCAAATATATAAAAATATATATCTTTGAGTGAAATGAATTTATTTGATATATTAAGTATTATTTAATTGATTAATCTGTTATACTTGATAAACTGCCATCACAAGTATTTTATACACAAACTTACTTATTTATAAAATTACTTGTTGCATTATATGAGTGATTTAAAATGTTATCCAAACTCAAAGTTATATCTTTTTAAACATAGAAACACACTTTTTAATCATAAAGGAAAAAAATTTCTACTATGTTTAAACTATAGAAATACATTTTGTATTAAAAGAAAAGAAAATATTTATAAAAGTATATCAACCTACATATCTGCTTACACAGAAGCATATCATATAAAAGTTTTGAGCTTTTTAATATTAGATCTTAAACTGTATATCTACTTATTTGAGAAGTATCAAATATAAAAGTTATTTAAACTTTTCCTGTACCAAACTTTATCTGCTTACTTTAGAAGTAAACTCAAAACAATCAATTGTAAAAAAGAAAAGGTAGAGTTAGTTTATTTTATGTACCTATAAGAAAGACGAGTGATTCTTTGACCAAGATCAAAGTGTAGCTAGAGAGGTCAGTTGGGAGTTGGGTCTCTAGTTTACTTGTGAGGTAAGGAAGAGACTGTTGTTTCAAGACCAGATCATAGAATAGTTTTGAAATCAAAAAGAAGGTACAACTAAGCTTGAGGGAGGAGCTGAGAATTCGCTGTCCGAGATAGTTAGTTGTGAATAGTTGTAAGTTTATCTATAAAAATTTGTAAAGGCTTCTCCGCCTATTGAATGAGTATTTATTACTGGGAGTAATAGGATCTCAAGTCTTAGGGAGGAGCTTGAGATTGGACGTAGCAACATACTCGAGCTGTATGTTGTGAAATAGATAAATCTCTGTGAATTGTGTGATTGAATTTTACTAACTTGCTTATTAATTTCTGACACTACAAATTAATCTACTAAAAATTCAAAAAGGCCAATGATAATTTTTTAAACAGTAATAATATATTCAACCCCCTTCTAGATTATTGTTGGACTTTCAATTTATTTACTTCCTTAATACGCTTGTGACTTTTATCCGCCTCAACAGATACATATAAAGTTTAACAACTATTTTTCAAGTCAATAACTTGACCATTTCCTTAATCTTCAGCAAACTCCTTAGTTCTTTCTAGCTTCGCTGAATTTTTATTTTATTTTAAGCAAGTGTGAGCATGCAATTGCCCAACAAGTCATAGCAGTTAAATAAAAACAAATTAAAGAATCAAATATTCTTTCATTAGAAAACTTCAATAACTAAACAATAGTTATGAAACAACTCGAATAACAGGAATAATTCTGATTCCTACCATTTTAAAAACATCAATAACATTTGACTTCTCATATACATATATGTGTATATATATATATATATATATATTAATAACAATATTTCTTTCTTATAACACTTCCAGGACTCAACTCATCATAGACAAATACATATGTGAAAAGAATCACCTTTTCAACATATATACAAAAAACACAACATAAACCGAGTTTTCAATAGTTATCAATATAGTAAACTGAGTGGCTCCCCGCCTAAAACTAATGAATTAGTTTTCCGTCTCATCTACGTTGTCTTAACAGTGAGATAGATTGGTTTCCTAACACATCTTAAACCTCTATCCATACAAAGGAGTTATTCAACTCAGTATACAAGCTAACGATTAAAAAGCACGATTGTACATATATATTAAACTCAATTACCATCTTAACATTTGTCCAGCCAAAATAATCAGTATAGACTCATTCTTAATGCAATTCATGATTAAACAGAACTCTTATAACTTGACCAATTCAATCACAAAACAATTAATCTCAAAAGCACATAAGTGCAGAAAATTGGCACATAGCACCACTCAGTTACAACATTTGAGTAAGTTAAAGAAACGGACATAATAATATCATGTACAGGTTAGGAAACTTTCCTTAAGCACTGCTTCCAGCTTACGTTATATCGCCTTTCGAAAGCCATATATATCACATAATGACCACATACCAATTAGTCATATATTGACCCTCATATTGGTTTATTTTAACTTACTTTAATTCATTTTGTAATTTACAATGTTCGGGTTTTATAACTCAAAGCAACGTATCCAACCTTATACACCCCGATATATTCTTCTCTTAACTTCTTTCATAGCTAAAACTTTAATTTTAAAGTCCTTTTTATGATCTTACTATCTTCATTTCATTTTATATGGCTCACGAGACCAAACTTTAAAATCGTCTTACGACGTTACGACGTTCGGGAACTCCACAACCCTTATAATCATCCTCCACGATGGTTTTTCATTAACTTTATTTCATATGTTAAAATGTTAGTTTCATTAGATTCAGAACACTTGTCAAGTTCATTAACACTTGACACGGCGTTTCGACGTTCGTACGTCGTATTCCTGACTTGTCTAACACGAACGCTTAATCGACGCGCCATTGTATATGATTACAAACACATCTACCATTCATTGGTTTACATTTCTCTAAACTATATTTCTAAATTTCAATATTTAGAACTCGAAAATACTAGTCCAACATAGCTTGGCGCCCTGGCGTTCCGAAGAAACCACCCCGGTTTGCCTACAATTATACGACAGTCCTAAAAAGGCTCATTTTAGACCTTGATCTCGATCTTATCTCTCAATTATTAAAGAATGAAAGTTGTAGTTATACTTCTTAGCTTTCCGTATCATCTTGAATCACCTTAATCAGAGTTCATACGAAAAAGTAATGTCTAATCTAAAGGACGTCAAAGTTGATTCCGGCCTAACATTGGCCCGACGTATATACACCCAAAATTTGCCTGTTACCATAGTATATACGCCCAAGTGCAGAACTTCGGCGTAAAGCCCAGCGTATATAAGACTAGTCTTGATGTCTAAACTCAATTTTCTCAAGTTTGACGCATCTACTTCACCGCTGTATAATTTTGTCATCCGATATCGGAATGAGTCTATTCTTGAGCCCACGACTTACGTTTTCACCCAAATACACAACCTCCAGAAAGAAAGAACCTTCAGGAAGTGTTAACTACCATCAAGATTTGTCTGGAAGTCATACTAAACTAAGTTTTTGACTTCTAACACTTTTTACTAAATATTTCGCCATAACTTCGTTATAGCTTATTTTTACTCTGTTCCACTTAGAACATTTCCATAACTTATATACATCTATATCATTCTTTTAGGATATTAAAAACTAATTTATAACTAATGTTTTTAAATTTGTCCATCAACAACACTTTACTTGATTTCTCATTCGTTCTTCGTTTAGTGATTTAAGTCCACTAATTCTTCTTTATTTCTCCGGATTACTCATGATTCACATGAATCATCCAACCACCAACAAAGCACTTCATAACTATATGGAAAGCTATAAAGGAGTTGATTTTTAAAGGTTAAGGTTTCAAGTTCTCATTTTACTTTCATTTTTCATACATATTAGCATGGTTAAATGTATAACCTTAATTTTCCACCATCTTATACTTCCATTTTCTATAAGTTTTGTAATAATACATATACAACTTAAAAGAATGGATTAAAGCTAGAATTTATTACCTTCTCAATTCTTTTTCTTTCTAATGTGAACAAGTATGAAAGCTTCCTCTCTTCTTCTTTACGAAAGCTACTTACTAGCTTTTCTCTCCTTGTTTATTCCCTAAATTTCCTAGTTCCCTCTCTTCCTTTCTCAAAATATTTAGATTTTCTTCACTTAGATTGTGAATTGGTAAGGAAATGAATGAAAAAATGGCTTCTATTTATAAGCTAGGCAAAGTTAGGGCAAATTTGTCATTAAACCACTTAATATCCCCCAAGACTTAGCTCTTAAGTTTATCCAAGCTTCTCCCATAAGCTTCCTTGACCTAACCACCATCTAACTAACTAACCATAGTTAATTGGTGGGGTTAATTGGTGGGGGATGGGATGACAAGCTTCTCTTGCAAGCACTCCCCTCCTATTAGTCCATTCATTTAGTTATGGTTTGGTTACTCTAACTTAGTATTCTTCACTTATTTTGGTTACTTTAACCATTTAGTTAGGCGCAATTGTTGACTTTGACTTTCGTATTCATACTGTATAATTTTTGTATTATAAGCATATTATACTTCGTATTATTCTCGTATTATACTTCGTTAACATTTCGAAATTCGTTACACAGGCTAAAAATTACATTTTTCATTTCCAAATTTTATCGGATATTCCGTCTTTCCTCATCATATTAACATTAGTATGTTCTTCGAAAAATTAAAAAAATACAAAAAGGTTTTTGAATGAATAGTGTTTTTACGTATTTTCTCATTTTTTTTCTTATACGAAACCCTAGTTTGTATATTCAAACATGCAAACACAATCGAGGTCAGAATAAGATCTTTAAACACATAACATAGATTATTATCAATAAAAACTTATTTTATTCAATAATAATTCTTAAGTCTAATTACAAGACTATTCAATTTTCTTGGGTTGTCACAAGGAAATTAGTCAAGATCCGATTCATGGATCTCGACTCCAATATTCTTAGGCTCACATCATAACATATTGAAACATAAGTAAAAAGTGATCTAAAAGCAGGCTCCTGAAACATTATCCCTTAGATTGCAAAATCGAAGCCAACATTGTGAGGGACTATGTGTATTGACAAGATCTATTGAAAGGATTTAGAATTTAGGACACAAATCCATAGATCTAAGATACCTCGAGATTCGTACAACGACACAATCGAGATTAAAATGAAAGCATATAAAAAATGTATGCTAAAACCGCTATCAGGTGATTTAATTGTTAGAATCCCTAGCGCGATTAGTTAGGACCTCCTCCCCATTAGATATGGATCTAAGGTTTTGCAGAGTGTTCAAAATCGATTTAAAATATTGAAAATGACTAGATATAACCTAGACCCAAGCCAATCTAACATAAAGGTTCAAACTTTAGAGCTTTAGAACCGGTTGAGGGCTAGATCTAGCCAGATCTAGGTTTGATTGATAAGTAGGTTTTATACCTACTTATTGGATATCAACTTACCATAACTAAGGCTTAATCTCATGTGTTTTAGTAGCTTTTTATGAATTTTATCTTTATTTTATATGAAGCATACTTGGAAGCTAGCTTGGTGGCATTGTGATTGGAATGGATATGAATCCGACCTATGTAGATGCAAAGTGCATGTGATGGAGAGTAAGTGAGGATGGCATGTAAGAAGCTTGAAAGAATCTAGTAGCAGCAGCAGTTTAGTAGAAGAAAGCTGCAGCAACAGATCAGCAGACTGCAGAATCCAGCAGCAGCACGACCTCGCCCTAGGATAACTATGGGACAGCGCGCCCGCGCCTGACCAAGGTAGTCATAGCAAGCAGCGCGCCCGCGCCCTTTTTGCTCTGTGGAGCAGCGCGGTCTCGCCGGGTCGATTTGACCAGCAGTTGACTTTTCACTTAAATGACCAAATTGAATGTTTACTCTTTTAAGGTGTAATTGCAAGTTAAAACATTTTTCATAGATTATTTTTATTGCCTTTTTAGTGTTAGAGAAACACAAAGAGAGAGAGAGAGAGAGAGAGAGTAGCCTTTTCTTCTACATCTATACTTCTCTCTTGGTTTCTATAGTAGATTTTGATAGATAGCTTAGATTAGGGCTGATTTTGGGAACATTGGTGATTGGATTATCATTATATGCTCAGATTTGAGAAGGAGATCAGATTTGCATCTTTCTATCCTTAGTATCTCTTTCTTTTCATTTTGGCTTCCAATATATGAACAATCTCTTGTGATGGATTTTACTTTATATATGAACTAATTTCTATTATGGG
This sequence comes from Panax stipuleanatus, assembly GCA_020205555.1. Classification (NCBI taxonomy): domain Eukaryota; kingdom Viridiplantae; phylum Streptophyta; class Magnoliopsida; order Apiales; family Araliaceae; genus Panax; species Panax stipuleanatus. The sequence continues at coordinate 99,171,070 of CM035116.1, read as the reverse complement.
GTTATGATGAATCTTAATATGTAGTTCAGATTTCTATACTTCCTTATGAGACTTGGTTGATTATCTATATTGAATTGTCTTATATGATTCGCTTTAAATGATTAATTGCTTGATCACCAATTACCATGTTAGCCTATATGAACTTGAAAAAGGAAGTATAGGCTTCGAACTAATCATATTTTCATATGTATGTGAATTCTACATTGAGATGGAATTTATGTTTCTTGCATAGGATAAACATATACCAAAGCTCCATATGTAGTCCATTGAGCACTAGAGCTTCAACCCGCTTTAATTGTAATTCACATAGACATATAGTGTATCAGTCAATTTGGGTGTTTGCATTTATTCTATCTTTTGTGGATTGATTGTAATATGTGTATGGTTCATCAGGAGATGGTCATATTTCACTTGTGTCTGCTTGACTAACAATCCAACATCATTAACTAAGCTTGTAAGGAAGTGTAGTGTCTTGAATGAATTGTTAAGTGAAATCATATACCCCATATTCCCCTTATTTGGCTATTTTACTTGTAGACACTCAAAATTTTGCATTCCTGTTACTAACCCTGCAGGAGGGTAAAATCATCCTTTGCCTCTCGATCTCAATACCGAGATGTTAACTCAGCCCCGGTCATAATACTGGGATGTTAACCTAGTGCCGGTCACAATACCGGGATGTTAACTCAGCTTCGGTCTCAATACCAGGATGTCGACTCAGCCCCGGTCTCAATACCGGGATGTCAACTCAGTCCCGGTCTCAATACCGGGATGTCCACTCAGCCCCAGGTCTCAATAACGGGATGTCCACTCAGCCCTGGTCTCAATAACGGGATGTCAATTCAGCCCCGGTCTTAATACAGGGATGTCGACTCAGCCCCGTTCTCAATACCGGGATGTCAACTCAGCTCCGGTCTCAATAACGGGATGTCAACTCAGCCCCGATCACAATATCGGGATGTCAACTGAAGCCCCGGTAACAATATTGAGATGTTAACTCAGCCCTGAACTTAATATCGGGATGTCAACTCAGCCCCTATCACAATATCTAGATGGCAAGTCAAACCCCGGCCACAGCGGGATGTCAGTGAAGCCTCGTTAACCATACTGGGATGTCAAGCAGCCCCGGAGATAATCTTGGGATGTTCAAGTCAAACCCCAGCCACACCGAGATGTCAAGTGAAGCTCTGATAACCATATCGGGATGTCAAGCAGCCCCGGTCACAATCCGGGAGGTCAGGTCAAGCCCCGATCACAACCCGAGAGGCCAAATCAACTTTGGAGACAATCCCGAAGCATCATATCATCCCCGAGACAACCCTAGGAAACCAAGTCAACCTCATAGAAAACCTTGAGGACAAACAGAGTCGGCTAGGATCAAAACCTCGGACACAACCCCGGGAAAATAATCGAAGACCGTGCCAGTAAAAGAGACAACCCCTAGAGGGGTAAAATGGTTATTTTACTAACATGAAGCCAATTTGGTCAAAATCAAGCCGAATTGATGCAATGAAAGGTCATAAAGAACCATAACAGTGATCCCAAGTGGAACCAGCACAATACAGCTCAAAGGATAAACTACGAGGAAATAAAGATCCATTTATGAACCTAACTTCTTGGACTCGAAAAAGGTTTAGTCCCATGTCATTGTGATGCTCTCGGTGAGGGTTTTCCGGAAAGGTATAAAACGCCTCAAACGGACGCTCTGATCAAAAGTTAGAAAGATTCAAACCTGACATCGCGTTGCTCGGAGTGCACGTACTTTGAGATGATGGGACCCACCATCTGGGCCCTGCCACATGGAGCCGTAGGTAGACCGGCGGATGCCGCGGGTAGGACTGCTTCCATTGAGTCTTTAAATACAAGTGTCCCCTTGCCAAAAAAATATATATTTGAAAACGCTTTGAAACTCCACCCATTTCGTTTCCTAGCCCGACTCCCAGTACTCCATACCCAGATTTTATTACTCTAACACGTAGGCATACTCATATACTACAACATACCCAAAATTAACCGGTGAAAACATCCATTTAAAGCCTACCAAGTGGCAAAAAGCTCGTGTAGCAATCCATTGTAAGTATTTTTACGATCAGAACTTGTTTCCTACTTCATTGCGCATTTATACACATGCACGTAAAGTTTCATCTTCTAATTTTGTCCAAAACTCAGTTCCGTTGCCGTTTTTGCATATTTTTAGTACATTTTAGTACATATATACGTTTTTTCGCATTTGCACAGCCCGGATTGACGATCCGCGGCTTTTAACCACTTATATATATACATATATATTAACTTTCGGGACTGGTTCGCTGACTCGTGTCCTCTTTGGCTTTATTATGTATATATTTGACTATATATATACTAACTTTTCATTCTGTCAAGCCCAGATGGCAAATCCATGGTATTTACTGCTTTTATATATATAACTATATATATATATATATTTTTCTAACTTCATTTGGCCTGGATTACTATTTTGTGGCCTTTATTGCTTTAATATATATATACTAACTGTATATATTAACATTTATATTTTAGTTTAGCCTAGATTGGAAATTCGTGGCCTTTTTACTACTTATATATATATATATATATATATATATATATATATATTTCGATTCTGTCAAGCATGGAATACTCCGTGGCTCTTTACATCTTTTATAAATATATATATATATATATATATATATATATATATATATATATATTCATTCCAGTTCGGGCATAGGATTTGAAATCCGCCGCCCTTTATAGCTTTTATATATATATATATATATCCAGTTCTATCCGGGCATAGGATGGAAGATCCATCGCCCTTCACAGCTTATATATATATATTTACATTCCAGTATGGGCTTGAGAGTGAAAACCCATCACCCTTTACAGCTTTCGTATATATATAATTATATTTATATTCTTTATTCATTGTGATTAAATTTCTATGTTAAATATTCATTTGATATGAATTGGCACTGATATTCATTTAGCGAGTTAGATTTCTTTAAATCTACCCCTTTTTATCTTTCAAACGGTTCAAAATAGGTCCAACCGGAACCGGGAAGCTAGAATGGCTGAGATTTATTTAAGTCTGGCTTTCTTTCTAGTTTTATTCATTATTAAAGCAACTTCGCGACCCTTAGATCGCTATCTATTGGGAACGAGAAGCTTTGGCTACGCGCAGGCCAAGATTTGACTGATAAATCCTTGGTTTTTGTGACGTTTAGGTGTAAATACACATTTTTTGTAAATATCAGTGCTGTACAGGTTCTCTTGGCCTCTTTATGTGAGCCTAGGAATAGTGGGATTCATGATCAAACTGATCAGAATTTGATTTCCACGATGGACAAACTCCACATTACAAATGTACCCTGCCAGTTTTTTCATAAAAATGTACATCCGAAAGACCTTAAAATGGTTATCCGGATTTAAGGTCTCAAACATAATGAAATAATGGCTTGTCATGCTAGAGTCACTCCGTTGGCTATCATGCCCATGAGAAGACCGACACTTTTATATATTCTGTGGTCGAGGATGCTTCGCAGCCCGACAACCACCATCCAAATTGAGCCAAAAGGCTAAAAAGAAAAAAAATGGAAGAATCAACATGCTTCAATTCCTATGCGAGCGTGAGGGTTTGAAAACCTGCTTTCAAAACATCATTTTAATATCTTGTCTAAAAAAGGACTTTTGCAAATCAAATCAAACCCTTCATATATAGGTTCAACGAATCACGTCCATACTTTCAAATAAAACAAACGTAGGCCCAATTTCTTCCAGCAACCACACACACATTGCAAATAAAAAAGGAAATATTGAAAAGATGAGGTATCGTGTTTCACGGGAGTTGGGGGGGTGCCTAACACCTTCCCCCCACTTAACCAAGCCCCCGAACATTAGAATTTTGGTTTCAAGATCAAGTTTCGAAAGTGTCCAGTAATTGAGCCTACTTGCAAACAAAACTCAGTTAATTTGGTACAACCATTTCAAATATACCAACTGGCGACTCTGTAAATCGTTCAAATCGTCGACATGATACATGTTGGCTTTTCCTAAAGAAACTTCACCCTTCATAAAATAGACAAGGTAATAAGGGTAAAAAACAAAACTTAGGAAGAGAGAAAGATTCGGTCCAACGCGACAGGATTTTTTCCCGACGTCGACAGGTGGCAACTCTACTGGGGACAGTAGAGGGCTTAGGCGGCATTCAAATCTTTTCAAAATTTCCTTTTATATTTGCGTGTGTGTGGATGCTGCGTTTTACATTGAATGAATGTGCATGAATGCTTTACTGCTTTATATTAGTGCGTCGCACAATGTCATCATTTCATACGGTGAGACGCGTTGTGTGTGAATGTATGTTATATGATTCCTCTACCAGGAGGAAAACCAGTTGGTGTTTGATTACTGGACTCAAAGAAGACTAATTCTGCGAGGCTCAGGAAAGGCACTACTCAGATCCGCTCCAATTAAAAGATCGGATTAATTTCCCTTCTAGTAGATTGCGATGATTTGGGGACCTTCATGTCGAAAAACTGTGAGAGTAGCCTAAGATAGGTCAGCCTCTGATTAACCAAATCCGAAGGGAAGCTTATTCATGCCTTCTTCTTTCAATTCAATGTCAATTTTTAAATATCAAGATTCAATATACATTCCATGTCATGTAAATCCTATAATGTTATCCTGTCATCAAAATAACTGACCTTTGTTTTACAAGATAAGATTAAAAAACCTAAAAAATAAACACATTGGATAGCATGCATCCGGTTGATATCTACATCAGGAAATTAACACACCTATGTTTGTTGTAGGTAAAAATTGGTACGGTCACAAGATCAAAATCTAAGAAAGCACTAAGTCCATCTCCAGACATGACTTCAAGTGCTCAGCCAGAATCCACCCTTGTCTCTTGGGAGGAATTTAAAGGACTGAAAAATTAGATAGCCGAATTGGCTATTTTCTTGAGAGAGCAAAGCAAAGGCCTTCAAGGCAAACAAACAACCGATTATACAGAACCATCTATGCCCGGTGGTAATCAAGAGACTGGAAAGAAGGACAATCAGATTCTTGAACCACAGAACCAGAATATGACCAACAAAACCCATGAAATCACCAACCTCAACAAAGAGCAGGAAGCTGGTGATATTCTGAAGAAGGTCCAACAAATGGAATAGACCATCCGGTCCATCAAAGGGACTAGGGCATTTGGGAGTGTCAATTTCTTAGACTTATGCATATTCCTAGGGGCTCGTTACCCTAAAAAATTTTAAGTCCCTGATTTTGAGAAATACGATGGATTAGGAGATCCATATACCCATTTGAAGGTATTCATTAGAGAGCTCAGATCTTATGTAGAGGACGAGAAGCTTAGGATGCAATTGTTCCAAAAGAGTCTGACCAGAGAGGCTAGAGCCTGATATGCCCGACTGGACAATTCGAAGATTCACAGCTGGGAAGAGTTAGCACATTCCTTCCTTAATCAATACAGCTTTCAGCCCCAAATGGCTCTAGAAAGATATCAAATACCCAAAATTAAAAAGCAAAACACCGAGTCATTCAGAGAGTATGCCCAACGATGGAGGCGGGTGGCAGCATAAGTCACCCCACCTATGACTGATTCTGAGATAATTATGACCTTCATCGACATTCAAGAAGCTCCGTATTATGAAAGGGTCCTAGCAGGCATAGGAAAACCATTCTCGGAGATGATCAAGCACGGAGAAATGGCTGAAATGGGGATGAAATCTGGGAAGACAAAGGATCTTACTGCCTTGGAAGCTGTTATCGAGCATATCTAATCCGGGAGTTATGGGAGTAATCCCCAGAGAGTACACAAGAAGAAAGAAGAAGAAGTGTCCTTAGTATTGCAACGACAGAATCAGAGGAGCAAGTCGAGCAGTATGCCCATTCAAAGGAGGAACTATTCCCCTTTCCAAGCTCCAGCCCAACCTTCTAATCCTCCATTTCAAAAAAAATTGGAGGCCAGACGTCGGAGAACGTTCACTCATTTAGGGGATTCACTAGAAAATGTGCTAAAACTGTTAACAGCACAGAAGAAGATTGTTTAACTTCTTCCACCAACCAGTACCGGGGGAAGGAATTTCAACCCAAGTAAGAAGTTCGCATACCATTCTGGATCTCTGGGCCATGATACACAGGACTGTTGGGCTCTCAAGCACAAGGTCCAAGACTTGATGACAACGAAGAGATTGTGGTGACCAAACCAGAACAACCTCATGTGCAGGATAATCTCCTCCCTCAGCACAAAGAGGAGAGTGTCAATATGATTAGCACGGGGAGTGGAGAGGTATCCAAATACCTCTGGTATGTCGGAGAGGCAACTCAATCCAGCACCAATAGCCCAGACAGTTGGGAGTTCTCATAGAGGCGGTTCCTGATAGAACAGGAAATCAAGTCTATCAAGGAACAAATTGGACGGTTAGCGGATCTGATCGTGTATCAACATCAGATAACTAGGCAGCTGATAAACCAGTCCAACCAGCCTGAAGCAAGTCCTCCTACACCGAAAATTAGTCCCATTGCTATGAGGGATCATTACCGATTTCATAAGCATGAACCCTGGGCCTACAAGGTGGCCAAACAAGAAACGTTCCAAGCTGATAGGGAATTCGCCTTTCAGAGGAATTTCACTAATCTTAAGCAACAGATGAAGGAAATCCTCTAAATATTGATCAATGAGGGGATGGTTACGGATTTGTTACCCCCGGTGAACCCTCAATCCAGAAAATTCAATCCAGACAGGATCTGTTAGTACCATTCCAATGCTCCCGGTCATGACAACGAAGGATTGTTGGGAACTTCGTCGCCTGATTCAGAATATAATTGAAATTGGTGAGCTGATAAAGGGGAATCAAGATTATGGCCTTCCCGATAAGGAAACACTCTTTATTCCCACTACATGGAATCAGGGAATAGCAGCTGTTATTTTCTGTGAGAATGAGCTAGTTGTGAAACCCTTAATACTACCAGGGAAAGGGGTCCAAGAAGCACAGAATCCTGTGAAGGTAGCCGCACCCGAGCCTTTAATCTTGCCTTTTAGACCCCAATATCCACTGATCAATCTGAAGAAAGTCCCATGGAACTATGGGAATGATGAGGGTTCCACCTAGAACAATGTTGCCAGCATATCCAAGGAGAATCCATTGTACCTACCTCAGTGGGTGATCAGTTGTAAGGACCGAGAATTTTACATGATTATATGTGTAATTTTTTTACGAATAAATTTTTTTTTAGGAAGAGTAATGTAAGTTATGTAAGAAATTAACATAGCTTGAATGTTAACCTTGAATGGTAAATTAAAAGGATTTATAATCTTTAAGTAATTAATTAGCGATATAGATTATGTGAAGTGATTATATGATTATATGAATATTTAAATATAACAAGGATTTATCAACAATGATAAATGTATTGTGGATTATGTTTGCGACTAAATAAATATATATTATTTAGTTTGTATATGTTTATTTAGCATAAAAAGAGAGTTAAGCATAAAATTACGTAACCTAATACATATATTAGGTATGATAATTAAATAACCTAATGGGTTATAATATAAGAGAATGATAGTATTTAATAATATATATACTAACCCTAAAAGATTTATTTTATACATCTTAAATAATTAATTTTATAACCTAAGTAAAGTAAGTCTAATTGGGTTATGAAATTAAAGATATTTGAGTAAGGAATTAGCTTGCTAAGGTGTGTAATGAAAACCCTAACTAAATGATTAGGGTAAGATAAAAAAATTAAAAGTGTGGGACTAAGTTAATTTATGGCCCAAGGAATTAAATAACAAGCCCAATTATTTTATTAAGCATTGGACTTGTAGATAATTGATTTAATATCAATTAAGTTGTTAAGCTAGCCCAATATTATATGAAAAGGGCAAGTATAATAGTGGCCCAATTAATTAGAGATGGAGGCCCAAGTGTAGTTTAATTAGTAGCCAAAAGAAATTAATTTGCAAGCCCAACATATTAAATGAGTAGCCCAACTTTTAGCCAATGGAGAATGGACTTGTTGGACATTTAATAAACCTAATAAGGAATTAAAAGAAAACAAAATTGGGACAAAAGAAGGCCACATAGCCGGCCACAAGAGAAGGAATAGAAAGGGGAATGGATGTGATCATTGAATTTACCTACTTCTACCTAACCTTATCAACTCTTCCCTTATGTGTCATTTGTTTATTCAACCAACCATTTGGTACAAGCTTGCAAGCAACCATCTAGTAAATAAGAGAGAGAAGGAGTAAGAGATCTTGGAGATTTTTTATAGATATACATGTTATATCTATAGCTAATTACTAACCTATACAAAATCATTTTACTTCTCTTCTTTTTCATTTCATTTCTCTCTCCTTTTTTATTAGCCAAACACAAGAAACCAAGAAAGAGGGAGAGGGGGCTTCGGTCATAGAGAGAGAAGAAAGGGAAAGAATTTTCTCTTTATGTGTTCTTAGTTTCATAATCAAAACTTAGAAAGAAGAAGGAAGAACAAGCTAAGGTATAAAAGGTTTTTATGTAATATAGTTTAATTTTCTTTTCGTTTGTTTTGATTTTTGAAGTTATGATCTTGAGATCTAAAACTCTAAATCTACATGCTTATAAGTCTATTATGTTTAGATCTATCACTTTTGAGTGTCAAAAGTTAGATCTAAAGTAAGAAAATGAAAACTAGAAACCCTTGTTTGTATTTCTTGGCATTGATTATGTTTTGTTTGGGTTTTGGTGAAGTTTTAATGAAATAGATGATGGGTCATGATAGATCCTTGATCTTAAGGAGTACTAGTATGTATTATGTTAGTTTATGAGGTTTTATGTGTGATTAATATGGGAGATCAAAAAAGTTTTCTTAGAAATCACAAAGGTTAAGAAATCAGATTTTTGAGAAAATGATACATGAAATTAAAACAAGCATATCTTTCAATATATTTCAAATTTTTGAGTGTGGTAAATTTATGGACTTAGATCTATAAGTTTTCTAACTTTTCCAAGTGGAATCACTGCAAAAGAAGTTGTAGATTTTCGTGTGAACTGATTTTAGCAAAGTAGGAAAAATCTAAAAAATGACAAAAGTAGGCTGTCCAGATTTTTGAAGGGCAGTTTCGTCCACTTAAATTATGTAATAAATTCCAGGCTTTTGGGACATCAAAATATATGTTATAAAGTAGCTTGTGTCCAAAAATGAGCTCATTCCGACTTAAAATGAGCAAGCTATGACTATTTCAATATTTAGGTTTTCCAGATGAAAAATGCTATAACCGGAGTTGTATAACTCCGATGGCCACGAAATTTAAACTGGAGACTCACGTTAACATGTGTAAGATTCCGCCAAGAGTTGGGAATTTTTGGAGTTAAGCGTGAGGTAGCTATTTTCTTAAGGAATTAACTAGAAATGGATTTTTGGAAAATATTTAAGGAAGTTGAAAAATTCCTAAAAATTTATTTTTATGTATGAAATAGATGTATTTATGTGTGAACAAAAGATAAAAAAATAATAAGATAATTTAGTTAAAAAGGGGGAATCCAGCTTGCTGGATTGCAATCTAGTTTGCTGGATTAGTCATCAAGTTGCTGGAATGATCTGTTTGGATAATCCAGGCTTGCTGGATTTGAGGTTAGTTGAATCCAGGCTTGCTGGATTGGATGTCAGTTTGAATCCAAGTTGCTGGATTAGGTATTCGGCGTACTTAATTGTAAAGGACTTATAAAATGAAAGACTAAGTGTTAATTCACAAATTATATGATATAGTAGTGTTAAGTTTAAGGTAGTATAGTTGTACTTTTTAATGATTGATTATGTGATTACATGCGATGAGTAAGATATGTGATGCTAATGAAGAGATCGATCTTATTAATGATAGGTCTTACAAAGGAAGTTAACTTAAATTGAGTAGCAGTAGTCAGCGAATCAGGCAAGTTTCCTTAACTCAATCTCGAGTTATTATTTTTCAAATATAGTGGTGGTTAATTATTACTGATTATACCACGTCTGAGCATTATTGTTGATTATTCGCAGTTAGTGAGTGTTTATTAATTCAAATTAAATTATTTATTTTGAGAATATGCTTGGGGAATAACTGTTGTTGGTTATTCACATCCGTAAAAGTTATTATTGATTGCAAATAGTACAATTAATTTCTGTCTATTATTGAATCGTGTTGAGATATGTCATAACTAATTGTTTTGGCTGGGCGAACATTTGTTGAAACTTGATAGGTTCGAGAAGAGAACTCAATTATTAATGACAGGTCAATGCCAATTATTCCGACTAGATCGAGAAAGCGATTAGACATTGAAATAATTGTATTTCGTGGTTGTGATTCGAATTCTGGTTATAAAACTGAGAAGAACAACCTTTTATATAAAAAGGGGCTTTGTGGTCGTATATTCAGTCGTTGCGCGCTTGTAAGTATTATGCATAATATGGGGTATAATGAAGTTGATCACTTTATATACTTGTGGAGGGGTATACTTTATTCTTTATGGTTATCTGATACACTTGGTTACTTCAAAATAAAACCTTTGATAGTTACTCGAGAAGGTCAAGATCCCGTGGGGTCGGTCAGCTTAAAAAATCTGGATAATATTCCACTTTGTTATTGCGTAGAATTGATTCTTGTTATTCAATTGAGAAATTTCAAAAGCGTTTTACTCTTTCACTATCGAATTATTGTTTTGCATAAAATGCGAGAAAGTCTTGTTATTGATTAACACTTTATTCAGCTAATTCAAAGTCCTTTAAACTTTGGTGATATTCTATCGAATTGATAGTCTTATATTCTTGATTCTTATACTTTATTGTATGATTTAACTTGCAGAGCAAATTTGTTGCTCACCCTTGCTTAAATACAATATTTTAGCTAGGAACGAGGTAGCCGGAGGGGTAGAGAAAGACAAAGGCAAAGGTGTATTGCTGGAGTAGTTATAATGAACATATTTATTATGTTATTTTGTATAACCCTTTTTGTATATCTAAGGGTATATTTGTTATGTTAAGATTAGAAAACCTAGGACAATATATTATAAATATCAGTTAATGATATGAATATTTCTATTCATAAATAAATGGGTAGTTAGATGATATTTAAATGTTAGATCGTGAGCACCAAACTAGGGGGTCAGGTAACCCAGATTTGGGGGCGTCACAAGTTGGTATCAGAGCTATAGGTTATAAACCTTAAGTGGGGGGGGGGGAAACCCTAGGATTATAAACATAAGCGAGATAGAGAAAACTCATTTAGAGTACTAAGTGAGGGATTGCCGAAGTACATCAATAGAAAGATGTGTGGACACATAGTGAGTATAAAATTAGTACTGGTAAAGTATTAATCAAGTTGTTTAAACTGCTTGTAGGATGTCAGGAGAAGATGAAATGAGAACAGAAGTGTTGGCAGCTGTTGCACCAATGCCAGTAGCCGAGGTGTCAGCGCAGAGCGAGTCAGTTGAGGAAGTTGGAAAAGATGAACCCATGGTGAATCTAGGGAGTGATCATGATGAGTATCCCAAAATATATCTGAATGAAGATGAGGAGGCAGAGTCTAAAGAAGTTAAGGTGGAGACAGAGATTAAGATCAAAGTGGGAGAAAAAGATCAAGTATCTGCAGAAGTTCAAGAACTCCGGAGTAAAGTATTTCTCTTAGAGGAGTTGTGGAAGGCGGAGCGAGCATTACGCGAGATGACCGAAGAACGAAACGAACTAAAGACACAAGTAGAAAGAATGAAGGCTGAAGGTGGTGGATCATCTGAGGGAGTAGTCAAGTAGAAGAAGAGAAGCAATAAGCGAAAAAGGGAGTGCAGGAACTGATCGGGATGAGAAATGGATGGAATGGAAGCTTATAAAGAAAAAATGGGTTTGATTGCTGCAATGTGCGCCGGGGCGCGTGTTTCTAGGCTTAAATCTACGTCGGGGCACAGTTGCGACAGAAAATATTTAGCTTCCTTATTCGAGTAGGATTCTGATGAAAAGTTGGCTGGGGGATCGGCTTGTGAATAGAAGACTATATGGGGTTACAGAGACACATATATCAGACACACTTAGACAGAATTTCAGATTCTACTTTCTCTCTTCATATTTATCTTGTATTCAGAATGTTATATACTTGGTGGATTATGGTTTTTATTTCATTCATGATGAACTAAATATTTATTTAAGCCTATAATAGATCTTATTATGTAACGACGGATTGAGTGCTTTCAGTTTATGGTAGCTGTCATCTAACACTATAAAATTTTCCTTACTCTTTATTCAACTAACTCAAGAATTAATATAGTAATAAGCAAGGATCGATCCCACAGAGAGAGAATTGTATTTAAATTATCCAATGATTTCCAATGAATTGGGGGTTTTTTGTGTGAACAGATTAATTAACAAAAGTGAATTAAGAAAATATCAATGATTAAAAAGCTTCAATTCTTCAGTTCAGTATCCCTTTTTCTCAATTATGAATTAATCAAGTAATTACACTATTTACCCTTTCAATGAGATTAATACCCTAGATAATCGCGATCGCAAATTACCCAAAATTCTCCTTATGTGTAAATCTAATGCGACGATCGCTAACAAAAAAATTTAACTAACATACAACCTAGAACTATCAGTCTAGATTTTATATGATAGAAGCATTAAGAATGAGAATTAGATTATTCCAAGCAATAATTACACAATCAGGAATTATTTAACTTGTCTTCTGAAAATCTTAACAATATTTCAAAGCTTGACCACAATAAAATATCATTAATTGTTACTTAGATTAGACACACTTCGTTTGCTTAAAATATATCTTAATCTAACAGATTATATTAATTTACTAATTTAATCATGTAGAAACCAAATTAATCAATTGAATAACATACATGAAAGTTTATGTAGATAATCAGAATAAATCTCAATATGAAAGAATAAATATTATAAACTTAGTCAAACCATAAATTGATAATCCGGTTCAACATCCCTTCAGAATTGAAATAAAGAACTTAGCTTGACATGCTTGAATCTTCAAAATAAGGGTTTGCAACCTCCAAGCAATCCAAAAGAATATAGATTACAGATTAAAAGATGATCAAAAGATAGTCTAAAACCTAAGAAAACAACTGATATATATAGTCTAACAAAACCCTAGTCTAATAAGGTAAGTCTTTAATCCTATTCCTCATCAACTTTGCATTTAAAAGCAATTAAATCTGGTCAGGTCGTCTGCCTGGCGCGCCCCGCCCTTGGCTCCTTCATAGCCTGCCCCCCCCCCCCCCCCCCCCCCCCGTGCTAGGCATGCAGCAGCTTCTCCCTCTTTGTGGCGCAGCCCGCGCCTGATGTAGTGTTGAGCCAGCGCGCCCCGCCCCTGGCTGTCAGCAACCTTGTCTTTCATTTCTTTTGTTCTTTATTCCTCCCTTTTGTCCCTTTGAGCACAGCTTCACTCCAATCCTACAAATGCACACAAAACATATGAAAAGTAACATGCACACTTAAGTAATAACAATATATCAAGCATAATCCAATTTTACATCAAGAAAAACCAGAGAAGACGAGGTACGCAAATCCCATTTAATAAAACCCATTATTTCAAGCATTCAACTAAAATAAAATCCAATCACTGTAAGAACCGGGAATTTTACATGACTAAATATTTTACGAATAAATTTTTTTATTGTGGTTATAATTATTTTAAGTATACGTGATATGAATTCAACAGACTAGCCAAATTATTTATTTTAAGATGACTAAGAAAAGTAAAGGAGGTAAAAGTGAATAGCTAATCAAAACCTTAATTTGAATAGGACTTTTATTATTAATCCAGTTATTATTGTAAGGGTATTTCAGATTATATGATTTATGCGATTAATGTTAAGTATTAATCAGATAAGATGTAACATTAGTAAACTCTAATGATTAGTTAGGAAATGCTAATGTTGATCAGGAAACCCTAATTAAGAATTTGGAAACCCTAACCTTAATATAAAATCCTAATTTTGTTCATTAAACCCTAATTACGATTAACAAAACTCTAATGGTCAAAACTTAAGAGATAAATTTTAGAGTTTCTAGAAGTATGTGAAATGACTAAATTACCATTATAATTAATTGGGAAATTACTAAATTACCCTTAGTATAGAGGAAATTACCAAAATACCCTTCAATCCATGTGAACTTAATTCGACCAATCAGAGAAGAGATGATGCAAGCATGATATCATCCTTAAAAAACATAGATGATGCAAGCATGACATATGCATTAAAGAAACACAAAGATGATATCATCATGATGATGTCACCTGGTGGATATTTTGAGGGACAATTTTTCCCCAAGAGAAATTTATTAATGACTATGGCATCCTTGAAGGAAATTTCTAAATTTCCTAATTGTAGTAAAATAACAATTTTGTCCTTAAAGAAAATTAATTATGACCAATATGTCCTACGAGAAAATTTCCAAAAATTTCCTTGAGATGACTTAAAGATCATTTTGCCCTTTCTTAGTGATGGTTAAAGACTACTTTACCCTTGGTCTTATATTAATATACTAACTAAACAAAACAAAAGAAAGGAAAAAGAAAGAAAGAGAAAGAAAGAAAAAGAGAAACAATTTTCTCTTATCTCTCTCACCATACCCGAACCTAAGAAGAGAAAGAAGAGAGAGAGAGTGCAGCTATGGGTGGAAGAGGGAGAAGAGAGAAAGTGGAAGCCATTAAGTCCAAGAGGTATAAAACCCTAAAAAAACTAGTTTAATGCTCTCTTATTCTTTTTATGTGAGTTATATGCTAGAAAGCCATTTTTGAAACTCTCTTTGCTTAGATCTATACTAGACATGCTAAGGTAGAGTTTCATAAGCTTAAGATATGTGCTTGTTTGCATTTTTGTTAAAAAAATTGGTAAAAACCCAAGAAATCATTTTTACCGATAAACTAAATAAAATAATTGAATCGTACTTTTCCATTTTGAAATTTACAAATAGTTTTTGTAATTTCCTTGCTTTGTATGCTAGATATATGAGTTAAGGGTAAAACCTCTTTAGAATCACTCAAAAATGTTTTAAAATAAGCAAGATATGAATTTTGTACCAAAATACCCTAAACTGTTGGAACCTTGCAAAATTAGTCCACTTTGAGGCTTTACCATTTAAACTTTACAAATTATTTTTGTGGTCCGTCAAATAGGTGAGTTAGATACATGAGTTATCTAATCAATCCAGGTGGTAGGACTCAAAAATGTTAAACGAATCAACCGTAGTGTCATTTTTTGTAAAACACTCCATGCCGACAAAAATCTGAAAAAATCGAATGAGTTTTCTGGCCATTTTTGGTGAAGGCTGTTTCGTACAGTTTTGATGCTCTTAAACTTAAGGCCTTTTGTGGTATGATACAATATCAAGTTAACTAGGTCCTTTCCAAAGATGGGAATTTTTTGATGTCTAGAAAGGGAAATATGGATTTTACAAGAAAGTGTGATTTTAAAAGAAAACTATAATAACTCAGTGAGTTCAGCTCAGAAAAATGTGAAATTTTTACATAAGGCTGTGTTGGATAATATATAGCTACCGTATGAATTTCAAAATTTTTAGACAAAAAGATAATTTATGATAAATGTTGTTATTTTAGACTGTTCTAGCCTTTTTTAAAATTACAAACGAATTTGGAAAATTGCAAAAAAAAAATTATTTTATGACTAAAATATCATACACTGATATTCCTCATAACATAAAAATATAATAAGTTGATTTGGTATTTTTCATGCTTATGAATGAGTTAAGAATAAATGAGAAAATTAAATTATATTGAGTTATAAAACTTGAAAATTTAATTTTAATGATTAAATAATCATTATATGATATAATAAGACTTTATAAGAGTATTTTGGCCATTCTTGATAAAATGTTATATTTATGTCATTTTAGGTTTAATAAATAAATAAATTAGTAAATGATAAATAATTAAAATTAATTATTTATAAGTTTAATAAATGATTAAAATAATATTAATTGATTAATAATATTAAATTAAGATATTATTAAGTAATTAATAATATTTGGAATAAAATAAAATAAAATAATTATTAAATGATTCATAATGTTATATTCAAGTTAAATTAAAATATTATTAAATAATTAATAATATTAGAAGTTAATTAAGATATTTTTAATAATTAATAATATTAGTAAGTGATTGAAATATTATTAAATGATTAATAATATTATTAAATAATTGAAATATTATTAAAGGATTAATAATATTTATAAATGATTAAGATGTTATTAAATGATTAATAATATCTGTAAAGGATTAAAGATATTATTAAAGGGTTAATAATATTAAGAAGTAAATAAAATATTATTAATTGATTAATAATATTAGACGAGAGCTTTAAGATGATGATTAAATAATTAAAATATTATCAAATAATGATAATATTACTAATAGATTAAGGAATTATCTAATATTTGATTATGTGACTAAATGTTAGATAATTTATTTTAAGAATAGTTGAGTTAAGATATGTTATGCTGGTTGAAAGATCAATTTTATTAATGATAGGTCTTCTTTAAGAGATTAAAATTAGATTACTTAGCGGTAATCGTCGGAGCAAGCAAGTTTTTCTAACTTCATTTAATTCCTATATTAAATGTAAGTCATATATCAATATATACGAACTTGTTATAAACATTATTCGTGATATCTGTGAATTGAAAAAGGGTTATTGCTTATTATTCAAGCATAACCAAACCAAATGAACTATTATTTGCGTAAAATGTGTTTGATTTGATATCAAAGCATAGACTGTGGTAAAACTAATAATGTTTGGTACAGATATATATACTGATACTATTCAGAACCGGCAGTTATAGTACTGACTGGTGGTTATAGGTAGTTATAGCACTGACCATTTTGGGATATGCATATTATGTCCGATTAAACAGATTAATCTCGGAGTTCTTAGTCTTTATGACTGACAGAAGCCAAAATGATGCTAATGACTTCTAAGTCTATATAACCTCTGGAAGTGATTATTATGTCCGATTGAACAGATCAATCTAGGGGTTCAAATTTTTATAACTAATAAAGGCTAGAATGATGTATATATATGTAGAAAAATCCTGAACTATATGTTCATTCAATTCAGATTCAGTGTGAGTATAAAGTATAACTTGTTTCAAACTTGCTGAGCTTTCTGTAGCTCATCCTTGCAAATATTCTTTTCCTTTGTAGCTTTAATTGACAATATCGAAAGTTTCAGAGTTCAATCATGTGGATGGAAAAACTCGGTTCATTTAAATTTTGGTTATATCTTTGAAGACTCTGATGTAATAGTAAGTTGGGATTTATTGTAAACCAATTTAAGAATATGTAATATATTATTATCTTTTATCAATTGTTTAATTTTTACCTTTCTAGAACATAGGAAGAAGTACAGTATCTATATGAACTATACATCTGAATGGGAATAAAAGCTATTGGAGTTCTCTAATGCACTGAGGTCGTCGCGCCCCTCAGTTCCAAGAATGACCCTAACATTAATACTGCAAATGTCAGATAGATAGAAAATATCGATATACAAGAAATATCTGTAAGATCATAAATCTATACATCCAAGTAAGGGGATCCAGATATAGTAATTGTTTTGACGAGAACTATTATCTGATATGGATACTGTGAAATTTGGATTTATAAAAGTTATTATCTTTTGAAATATTGACGTGAGCACCAAAACTGCTATAGGGAATGTAGAGATTTTGGGGGTGTCACAATTTGGTATCAGAGCTATAGGTTAGAAACCTTAGGTGAGGACACCTTAGGCTATAACCTTAGACGAATAAGAGTAGTAGAAAAGTTAGTGAAAACATAAACTCAAAAAAGAGTTTATAGGAAATGAATTGAGAAAATTCATCGTAAAATAAGATAAAAACTAACTTAAAGAAAACTATTATTTGCTATGTGTATACAATGTATATTTGGTACTAGTCAAGTAATATAGTTGATCGAAAATTTAGAATTTAAGAATATTCACATAAGGGAGTGAGGAACTGGTCGTTTCGTTTGAGCCAGTATCTGAACCAGAATCAGTTGGGCTAATAGAGAATGATCCAGAGGGTAAGATACGAGAAGTGCCAATTGAAGTAGCTTATAAAATAGTATTTGAAGTTGTAGAAGATAAACCTATGATAGATTTAGAGAGTGCTCATGAAGAGTACCAGAGTTAGAGCTAAGTGAAGAGGGAGATTCAAATTCCATTTTGGCTTATATAAGGCTAAAAGGGGGAAACAACATAAAAAGAAAAAATAGAAGAGCATGACATGTTTAGGGAACTGGTTGAGAAGATGAGAGTTGAGTGACAATGTAAAACTCAGAGTAATGAGCGAAAGGAAAATATGGAATAACAGTGACCTAGGAGGCTTAGAAAGTAAACAAAGGAAGATAGAATAACTGTGGGAAGATGCATCCAGATGTATGTAGGAAAGGTAGAAGGTATTGCTATAATGAAAGGGCATGATAAAGAAGTATAAATATATAAGATAAAGTTTGAGTATTAGAAATTTGGTAATAATGTGAATAATAAGAAAGATATGATAATATATTATGAATGAATATATATATATATATATATATATATATATATATGAATGTACATCTGTGTGTAGTATATATAAGTTCCAAACTTTGGTATAAGTTAAGAAAAATATTATAGTAAATTCTAACTTCCTGACTGTAATAAAGGGATATGTAATATATATAGCAGCAGCTATAAGGTGAACTGTAACTTATGAATTTATAAGTTTTTCAATGTGTTTTTCAGAAAAGCTAGTGATAATATATAAAATACTAGTCAAGTATGTGACGTACAAATTCTGTTCGTTTAACCGAATTACTTGTTGTACTTGTATTTATACTTAGTTATATGGTAACACACGGAAGATCACAATCAGAGATAGACGTGGAACAATTAGTGCCAAACTCAACTCAACAGTTGATAAATATTTTGTTAGGAGCTTTACAGGGGAGATCCCAGAATCCGCCACAAGCTGAATCCAATACTCTAAGTATTACCTTAAACTTTAAGTTAGCTCGACCACCTGAGTTTGAAGGGACTGATAAACCGGAGAATGAAGCATTAATGAATTGTCAAAGGAGGAGTATGTTATTTCATGGGAAAGAAGTGTTTTAATTGTGGAGAAGGTGGACATTACTCAAATAGTTACCCACAAAAGAAGTATAGTAATAATAATAGGAACAACAAGATTAAATATTTTAACTGTGGGGTGGAGGGACACATTGCTAAATTTTGTCCAAAATCCAAAAATCCGCACATAGGTGGAAACTAAAAAATTTCAAACTAGCAATAGTAGGAGAGGTTGGTCAGAGTCGTGCAAAAGTATTAAAATCTTTAACATGACGATGAGGGATATTGTTGCACAAGACGTGATAACAGGTATTATCCCAAATCAATATTTTAAATACTTATATGATATTTGACTTTAGTAAGAATTGTTCGTTCACATCTATTAATTTTTCTAAAAACATAAAAAGATGTCATGTGAAGACATAGATATAAAAACTTTTCATAAAGAAATAGTTTTCGTTAAAACAATATAAAAATTATTGTATAGTGATTAAAGGACATAAATTTTCAGTTAAGAGAGTTTAATGTAATTTTAGGGATAAACTAGTAAGTCATAAGTTACTGTTTGACTACAATTAGAAATGAACAAAATTATAAAATGCATCGAAATCAAAAGTAGTGTGCAACGGTGATTGTTCACTGAAACAACTCTGGGGTATAACAGTTATATAAATAGAGGAATTTCTTAAAAAGGCTTTTATAGTCTATTATCGAGGTGAAGGGATAGAAAAGATTTTGATTGAAAAATCTTATACCATCTCATTAAAATCAATGTCGTTGCATACGCTTTAAAAGTAAAAAGAATCAATAAAAGTTAAAAGTAATAATAAAAAAATGAGGTACTGATAAAAGAGTTTAATAAACTTGAGATTAAAGTAAGAATATCAACTAACTCTACCCAACGATTACTGTTATGGATAATAGTTCGACCTTAATAGGACAGAATCCAAGGAAATGATAAAAAGTATTCAAGGTATAAACCAAGATAACTTATAAAATGACTATTAAATTAAGAATAGATAGAGATAGAGTACTAAAGTACAAAGAAAGAAGTTAATAAAGGGAAGCACCGAAGCTAGACTCTCCGTAAGGAACACTGATTAAGTCGGTGGTAAACTACTAGGTATCATTGTGAAGTATTGTGGTTAAAATACCATGAAAGTCACAATTTAGTATCAGAATTGAAGAGTGAACAAGGTAAATTATCAAAGATATAAAATATAAGAAGATAAGTCGAAGGATTTCCAAAGTTAAAGATGGATAAGATTAGAATTAATTTTGAAGGAGAAATTTGAGTTCCAGTAATATCAAAGTAAGAGTCAGTGAGTGCTTGACTTGACAAATAGTCAAGGCTAAACGATAAATAAGGGAATGAGTAAGTAAACGTTTTATGGTTAAAATTAAACACAAAAGCCAAGTGCGTTAATACAACCTTTATAAATTTCTGAGTGAAGAATGGATCGTATAGTCATGGAGTTAGTAATAGGTCTTTTTGTCACATAAGAAATACCACAATATTATTTGGGTATAGTTTATTGTTTCACCAAATTAACCTACAATTTCTTGCCTATTAAGATTAACTTAATCTAGGAATAATCGATCAAGTAATAATACCTCTAGGTATAAAGTTCGTGTGTCAGATCGAGAGTCACAGTAAAATTTAAAATATGAAGGAGTTTTCAAACACACTTAGGAACTCAGTAAAGATTAAGTATGACACCTATAAACAAAGACACAAGGTCGAGGAAAATAAATTGTTAAAATTCGAAGTAGCTCTGCAGAAAGGGATATAATTAGGTTTATATGAGAAAGATTACAAGCATCTCTGGATCAATAGAAAATGATGAGAGCTTAAGGTTAAGAATCATATGTTCTTAAAAGTGTTTACTTGAAAGTGTAAAATACATTTTGGTAAGAAAAAGGAAATCGTGGTCAAGATCCATTAAACCATTATGTATTGAAGAGAATAATTGAGAACCTAATTATAAACATATTATATACTATGGACCTGTGTAGACCGAAAATGATTCATCTTAGGTAAAGGTTCCTTTTCAGATAATGGATAACCTATTTTTTTTACGTACCGTAAGTTTACTAAGAAAAATATAATTACCCTTGTAAACATTAGGATCCCTTGAATATAGGCATACGAAAGAAAATTCCAAAAAAAGACATAGATAAGATAAATAACTCGTTAATAAAAGGATCTTGAAGGAAGAATTTGAGTCTCATTGATAACTAGATTATGGTATACCAAGTAAATATAAAAGGTTAATTTCGACTAAGAAAATTATGAGTCATGACAAGTCAAATAAAACTTAAGCTGAGCAAAGAGTTTTTCGTTCTTGAATGGGATAGGAAAAGGAATAAATGTCGAAGGACAGACATAAAATAAGTATACAATGATGGTGATTCTGGGGACGGAATCCTTATAAGGAGGGGAGAATGTAAGGACCGGGAATTTTACATGACTAAATATTTTACGAATAATTTTTTTTATTGTGGTTATAATTATTTTGAGTATACGTGATATGAATTCAACAGACTAGCCAAATTATTTATTTTAAGTTGACTAAGAAAAGTAAAGGAGGTAATAGTGAATAACTAATCAAAATCTTAATTTGAATAGGGCTTTAATTAATAATCCAATTATTATTATAAGGGTATTTCAGATTATGTGATTTATGCGATTAATGTTAAGTATTGATCAGATAAGATGTAACATTAGTAAACTCTAATGATTAGTTAGGAAATCCTAATGTTGATCAGGAAACCCTAATTGAGAATTAGAAAACCCTAACCTTAATACAAAACCCTAATTTTGTTCATTAAACCCTAATTACGATTAACAAAACCCTAATAATCAAAACTTAAGAGATAAATTTTAGAGTTTCTAGAAGTATGTGAAATGACTAAATTACCCTTATAATTAATTGGGAAATTACTAAATTACCCTTAGTATAAAAAAATTACCAAAATACCCTCCAATCCATGTGAACTTAAATCGACCAATCAGAGAAGAGATGATGCAAGCATGAAATCAGCATTAAAGATACACAAAGATGATGTCATCAGGATGATGTCATCAAGATGATGTCATGATGATATCACCTGGTGGATATTTTGAGGGACAATTTTGCCCCAAGAGAAATTTATTAATGACTATGGCATCCTTGAAGGAAATTTCTAGGAAATTTTCTAATTGTAGTAAAATGACAATTTTGTCCTTAAAGAAAATTGATTATAACCAATATGTCCTATGAGAAAATTTCTAAAAAAATTTCTTGAGATGACTTAAAGACCATTTTGCCCTTTCCTAGTGATGGTTAAAAACTACTTTACCCTTAGTCTTAATTTAATATACTAACTAAACAAAACAAAAGAAAGGAAAAAGAAAGAAAAAGAAAGAAAAAGAGAAACAATGTTCTCTTATCTCTCTCACCATACCCAAACCCAAGAAGAGAAAGAAGAGAGGGAGTGCAGCTATGGGTGGAAGAGGGAGAAGAGAGAAAGTGGAAGCCATTAAGTCCAAGCCTTAAAAAATCCTAGTTTAATGCTCCCTTGTGCTTTTTATGTGAGTTATATACTAAAAAACTATTTTTGAAACTCTCTTTGCTTAGATCTATACTAGACATGCTAAGGTAGAGTTTCATGAGCTTAATATATGTGTTTGTTTGCATTTTTGCTAAAAAGTTTTGTAAAAACCCAAGAAATCATTTTTACCGACAAACTAAATAAAATGATTGAATCATAGCTTTCCATTTTGAAATCTACAAATAGTTTTTGTGATTTTCTTGCTAGGTATGATAGACATATGAGTTAAGGGCAAAACCTCTTTGGAATCACTCAAAAATATTTTAAAATAAGCAAGATATGAATTTTGTACCAAAATACCCTAATCTGTTGTAACCTTGCAAAATCAGTCCACTTTGAGGCTTTACCATTTAAAATATACAAATTATTTTTTTGATCCGTCAAAGAGGTGAGTTAGACACATGAGTGATCTGATGAACCCAAGTGGTAGAACTCAAAAATGTTAAAGGAATCAACTGTAGTGTCATTTTTCGTAAAACACTCCCTGCCGACAAAAATATGAAAAAATCAAATGAGTTTTCTGGCCATTTTTGGTGAACGGCTGTTTCGGATAGTTTTGATGCTCTGAAAATTAAGGCCTTTTGTGGTATGATACTATATCAAGTTAAATAGGTCCTTTCCAAAGATGGGAATTTTTCGATGTCTAGACGAGGAGATATGGATTTTACAAGAAAGTGTGATTTTTAAAGAAAACTGTAATAAATCAGTGAGTTCAACTCAGTAAAATGTGAAATGTTTACATAAGACTGTGTTGGATAATATGTAGCTACCGTATGAATTTCAGAATTTTTGGACAAAAGAATAATTTATGATAAATATTGCTATTTTGGACTGTTTTAACCTATTTAAAAATAGCAAACGAATTTGGAAAATTGTAAAAAAATTATTTTGTGACTAAACTATCATATACTGATATTCCTCATAACATAAAAAAAAATAAGTTGATTTGGTATTTTTTATGCCTATGAATGAGTTAAGAATAAATGAGAAAATTAAGTTATGTTGAGTTATAAAACTTGAAAATGTGATTTTAATGATTAAATGATCATTATATGATATAATAAGACTTTATAAGAGTATTTTGGTCATTCTTGATAAAATGTTATATTTATGGCATTTTATGTTTAATAAATAAATAAATTAGTAAAGGATAAACAATTAAAATTAATTATTTATAAGTTTAATAAATGATTAAAATATTATTAATTAATTAATAATATTAAATTAAGATATTATTAAGTAATTAATAATATTTGGAATAAAATAAAATAAAATTATTATTAAATGATTCATAATGTTTGATTAAAATTAAATTAAAATATTATTAAATGATTAATAATATTAGAAGTTAATTAAGATATTTTTAATAAATAATAATATTAGTAAGTGATTGAAATATTATTAAAGGATTAATAATATTTATAAATAAATAAAATTTTATTAAATAATTAATAATATTATTAAGTAATTGAAATATTATTAAAGGGTTAATAATATTTATAAATGATTAAGATGTTATTAAATGATTAATAATATCTGTAAAGGATTAAAGATGTTATTAAAGGGTTAATAATATTAAGAAGTAAATAAAATATTATTAATTGATTTATAATATTAGACGAGAGCTTTAAGATAATGATTAAATAATTAAAATATTATCAAAGAATGATAATATTACTAATAGGTTAAGGAATAATCTAATGTTTGATTATGTGACTAAATGTTATATAATTTATTTTAAGAATAGTTGAGTTAAGATATGTTATGCTGATTGAAAGATTAATTTTATTAATGATAGGTCTTCTCTAAGAGATTAAAATTAGATTGCTTAGCGGTAATTGTCGGAGCAGACAAGTTTTTCTAACTTCATTTAATTCCTATATTAAATGTAAGTCATATATATTGATATACGAACTTGTTATAAACATTATTCGTGATATCTGTTAATTGAAAAGGGGTTATTGCTTATTGTTCAAGCATAACCAAACCATATGAACTGTTGTTTGCGTAAAGTGTGTTTGATTTGATATCAAAGTATAGACTGTGGTAAAACCAAAAATGTTTGGTACAGATATATATATTGATACTATTCAGAACCGGTAGTTATAGTACTGACCGGTGGTTATAGGCAGTTATAGCACTGACCTTTTTGGGATATGCATATTATGTCTGATTAAACAGATCAATCTCGGGGTTTTAAGTCTTTATGACTGATAGAAGCCAGAATGATGCTAATGACTCCTAAGTCTGTATGACCTCTGGAAGTGATTATTATGTCCGATTGAACAGATCAATCTAGGGGTTCTAAGTTTTTATAACTGATAGAGGCCAGAATGATGTATATATATGTGGAAAAATCCTGAACTATATATTCATTCAATTCAGATTCAGTGTGAGTATAAAGTATTACTTGTTTCAAACTTGCTGAGCTTTCTGCAGCTCATCTTTGCAAATATTCTTTTCCTTTGCAGCTTTAATTGACAATATCGAAAGTTTCAAAGTTCAATCATGTGGATGGAAAAACTCGGTTCATTTAAATTTTGGTTATATCTTTGAAGACTCTGATGTAATAGTAAGTTGGGATTTATTGTAAGCCAATTTAAGAATATATAATATATTATTATCTTTTATCAATTGCTTAGTTTTTTCTTTTCTAGAACATAGGAAGAAGTATAGTATCTATATGAACTATACAGCTGAATGAGAGTATTGAAAGATATTGGAGTTCTCTGATGCACTGAGGTCGTCGCGCCCCTCAGTTCCAAAAACGACCCTAACATTAATACTGCGAATGTCAGATAGATAGGAATTATTGATATGCAAGAAATATATGTAAGATCATAAATCTATATATCCAAGTGAGGGTATCCAGATATAGTAATTGTCCTGACGAGAACTATTATCTGATATGGATACTGTGAATTTTGGATTTATAGAAGTTATTATCTTATGAAATATTTGCGTGAGCACCAAAACTGCTACAGAGAATGTACAGATTTTGGGGGCGTCACTATCACATTGTTCAATAGTCCATAATCAACCCTATTTATTTTCATATATATCACCATATGCATCAATAAATAAACATTCATCTCATGAATTAAAACATTCCATATATATATGAGTATCATTTAATGGATAATTTTAAATTGCATGAAATCCAATTTCATGATTAAAATAAATTTTTTATTTTAATTATAAAATTTTTTATAATATAATATATAAATATATATATATATATATATATTATTACCGTATATATATTATATATATGTAGTGACCGCCCCCAAAAAAAAACTTCTTGGACACCCTTTTTAAAAATCAATGATCCTGCATCCAGGAATCATATTATATTGTGACTACTGCAGGATTCAAAGAGTAATCACTTTTTTCCTTGCTTTTGAATAGAATTCAGGATCATATTCCTGATTGGCTACATGTTTTCGCAGGAAAAAAAACATTCGCGATTTTTAAATCTTTTCAATTTTTATTTTTTTTTCTTTCAAAAAAAATAAATAATAATTTTATACAATTAATTGTGTCCAATAAATTATTCTAAATACATACCCATATAATATGGAATCAAAACAATTAATAATTGCATAAAAGTTTGCAATGGAAGCACATTCATTTGCTTGTTGGATCAGGTTTCTTTTGTTCCTTCATGTTCACCTTACCCTTAGCCTTCATAGATTTCTTCTTTTCAGAAGATACATTGGGCCTCTTCCTTTTCTTGGAAGAATCCACCATTAAGACATGGTTCTTCTTGGATGGAAAGTGACCTTTTGCAGTTTTCAACATGTTAAGTAATTCAGAAAAGTTGACATCTAACTTATTCATGTGGAAATTAACAACGAACTGCGAGAAGGTCTAAAGGAGTGACTGCAAGACTAAGTCTTGACTTAACTCCCCATTCATGACGAACCCAAGCTGTCCAAGGCGTTCAATCAGATTGATCACCCTTAGGACATGAGTCTCAACGGCAGTGCCCTCGGTCATCCGAGATCGGAAGAGCTCCTTAGATATCTCATATATAGCAGTCCTACTTTGTTCACCATACAACTTCTTGAGGTGAAGCAACATAGTAGAAGCATCCATGTTTTCATACTGACGCTGAAGCTTGTTATTCATGGATGCGAGCATGATGCAATGAGCCCAAGGTGCATCATTTTGCCACTTTACAATGGTGGCAATCTCTTCCTCAGTGGCTGTTTCTGGAACAGTTCTAGGGACAGGTGAATTTAGGACATAAGAAATTTTTTCAGCAGTGGGAACTATTCTCAAATTTCTTAACCAGTCCGTGTAATTAGGTCCAGTCAGTTTGTTAGCACCAAGTATGCTATACAGTGAAATTAGTGATTTCGACATTTTTTAAATTTCTTTATGTGAAAAGACAACCAAATATTCGTTTAATTAATTTTATATACCAAAATAAATTAGGTCTTATTTTAAATTGGTATCTCCCACTATTTTCTTCAAACTATATTACTCTCACTTATATAGTTCAGCAACATCTAATTAAAGATTTGCTAGTGAGAATAAGGATCCCATTTCAAATGTATATAGCCTTGTGGATAGCACAACAAACGATATATAAATAAATAGGTAGACAACTCTTTGTCAATTACATCAACATGTAACTCCTTTTTATTTTGCCTCTTAAATCATAATGGTCAAGTGTGTGCACATCCGAACTAAAATGATTTAAGTTAAGTTAAACCTAGCACTTTTATAAATTCAAAAAAGAAAAATATTGTCCTTGTGGATAGAACAACAAAATAATATTGCTCAATTTTCTTGATAAACATCAAATGTGATTAAATTAATGTCTTAAATACACAATACTTCCCTTGTGTGTGCACAACAAACTTATATTAAATATTTAATACTCTATTAATTTATCATGTTAGAAAGCGACGTTCGATATTCCAAATGTCATTGAACGCTTTAGACTTAATATGATTTTTTTGAGGGGTTTGTTATTATTTGTCTCATCTTGTTTAGCGCGCATGAACCTATATATATAAAATACGCGTCATTTTATTAAACATGCAAAGCATGTCTGTATAAAATATAATATATATAATACTTAGCATGCACATATAAAATACTATATTCTACCCGGATTGATTATGAACTTTTATTCTAGTTTGGTTCACTAGAGCCACCAAGTGAACCAAAAGGTCAAACTTAGGAGTGCAAGAATTTAAATTTAAACGTAACTATTACATTTAAATCCGGGCTCCATACAAAAGGCCTTGCTCCTTGGTCTCCAATTTCTTCAAGATAATTCTAACTATTTCTATTACATTAAACTATTTAATTTAAATAGAAACATTGATCAGCAGTCAAGGGAAAGTACATAGAAGGGAGATAGAATTTTACATCAAGAAAAACTAGAGAAGACGAGGTACGCAAACCCCATTTAATAAAATTCATTCATTCAAACATTTAACTAAAATAAAATCCAATCACATTGGTTAATAGTCCATAATCAACCCCATTTATTTCCATATATATCACCATATGCATCAATAAATAAACATTCATCTCATGAATTAAAACATTCCATATATATATGAGTATCATTTAATGGGCAATTTTAAATTGCTTGAAATCTAATTTCATGATTAAAATAAACTCTTTATTTTAATTATAAAATTATTTAGAAAATAATATATAAATATATTTATATATATATATATATATATATAATATTACCGTATATATATTATATATATGTAGTGCCCGCCCCCAAAAAAAAACTTCCTGGACACCCTTTTTAAAAATTAATGATCCTGCATCCAGAAATCATATATATATATATATATATATATATATATATATATATATATATATATATATATACAGTCTGGATCTTAAGCCCACCCAACTAAAAGCTCACCCAACTCACCCACCTTTAGCGACGGACCAGGCGACGGTTTGGTCCATCGCTATATATACAACCGTCGTAATAGCTTTTAGCGATGGATAACATATAGACGACGGTTGTATATATAGCGACGGACGAACCGTCGCCCGCTCCGTCGCTAAAGGGGGGTGAGTTGTGTGAGCTTTTAGTTGGGTGAGCCTAAGATCCTTATCGTATATATATATATATATATATATATATATATATATATATATATATATATATTCTAACGTGACTACTGCAGGATTCAAAGAGTAATCACCTTTTTCCTTGCTTTTGAATAACATTCAGGATCATATTCAGGATTATATTCCTGATTCGCTACATGTTTTTGGGGGAAAAAAACATTCGCGATTTTTGAATCTTTCCAATTTTTATTTTTTTTACTTTCAAAAAAAATAAATAATAATTTTATACAATTAATTATGCCCAATAAACTATTCTAAATACATACCCATATCATATGGAATCAAAACAATTAATAATTGCATAAAGGTTTGGCTCTGATGCCACTGTTGGGTTTGTACGAAATCATGGCGCAATCAAATTGCAAAAATTAGCTGGAGCATGGTATATCAGAGTTTAAAAAATTTCTGCAAAACCATTACCCGGATCATCCTTTATGAAAATTATTAATTTAAAACGATAAATAAGAAGTTATGAAATCATACCCTTGTAGAACGAAGCTTCCACAGGTACGAGTTCAACTCCTTGTTCTTCGTGATCTCCTTGAATTTTCGGGTTAGATTCCTTCCTTTGATCAACGTTAGTCACCCAAGTGTTTGGCCTCTAGAGGTTATCCACCAAGGAAGATGAATTATCAAGAAGGAGAGTGGTTGGCTAAACCTTAGTTTTCTATCCACTATAGAAAAGGAGTACTCTCCAACAATTGGAATTTCATCAACTGATATCTAACAAAAGACTCTTCTTATGTAGATATTGGTCAACCCTTCTAATCCTATAAGACATAGGGTTTCATTTAATTAATTAAACTCTTTTAATTAATTAGGCTTCCCAACATATTGAGATTAATTAATTAAACTCCTTTAATTAATTTGTCTCCTAATTTTATTAGGAATAAATGAGAGTACTAATATTAAATTAATTCTTAAACTCCTTTAAAAATTAAAATAATAATTATTATAATAATATTAATATTAATAAGACTCTTGTTATTAATTTATATTTAATATTTCTAAAATATTAAATAATAAACATTAAGTTATTTAATTTATTCTATCACCATAGATTAAATTAATTACACTTAATGCATTATTACAATTATGACATTATCTTTTAAATAATTATTCTTCCTTTTATGGTGTGACCCTTTAGGTTCTCCATATTAAACCGGTTGTGAACAAATCAATTAGAACAATTCTAATCTTATTTAAATAAATATATTAAATTAATAATCTATTTAAATAAATAATATTTATTCTACAATAGGGATAAGTCTCTCTAGCGATTAACGACTTTCCAGATAATATAGATTTCAACATTCATCATAAAAAAACTTGTGAGTAAATAGTTACCGTACAATTCAATCCTTCTACCATACAATGTCCCAATTAAATATAAGACACATGGAATTACTGTCAAGTCTTATTTTATTTAATTATATGTGTAGACACTCGAGATTTTCCTTGCCCCGATACTCATCCAGTAGAAGGGTAAAATCGTTAATCAACCCAAATTCGATCCACAATATCGGTGCTCCAGTCTAATATGATTCCCAATATCGGTAATCAAGTTTCGACAGTCAATCGGACCATCAATCAAGTTCCGACAGTCAATTGAACCATCAATCAAGTTCCGACAGTCAATCGGACCATCAATCAAGTTTCGACAGTCAATTAGACCATCAATCAAGATCCGACAGTCAATCGGACCATCAATCAAGCTCCGACAGTTAATCAGATCATCAAGCTCAACCCCTGTCTCAGCCCGGGAGGTACCAATCAGCCCCGGCAGCAACCCGAGAAGTCAAAATCAACCCTGGTCTTAACTTGGGAAGTGCAGGTCATCCTCGATCTCAACCCGGGATGTCAGGCCAACTTCAGACATCAGCATGAAGCATCGCAACAACTCCATAGAAAAAACTGGAACGACCACTTTAGCCTCAAAGACAACCCTGAGGTCAAAATATTTGACTAGGATCCAAGTCTTGGAATCAGCTCCCAGAAGTCAACCAGCGACCATGCCGACACTACAGGCAACCCGGGGAGGGGTACAACGGTTATTTTACCAACTTTTAACTGACTTGGTCAAACTCAAGCCAAATCGATGCCGCCAAAGTCAGAATGAACCCTAACGACGATCTCGAGCGGCAACAACGCAAGACAGTTCAACGGATAAACTGCGGGGAATCGAAGACCTAGTTATAAACCCATCTTCCTGGACCCAGAAAATGTTTTTTCCCATGTCATTGCAACACTCTCGGCGAGAACTTTTCGGAAAGGTATCGCACGCCTCAAACGGACGCTCCTATTAAAAGTTAGAAAGTTTTCGACCAGACATCGCATTGCTCGGAGTGCACGTACTTCGAGATGACCAAGCCGGGCACGCGGGACCCACCTCAAGTGGCCGCACCTCTACCTGCAGAAATAGTATGTAGAGGTGCGGCTCCCCCCCTCTATAAATAGAGGGGCAGCCCCCCTCTCATTTGCATAAGTAAGAAGCGTAGCGAAGCCCTGCCCGACTGATTTTTTGACTTTTACACCTCTTTCAAACCCAAATATTTTCACTCCAACACATAGATATACCCATATACTACCACATATCAAAAAACTACCTGTAGATTTGGACGTTCAAGGCCTGCGATTTGGCAAAAAGCCCGTAGTGCAGCCCATTGTAAGTGTTTTTACGATCAGCAAGTTAATACTACTACTTTGCACTGTTTTACACCTGCACATCAAGTTTTATCTTCTAAATATGCCCGGAACTTAGTTCCGTGGCCGTTTTTGTCAAAATTTGATACATTTTTGTACATAAACTCTGTTTTCAACATTTCTACAACTCGAATTGACTATCCGTCAGCTCCAGTAGCTTCAATGCACTAGCACACATAGTTTTGGCAACTTCGCCAGACTGGGTTATCTTCCCAGTCCAGGTTTGGCCTTTTTCTATATATATTTAACTGTTTATGTACTAACATTTCAATTCTGTCAAGCCCGAATTTCAAATTCGAGGTAGTTTATCGCTTTTATATATATTTATGCATATCTAAGCGATTTTCACCATAACTGGTCTTCGTACCAGTATTGGTTGACTACATTCCTGTCAATATATATATATATATATATATATATATATTAATTCAAGACGGGCACAGGCATGAAAATCCATCGCCCTTTTTACTATTTTTGGACACTTTGCCATACTGTGTGCTCTCCCCAGTCACTGGTTGACTATTTTTTTGCAATTTACATTTCATTTTGGCTTGGATCATTCTGTAGCCTTTTTACTGCTTTTATATATATATATATGCATATATAAGCAGCCTTCATCATCACTGGTCATCTTTCCAGTCTTGGTTGACTACGTTTCTGTAATATATATATATATATATATATATATATATATATATATATATATATATATATATATATATATATCTACATATATATTTCAATTCTAGTCGGGGCTTGTGAGTGAAAACCCATCGCTCTTTATAGCTTTTATATATATCTAACTATATATGTTGCTTTGTTCAATTTATTCAACTGTTGCATTTAACATTCATTTGTATATGAATTTGCACTGACATTTTTTGCGGGCGAACTAGATTTATCCAGATCTCGCCATTTCTAGCTTGCAACAGTTCAAACAGGTCCCGACAGAACCTGAAAGCTATAATGGCTGAGATTTCTTTAAATCTAGTCATTTTTATAATTTCAGCGTTAAAAGTAACCTCGCGTCCCTTAGATTGCTATCTAGTGGGAACGAGACGCTTCGGCCGTGCGGACCGGGATTTACTGAATGAATCCCTGGTTCTGGCTATCTTGGGATATTTATCTGCTTCTATACAAGTTTAAACTGTGCAGTTTTTATAGTTACTCATATGTGAGCCTAGGAATCGTGGGATTCATGATCAAACTGATCAGAATCTGATTCCCACGATGGATAAACTCCGATTTACAGATGTACCCTGTTAGTTTTTCTGTAAAATGTACATGCACAGACCTTAAAACGGTTATCCGGATTAAAGGTCTCAACATAGTGAAAATATGGATTGTCGTGTCAGCGTCCCTCCGATGGTTTTCATACCCATGAGGAGACCGACACTTTATATTTCTGTGGTCGAGGATGCTTCGCAGCCCGACAAATCACCATTTGCATGCAGCCTTAAGGCTATAAAGATAAAATCGAGAGTAGCGATATGCTTCGATTCCTATAGCAGTGTAAGGGTTTGATAAAACCAGCTTTCAAAACATCACTGTCAATTCAATTCAAAAGCTTTTGCAAATCAAATTAAATGATGCTTTTTGCAAAATAAATCAAAGATTGATTTTCAAATCAAATCAAACCCTTCGTATATAGGCTCAACGAAGCCTGTCAAAGCTTTCAATCAATCCAAAGGCCCAATTTTCAAATAGCATTCACTCACGCATTCTAGTTTTAAGGGAAATATTGAAAAGATTGCGGTACCGTGTTTACACGGGAGTCTTGGGGTGCCTAATACCTTCCCCGCACTTAACCAAGCCCGCAAACTCAAAACTCCAATTTCAAAGATCAAGTTTCGACAGTGTCCAACAATTGGGCCTCTTTTCAAATCAAATTCGGTTGAGTTGGTACAACCATTTTCAAAACTACTAACTGGCGACTCTGTTTAAATCAAATCAAATCGTCGACATATACACATGTTGGCCTCTTTCCTAAAAACCTTTCAAAACCTTTTTTGCAATAAAAAGAATAAGGGTAGAGATAACTTAGGAAGATCGATTTGAGGAAAATCGGGTTATAAACCGACCTGCGGTATTTTTTAAATTTTCCAACGTCAACAGGTGGCGACTCTGCTGGGGACAGTAGAGGTCTTAGGCCACTTTCAATCTTTTCAAACATTTCCCTTTCAAAACTATTGAATGCATGAAATACTGCGTCTCCACAGTCAATGGATGAGTGAATGTTGCGTCTTTCATTGAATGTATGAATGTTATGCCTTTATATTGAATGAATGAGAAGGAATGCTTTAGTGCTTCGCACCATATTAGTGCTTCGCACGAACTGTCATTGCATGCATAAGCAGAAAGACCGATGTATGTGAATGTATATTGTGAGTCCCTTCACCAGGAGGCTAACCCGGTCGGTGATAAGTAAGGACTCTGGGGACGACTAAGTCTCCGGTGCTGCCTGAAAATGCACCACCCGAATTCGCTCCAGTTGAATGATCGGATTAACTTCCCTTCTAGTAGATTGCGATGATCTGGGAACCTTCATGCCTAAACAAAAGCCGCGAGAGTAACCTAGGATAGGTCAGCTTCTGATCAACCAAATCCGATGGGATGCTTCTTCATGCCTTCCTCTTTTAATTCCATGTCAAGTCGCCAATTACTGAGGAGCATAATGTAAATGACAATAATGAAAGATTTACTTTCCTGTCAAATATCCTGTCATCCTGCCATCAAAATAACTAACCTCGGTTTTGCAGGATAAACTTAAAAACACACATCATAAATGCATCTAGTCATTACCTACCACAGGGAACTGACACGTATACGTTTTGGTGTAGGTAGGGAAAAATTGGTCCTATCACCAGATCAAAGGCCAGAAAAGCACCCAGTCCATCTACGGACATGGCTTCAAGTGCTCCACCAGAATCCACCCCTGTGTCTAGGGAAGAATTCGAAGGATTGAAAAATCAGATAGCCGAGCTAGCCGGTTTCCTTCGAGAGCAAAGCAAGGCCTTCAAAGAGAAACAATCTCAAACTCATCCAGAACCAAGAGCATCTGGTAGTGGTGCTGGCAGGTCAAGATATAGAAAAGGCCGAAACACAGATCCATGGACCCCAGAACCAGGATACAATTAACAAAACTCCATAAATCACCATCCTAAGCAAAGTGTTGACTTAGTCATATTCCATCCTTAAGTTTTGATGATGAATTAAATCCTTTTGTGATATTTCAGGTATTTGATGATAAGGAACATTGGTGGGATACTCAAATGGGTTGAAGAGTTTTTCTTTACTAGGAAACAAAATGTAAGGTCAATTGCATAATAATTGATTTTTCATTTAAAGGCTCTAGGACATATCATGTGCATTAAATATTATATGTCTTAAATTAATAAGTTCTAGAAAATAAATGAAAAAGGTATTTTGATAAATAAATATTATTTTAGTTTATCAAGTACAAAAGTTTTACTAGTTCGATTAAAAGGATATTACGTGATATATATATATATATATATATATATAAAGTATGTGTTTGTTGCATACACGTGGGTAGATATATATATATATATATATATATATATATATATATTATGCATGCTTATTGATAACAAAGAAGAAAGGATCATGAATACTGTTTGGATATGTGTCCGATTTTCAAGGTTCATGATTGTTAATATCTTGGAACTCAAATATTGGATAAGTGACTGGTTCCATGGTTCTACACGCAAGGCTAATAGTTATTGATAAAGTCAAATGTCAAGATGGGTTATTTATTTTTGGACTTCCGGATTTTTCTGAACAGCATTACTAAAGGATTTAAATTGCTTTATAGACTGATTGTTTATCTTGTTTACCGTTCCTAAACCTTATCTTTGAGATATTGACCAACCGAGTTAATGGGTTAAACGTTCAGATTTTTCTTTGGAATAAACGGTAATATCTCATGATCTATAAAAAGACGTAATGCATGGTTGGGAAAAGATACGACACACGAGAATACTCCATGCATTAATTACTGTTATTATCGAGCAACTAGATTGAATTGGTGCAACTTTGAACAGCTGAGTAAATATATTTCTAACATCTATCTAGCTAATTGAGTATTTTTTTGTGCTAATTGATCATTGCATTTAGTTGAGTCTTTAATTGTTAAATTGGTTATTCTTGCATTGATCATAGACCTATATATTTGTATTTAATTTTCTGTTTAGACTAAGTGTAGTCTAAAGGTGTTAATCCTGGTGGATTAGAGAAAAGATTTACAAACAGGTTCAAGGAAGCAAAGGTGCTTAAGGAGGTCATAGGTGCACAAAGAGTAAGAGTGCTCAAGAGAAATTAATTGTTATTAATTGTTGTAAGAATCTGTTTTGTAATCAGTGTTTATTTATAAAGAAATAAATAAAGTGAGTCTCCAATACTAGTTGGTATTGGACGTGGAGTAGGCTACTATTATAGAGGGTAGTAGTTGAACCACGTAAAAATTCTTGGTGTTCATTTAATTATTCGTGCTTAATTTTATTGATAACAAGAATTAAGGTTAATATAATAAGTTAATATATAAATAAGTTTGTTTTAAACTTAAGATATATATTTGAATATTTCAGCATACTGAATTCAAAAGTATTTAAACAGTTTTCTTAATTCAGGAACCTAAGTTAATTATTTCAGCAAGCTGAAATAAGCACAAGTTTTGAAGTAAAATAAAAATCGACCATAGTTGTTCGAACACTTATTCAACCCCCCTTCTAAGTGTGCCTATTTAAATTTCATTTGGTATCAGAGCTTGGCTCTACTTATCTTGGTCTTAAAGGTGACTTGTAGGGAAAATTTTGGACATGGCACAGTTTGAGAACAACAATCAGGAAGGTCAGTCAACCAACCGACCACCACTGCTGCATGGAACCGATAACTACAACTTTTGGAAGTTCCGGATGAGGATCTATCTTAAAAGAGATCCTTGGGAATGGTGGGTCGTTGAGAACGGACCGGTTATTCCACGAAAAGATGATGGGACACCAAAGACTCTGCTAGAAATGGATTCAACCGAAACCTACATGGTCTCATATGATTCAAGGGCAATGAACACACTTCTCAGCGGCATGGTACAATCCGAGATAGATAAAGTCTCTTCATGCAACACATCCAAAGAGATATAGGATACTCTAGTGGTATGTCATGAAGGTACCTCCAAAGTACGAGAAGTCAAGCTAAGCATGCTTATGCACGATTATGAAATGTTCAAGCTCGAAAAGATGAAACCATTAAGCTGGCTCAAGCAAGATTTCTAGTCCTTATAAATTCCTTGAAATTGCTGGACAAGACTATTCCTGAAAGTGAGATCAACCGTAAGTTACTTCGGGCTATGCCCAAAAGGTTTGCTTCTAAAATCACTACTCTTCAAGATTCTGCTACTATTTCTTCCATGGACACTTTAACTCTATTTGGTGAATTAGAAGAATATGAACATCAGTTAAAGAGATATGATGATGAGGAGGAAACTCCTTGAAGAAAGGTCTTAGCTCTTACTGCAGATAATGAGGAGGAGCTTGATGATGACTCAGATGAAGAAATAGCCATGATGTCAAGAAGACTCAAGGGGCTACTACAAAGGAAGAACAAGAGAAGAAACACTTTCAATTCAAATAAGTTCAAAGGAAAGGAAACTAAAGAGACGTGCTTCGAATGTGAACGTCCTGGTCACTTCAAGAAAGATTGCTTCAATTAAAGAACAAAGGAAAGACAAACTACAGAGACAACAAGAAGAACAAAGCTCTTGTTACTTGGAGTGTGAAGAACCCGAAGTGGAGATCGATGCTGAAGATGAGATAGGTCAAGTATGCTTCGTGGGAGTTGAAGGTGAAACTAATCAGGTATCTCCTCATCAACTAAACTCATTAAAGCAAGAAAATAAGAAGTTAAAAGAAAAAAATGAACTAAAAATGAGAGATGTATGTATTGATGTATTTAGTAATAAATCTCACTGTACGACTATTCCAATTAATGAACTACAAAAGGAAAATGAGTCATTAAAATCAACACTTGCTAAATTTGTTCAAGGAGAAGAGAATCTTGCTGTTATGTTGGGAAAACAAAGACCTAGTTTTGAAAAACAAGAAATTGGCTATAATCCCACTTACAAAAAGAGAGATATAAAAATGATAAAATCAAAATCAAGTTTTAGACTAAATTTTTGTTCTCCTTTCACAACTTGTAAACATTGTGGTATTAAAGGTCATTTAGATATAAATTGTTTTAAGAAACAAAACAAGGTTAAAAAGGTGTGGATTAAAAAGGGTGATTTACTTGCTACTAACATAAGTGGACCCAAAAAGATATGGGTACCAAAAGGATGAATTATTCTTTCTTGACAGGTATATTTAAAGGCAAGAGTTCCATCTCAAAAATGGATTCTTTATAGCAGATGTTCTCGTCACATGACAGGTGATAAATCAAAGTTCATGGAACTAGATATCAAGAAGAAGAATGGAACAGTCACGTTTGCAGACAATAGAACCTGCAAAATAATCAAAAAAGTAAAATTGGTAATGGCAAGGTAAGTATAAATAATGTTCACCTTGTTAACGGTCTTGAATTTAATTTAATTAGTATCAGTCAATTAATGGATAATGGCCATCAAGTTAATTTTGAAAAAGATAAATGCATAATATTTCATGGTACTAACAATACTACTCTAGTTGCACAAAGAGAAGGAAATATATGTACTCTTGATTTTGAGCAACAGGATAAAGAGCTATGTCTTACCTCAGTATAAGATGAAGCTAATCTATGGCATAAGAGGATTAGACATGTTCATATGGATCTAATCAAGAAGCTATCTTCAAAGGGTCTTGTGAAAGGACTGCCGAAAATCAGGTTTGAAAAGAAAGGAATATGAATTCCTTGTCAACTGGGAAAACAAGTAAGAACCTCTTTTAAGGCAAAGAATATGGTATCAACCTCCTCTCCATTGCAATTACTTCATCTTGATTTATTCGGACCTGAAAGACATTCTAGTATTAATGGTAAATTCTATGTAATTGTAATAGTTGATGATTTTTCCAGATACACATGGGTATTATTCTTGAGAACTAAGGATGAAGCATTTAAAGAGTTTGAAAAATTAATAAGGAATCTTGAAACAAAGTATAGCTACAAACTCATTAGAATTAGAAGTAATCATGGTACTGAATTTCAAAAAGATTTCATAACTTTTTGTGATCAAAGAGGTATTAGCCATGAATTTTCAGCCCCAAGGACTCCTCAACAAAACGGGGTGGTGGAAAGGAAGAATAGGACTCTATAAGAGATGGTAAGAACCCTACTACATGAAAGTAAGCTTCCAAAGAAATTTTGGGCCGAAGCAGTAAGTACATCATGTTATATTTTAAATAGAGTACTCATTCGTTCTATTATTTTGAAAACACCTTATGAGCTTTTAAATAATAAAATTCCAAATATAAGTTAAATACAAGTAATAATCTGAGAAAATTTGATGCTAAGTCGTATGAAGGAATATTCATTGGTTACTCTCAAAATAGTAAGGCTTATCATATTTTCAATATTAAAAAATCATGTGTAGAAGAGTCTGTTCATATCACTTTTAATGAGACTAACAATGATCTTCCAAAAGAAAGTGAAGTTGATGCAGGAAATTTGGAGATAGTCAGAAATTCAGCAAACCGAAAAGAACAAACCAGGAGACCGAATAAACAGTTTCAGGAAACTAAAATTAATGACCAGCATGAACGAGAACCTGAAATTTGCAAGATGCTGAAGATGAATCTAATGATGAAGAGGAAGTCAAACATGATATCCAAATGCCAAGAACAGCTAGATATATCAAGAATTATCCTCCAGAAAATATCATTAGAGATATCAACAAAGGTATAACCACATGAAGAGGGTTACAAAATCATTGTGCATTCTCTGCATTTTTGTCACAGGTTGAGCCAAAGAATGCCAAGGAAGCCATTCTTGATGAAAATTGGCTATTGGCAATGCAAGTAGAACTTCAACAATTTGAGAGATGCCAAGTGTGGAAACTTATGCCTCCTCCAAAAGATGTTTCCATCATTGGTACTAAATGGGTATTCAAGAATAAGCTTGATGAGCACGGAACAATCACTCGTAACAAAGCAAGGTTAGTGGCTCAAGGATACAACCAACAAGAGGGGATCGACTATGAAGAAACCTATGCACCAGTGGCAAGGCTGGAATCAATCCGAATCTTGTTGGCATTTGCATGCTATAAGAGGTTTAAGCTTCATTAAATGGATGTAAAAAGCGCGTTTCTCAACGGATACATCAATGAAGAAGTATATGTCAAACAGCCTCCTAGATTTGAGCATGAAAAGTATCCGAATCATGTCTACAAATTAAAGAAAGCTCTTTATGGCTTAAAACAAGCACCAAGGGCTTGGTACGAAAGGTTAAGTAAGTACCTCTTGTCAAATGGATTTGTTAGAGGCAAAATAGATTCTACATTATTTATTAAGCATAAAAATATAAATATCATTATTGTTCAAATATATGTAGATGATATAATATTTGGTGCCACTAATGAATTTCTTTGTGAGTGGTTTTCTAAGTGCATGCATAAAGAATTTGACATGAGCTTAATGGGAGAGCTTAATTACTTTTTGGGACTTCAAATCAAGCAAATGAAGGAAGGAATTTATATCCATCAAACCAAATACACAAAAGAATTACTCAAGAGATTTGGCTTTGAAGGATCTAACTCAAAAGGTACACCCATGAGCACATCAATAAAGCTCACCACTAATGACAAAGGTATTGATGTTAATTTAACAAAATATCGAGGTATGATTAGATGCTTACTATACTTAACTGCTTCTAGACCCGATATAATGTATAGCGTTTGTCTGTGTGCAAGATTTCAGGCTAAACCCAAAGAATCACACTTAAATGCTGTTAAAAGAATTTTAAAATATTTAAGTGGTACTATTAACTTAGGGTTATTTTATCCAATTTGCAATCACTTTAAACTAATGGGTTATTCAGATGCTGACTATGCTGGGTGTCAAATCGATAGAAAAAGTACGAGTGGTGCTTATACTTTCTTGGGACAAAGTCTCGTATCATGGCATAGTAAAAAGCAAACCTCAGTGGCTCTTTCAACTACTGAGGGTGAATACCTAGCTGCAGGAAGTTGCTGTTCTCAGATTTTATGGATGAGACAAACTCTATGTGATTTTGATATATTATGTGAATGTGTGCCCATATACTGTGATAATTCTAGTGCTATCGATATATCTAAAAATCATGTGTTACACTCACGTACTAAACACATAGAAGTAAGACATCATTTTTTAAGATATAATGTATCAAAAGGATTAATTAAATTAATTTTTATTCCTACTGAAAATCAAATCGCAGATATTTTTACTAAACCGTTCAGTGAAGAAAGATTTTGTATGCTGCGAAGAGAACTTGGAATGTGTATAGCATAACTCTTGCTGAAATTTTAAGATTTGCATTATATGTATCGTATTTATATTCTGCATGCTTATCTTATTAATTTCTATAAGTAAGATAATTAATGATATTTACGGCTGTTTATTAAACCCTTATATCAT
This sequence comes from Panax stipuleanatus, assembly GCA_020205555.1. Taxonomy (NCBI): domain Eukaryota; kingdom Viridiplantae; phylum Streptophyta; class Magnoliopsida; order Apiales; family Araliaceae; genus Panax; species Panax stipuleanatus. Next base: position 99,129,924 of record CM035116.1, on the reverse strand, counting down.
GGACGCGTAATTCAAAATATTTATCATCATGGTTTTCAAAAATCAAAGAGACAAGACGACTAGGGTTTCTACAGAAATGTAAGTATATAGAGTTATACATACATGCATCCATCTATCCTATTTTACTCATCTCTCTCTCTCCGTTCACTTCATTTTTTCATTCTCTGATTATCTCTTTCACCTTATACAAATCTTTTCTGTTTCAATCTCCAAACACCATGAGAACTCAAATGCACAAACGATCGATCATCGAGTCAGATGATGATCAGACGATGGTGCCGCCTCAACCGTCAGTCAGACCTTCACGAAAACAAAGAAAGATGAAAAAGGCTGTGTCGGTGTAAACTGAGTCATTGGACTCTTCATCTTCTGACGAATCAAACTTCAGTCCACCATTGATGAAATCACTAGGACCCTCTCGACAACGGAAGTTAATGATTCCATCGTGTAAGCCCGAGGTCACACCACCACCGATTTCGGTACACCCTATCCTTACCTCTGATCTTCCTGAAAATCTCTTTCAAAGTAATGCTTATAAGGAAAGATTTAAGACTGTTATTTTCCCGAAATAATTTGTTTATGAAAAATTTGTTAATCAAATTTGCTATCAGGAGTCTCCTCTGAAAAATCTCTTTGAGTCGTGTGGTATTGCTTCCATGATTTTTCCTCCCCCAGTTGCCTATCCTAGACTAATTCAGCAGTTTTATACTAATTTGGAAAGTCATGGGGATTCTTACACATCTTTTGTTAAAAAAAATCACTATATTTCACTGTCATGGATTTGGTAGCATTCTAAATATTCCATCCACTAGGGTCTGTCCATTTACTCGAAAAGGGGCTGTCCATTTCCCTTTCACCCCTCTGGAATAATTACAGATAGTCATGAATAATTCCCTTCTGAATGATGTTTTTACTCCCAAAACGGTGGATGTTTCTCCTCTTGCTTGTGTGCTTCATCATCTGGTTAGGTATAATCTTTTGCCCCGCTTAGGTGGAGGTGCTAATTTTACTTATCAGGATTTGATAATAGTTGCTATGATTTTGAAAGGTGTGTCTTTTAATCTGTCTCAAATATTGCTACATCAAATGACGAGTTATTTGCGAAAAATAAAAACGTGTCTGCCTTATAGTGCGAGTCTCACTACTCTCTTTAATCATTTCAAAATTTCCTTTGAAAATGAAATTTCTATTACTGTGACTGATTCACTCAGTGTTAGTACTCTAAAAATGTCTCATATTACTTTGACTGACGGTCAGTTTGTCCGTATCTCTTCCGATAATCTTGTTCCTCCCATATCAATTCCATCCTCACCTATTTTCCAAACCACTCAGTCGTCTTCTGATATTATTAAGATGTTGAAAACTATTATCGGTAATCAAGAAATAATGAAACTTGAGATGTCTGGCCTCCACAATCGTATGTCTGTGTTGGAGAAAGGTAAACTGCCTTTGGGTGCTCTTGAGATTAACAAGCTTTACTAGAATCTTGTGGATGAGTTTATTGATTTACAAGCGGGGTTTAAATTGCAAACCACTGCTTTGGCAGAGGTCATGCAACGGAAAATAAACTTAAATGCTTGTCAATTGAGTCAGGAAATTAAGTTTGTTAGCAATCAGGTTGGCGAGTTGGCTGAGTTCATGGCTATGCGCTTCAACGATGTAGGCTCTAAGTTACATATGCAGCGTAAGAATTCTAATGTTATGGAATGGATTCATTGTAACTGGCTGACCGAATATATTGGTGATTTTCTTGATGTGCCGTTGCCGGATGCGACTTTCATTCCTTGACCTCCTCAATTTGCTGCTGATTTTACCCTTGCTGAAAAGATTCACCGTGCCATTCATCGTCCTTACTTCACACAGAGGGCTAATCGGCGCACAACAGTGGTAAATCTCAACTGATGGTGTTATTTCCATTTTTGTTTGATGACAAAGGGGGAGATTAATTATGGTTTTTAATTAATGGTTTTATGTGTCTCTGTTTATGTTTTTGGAAGACTGAAAAGACTAAAGTTTATGGGATCCTGAAGCTAGTGCTTCAAAGACTTACTATTATTATTTTGGTTTTTAAATCTGATATATCTGATATGTTAGTAGTTGATACTTGGTGTATGTTAAACTAATATGAATGCAGGTAACAGGTTGTTTAAAATCACATGATACACTAAAAATCGGATTTTTATGAGAGTAATAATATGTTTTGATTCCTGAAATGAATTTATATCTTGAAATGAATTTATATTGTATGCATGGATTTAGGGGGAGGTAATGGGAATTATGGGAATTATAATTTTTGGGTTGTCATCATCAAAAAGGGGGAGAATGTTGACTTAGTCATATTCCATCCTTAAGTTTTGATGATGAATTATTATGGTACTAAATCCATTTGTGATATTTCAGGTATTTGATGATAAGGAACATTGGTGGGATACTCAAATGGGTTGAAGAGTTTTTCTTTACTAGGAAACAAAATGTAAGGTCAATTGCATAATAATTGATTTTTCATTTAAAGGCTCTAGGACATATCATGTGCATTAAATATTATATGTCTTAAATTAATAAGTTCTAGAAAATAAATGAAAAAGGTATTTTGATAAATAAATATTATTTTAGTTTATCAAGTACAAAAGTTTTACTGGTTCGATTAAAAGGATATTATGTGATATATATATATATATATATATATATATATAAAGTACGTGTTTGTTGCACACACGTGGGTATATATATATATATATATATATATATAATATAGTATGCATGCTTATTGATAACAAAGAAGAAAGGATCATGAATACGGTTTGGATATGTGTCCGGTTTTCAAGGTTCATGATTGTTAATATCTTGGAACTCAAATATTGGATAAGTGACTGGTTCCATGGTTCTACACGCAAGGCTAATAGTTATTGATAAAGTCAAATGTCAAGATGGGTTATTTGTTTTTGGACTTCCGGATTTTTCTGAACAGCATTACTAAAGGATTTGAATTGCTTTAGAGACTGATTGTTTATCTTGTTTACCGTTCCTAAACATTATCTTTGAGATATTGACCAACCGAGTTAATGGGTTAAACGTTCAGATTTTTCTTTGGAATAAACGGTAATATCTCATGGTCTATAAAAAGACGTAATGCATGGTTGGGAAAAGATACGACACACGAGAATACTCCATGCATTAATTACTATTATTATCGAGCAATTTGATTGAATTCGTGCAACTTTGAACAGCTGAGTAAATATATTTCTAACATCTATCTAGCTAATTGAGTATTTTTTTGTGCTAATTGATCATTGCATTTAGTTGAGTCTTTAATTGTTAAATTGGTTATTCTTGCATTGATCATAGACCTCTATATTTGTATTTAATTTTCTGTTTAGACTAAGTGTAGTCTAAAGGTGTTAATCCTGGTGGATTAGAGAAAAGATTTACAAACAGGTTCAAGGAAGCAAAGGTGCTTAAGGAGTGCATAGGTGCACAAGGAGCAAGAGTGCTCAAGAGAAATTAATTGTTATTAATTGTTGTAAGAATCTGTTTTGTAATCAGTGTTTATTTATAAAGAAATAAATAAAGTGAGTCTCCAATACTAGTTGGTATTGGACGTGGAGTAGGCTACTATTATAGAGGGTAGTAGTTGAACCACGTAAAAATTCTTGGTGTTCATTTAATTATTCGTGCTTAATTTTATTGATAACAAGAATTAAGGTTAATATAATAAGTTAATATATAAATAAGTTTGTTTTAAACTTAAGATATATATTTGATTATTTCAGCATACTGAATTTAAAAGTATTTAAACAGTTTTCTTAATTCAGGAACCTGAGTTAATTATTTCACCAAGCTGAAATAAGCACAAGTTTTGAAGTAAAATAAAAATCGACCATAGTTGTTCGAACACGTATTCAACCCCTCTTCTAAGTGTGCCTATTTAAATTTCACATAGAACAGGAAGCTGGTGACATTCTCAAGAAAATGCAACAAATGGAAGAAACCCTCCGGTCCATCAAAGGAATTGTGGCATTTGGCAGTGTCAACTACTCAGATCTATGCATATTTCCCGAGGCTCGGTATCCTGAAAAATTTCAAGTCCCTGATTTCGAGAAATATGACGGATTAAGGGATCCTTATACACACCTAAAAGTTTTCATTAGAGAACTCGGATCCTATGCTGAGGACGAGAAACTTCGAATGCAGCTATTTCAGAAGAGTTTAACTGGAGAAGCCAGAGCCTGGTATGCCCGTCTAGACAACTCCAACATTCACAGTTGGGAAGAATTGGCCCATGCCTTCCTCAGCCAATACAGTTTCTATTCTCAGCTAGCTTCAGATCGGTATCAAATTACCAAAATCAAGAAGAATAACACTGAATCATTCAAAGAATTTGCCCAGCAATGGAGACGGGTCGCAGAACAAGTCACCCCAGCCATGACTGAATCTGAAATAGTCATGACTTTCATCGATATTCAAGAAGCTCCTTATTATGAAAGGGTCGTAGCAGGCATAAGAAAACCTTTCTCTGAAATGATCAAACACGGCGAAATGGTCGAAATGGGACTCATGTCCGGGAAAATAAAAGATCTAACGGCACTCGAAGCTGTTGTTGAGCATATCCAATCCGAAAATTACGGGAGTAATCCCCGGAGGGTCCACAAAAAGAAAGATGAAGAAGTTTCCTTAGTGTCACAAGGACAAAATACAAGCGGTAATTCAAATAATACACCCATTCAAAGGAGGAACTATACCCCTTTCCAAGCTGCAACACCGCCTTCAAATCCTTCATTCCAGAAAAACATGGAGGTCAGACGCAGAAGGACTTTCACCCCACTAGGGGATTCACTCGAGAACGTCTTCAAACTTTTGACAGCTCAAAAGAAGATTGGCCAACTCCTTTCGCCAACTAATACTAATTCAAGGAACTTCAACCCTAACAAGAAGTTCCGGATCACCGGGCCATGACACCCAAGATTGTTGGTCCCTCAAGCACAAAATCCAAGATTTGATTGATAATGGAGAAATTATGGTCACAAAACCTGATCAACTGCATGTCCAAGATAACCCTCTCCCACAGAACAAGGAAGAGAGTGTCAATATGATCAACACTTCAAGTGGAGAAGGATCCAAATACCTCTGCTATGTTGAAGAATCAACTCAATCCAACAACATCAGCCCAATGAGTTGGGAAGCTTTTGAAATATAATTCCTGATAGATCAAGAAATAAAGTCTATCAAGGAACAAATCGAGCAGTTGGCTGAACTAGTCGTCTACCAACATCAACTCACCAGAAAGATGTTGAAACAAATCCATCAATCTTTTGGCAATCGCTCTCCTCCAGCGGAAGTCAATTCCAATCAAGATCATAGCCAGACTTGTGAGCTTACACCCTGGACTGACATGGGGATCGAAGAAGCAAGTGTCCAAGTAGGTAGGAAGTTCCTATTTCAAATGAATTTCACCAATTTGAACCAGTCAATAGAAGAAATCCTGCAAATGATGACCAAGGAGGGAATGGTGGAAAACTTGCTACCTCCGCTGAAACCTCAATCTAGAAAATTCAAACCTGACCAAATATGTCAGTACCATTCCAACTTTCCCGACCATGATACAGAAGAATGCTGGGCACTTCGTAACCTAATTCAAGACCTGATTGAGAAAGGTGACCTAATCAGAGGAGATCAAATCCTCGACATGACCGATAAAGATAGCCTCTGGATCCCCGATGCATGGTATCAAGACACAGTGGTTGTCATATCCTGCGATAAAGAATCAATCATCACACCCCTGGTACTGACAGATAAAGGGGTCCAAGACATATAAAATCTTGTGAAGGTGGCTGCACCTCAGCCTCTAATGTTGCCCTTCAGGCCTCAGTATCTAATCCTCAGTCTGAAGAAGGTCCCATGGAACTACGGGGACATTAAAAGCTCTACTTCAAACAACATTTCCATCCTATCAAAGGATAATCCATTGTACACTGCCTCAGCGGGTGATTAAACCAGTTATCCAAAGCAAAAGAAAGGGTGGCTGAAGAAAAGATAAAAGAGTTCCTCAAAAAGATGGGACACAATGAAATCAAGATAGTGCAAAGCTTGAAAGACGCACCCAACCAAATATCCATCCTGGACTTGGTCCTATCATCTGAGGATCACCGTAACATCCTAGTGAAGGTACTAGAAGAAGCCCATCTGCCACACACGGTAGACACAGAGAAATTTCGTCACGTGATAGAACATATTTTCAACAACAATGTGATTTCCTTCACAGACGATGATATCCCAGCTGAGGGAAGGGGCCACCACAAGTCCCTGCATATAGTCGTTATGTCCTCTGGATACATGACCGAAAGAGTGCTTATTGATGGAGGATCTTCCCTCAACATTTGTCCATACGACACGTTGGAAAGAATGAAGATCAATCCAAACCGGATCAAAGCCAGTCACATGGTTATCCGGGCTTTCGATGGATCTCGCCGCCAGGCTATGGGGGAAATCGAGCTTCCTATAGAAATTTGTCCACACACCTTTTATGTATCTTTCCAGGTGGTCAACAGAGCCACCGGATACAACTTGTTGTTGGGCAGGCCATGGATCCATATGGCTGGGGCTGTTCCATCCACCCTCCATCAGTAACTCAAGTACATTATCAACGGCAGCCTCATCATAGTGAATGCTAAACCGAAATACCCTACCTACGTACATGGGGACATGCCAGTAATTAGCCTGGACGCCAGGGTTGAGCCTGCAAGTTTTTAAGCTCTCGAGGTGAGCGATATTCAATATCTACCGATTGGGGCACCAGCCCTGAAGCCTAAAATTTCCACTGAAGTAATGACAGTGGGCCAAGAAATGGTAGCTGCGGGTTTTCAGCCTGGAGAAGGGTTAAGAAAAAATAAGCATGGCAATAAGATGCCAATCCAAATCCTAAGTCAGATGGGAAGAGCAGGATTGGGATTTTCATCCGGGTCAAACCACCAGAATCCACACAAACATCCCAAGGCTCAAGCCTCCACGATTCTGCTCCCAAACCTCACAAATGCCGGATGGGTGAAACCTACGAGGAAGATCCCTACGGGGGCATCAGCCATGCTATTTCCTTCAATCATACCTGTCCATGAAAGGAAAGCTTTCAAGCCTAAGGCAGATAACAAAAAGGAAAAAGAAAAGATCCTGTACGAAGGACGAGACCCATTCGCTAACATGAAAGTCATTATCAACTACGAAGGAATGAATGATGAAATCCCAAATAGTGACGATGAAGATCGTGCTCACTTTCCTCATAGCAAACAGAGGAATAATCCACAGAAAAGCCTCGGCCATATCCTAAGAGATGTCTCAGTTGTCATTCAAGACGAGACAGACGAGCACACTTCCAGCATCCTCCCTATCCATGAGGATCTAACCCTGGATAATTGGAGCAGTGTCCCTTGCCTCAGTCGAAAAGGGTAAAGGGGCAGACAGTCAATCTGCCCTTAATCATGCTTTCATTTACTGCTTACTTTTGATTGCACAGCTGGAGCAGTCACTTTTGTCATAATTTACAAATGCTATGTGTATTTAAGTAGTAGTGTATATTAATGAAAGCATTTTTGTTTTCAGGACCCAAGCATTGGATATGTATGTCTCTGTTGATGAGATGCCAACCTGTCAACATAACTCCAACTATGATGCAAGATTGAGCTTTGACTTGACGGATCTTGATCAAGAAGAGGAATATGACTATGAGGTGCCAAAGGAGATCAAGGAATGGGTCGAAGATAAACCCAAATGAAACCTCGACCAAACCTCCACCATCAACATAGGAACCTCCAAAACCATCAAAGAAATCTAAATAGGTTTAGACCTCACATCGGATCAAAAAGCCGACCTGATCGCGCCCTTGACATAGTACCAGGATGTATTTACATGGTTGCATGAAGACATGATTGGTCTATCCACATACATTGTCATCCATCGAATGCCCATCAAAGAAAGGTTCAAACCAGTCAAACAAAAGCTCAGACGATTGAAAACTGAGTGGAGTCTCATGGTCAAAGAAGAAATCGTTAAGCAATTCAAAGCCGGGATCATCATGGTATCAACATATCCCGAATGGCTATCAAACATAGTCCCCGTACCTAAACCCGGAGGGAAGGTACGAGTCTGCGTGGATTACCGGGATCTAAACAAAGCCTGCCTCAAGGACAATTTCATGATACCTTTTATCCATATCCTGATTGACAATATTGCGCAGTACGGCATGTATTCCTTCGTAGACTAGTTGCTGGAGAAGACCGGGAGAAAATAGCTTTTATCACTTCCTGGGGAACTTTTTGCTACCGACGACTATCCTTCGGCCTCATCAATGCCGGAGCAACGTATCAGCGAGCCATGATGGCCCTCTTTCATGATATAATGCACAAAGAAATAGAAGTCTATGTTGACGACATCATCATCAAGTCCCGAAGGGAGGATGATCACATAGACCATCTCAGGAAGCTGTTCAACAGGTTGCGCAAGTACAACCTCAAGCTAAATCCCGCTAAATGCGCTTTTGGCGTCAAGGCAGGCAAACTGCTAGGATTCCTGGTGAACACAATCGGGGCATTGAGTTAGACCCTGCCAAGATCAAAGCCATTTCTGAAATGCTCGTGCCTCGTACAGAGAAGGAGATACGAGGATTCCTAGGAAGGATCAACTTCATAAGTCAATTCATTTCCCAGCTCACAGCAACCTGTGAGCCCATCTTCAAGCTGTTAAGGAAGAATTCTTCCATCAAATGGAATGAGGATTGTCAACAAGCCTTCCTTGCCATCAAAAAGTAGCTTGTCGAAGCACTAGTTTTGGTACCTCCAAGGGATGGAGCCCCCTTATTCATGTACCTGTCCGTCAATGACAATGTCATGGGCTACGTGCTAGGACAGAAGGATGATAATAGCAAAGAAAGAGCTATCTACTACATCAGCAAAAGGTTCAGCAGTGGGGAATAGAAGTATACCCTGATCGAGAAGACATGTTGTGCATTAGCATGGGCCGCCATGAGGTTGCAACACTACTTGCATGGGCACACGACGTATCTTATATCCCGCATGGATCCACTCAAATACGTCTTCAATAAACCAATGTTAAATTGTCGACTGTCTAAATGGCAGTTGATTCTACAGCAGTTCGACATTGTCTACGTGACTCAGAAGTCTATCAAAGGCCAAGGCATTACAGATCAATTAGTAGAAGCACCTTCAGGAGGGTTCGAGCTCCTGGAGACATATTTCCCAGATGATGGGATTATGACAATTCAACAACTCTAGTCAGAGAATACAGTCCAACCATGGAAAATTTATTTCGACGGAGCGGTAAACATGGAAGGTTCCGGAGCTGGGGCAGTCCTTATCTCTGGTACATGTGATCAATATCCTGTGGCTACCAAACTTTAATTTGGCAACACCAACAACACGGCCAAGTACAAAGGCTGTATACTAGGGTTGAAACTAGCCCAATCCATGGGTATCAAACACTTATTGGTCTTTGGAGATTCCGAGTTGGTCATCAGACAAACCACCGGCAAGTATCTCACAAAGGAACTGCATCTGCTGCCATATCATAGGCAGGTCCTCAAAATGTCCCAAGAGTTCGAAGCAATAACCTTCGTCCACATTCCTCAGGATCGAAATGACTTTGCCGATGCACTGGCAACGTTGGCTTCATTAATTTGCATATCCAACAGGAGCGGGTTTCCCAACATCCAGTTCACAAATCAAAAAGCCCCAACATACGGGAATTACATTGGAGAAGTATCAAGACGAAATACCTCCTATCAAGCAACTTTGGTTTCAAGACATCAAGGAATATCTTCGTGATAGATCTACACCTGCTGGTGCAAGCCAATCAGAGCGGAAACGAATTCTCAGAATGGCCATGAAGTTCTATTTGAGCGGAGATGCACTTTATAAAAAGGATGCTAGAATAGGCCTGTTCAGATGCCTTGACAAGGAGCAAGCCCAAAGACTAATGGATGAAATCTATGGCGGAGTCTGTGGTCCACACATGAGCGGCCATCTGCTGGCCAAGAAGATAATCAGAACAGGACATTACTGGATCTCGCTCAAAGCTGATTGCGATGATCACGTCAAGAGATGCTTTCAATGCCAAATACATGGAAATACCATCCACGCTCCTCCAAATGAGCTGCACAACATGAGTACACCATGGCCTTTTTCTATGTGGGGAATTGATGTGATAGGTCCAGTCAAACCCAATGCCAGCAACGGTCATCGGTTCATCTTCACCATGATCGACTACTTCACCAAATGGGTTGAAGCAGCCTCTTTTCCTAAAGTTACAAAGAGGTCATCATCAGTTTCATCAGAAACAATGTTGTCTGTCGATATGGACAACCAGAGGTGATTGTATCAGACAATGCCAAAAACCTGAACAATCAAATTATGGTAGAACTGTGCGGCAAGTTCCATATCAACCATCTCAACTTCGTCATCTATTGGCCCAACATGAACGATGCTGTCGAAGCGGCCAACAAAAACATCAAGAAGATTATGCAGAAAATGTCTGCAAATCACAAAGACTGGCCTGACCTGCTACCTCTCACCCTGTTAGCCTACAGGACGACAATGAGCACCTCTACTATGGCTACCCCCTATTCACTGGTCTATGGCATGGAAGCAGTCCTCCCCATAGAAGTAGAGATGGAGTCTTTACGAGTATTAATAGATGCTCAGATGGACGAAGATCAATGGTTGCAAGACCGATATCATTAACTGTCCCTGATAGACAAAAAAGGGCCACATCCATTTTCCATGAACGGTTATACCAGCAAAGGATTTCCAGGTCCTACAATAAGAAAGTCTGAATCTGACAATTCAAAGAAAATAGTTTGGTGCTAAAGAAAATCCTGGCCAATCAGGATGAAGCCAAAGAAAAATTTTCCCCAAACTAGGAAGGCCCTTTCATTGTCAAGGAAGTGCTGACAGGGAGAGCCATCAAGCTACAAGAAATGGACAGGAACGAATTTCCCCAACTCTTCAATTCAGACACCGTGAAAAAGTACTATGTCTGAAGCACATGCATATCTGCATCTGGGTCCTATAAATCGAATCAGGTTTGGCTTTTCACTAGAGCAGCATGTACTACGAATGACCTGATCACCCTCAACCCGGGAGTACATAGGCAACCATTTATGGTGCGGTCAAACCAAGTAAAAATCCAACGAACTTGCAAATCCCAGCATCAAATTCCAAAGCTCATCGAACCAAATTCAAACCCCTGATAAACTCTTTGCAAACCTCTTCAATTAAACAACCAGAACTATGCATGACCTGATCTCCCTCAACCCGGGAGTACGTAGGCAGCTCTCTGCGGTGCAATTTGACCTTTAAGAAAAAATAAAAAAATAGAAGACCAGTTCCAAGACACCAAAGATAAATAAAAGCTAAATGCTGTCAAGCTGTCTGGTTACCAGACCCTATTTGAGGAACTCCCTTAACACCTTAACTGTCAGTCCATCAAGGAGAAGCTCAAAATACATCAATAACTGCGAGTCATGACAAAAGTGGTAATCACTCAGCAATGACAATGCATATCTAAGCAGGGAAGTATCTCAAAAATATATTTCTCTGATATATATAAACTGCTTTATATACATAGTGCCCTATACATGACAAAAATGGCTGATCTAGTCTATGCAGGAAAAATAAAGCTAGTCTATAGACCTAAGGACAAGCGGGTCAGCAATGCCAGCATGGCATCTCTCTATGAAGATGGAGTAAGAGTAGTCCACTCAGCCTCCATACGGCTAAGAACATCCACAGTCATCTGTAAGGTGGCACTGTGGTCATCAATGTAAGCACTTATCTCGGTAACCAAACCATGAGTGTAAGATCGAAGAGCAGTACTATCAACAATGTGGAAATCACGGGAAGCTATAGCCTCATCCCTCTCTACAAAGCTGCATCCTGAGAAATTAAAGTCTCCTCAATCTCAAACATATGCTGCATCTCTAGCTGAGCGAACCTCTTCTCGCTCCACAATAGCAATATCCAAAGCAGAGCGAAGCTCCTCCCGCTCAATCAATCCAGTATCCAAAGCGATCATGAGAACATCCCTCTCAGCAAAAGCTAAATCCCTGCCAGACAGGGCAGCCAACATCTGCACTCTAGCTGAATCTCTCTCAAAGGTCATCCTAAATAGAGAATCTGACAAAGCTGGATCTGTCCCTGTGGAAATAATCGGGGGATCACTAATCAAAGCTACTGCCAAATCTGCGAACAGCTCATCCTCAGTAGAAGAATCGGGATCCTCCATGGGCTCCTCCTCGTCAGAATCTGCAAGCGGAGGTAAATGAAACTCTGCTACTGCGACTGCGGTCTCTGCCTCTAACCATGCAGAATATTCTGGAGAACGACTCGGATGTCTGCTGGAGAACTCAACCCTCTCCCTGTGCGTCCAACACTCATAGACTCTAACCAAGTTGGCCGGTGAAATTGATGAAGCCGACATCCTCTGATCAGCAGAATCCTCAAAATGGTGCATATTCTACCACTTATCAAACTGCTCCATAACTTCCAAGGGATGATAAGTAGTCACACCCCTCAATCCTGCCAAAGGCAAATAATCCATGCCAGATGCATGAGTAATGAAGCTGAACGGGGTCGCTATCCCTGAGCATAACAAAACTGCGAACGGATGCTCAATATCCGACAAAAATGCTAACCAGGACTCTGAGTCGACGCAATCAACTGAGGATATCTCGTGGCTAAAATAATAGGCATGAGGTCTAAAGGATCTAATCGGTCATATGTGTAACATCAACCACATATACAGCGCGACCGAGCTACCCCGAAAAGACCCCGCTGGATGGGTACTGCAATAGGTGAGCGACCTCAAAGTCTCCGCCAAGATCATAGGGATAATGGTACTACCCTGCCTAAGGGCTCTGATTACGACAACCAATCCCATATCAAGGTGATCTAAACGCAATGGCATGTAAACATACACCACAATACACATCAGCAACATGTCTATTCTGGATGTCTACCACTCCTCTGCAAAAATGATGAAATCTCCAACGTGATGGTCGTAGCTGTCAAGCTCACCATAGCGCTCTATCAAGAAGTCAGAGGAGATCACATGCCCTGAAACGATCTCATCCATGACTATGCTCTGCCGAAGACCGGACAGCAGAGTAAACGGTCTCCACATATCACTGATAGCCGTCCGAGCACACGGCGACTCTAAATCCAAGCCAGTAAATCTCTGGTACTCCTCAAGAGTAGGCGAAAGCTCACACCGCCCAATACGGAATACCTGTCTCTCTGATACCCATAAGGGTAGGACGCCATCAATAAAGCCGTCTGGAACCCTGAAATCTACAAGGGCCATCGAATGCCCCAATATCTGGTCAATTGTACCCCTAGCTGGAAAGGGCAGGCTATCATACCATGACCGCAACAATGCCGCCACCTCTGAAAGTGGCAAATGCTCTATACGACTAACTGCAGACGTCGTCATCTGTAGCACCGTATCACAAGACCGTCCAGAGGTCAAGTTAAATCGCAGCTGTCTGTATGCATACACATGATACATGCATGATGACAATGATATAAACATGATGCAGCAGATAAAGATGACAGAAACATCTACAAAAGCTATCTACTGCATACATCATCCCCATATACGGCTAATTAGCTTATTTTTGTTTGTTTAATTTTATTATAATTTAATTTAATTAGCTTAAATTTCTTTTGGTTTAATTTTCTTTTTGATATACTCTTTGTTCTACAAAAAGAGTATCATTTAATTATTTTTTAATAAATTTTTGAAATATGAATTAATTGATCCACTAGTAATTAAGTACAAATTTATTATTCAAAAAAGTAAAATAAATTAAAATACATCTTAAAATTTTATATGTTTTTCTAGATTAAGCTGCAAATTAAGTGTTTTTTCTTTTATTATTTTAAAATAATATTAAAAATTTATATCCTTTTTAAGATTTGATGATATTGTTGAATTCGATTATCTTAAATTTCAATCCATTTGTTGAACTCGCATAAATTAGTTCATATACTTATACTTTGTAAAAAAAATATGACTTTTTTTTTAATTTTACACATATAGTATATGGATATAATTTTTTTGAATTATTAGTTCATATAAATGTTGTGTGCTATTGCAATCAAAGGACATATATATATATATATATATATATATATATATATATATATATATATAAATATTTGGAGTAATAATTGATATTAGAACATCATTTTTATTAATGACAGTTTTTGAATTTTGAGAGAAAAAACCTTCTTTATGTACTCCACAAAAGGATATTGATAGAAATACATTGCAAAAATTTAGAAAGAGTATAAAATGAGTTTTAGTTTTACTCGGACCAGATTAAGTCATCTCAAGTGCATGAAATTAAAAATAAAAAATAAAAACAATTGATATATAATTAGCTCAGATTTTTGTTTGTTTAAAAAAATTTTAATTTAATTTAATTAGCTTAGATTTCTTTTGGTTTAATTTTCTTTTGATATACTCTTTGTTCTACAAAAAGAGTAACATTTAATTATTTTTTAGTAAATTTGTGAAATATGAATTAATTGATCCACTAGTAATTAACTACAAAATTGTTATTTAAAAAAGTAAAATAAATTAAAATAATATTAAAATTTTATATAATTTTTTAGTTTAAGTTGCAAATTAAGTGTCTTTTTTTTTATTTTTCATTTTAACTGTTTAATTCACTAATTATTTAATGACAGGCCTCATAGGGATTAATTTGTTTTTAAGTTTTTAATTACTTTATTTATTTAATTCGTTATTTTTTCTAAATGTGTTAGTGTCAAAATTCATTTTTCGTGTTGTGCCTGAGAGGATAAGATAAGTTCGTATTTACTAACTAATAACTTCGTATTTTGAATCAAATATCGGCATTGACATAATATATAGCAATTTCTTCTAATTAAGGGGGTCCTCTAAATAGTACTGTATTTGATATATAATTTTTAATAAAAAGATTTAGTTGATTGCATTTAATGTATTAATATCCACTAGCCAAAAAGTATTTTCAAAATATTATTATTTAATTTCAATCTTATAACTCCAGATAACTATATGTATATACAAATCGAGAAGGAACAAAATTACTTCAAGTTGAATTCTGTTAGAATTTGATGATTTTGTTGAATCCGATTAGCTTAAGGTCCAATCCATTTGTTGAACTCGCATAAAAATTAGTTCATATACTTATACTTTGTAAAAAAATTATGCTTTTTTTTTAATTAAACATATATAGTATATGGATATAAATTTTTTGAATTATTAGTTCATATAAATGTTATGTACTATTGCTATTAGGATATATATACACACACACACACACCCTAAGTATAATAATTGATATTAGAACATGATTTTTATTAATGGTGAAGTATATAATTAAATTTCTAATATAAAACATAGAACGAACTCAGTTTTTGAATAAAAAAAAACACTTCTTTAATTCACAAAAAGATATTGATAGAAATACATTGCGAAAATTTAGAAAGAGTATAAAATGAGTTTCAGTTTTACTCGGACCAGATTAAGTCATCTGAAGTACATGAAATTAAAAATAAAATAAAAAAGGAAAATTGGAAGAAAAAAAATAGTCCCAAGTGTAAATGAACTTTTAAGAGTTTAATATACTATTATTTTTTCTTCTAAATTTTTGCATATAAATTGAAAATAAATGGATAGTACAATAAAGATCACATTAATCCCGTCTCCGGATGGGATTAGAGCACAAGAGAAACTAGGAAACAATTACCTATTCTAATAAAGATATGTCTCATAACCCGAGGATAGGTAATATTGAACAACAAAAACATATTTGGACAGGCCCAATATAAATGACAACCTACCAGCCCATATAAAACCCACTTCGGTAAAGGCATAAAAGTTTAAGAGATCATTTCCATCACCTAATATATTGGTTGGTCATATATTTTGTGATTGCTAATAAATTTCATCACCTAATATATTTGTTGGTTATATATGCTTATTTTTTAGTGATTGCCTTAATCGTCAAAAATAGTTTATAGTGATGGCAAAATTAGCCATTAATAGAAGTCGTCATCTATATTATTATTTTGTGATTGTTGAAAAAGTCCATCATACAATACCATTTTTTAAGATTGCTTTAAATGTCGTCATAAAGGTCCATCACATGTGGTGTTCTTTTCGTGATAGTCTTGTCCGTCACTAAATATTTTTTGAACTTTTTTCTTTGTGATGGCTTAAATGCAATCACGGTAAAGAGAAATATATAGGTGATGGTTGCATGCCATCACAAAAACTAAAAATTATTTTTGGACAATATTTGTTGATTGAAATAGCCGTCACACACACATATATATATATATATATATATATATATATATATATCCATGATGGAAAAATTAACCATCACTAGAACCATAATATATATACTATTTTTTGTGATGACTCAAACAATCCATCACGAAATATTTTCTATTGTGATTGCTTTTGAAAATCATCACCATGATCCATCATACATGCTTGGTTTTCTAGTAGTGACCTGGTGGAGTCCATTGTGAGATTATACCATTTTCTTCGAGACAATTGAGAAACTCACAACTTAAGTATTCACCACCTCGATCTGATCGAAGAATCTTAATACTTTTGCCAGATTATTTCTCTACTTCACTTCTGAACTATTTGAACTTTTCAAATGATTTAGATTTGTATTTCATTAAATACACATATTCAAATCTTGAGTGATCGTCAGTGAAAGTAATAAGAATACCCTCCCCGTGCATTCGTTGTTATAGGTCCAAAAACGTCTGTGTGAACCAACGCTAACAACTCTGTAACTCTTTCTCCTTTTCCGCTAAAAGGAGATTTAGTCATTTTACCCATGAGACAAGATTCACAAGTTGGATATGATTCACAATCGGATAGCTTTAAGAGCCCATACTTATGTAACTTGGATAATCTTGTTTCATTGATATGACCGAGTCTACAGTGCCACATATAGGTATAATTAACATCATCTCTTTTCCTTTTCTTAGTTTGTTCAATTTGAAATATATTTTCATGCAAGTCAAGTATATAAAGTCCATTTCACAAATTACCAACACCATATAAAATATTGTCTTTATAAATATAACAACTGTTGTTCTTTATTATAATTTCAAATCCATCCATATCTAATACAGAATTTGAAATAATGTTTCTAATGATATTCGGGACAGAATAACAATTATTTAAATAAATAGACTTTCCCGTAGGCAGTGCTAAACAATAAGTGCATACAGCTAATGCAATAACCTTTGCTCTATTTTTCACTTGTAGGATAACCTCATCCTTGTTCAGCTTTCTACTTCTGACCAGTCCCTGCAACCCATATTTTCTCTATTCACATTCGAATAGCAAACCATATAGGTTTTACTTAAAGATTTTAAATAAATCTTCAAATTCTCATCTAGGTTTTATTCTTTAACCATTATTTTAATCATTTAAGATTTTATAAATTTTCGGGTTGTCACATTCACCCCTTCTTCTAATAATTTCGTCCTCAAAATTACAGTCTACTAATCATCACTCCTTTTATTCATCAAAACTAGGTTTTAATATAACCTTTATCTGATTTCATACTCAATTTAATGAGTACCTCTTGCTTCCTTCTATGAGAAGCTCTTCTACCATCACATTCTTCCATGACTTCTCTGTAAGGAGTTAAAACTTTTCAAATCATGCTGAGGGGTCATATAGACCATGAACACATAGTTTTAACGGTATTCAAACCGTAAAACGATAAATTACTAGGTATGTTTATAATCAGAAATAAAGTAAACTACTGATGCTAGTACTTTAGGTAATCAGCCTATCGTACACTTACGTCATGCATAACGTATTAATCTTGTTTAGCTGCTAATTGCACTACTAGATTGGATTATTTTATCCAATCGGTATATCCCCCATATTCGGGGTTGTTCACCTCAGACTTAGCATAAGATTCCGCACCAAAACAATTTAGTTCGGGATAATTTCTCAAAGAGATACTTGAATTTTCATAAATATTTGTCTAGCTGAATCAATTAGCTTAGACGTATATCAATAATTCGAACATCAATCGAAACATGTGTCTGGCCAAATTCAATTTGCACTTATTTTTTTCTTTAAAATTCTAAAAATCATTTTATGACGTTATGATACCGTACTGTAATTACAGTCCGTTTGAGGATTTCGTCATTTTATGACTTCGTCATACTACATCGTACCATAATGGGCTGACGATCCTTAGATCACATCCAACACTAGGTAATTCTGCATTGATAACTTCATCATTTATCATTTCTGCAATATGTTTCATGATGCATCAATGAAAAATAAAATACCTTTTGATATTTCAAATTATTTTTGTCTAACCGAAACAATTAGCGTAGACTTTCCTTTAAACCGTTCAAAAACTATTGAAAATTATTTTTGATGTTATCATGCCGCAACTGGTAACGATGTGTCAGTGGTACGAAACCCACTTCTACACAATTGTAATCATGTGTTGATGATAACAAAAATTCATTTATATTTTTAAAGGCACATCAGTGCGAATTTAGCTTAATGTCAAAAATTTGAAGTCTAGCACAACTAGAAGATTTGGAATACCTATGCTTCCATCTTCAACTTCAATTGCTCTAATGATCAATTGCTTAATAATTCTATCTATTCTCAATTCTTCATCCATAA
Organism: Panax stipuleanatus; assembly: GCA_020205555.1. Taxonomy (NCBI): domain Eukaryota; kingdom Viridiplantae; phylum Streptophyta; class Magnoliopsida; order Apiales; family Araliaceae; genus Panax; species Panax stipuleanatus. The sequence goes on along the minus strand of CM035116.1, from coordinate 99,111,183 downwards.
CTTTTCTATACCCCAATATAGTTCATCAAACATACCACACGTTAGGAGTTCAAGAACTTTCCACAATAATATGAGTTTAGAAACTTATCCTAGCAATACGTATTTCAAGAACCAATCATGAACTGTCCATATGCTTAGGAGTTCAAAAACATACCATACGATTATGAGTCACAACCTTACAGTAAGTGTGAGTTTTAAGAACTCGCACCTATTGTTATATTCTCTACCTATTCGTTATATACATAAGAAAAGAATCACCTTCTCAACATACATATAGCGAATAGCGCGACACCAATATTTCAATGATTATCAATGTGATAAACTAAGTAGTTGTTAGACCAAGCACAAAACCACCGCCCATACAAAGGTTTGTACAACTCAGCTATCACATGAGTCCTCCACTGAAATCCCACATAATCTTAGTCTCTTCTTTGCTCAATACGAATTTCATTTAATCCGTATATCATCCTTTTCAACTCTTTTGAGTTTAACTTGTACTATTTCATAGTACTATTCTCGTATAGCAATTATGCTATAAAGTCTTCAATCAATAGATTGATTATCTGTCCTCCTATGACCTCATCAGATCACGTTGTAATCTCTTCTTATAATTGTGTTATATTACGATTCTTTTCTATGTCAGGATCGTTTTATTTTACGATCTTCTTTTCCTTTCATCATATTATATTATAATTTTTCACTTTTCATCTTATAGACTTGGTCTATTTATTATCACTTTTCATCTTTACTATTGGAGTCAGGTAACTCCAGATTCTTATCTTTATAACTCTTCAAGATTCTTCTTTGAATCTTATTTATCATCTTCTTATCTTAACGATGAATTTCCTGAATTCATCTCTTATCACTTAAACTCTATTTGAGTTTCTTCCTTATCGTCATCTCTGTAGTTATAGCCTAATGTAATCCTACCTAAGGTTTATAACCTCCAACTCTGATACCAACCTGTGACGCCCCCAAATCCGGGTCCCTTGAACCTCGGATCTGGTACGTTACGGTACTTTATCTTCATACATATTATATCATCTACTGCGGAACATATAAACATATATTGTTTATTTCACATGATTTTATAACATCTTCCCAAGTTCATTAACCTTAACTGAATACATACCTTTAATAATTAAAAAGGTTTACATAAGATAACTAAATAGTTATTCGTATAACAATCTAATATTGTACTTTGCTCTTGTCTCTGATCTTCTTCAAATTTTCGTCTTAATCTGAAATTTAATATCATGATATAGCAAGAGTGAGCAACGACTTTGCTCAGCAAGTTTAAATTCAATAAAGATATATCATGATTGAAAGAATAATAAGCTTTCAAGTTTTTCAACAATATAATAATTGTGAAATAGCATGAATCAAATGTCAATAATTGAATGACAGAATTAATAAGGTTTAATGTCACAAGGACCATGAACAACTTTAACTGAACCTTATGGTAATGAAGGTGATCAGCTTTTCATACCTGATGAACATATGCAACATGCACTAAGTGCGAATCAATAATCAGTATAGACGTGCATAATCATCAATAATCATTCACTAACATACTTTGAAATATAACTCAAGTTTGAATTAGGGAAACTTGCCTGAACTGTTGATTACTGATACGCAATCTAAGTTAACGTCCTTATTGAAAAGACCTATCAGTTATAAGATTGATCTTTCAATTAGTATATCATCCTTTTTACTTTATAAGTAAACTATCTAACATTTAAACACATCGTCAAATATTAGATAACCTTAACACCATATTCATTTACAAGTCTAAACCTAGCATACATCAAGTCTTTAATAGTATTCAATATAGTATACTGAGTGGTTTCCCACAAACAACCAATAAATTAGTTTCCGTCTTGTCTACACTGTTTTCACAGCGAGTTAGATCGGTTACTAATTCGTATATACCTTCCCCATATGAAGGAATCGTTTAGCCCAGATACTATACATCAACTATTGCATAATACGACTGTACTACTTTAGACTTAAAGTTAATCACTTACTTTATAAGTTCTTATATTAACTTGTCTAACATAGTTAAGTATTAGACATTACATTATAGTTTTAGTATTATCATTATACTTTGATAATCTTTTAATCATGTTATAACTTGTATTTATAAGTTATTCCTTTCTATGTTATCTTAGTAAACTAGATAACATTTAAGTAAACTGAAATTACTATTTCAGTAAACCAGGTTTCATTTTAGCATTCTGAAATCGCTATTTCAGCAGACCATAATCTATGTTAGCAGACTGAATTCAATTTCAGCAACCTGAAATCAAATTTAATACCCTGTATTCCTCTTTCAATAGACTATAATCCATTTCAGCATATTGAAACCATTTCAGTAGACTGAAACCATTTCAATAAACTGAAACCATTTCAGTAAATCCGAAACCAACTTCAGTACCCTGAATTCTTCTTTCTAACATATCACATACATAATATAGTTCTTTGAATACCAAATTCAACAACTATATTTAAAATAACTTATTTCTCTATTTTAAATTCCCGTTTACTATTATTAATTATTTAATAATATTTCAAGCTAAGGTTATTAACCTTTTAATAACTTTTAAGTCAAATATTACTAATAATATCTCAATCTAATATCATTAGTCACATAAAAATATTTTAAGTCATTAATCACTTTAATAAATAATTATTTTCAATTGTTTTCCTTTTATTAATTAACTCGTTTAAGCATTCTAAAATGTCATAACATCATAACACTTCATACCCGACCCGAAACCTTTCTCAAAAATCTGCATAAATCATGCTTAAGGGTCTCAAGTCATAAAATCGTATTTTTCATAATTTCGGACATTATATATTCCATTTAATCCATTTATCCATACATCACTATTTATATGAAAAATATAAAATCAGTTCCAAGATTTTTCTTTCTGGGATTTGGCAGAATATAGTTTCATATTGAACATATATTTTTCCCAGAATTTTTAAAATACATCTACTATTTTTAAATAGTCCATAATAGTCAAATATTCTCAGATTTTTCATAAATCGAGATTAACTCCAAATATTCTGAAATTTACAGGGTAGGCTCCTGTTATATACATGTACTTCCTGTAAACATTTGATAATTATTGGACTTATACACAAAGAGTTATTCGGGTGGCTTCATAAAAATATCCCTTCATCGTTAAATCCATAACTCTCAAACCGTATGGTCAAAAATTCTCAAATTTTTACAGGACCTTCATATCTTCTAATATTATCACTCCAAATGTTTTTAGAATTTGTAAAAGTTAAAAAGTGGACAAAAATGTCCCCGAGACAGACTGATCCAAAACAGTTTTACAAACAAGAAAAATATTTCTCTTTTCTTTTGGTTTCCAATCCAATCAACACCCCATATGGGTAAATCCAAACATGAAACACATAGATTGAAGGTTTTACGCTTTCATATTAAAAGCCCCCTTTTCACCAAATTTCTAAAAGAAAAGAGAATAAAATTTAGAAGAATAATTTATACCTTTGTTTTTCTTCTTCATCCTCTTCTTCTTCTTCTTCTTCTTCTTCTTCTTCTTTTTCTTCTTCTATGGAGAATTCTTCTCCTCCCTTCCTCTCTAGGACTGCCGCCCCCTCTCTCCTTTCTCTTCCTTCTTTTCTTTTCCCGTTTCTTTCTTTTGTGTTACTTTCTCTCTCTTCCTTTCTTTTTCTTTTTCTTTCTTATCCTCTTATCTCTTTCTTTTCTTTTTCTTATCTCAAAAAAAAAGTCCACCCAATATCTTCTCATATCTTACCCTCTCTCTCTCTCATGATTACATGAGTTTACTTGTAAGCAAAAACAATTGTGTTGGCTACATAAAAAAATGACACCTAGCACATCTTTGCCCACTCAAAAAAAGTAATTATCAAATACTCCTCCCTACCAATTTCGGCAACATGGCCTTAATATCATCCAAATCTGTTTTATTTTATTTTATACTTATCCAATTACAATAATGCCCCTTCTTCTTAAAATGGCTTTAAAGCTTGAGCTATTATTTTAAATTTCTTTTAGGCTGTCAATTTTTTTTATAGCTTTGCTTATAAACAAAAATTAACTTGGGTTTCACCCATAATTAAATTGGGCCATTATAATAATTGTCCCATACATAATATATTGGGCTAGTTTAAATAATTTAATCGCCCTTAATCACTTTGTCTACAAGTCTCATACTTAATTAAATAATTTAGCTTGTTTAAATAATATAACCTCCTTAGTCCATTAAATCTTAATTCACTTGAACATTATTTAAATTCTTGGGCTATGATATTATTATAGTCTAATCATTTCCATCTTATTTCACCCTAAATATTTAATTAGGGGTTACATTCATACATTTAGAATTTAAATCATCACTCTTGTACATTAAATTTTATAACCCAATTAAATTACTTTAATTCGGGTATAAAATTAATAAATTGAGATAGTAAAATATGTCTCTTAAATTAGTATAATTTATTATTCTCCCACATGTTCCTTAACAATTGAGCTCACTTAGGCTTAACACTTAATTGTTTTTGCTATAAGAATTAATATGGTCCATTATCTTAAATTCTATCTTACTCTAATCATTTAATTAGGATTTTCATGTACTCAATTGAAATTTAAATCATTACTCAAGTACATTTAATTTCTTAACCCAATTAAACTTCCCTTAATTAGGTTATAAAATTAATTAATTGAGATATATAAAATAAATATCTTAGAATTAGTGTATATTATAAATACTATTATTCTCCCATCTCATAACCTGAAGTTATTCAATCCTTCATTCCTAATATATAATTAGGATTACATAATTTTATTCTTAATTCTCTTTTATATACAAAATAAATGTATACACATTATATAATGTATATTTATTTAATCATATACATAATTCACATAAATTATCAGATATTCCACTTCTAACACCAATTTTGACTTTTCTCTATAAAAGTCAACTGTTGGCTTTGACCAAAAAGTCAACCCTTACACATTTTGTGTTTATTGTTCTTTTTGACTAAACTTGACGTTCCGGACGCAACCGAGCAGTCTGTGCCTCAAAATTCTATCTCTGACTCAAATTTTGAGTTTTAATTTACTCCATTTTTATTGCTAATCATATCAACTAATGACTTTAAACTTATATATCTTCTTATTTGGCAATCAAGGCCAACATTCAAGCTATGCTAATTACTAACATAGTTTTATCTTGATTCTCATATCCTTAACTTAATTCATCATTCTTCTTGCTAAAATGTATAGCACCTTGCTAAGTATATATATATATATATATATATATATATATATATATATATATATTTATATACATTTACTCATCTTTGTTTAACCTCATAGCATCTCTTCATGTGAAATATTATTTCCTTAATAAAATTTCTCATGTATCAATATAACATTTCTTAGACTATTCAGTTCACATCGAATTTATAGGTATCGTAATACCTTATCCTTGATATTCCTTCAAGTACATATTAATTCATTTCTAGGATTTTGGAATTTTGTAACCCATATTTTCTCTATTCACATTCGAATAGCAAACCATATAGGTTTTACTTAAAGATTTTAAATAAATCCTCAAATTCTCATCTAGGTTTTATTCTTTAACCTTTATTTTAATCATTTAAGATTTTATAAATTTTCGGGCTGTGACATTCACCCATTCTTCTAAGAATTTTGTCTTCAAAATTACAGTCTACTAATCACCACTCCTTTTATTCATCAAAACTAGGTTTTAATATAACCTTTATCTGATTTCATGCTAAATTTAATAAGTACCTCTTGCTTCCTTCTATGAGAAGCTCTTCTACCTTCACATTCTTCCATTACTTCTCTCTAAGGAGTTAAAACATTTCAAATCATGCTGAGGGCGTCATATAGACCATGAACACATAGTTTTAACGCTATTCAAATCGCAAAAAGATAAATTACTAGGTATGTGTACAATCACAAAGAAAGTAAACTACCGATGCTAGTACTTTAGGTAATCAGCCTATCGTACGCTTACGTCATACATAACGTATTAATCTTGTTTAGCGACTAATTGCGCTACTAGATTGGATTATTTTATCCAATCGACATATCTCCCATATTCGGGGTTGTTCACCTCAGACTTAGTATAAGATTCCGCACCAAAAAAAATTGGTTCGGGATAATTTCTCAAAGAGATACTTGAATTTTCATAAATATTTGTCTAGCTGAATTAATTAGCTTAGACGTATATCAATAATTCGAACATCAATCGAAACATGTGTCTGGCCAAATTCAATTGGCACTTATTTTTTCTTTAAAATTCTGAAAATCATTTTATGACGTCATGATACCGTACTGTAATTATAGTCCGTTTGAGGATTTCGTCATTTTATGACTTCGTCATACTACATCGTACCATAGTGGGCTGACGATCCTTAGATCACATCCAACACTAGGTAATTCTGCATTGATAACTTTATCATTTTTATCATTTCTGCATCAGGTTTCATGATGCATCAATGATAAATAAAATACCTTTTGATATTTCAAATTATTTTTGTCTAGCCAAAACAATTAGCGTAGACTTTTCTTTAAACCGTTCAAAAACTATTGAAATTATTTTTGATGTTATCATGCCGCAACCGGTAACGATGTGTTAGTGGTACGAAACCCACTTCTACACAATTGTAACCATGTGTTGCTGATAACAAAAATTCATTTATATTTCTAAAGGCACATCAATGCGAATTTAGCTTCATGTTAAAATTTTGAAGTCTGGCACAACTAGAAGATTTGAAATACCTATGCTTCTATCATCAACTTCAATTGCTCTAATGATCAATTGCTTAATAATTCTATCTATTAAAAATCCTCAATTTTTCATCCATAACTTTTCTATACTCCAGTATAGTTCATCAAACATACCACACGTTAGGAGTTCAGGAACTTTCCACAATAATATGAGTTTAGGAACTTATCCTAGAAATATGTAGTTCAGAACCAATCAGGAACTGTCCATATGCTTAGGGATTCAAAAATATACCATACGATTATGAGTCTCAAACTTGCCATAAGTGTAAGTTTTAAGAACTCGCACCTATTCTTATATTCTCTACCTATTCGTTATATACATGAGAAAAGAATTACCTTCTCAACATATATATAGCGAATAGCGCGACACCAATATTTCAATGATTATCAATATGATAAACTAAGTAGTTGTTAGACCAAGCACAAAACCCCCGCCCATACAAAGGTTTGTACAACTCAGCTATCACATGAGTCCTCCACTGAAATCCCACATAATCTTAGTCTCTTCTTTGCTCAATACGTATTTCATTTAATCCGTATATCATCCTTTTCAACTCTTTTGAGTTTAGCTTGTACTATTTCATAGTACTATTCTCGTATAGCAATTCTGCTATAAAGTCTTCAATCAATAGATTGATTATCTATCCTCCTATGACCTCATCAGATCACGTTGTGATCTCTTCTTATAATCGTGTTATATTACGATTCTTTTCTATCTTAGGATCGTTTTATTTTACGATCTTCTTTTCCTTTAATCATATTATATTATGATTTTTCACTTTTCATCTTATAGACTTAGTCTATTTATTATCACTTTTCATCTTTACTATTAGAGTCAGGTAACTCCAGATTCTTATCTTTATAACTCTTCAAGATTCTTCTTTGAATCTTATTTATCATCTTATTATCTTAACGATGAATTTCCTGAATTCATCTCTTATCACTTAAACTCTATTTGAGTTTCTTCCTTATCCTCATCTTTGTAGTTATAGCCTATGGTAATCCTAAGGTTTATGACCTACAACTCTGATACCAACATGTAACGCCCCCAAATCCGGGTCCCTTAAACCTCGGATCTGCTACGTTACATGTGACGTCCCCAGAATAGGTCCAGTCAACCCAACCCATTCTGAGTCGCCAAATACATGGTACAGAATTCAAATACAATCTTTTATATCACACGGTCGTGCAAAATACGACCACACAACTGTGAGTGTCAATACAAATATGTAAAAATTATTAACATTCAAACTAAGCCCTCATTACAATTATTATCACACTATTTATTAGAAATAGTGAGGACTACTACTGCTCTAACTCGGACCATCACTCTGTCTCCCGACTAGTTCCTGCGACATTCTCATTTCCTGAAGAGGACAATAGATGAAAAGGGTGAGCTCAACTAGCCCAGTAAAGAATATTATGACTAAGATAATGGAAAATAAATTATCGTTAGTCTTCAATAATTCAAATAAAATATTATTGACAACAAGTTTTAGATCAATATTCGCAGCGAAAATAACAATTCATTAGAAGAGTTAAGTAGAGAATGAAGTCTACTATCTTCTATGATTTAAAAGTTCATCATCAATATTTTATCCCTGTAACATCAATCAATATACATCTCAAATCAAATATTCAGCTTTGCACTACGGGCCAAAGATATTCATTTGTATCACCAGTGGTCATGTTCATCTCAACACCTGTCCATCTTTGCACTACAGCCAAAGATATTCATCAGGTAATCATTCATCTTTGCTCTACAGACCAAAGATATTCAGTTATATCACCTTTTAGGACTGAGGATGATGAAAAACATTTTAAAAAACGAATCCAGTGAGATAAAGGACAAAGATTAGGGATTCGTAATTTAGTTTATCTAAGTTCAAGAATATTCCATAATAATACTTTGCAGAGCAAAATTCAAGAATAAAGATAAAAACTTGGATCCAATCAAAGATAGGAACCTTAACAAGCAACTTGGACAAATAGAAGAAAATTTAATTTTTTTCGTGAATAGTGCCGTATACGTGAATAGTAACCCCAACGAAAAAAGTAAGAATTTCATAATAAAATCCATGACAATATTTTGGTATAATGATATTGAAAAGAATAACATCGTTTACGAAAGAAAATAACATCATTTACCTCAAAAGAATAGTACTTCTGGCCGGAATATCGGATAGAAGGCTGAAGAAAACTTGCACTGAATAGCAACACTCAAAGTATCTAAATACTCACAAAAATACGCTCGATACTATAGAGAGAGAAAACTTCTGATTCTGGTGTGTTTTTCAATTATAACCTAAGCACCCTATTTATAGGAAAAGCTTAGGATGCCAAAGTAGACTTTTGCTACCGGCGGCTTTCACATACGCACACCACAATTGAAATTTGAAATTCAGCATTTACAAGCCATAAAAAAACAAAAGTGGGGCCCACCCATATAAAAAAATATTTATTTTTTAAAACTTCAATAATTCATAATAAATAGCCCTTTTGTCAAAAAAATACAAATTCTATGTCCTTTTAATAGGAAATTTAATTCTGTACAACTTTGTAGAAGGAAGTTTTTCTAAATTCCAAACATAAATTATCCGAAATCCATAAACGGACAATTTTTCACAATAAAATATTAATAAAAACACTTTAGCACTAATTCCTTCTTTTATATCCACAAAATAAATATTTCTTTATCATATAAATCCATAATTAATTATTCAAAAATAATATCAAAGAACTACAATATTGACAACCAGGTCATTCCCAAGAAAGAGGGGGCCTTCCGATAAGAATTTTTCCTTACTGGCGCGCATTTAAATAACCCCTCCTAGACAGAACTTTCTTAGACATTGTCAATAATGCTATCTAATAATATTATTCAAATAATATGAATTATTGAGTTGATAATGTGAAATACTGTGCAGTGACAATTATTGAATCAATAATACAAAATATCAACGATAGCAATTATTGAATCAATCATATAAAATAGCAACGTAGCAATTATTGATATAAAATATCAACGTAGCAATTATTGAATCAATAAAATATCATGCAATTATTGAATCAATAATATAAAATATTGAACAATAATTACTGTAACAATAATTGAGTAAGTGCCTTTTTACGTAAGAATCAATAATTCGAAATACTGTGCAATACCGTGTGTTACTGTGCAACACCGCGTATTACTGTATTTTAACCACCGGGTATTTCAACAGTACTAACGGTAACAACTACGCCGTTATTTTATAAAAAGATTATTTTTGTCGCTTTCTATATCCGACAGTTATTCCGTTGTGGGGCCCACAAATAGCTGCGCCGTCGTACAAATATTCCCTGACAACAAAAATATTCTACGACCAAACGAATATTCCCCGACAACAATGAATATTTTATAACCACTTGCTCATTTTGAAATATTTGCGCATTTTACCCACAACTTACTACATTAATTAAATCAACCCCCTACTATTTCAAAATAATATATAAAGAAAATTAAATCTTTATTTATAAAATTCGGGGTGTTACATTACGGTACTTTATCTTCATACATATTCTATCATCTACTGCGGAACATATAAATATATATTATTTATTTCACATGATTCTATAACATTTCCCCAAGTTCATTAACCTTAACTGAATACATACCTTTAATAATTAAAAAGGTTTACATAAGATAACTAAATAGTTATTCGTATAACAATCTATTATTGTACTTTGCTCTTGTCTCTGATCTTCTTCAAATCTTCGTCTTAATCTGAAATTTAATATCATGATATAGCAAGAGTGAGCAACGACTTTGCTCAGCAAGTTTAAATTCAATAAAGATATATCATGATTGAAAGAATAATAAGCTTTCAAATTTTTCAACAATATAATAATTGTGAAATAGCATAAATCAAATGTCAATAATTGAATGACTGAATTAATAAGGTTTAATGTCACAAGGACCATGAACAACTTTAACTGAACCTTATGGTAATGAAGGTCATCAGCCTTTCATACATGATAAACATATGCAACATGCACTAAGTGCGAATCAATAATCAGTATAGACGTGAATAATCATCAATAATCATTCACTAACATGCTTTGAAATATAACTCGAGTTTGAGTTAGGGAAACTTGCCTGAACTGTTGATTACTGATACGCAATCTAAGTTAACGTCCTTATTGAAAAGACCTATCAGTTATACGATTAATCTTTCAATTAGCATATCATACTTTTACTTTATAAGTAAACTATCTAACATTTGAACACATAGTCAAATATTAGATAACCTTTATACCATATTCATTTACAAGTCTAAACTTAGCATACATCGAGTCTTTAATAGTATTCAATATATTATACTCAGTGGTTTCCCACAAACAACCAACAAATTTGTTTCCGTCTCGTCTACACTGTTTTCACAGCGAGTTAGATCGGTTACTAATTCGTATATACCTTCCCCATATGAAGGAATCGTTTATCCTAGATACTATACATCAACTATTGCATAATACGACTGTACTACTTTAGACTTACAACTTAATCACTTACTTTATAAGTTCTTATATTAACTTGTCTAACATAGTTAAGTATTAGACATTACATTATAGTTTTAGTATTATCATTATACTTTGATAATCTTTTAATCATGTTATAACTTGTACTTATAAGTTATTACTTTCTATGTTATCTTAGTAAACTAGATAATATTTAAGTAAACTGAAATTACTATTTCAGTAAACCAGGGTTCATTTCAGCATCCTAAAATCACTATTTCAGCAGACTATAATCCATTTTAGCAGACTGAATTCAATTTCAGCAACCCAAAATCAAATTCAGTACCCTGTATTCTTCTTTCAGTAGACTATAATCCATTTCAGCATACTGAAACCATTTCAGTAAACTAAAACCATTTCAGTAAACCCGAAACCAACTTCAGTACCCTGAATTCTTCTTTTCAACATATCACATACATAATATAGTTCCTTGAATACCAAATTCAACAACTATATTTAAAATAACTTATTTCTCTATTTTAAATTCCCGTTTAATATTATTAATTATTTAATAATATTTTAAGCTAAGGTTATTAACCTTTCAATAACTTTTAAGTCAAATAGTACTAATAATATCTCAATCTAATATCATTAGTCACATAAAAATATTTCAAGTCATTCAATCACTTTAATAAACAATTATTTTCAATTGTTTTCCTTTTATTAATTAACTCGTTTAAGCATTCTAAAATGCCATAACATCATAACACTTCATACTCGACCCGAAACCTCCCTCAAAAATTTGCACAAACCATGCTTAAGGATCTCAAGTCATAAAATCGTATTTTTCATAATTTTGGACATTATATATTCTATTTAATCCATTTATCCATAAATCACTATTTACATGAAAAATACCAAATCAGTTCCAAAATTCTTTTTTTTTTCTAGGATTTGGCAGAATACAGTTCCATATTGAACATATATTTTTTCCGGAATTTTTAAAATACATCTACTATTTTTAAATAGTCCATAATAGCCAAATATTCTCAGATTTTTCATAAATCGAGATTAACTCCAAATATTCTGAAATTTACAGGGATAGGCTCCTGTTATATACATGTACTTCCTGTAAACATTTGATAATTATTGGACTTATACACAAAGAGGTATTCGGGTGGCTTCATAAAAATATCCCTTCACCGTTAAATCCATAACTCTCAAACCGTATTGTCAAAAAATTCTCAAATTTTTACAAGACCTTCATATCTTCTAATATTATCATTTCAAATTTTTTCAGAATTTTTAAAATTTAAAAAGTGGACGAAAATATCCCCGAGGCAAACTGATCCAAAACAGTTTTACAAACAAGAAAAATATTTCTCTTTTTTTTTGGTTTCCAACCCAATCAACACCCCATATGGGTAAATCCAAACACGAAACACATAGATTAAATGTTTTACGCTTTCATATTAAAAGCCCCCTTTTCATCAAATTTCTAAAAGAAAATATAATAAAATTTAGAAGAATGATTTATACCTTTGCTTTTCTTCTTCATCCTCTTCATCTTCTTCTTCTTCTTCTATGGAGAATTCTTCTCCTCCCTTCCTCTCTAGGGCTGCCGCCCCCTCTCTCTTTTCTCTTCCTTCTTTTCTTTTCTCGTTTCTTTCTTTTGTGTTACTTTCTCTCTCTTCCTTTCTTTTTCTTTTTCTTTCTTATCCTCTTATCTCTTCCTTTTCTTTTTCTTATCTCAAAAAAAAAAAGCCCACCCAATATCTTCTCAAATCTTACCCTCTCTCTCTCTCATGATTATATGAGTTTACTTGCAAACAAAAACAATTGTGTTGGCTCCATAAAAAAATGACACCTAGCACATCTTTGCCCACTCAAAAAAAATAATTATCACATACCCCTACCAATTTCGGCCACATGGCCTTAATATCATCCAAATTTATTTTATTTTATTTTATACTTACCCAATTACTATAATGCCCCTTCTTCTTAAAATGGCTTTAAAGCTTGGGCTATCATTTTAAATTTCTTTTGGGCTTGCAATTTTTTTATAGTTTTGCTTATAAACAAAAATTAACTTGGGTTTCACCCATAATTAAATTGGGCCATTATAATAATTGTCCCATACATAATATATTGGGCTAGATTAAATAATTTAATCGCCCTTAATCACTTTAGCTATAAGTCTCATACTTAATTAAATAATCGGGCTTGTTTAAATAATATAATCTCCTTAGTCCATTAAATCTTAATTCACTTGAACTTTATTTAAATTCTTGGGCTATGATATTATTACAGTCCAATCCTTTCCATCTTATCTCACCCTAAATATTTAATTAGAGTTTACATTCATACATTTAGAATTTAAATCATCACTCTTGTACATTAAATTTTATAACCCAATTAAATTACTTTAATTAGGGTATAAAATTAATAAATTGAGATAGTAAAATATGTCTCTTAAATTAGTATAATTTATTATTCTCCCACATATTCCTTAACAATTGGGCTCACTTGGGCTTAACACTCAATTGTTTTGGCCAAAAGAATTAATATGGTCCATTTTCTTAAATTCTATCTTACCTTAATCATTTAATTAGGATTTTCATGTACTCAATTAGAATTTAAATTCTTACTCAAGTACATTTAATTTCTTAATCCAATTAAACTTACCTTAATTAGGTTATAAAATTAATTAATTGAGATATATAAAATAAATCTCTTAGAATTAGTATATATTATAAATACTATTATTCTCCCATCTCATAACCTGAAGTTATTCAATCCTTCATTCCTAATATATAATTAGGATTACATAATTTTATTCTTAATTCTCTTTTATATACAAAATAAATGTATACACATTATATAATGTATATTTATTTAATCATATACATAATTCAAATAAATCATCAGATATTCCACTTCTAACACCAATTTTGACTTTTCTCCATAAAAGTCAACTGTTGACTTTGACCAAAAAGTCAACTCTTACACATTTTGTGTTTATTGTCCTTTATGACTAAACTTGACGTTCCGGACGCAACCGAGCAGTCTGTGCCTCAAAATTCTATCTTTAACTCAAATTTTGAGTTTTAACTTACTCCATTTTTATTGTTAATTATATCAACTAATGGCTTTAAACTTATTTATCTTCTTATTTGGCAATCAAGGCCAACATTCAAGCTATGCTAATTACTAACATAGTTTTACCTTGATTCTCATATTCTTAACTTAATTCATCATTCTTTTTGCTAAAATGTATAGCACCTTGTTAAGTATATATATATATATATATTTATATACATTTACTCATCTTTGTTTAACCTCATAGCATCTCTTCATGTGAAATATTTTTTCCTTAATAAAATTTCCCATGTATCAATATAACACTTCTTAGACTATTCAGTTCACATCGAATTTATAGGTATCGTAATACCTTATCCTTGATATTCTTTCAAGTACATATTAATTCATTTCTAGGATTTTAAAATTTTGTAACCCATATTTTCTCTATTCACATTCGAATAGCAAACCATATAGGTTTTACTTAAAGATTATAAATAAATTCTCAAATTCTCATCTAGGTTTTATTCTTTAACCTTTATTTTAATCATTTAAGATTTTATAAATTTTCTGGTTGTCACACCCGGCACAGCCCCCACGCACCCCTCCCCCCTCCCGGCCCCTCCCCTGCGTTTCTGCTGCTGCTGCTGTCCCTCACGCCGGCCGCTGCTACTGTCCCTCACCTTCGGTCGCCGCTCACTCCCTTCTCACGTGGCCGCCTCCTCCCAGCCGATAGTCTCCTCCCTCTGCCTCCTCCCTTCCGGCTGTCGGTACAGTACATTGATATTTTGCATATTTAGTTATTGATAATTTTTATGTTGATAATTGATAATTTGGGATTATTGTATATTGATAATTGATAATTTGGGATTATTGTATATTGTATGAAGTTCTGCACAAATTTTTTGGCTGAAATTGGCATTGGCATATATGTTTGAATTGGGATTATTGTATATTGATGAATGTGATGAATTGAGGTTATTATATATATATGAATTTGGTATTGATTTCAAATAATGGTTTGAAATGGTGTGAAATGGTATAATATTTGCTATTTTTGACAGAATTCTCGACGGAATTTCTTTCAGAATTCTTCATATGCAAAATTTGGTGGACCCTCCAAATTTTGTAAGAATTCCTAAATTGGTCAATATTAAATTTACATAATACATACCTAAATAGAATAAAATTAAAAATAAAATTAAATAAAATTAAATAAAATAAAATTAAATAGAATTAAATTATACTATACTATATTATAATATAAAATAAAATTAAATAGAATTAAATTAAATAGAATTAAATTATACTATAATATAATATAATATAAAAATAAATAAAATAAAATAAAACAAAACAAAACAAAATAAAATAAAATAATATAAAATTAAATTAAATTAAATTAAATAGAATTAAATTATACTATACTATAATATAATATAATATAATATAATATAAAAATAAATAAAATAAAATAAAATAAAATACTATGTAGTATAATATAATATAATATAAAAATAAAATACTAAGCAGTACTTGCTTAGTATTTTACAACCAAAGTAATATACTATACTATACTATAGTATAATATAATATAAAAATACTAATTAGTACTTACTTAGTATACTATACTATAATATAATATAATATAAAAATAAATAAAATAAAATAAAATAAAATACTAAGTATATTGTACTTGCTTAGTCTTCTACAATTAAAGTAAATTAATTTAAAATTAAATAAAATTAAAATAAAATACTAAGTAGTACTTGCTTAGTTTTCTACAACTAAAGTAAATTAAATAAAAAAAAAAATTAATAAATTTAATTTAATTTAAAACTAAGTAGTACTTGCTTAGTTTTCATAACTAAAGAAAATTAAATGAAAAGAAAATTAATTTAATAAACTAAATAGCATTTGCTTAGTTTGCCGCAATATTCAATAAACGATAGACATATGGACACCAATAGACATCAGCTCATGTTTGAACGATATGATCTGGTTCCCATATTATTCTTCATCTATAAAGGATAAAATCTTGAGAGTCTTCCTGACCTCCGGAAGTGTATACATTTCAGTTCCATCACAAAGAAAACATCTATGTGGAGCTTTGAATCCAAAGCATGTCTTCATCCATTTCCCTTTACGTAGGCTATCAATGAATTTTACAGGAAAATCATACTTATTTGCCTGTAAAATTCATTGATAATCTACATATTTGTAACTTGATGAAGACATGCTTTGGAGGTGTCAACTTAGAAACCCGTTTGACATTCACTCAGTAGGAGTGAATGTCGAATAGTCCCCAGTTTGGGACTATTATTGGATGTTATGTCTTTCACTTAGACCGGTGCCAATACGAATAGTATGTTTTTGTTGTTTTGAGGATTTTCAGTTGTTATCTCTACATATTCTTTGAGTACATACTTAGATTAAGTTATCTTAATCTATTTCGTGTACTTGGAGACCATGGGGAGGTGCTGTCGAAATTTTCTTAAAATTATAAAAACGTGATTAACGTGTTGGCACTAGTGAAGAGACGCATCCAGGAACGGGATAGAAGCCTGAATTACCCCTGTCCTAGAGAGGAGATGCTGCCAAAAAATATAATTCATGCATGGACCACAATTACAGTATCCAAAGAAACTGTACTAAATGCGTCTTATGTGCAGCATCAATATGTCAGTTGACCGGAGTTGGATGTACCGTAGGATACCCATTGATGGGAGGGGATTATTCCCAGCTTTTCGTGATGGGGTGTCTAACTTTTTAAACAAAGCAATAGAACATGCTGAGGATCCGAACAGAAAAGTTTGATGTCCGTGTGTCAAATGTAAAAATCTTATCTGGAAGAATTCCGATGAGATTAGATTTGACTTATTTTCCCGTGGATTTGTGGATGGGTACACCCAATGGATTCATCACGGGGAATCAGCTGAGTTGTGGGAACTTTCAAACAGTGTAGACCAACCAGCTGAGGTGAGGGATTCAATTGTGGATAACTATAATGCCATGGAGATGTTGGTCGATGCGTATGGGCCTTAAAACTATAAACTGGGCCGATAACGAGCATGTGTCAGGCAATGCTCAGCAAGAACCAAATGATTTAGCTGCTGCCTTTTACAAGATGCTACATGAATCGGGGGTCGCATTGTATCCTGGAAATGACAAGCACACCAGGCTATCTGCAGTGACTAAGCTCTTACACTTTAACAATGATGAAAACTGCAGTGAGAGAGGTTTTAACAATTTTCTTGCTCTTATCTGTGATTTTTTACCCACGGATAATACATTGCTTGCAAATTATTATGAAGTGAAGAAGATGGTCAAGGGTTTGAATATGGGGTATCAGAAGATCGATGCTTGTGAGAAGGATTGCATGTTATATTATGGGGCGGACAGAGATAAGGGACAGTGTGATATATGCAGCTTGCCTCACTTCAAGGTGATAAAACGTGGGGGGAAGGAGAAACATGTTCCCAGAAAGATCTTACGGTACTTTCCTCTTGCGTTGAGGCTTCAACGGCTATTCATGTTTTCCCATACGGCTCAACATATGAGTTGGCATAGAACAAGGGATGTCATGCATGGTCAGCTGACTCACCCTGCAGATGGAGATGGAAGAGGTTTGATGAGAATTTTCTAGAATTTGCAGAGGATGATAGGAATGTCAGGCTTGGCATAGCTTTAGATGGGTTTTTTCCATTTAATAATTTTAGCCAGCCCTACTCTGTTTGGCCAGTAATAATGGTAGCTTACAATCTTCCACCATCAATATGCATGAGGGATCCGTATCTATTTTTGACTTTACTGATACCGGGGGATAAAAGTCCTACAAAAGATATAAATGTGTACCTCAGGCCGTTAGTCGATGAACTTAAGATGTTGTGGGAGACGGGTGTTCAGACATATGATAAAGCGAAGGCGAAGCTACATGCCATCTGCTTAACACACTTGCCTGTTGGCTGTATGCGCTTTACCCTGTTCGCCCAGTATGATGCCTCATTCATGGATACCGTGTTGTGCGATTTTTACGTCAGTCAAATTATAGCTTCAAGTAAATAATACATTATCATTTACCATTATATACTTTTCAAATGAATTCTGATAGACCGAATAACATTTTTTATAGGTTTATTATAGATACAAGGATGGCGTGTCTCTAGCAGCCGGAGACAGTGTTATTATTGCACATGTCATGAAGAACTACTCCGGCTGGCTTTACGAGATGAGATAGCGGGCGGCCCGGGCGGTTGGCGAGCAACCTGGGACTACGATTAGACTTCATCAGCCCCGAATAGTCGGTGATCAGGCTTGGGAGGCTATGTGTCGGCACTGGGAGGATGAGGTGTTCAAGAAGAAGTTGGAGCAAGCGAAGAAAAATAGGAGCCAGCTCCGAGTCGTACACACGACTGGCTCACAGTCCTTTGAGGAGGTGAAGTCGGTAAGTATTGTGTATTTTGTTATTTAGTTAGTCAATTGTTAGTAACATACTTAATATAGTTTTAATTATCTTAATTATTAGGCCATGAGCTCGAGCTTGGGCCGACCTCCTACGATCACTGAGTTCTGGGATAGGGCCCACACCCCTAAGGAGTCTACCATACTATCTCCTGCAGCCTTAGCTATACGGGTAAGACATAGTCTAAATTTGAAGTTATTATTAATATTAGAATGTTAATCAAATAATATAATTAACTCGCGTATACAAATAACATTGTAGGATCGATTTCAGTCGTTTCGGGTCGCCCGTCTAGCTGAGTTGCGGGCTGCTAGGGGGATCCTGAGCCATTATATTCCACCACTCCTCTGCCTGAGATTGAGTTATCTCAGGACGAGGAGCTGAGACTATGGGTTGCGTCTCAGGATCCCCCTACTTCGAGTACCGGCAGGTATCGCGTGTTGGGCCTGCCGAGGATACCCGTGTATACCCTACCTGGAGGTAATATATAATATATCTTAAGTTTTTAAATAAAATAAAATTTATATATACTACGTAATAAATTGGTTTATTATCGCAGGCTCTAGCCAGCGCCATCGCCCGAGAGCACACGTTGGATCATCTGATTTGGGTTCTGGCTTAGATGATGCGCTCTTCCAGAGGGTTATAGCGGCTGTATCGGAGAGGTTTCAAACGGATCTGGCTTTTTGACATCTGCACTTACCTACCCATACGCGCCTTCACCAGCTGGCTCAGGATATTACAGCACCATAGAGAGCACTGGATTATCGCCCGAGCAGTTCACCTCGTTAAGCGGTGAGATGCTCCGGATGGTGGTTACTTTACTAGTGGAGACTTTTGGTGAGCAGTCCGAGAGTCGTCAGGTATTCTGCATGTTATTTTATTTTCATTTAGCAGTCTTTTAATTCTAACATATTATATAGACTAATGACTTGTATTTTTAATCCTATCTGCAGGGTAGAGATGGCGATCGGAGGGTCGTTGTCACTGATTCTCATCCACCAGAGCTGCCCTAGAGTCAGGTATTCTGCATGTTATTTTATTTTCATTTAGCAGACTTTTCATTCTCACATATTATATAAACTAATGATTTATATCTTTAATCTTATCTGCAGGGTGGCAGTGGCGATGGCGATGAGCATCAGCGTCGCCCACCCTCGTCTGATGATCCTCCTCCTACTAGCTAGTTAGTTTTACATTTACTTTGTAGTTGTACATTTAGCTATTTTCATTATATTGTAGAACATTTGTACATGTTACAAATTAAGTTTGTTTTGTACGAGTTTTGTAAATCAAACACGTTTGTGATGTGAATGTCGTTAGCGTATTATTTGTTATAATTCTTTACGGGATAGTTGATATTTATACTTGTTATCTTAGTAATTAACATTAGTGTATATTTGTAATCGTTATGGGAACGTTAAAGCGTGTATTTGTAATCGTTATGGAACGTTATAGCGTATATGATTGGATATAACAGGTATTAGCGTGTATACGTTGTTTGTATTAGCGTTGTATACGTTGTTGGTATAGCTAGCATCATGTATACGGTGTTCGTATACATTAGTGTACGTTGTTGGTACGTATGTGATTTAGAATTGGGAATATATTATTGTATGTATGATTGAGCTAGAACAGGTTACAGGTACAATATTGGGGTTTAAAACCCTAGAAATTATAATTACGAAAAGCTGGTTAAAAAAAATCTGGCTATTCTTGACGGAATAGTCTAATACCGAGGGAATTTTCGTCGGAATTAACAGCATTAATTTAATTGATTATTTTATATTTTCTATGTTCGACGCAACCTTCCGTCGACTATAAGTACTTTTCGTCGACTTTAGATATGTAAATTAAATCTGGCTAAATTTATAATTTTTATATTTGACGCAATATTCCGTCGGTTATATAACCATTCTGTCGAGTATAGAATAATTTTGACTGATCAGTCCGTCAGAATAATTCGGTTGAGTATATTTATTTCCGACTGAACTCTAGATAGTCTTAATGCCGAGGAGGTTACTGACGACAAAATTACTGACTGAATTATCCGTCGAAATTAATCCTAAGATGGACGGAAAGGACTTATGACCGACGAAAAATTCTGTCGGAATTAGCCTCTTTTCTTGAAGTGAACCACAGCCGGTATTCAATACCCAAGTAGAATTTTGACTTTCTTAAAAATTAATTTCAATTATGAACAAACCTTGATTGGAAGTCGAAGCTTCTTCTCTGCCAGAAACTTCTTGCAGTTACTTATCCAATGACCCGGCTCATTGCATTGGAAGCACATTCATTTGCTTGTTGGATCAGGTTTCTTTTGTTCCTTCATGTTCACCTTGCCCTTAGCCTTCATAGATTTCTTCTTTTCAGAAGATACATTGGGCCTCTTCCTTTTCTTGGAAGAATCCACCATTAAGACATGGTTCTTCTTGGATGGGAAGTGACCTTCTGCAGTTTTCAACATGTTAAGTAATTTAGAAAAGTTGACATCTAACTTATTCATATGGAAATTAACAACGAACTGCGAGAAGGTCTCAAGGAGTGACTGCAAGACTAAGTATTGACTTAACTCCCCATTCATGACGAACCCAAGATGTCTAAGGCGTTCAATCAGATTGATCATCCTTAGGACATGAGTCTCAACGGCAGTGCCCTCGGTTAACCGAGATCGGAAGAGCTCCTTAGATATCTCATATATAGCAGTTCTACTTTGTTCACCATACAACTTCTTGAGGTGAAGCAACATAGTAGGAGCATCCATGTTTTCATACTGACGCTGAAGCATGTTATTCATGGATGCGAGCATGATGCAATGAGCCCAAGGTGCATCATTTTATCACTTTACAATGGTGGCAATCTCTTCCTCAGTGGCTGTTTCTGGAACAGTTCCAGGGACAGGTGAATTTAGGACATAAGAAATTTTTTCAGCAGTGGAAACTATTCTCAAATTTCTTAACCAGTCCGTGTAATTAGGTCCAGTCAGTTTGTTAGCACCAAGTATGCTATACAGTGAAATTAGTGATTTCGACATTTTTAAAATTTCTGTATGTGAAAAGACAACATTTTAGCAAATATTCATTTAATTAATTTTATATACCAAAATAAATTAGGTCTTATTTTAAATTGGTATCTCTCACTATTTTCTTCAAACTATATTACCCTCACTTATATAATTCAGCAACATCTAATTAAAGATTTGCTAGTGAGAATAAGGATCTCATTTCAAATGTATATAGCCTTGTGGATAGCACAACAAATGATATATAAATAAATAGGTAGACAACTCTTTGTCAATTACATCAATATGTAACTCCTTTTTATTTTGCCTCTTAAATCATAATGGTCAAGTGTGTGCACATCCGAACTAAAATGATTTATGTTAAGTCCAACCTAGTACTTTCATAAATTCAAAAAAGAAAAATATTGTCCTTGTGGATAGAACAACAAAACAATATTGTTCAATTTTCTTGATAAACATCAAATGTGATAAAATTAATATCTTAAATACGCAATACTTCCCTTGTGTGTGCACAACAAACTCATATTAAATATTTAATACTCTATTAATTTATCATGTTAGAAGGCGACGTTCGATATTCCAAATGTCATTGAACGCTTTAGACTTAATATGATTTTTTTGAGGGGTTTGTTATTATTTGTCTCATCTTGTTTAGCGCGCATGAACCTATATATATAAAATACGCGTCATTTTATTAAACATGCGAAGCATGTCTGTATAAAATATAATATATATAATACTTAGCATGCACATATAGAATACTATATTCTACCCGGATTGATTATGGACTTTTATTCTAGTTTGGTTCACTAGAGCCACCAAGTGAACCAAAAGGTCAAACCTATGAGTGCAAGAATTTAAATTTAAACGTAACTATTACATTTAAACCCGGGCTCCATACAAACGGGTTTTCATGCGCTCCTTGCTCTTTGGTCTCCAATTTCTTCAAGATAATTCTAACTATTTCTATTACAGTAAACTATTTAATTTAAATAGAAACATTGATCAGCAGTCAAGGGGAAGTACATAGAAGGGAGATAGAATTTTACATCAAGAAAAACCAGAGAAGACGAGGTACGCAAACCCCATTTAATAAAATCCATTCATTCAAACATTCATCTAAAATAAAATTCAATCACATTGGTCAATAGTTCATAATCAACCCCATTTATTTTCATATATATCACCATATGCATCAATAAATAAACATTCATCTCATGAATTAAAACATTCCATATATATATGAGTATCATTTAATGGGCAAATTTTAAATTGCATGAAATCCAATTTCATGATTAAAATAAACTCTTTATTTTAATTATAAAATTATTTAGAAAATAATATATAAATATATTTATATATATATATATATAATATTATCGTATATATATTATATATATGTAGTGCCTGCCCCCAAAAAAAAAACTTCCTGGACACCCTTTTTAAAAATCAATGATCCTGCATCCAGAAATCACACACATATATATATATATATATATATATATATATATACGGTCCAGATCTTAAGCTCACCCAACTAAAAACTCACCCAACTCACCCCCTTTTAGCGACGGATCGGGTGACGGTTTGGTCCATCGCTATATATACAACCGTCGTCTTAGCTTTTAGCGATGGATAACATATAGACGACGGTTGTATATATAGCGACGGACGAACCGTCGCCCGCTCCGTCGCTAAAGAGGGGTGAGTTGGGTAAGCTTTTAGTTGGGTGAGTCTAAGATCCTTATCGTATATATATATATATATATATATATATATATATATATTATAACGTGACTACTGCAGGATTCAAAGAGTAATCACCTTTTTCCTTGCTTTTGAATAGCATTCAGGATCATATTCCTGATTCGCTACATGTTTTTGGGGAAAAAAAACATTCGTGATTTTTGAATCTTTCCAATTTTTATTTTTTTTACTTTCAAAAAAAATAAATAATAATTTTATACAATTAATTATGCCCAATAAACTATTCTAAATACATAACCATATCATATGGAATCAAAACAATTAATAATTGCATAAAGGTTTGGCTCTGATGCCACTGTTGGGTTTGTACGAAATCATGGCGCAATCAAATTGCAAAAATTAGCGGGAGCATGGTATATCAGAGTTTAAAAAATTTCTACAAAACCATTATCCGGATCATCCTTTATGAAAATTATTAATTTAAAACGATAAATAAGAAGTTATGAAATCATACCCTTGTAGAACGAAGCTTCCACAGGTACGAGTTCAACTCTTTGTTCTTCGTGATCTCCTTGAATTTTTGGGTTAAATTCCTTCCTTTGATCAACGTTAGTCACCCAAGTGTTTGGCCTCTAGAGGTTATCCACCAAGGAAGATGAATTATCAAGAAGGAGAGTGGTTGGCTAAACCTTAGTTTTCTATCTACTATAGAAAAGGAGTACTCTCCAACAATTGGAATTTCATCAATTGATATCTAACAAAAGACTCCTCTTATATAGATGTTGGTCAACCCTTCTAATCCTATTAGACATATGGTTTCATTTAATTAATTAAACTTTTTTAATTAATTAGGCTTTCTAACATATTGGGATTAATTAATTAAACTCCTTTAATTAATTTGCCTCCTAATTTTATTAGGAATAAATGAGAGTACTAATATGAAATTAATTCCTAAACTCCTTTAGAAATTAAAATAATAATAATTAAATAATATTAATAAGACTCCTCTTATTAATTTATATTTAATATTTTTAAAATATTAAATAATTAACATTAAGTTATTTAATTTATTCTATCACCATAGATTAAATTAATTACACTTAATGCATTATTGCGATTATGTGATTACCTTTTTAAATAATTATTCTTTCTTTTATGGTGTGACCCTTTAGGTTCTCCATATTAAACCGGTTGTGAATAAATCAATTAGAACAATTCTAATCTTATTTAAATAAATAAATTAAATTAATAATCTATTTAAATAAATAATATTTATTCTATAATAAGGATAAGCATTCCTAGCGATCAACGACTTTCTAGATAATATAGATTTCAACATTAATCATAAAAGAACCTGTGAGTAAATAGTTACCGTACAATTCAATCATTCTACCATACAATATCCCAATTAAATAGAAGACATGGAATTACTGTCAAGTCTTATTTTATTTAATTATATGTATTTCTATTATAAAATGCACAACTCCAAATAATACAAATTAGAAACTCATTTCTAATTTCATTATGCCTTGGCCAAGGACTATTGGGTTGTCATTTAACGAATCACATAGGACATATCTCTTCTTTTACTATAAGTGGTAGATTATTTATTAACCATTCATTATCTCCATATGTAACTTATTACACCCAAGCATACCCTTTGATATACCCTAAGGGTCTTAAGGAATAAGTCAAACTATAATTCATTACACACAAGATATTATGATGATCTCAAGTCCAAGGATCACTTGTACTACTATCACATTAGAAATTCCTATTGACAGGCAAGTAAAACTCCATTAGGTATTCCATAGCGAGTCACGTTCAGTGAACTTATTCTCCAATAAGCACATATATACTTGCTTTAGTGTCTCCACACAAATGATCATGAGATCAATCATCCTCATCCAATGAGCAAGCAACATATGTAACAATCTATCCGGATTTACTAATCCCGGATTTACTAATCCCATATTTAGCAATCCAACGATTGGGAACTATTTTAGGTTTAAGCTTTCTAAGAATTTAGATTTCATTAGCATGATCAACATCATGATCCTAAAAGCATTGCCTAAAACTATGGGTTATTTACATATTATAAAAATAGCATCATGTAGATAATTAAATGTCTTTAATAAATGAATTTTTTTATTAATAAATAAATAAGATTGTTTACAAAGTATGTACTTTATCATCATACATGATTTGCTTGTATGCACACTACTATCAATAACAGCCACTGTCTCCTAATTCCAAGCCATGGGAATAAAGAGTGCTTCCTCACCGGGATAGTCGTAGTCTTAATTTTCTTTTATCATCTCACAATTTTCAATCATATTCTGAATCAGGTGACAAAGCCACCAGCAGTCTTCGGTGTCATGACCGGGTGCATTTGAATGATACTGACAGATCCGGTTAGGCTTGAACTTTCTGGATCGAGGGTTCACCGGGGGTAACAAATATATAACCATCCCCTCATTGATTAGCATCTGGAGGATTTCCTTCATCGGCTGGTTCAAATTAGTGAAGTTCCTCTAGAAGACGAATTCGCTATCAGCTTGGAACTTCTCCTCCTTAGCCACCTTGTTAGCCCAGGGTTCATGCTCATAAAACCGGTAATGATCCCTCATAACAATGGGGCTAATTTTCGGTGTGGAAGGACTTGATTCATGCTGGTTGGTTTGATTTATCAGCTGTCTTGTTACCTGATGTTGATACACGACCAAATCCGCTAACTGTCCAATCTGTTCCTTAATGGACTTGATTTCCTGTTCCATCAGGAACTGCCTTTCTAAGAGCTCCCAACTGTCTCGGCTATTGGTACTTGATTGAGTTGACTCTCTAATATAATGAAGATATTTGGATCCTTCTCCACTCTTCGTGCTAATCATGTTGACACTATCCTCTTTGTGCTGAGGGAGGGGGTTATCTTGCATATGCGGTTACTCTGGTTTGGTCACCACAATCTCTCCGTTGTCTATCAGTTCTTGGATTTTATGCTTGAGAGACCAACAGTCTTGTGTATCATGGCCCGGGGATCCGGAATGTAGTGCACACTTTTTGCTTGGGTCAAAATTTCGTCCACCGATACTTGTTGGTGGAATGAGTTAAACAATCTTCTTCTATGCTGTCAATAGTTTCAGCACATTCTCGAGTGAATCCCCTAAAGGGGTGAACGTTCTCCGACGTCTGGCCTCAGCAGTTTTCTGAAATGGAGGATAAGAAGGTTGTCGGGAGCTTGAAAAGGGGAATAGTTCCTCCTTTGAATGGACATACTGCTTGAATCGCCCCTCTGATTCTGTCCTTGCAGTACTAAGGACACCTCTTCTTCTTTCTTCTTGTGGGCTCTCCAGGGATTACTCCCATAACTCCCAATTTGGATATGCTCGGTAACAGCTTCCAAGGCGGTAAGATCTTTTATCTTCCCAGATTTCATCCCCATTTCGGCCAATTCTTCGTGTTTGATCATTTTCGAGAATGATTTTCCTATGCCTGGTAGGACCCTTCGTAATACGAAACTTCTTGAATGTCGATGAAGGTCATGACTATCTCAGACTCAGTCATAGGCTGGGTGACTTGTGCTTCCACCCGCCTCCATCGTTGGGCATATTCTCTGAATGACTAGGTGTTTTGCCTTTTGATTTTGGTGATTTGATATCTATCTGGAGCCATCTGGGATTGGAAGTTGTATTGATTGAGGAAGGCGTGTACTAATTCTTCCCAGCTGTGAGTTTTGGAATTATCTAGACGAGCATACCAGGCTCTAGCCTCTCTAGTCAAACTCTTCTGGAACAATTGCATTATGAGTTTCTCGTCTTCTGCATAGGATCTGAGCTCTCTAATGAATACCTTCAAATGGGTGTAGGGATCTCCTAATCCATTATATTTCTCAAAATCAGGGACTTAAAATTTTTTCGGGTAACGAGCACCTGGGAATATACACAAGTCTGAGTAATTGACACTTCCAAATGCCCCAGTCCCTTTGATGGACCGGATGGTTTCTTCCATATGTTGGACCTTCTTCAGAATATCACCAGCTTCCTGCTATTTGTTGAGGTTGGTGGTTTTAGGGGTTTTGTTGGTCATATCCTGGTTCTGGGATTCAGGAATCTGAGTGTCTTTCTTCCCGGTATCTTGACTGCCACCGGGTGTAGATGGTTCTGTATGACCGGTTGTTTGTTTCCCTTGAAGACCTTTGCTTTGTTCTTTCAAAAAAATAGCCAATTCGGCTATCTGGTTCTTTAATCCTTCAAATCTTTCCTAGAAATAGGGGTGGATTTTGGTTGAGCACTTGAAGTCATGTCTGAAGATGGCCTTAGTGCTTTCTTAGATTTTGACCTGGTAACGGGACCAATTTTTTCCTACAACAAACATAGGTGTGTTAATTTTCTAATGTAGGTATCGGTCGGATGCATGACAAGCAATGTGTTTATTTTTATGGTTTTTTATTCTTATCCTGTAAAACAAAGGTCAGTTGTTTTGATGACAAGATAGTATAACAGGATTCACAATGAAATGTATATTTACATTGAATCTTGAAATTTACATTGGAATTGGAAAATTTTACATTTGAATTGAAAGGTGAAGCCATGAAGATGTTTCCCTGCATATTTGGTTAATTAGAGGCTGACCTATCATAGGCTACTCTCGCGGCTTTCAGCATGAAGGTCCCCAGATCTTCGCAATCTACTAGAGAAGAAGTTAATCCGATCTTTCAATTGGAGCGGATCTGAGTGGTACCTTTCCTAAGCCTTGCAGAATTAGTCTTCTTTGAGTCTAGTAATCAAACACCAACGGGTTAGCCTCCTGGTGGAGGAATCACATAGCATACATTCACATACATCGTGTCTCACCGTATGAAATGATGACATTGTGCAAAGAACTAATATAAAGAAGTAAAGCATTCATTCACATCCATTAAATATAAAAATGCAACATCTACACACACGCAGATATAAAAGAAAATTTTGAAAATATTTGAACGCGGCCTAAGCCCTCTACTATCCCTAGTAGAGTCGCCACCTGTCGACGTCTGGAAAAAATCCGGTCATCTTTGGACCTAATCTTTCTCTCTTCCTAAGTCTTTTGTTTTCTACCCTTTTTGCCTTATCTATTTTATGAAGGGTGAAGCTTTTTTAGGAAAAGGCCAACATGTATCATGTCGACAATTTGAAAGATTTTATAGAGTCGCCAATTGGTAGATTTGAAATAGTTGTATCAACTCAATCGAGTTTTATTTGCAAGTAGGCCCAATTACTGGACACTGTCGAAACTTGATCTTGAAACCAAAATTCTAAAGTTCGGGGGCTTGCTTAAGTGGGGAGGTGTTAGGCACCCCCCAACTCCCGTGAAAACACGTCACCGCATCTTTTCAAAATTTTCCTTTTTATTTGCAATTTGTGTGTGGATGCTGGAAGAAATTGGGCCTACATTTGTTTTATTTTAAAGTATTGGCGTGCTTCGTTGAACCTATATACGAAGGGTTTAATTTGATTTGCAAAAGTACTTTTTTAGACAAGATATGAAAATGATGTTTTGAAAGGTGGTTTTTCAAACCCTTACACTTCCGTAGGAATTAAAGCATGTTTATACTTCCATTTTAGCCTTCGGCTCGATTTGGATGGTGATTGTCGGGCTGCGAAGCATCCTCGACCACAAAATATAGACAAGTTCCGTTCTTCTCATGGGCATAACAGCCATCGGAGTGACTCTAGCACGACAAACCATATTTCATTATGTTTGAGACCTTAAACCCGGATAACCGTTTTAAGGTCTTTCGGATGTACATTTTTACAGAAAAACTGGCAGGGTACAATTGTAATGTGGAGTTTGTCCATCACGGGAATCAAATTCAGATCAGTTTGATCATGAATCCCACGATTCCTAGACTCACAGAAGGAGGCCAAGAAAACCTGCACAGCACAGATATTTACAGAAAATGTATATTTGCATGCACATAGCCAAAGCTCCTCGTTCCCATTAGATAGGGATCTAAGGGTCGCGAAGTTGCTTTAATATTTAACAAAACTAGAAAAAAAGCTAGATTTAAATAAATCTTAGCCATTCTAGCTTCCCGGTTCCGGTTGGACCTATCTTTGAACCGTTTGAAAGGTAGAAAGGGCTAGATTTAAAGATATCTAAACCATCAAATTTATATTAAAACAAATTCATATCAAATGAATAATTGCAATAGATATTTAATCACAATGAATAAAGAATATATATATATATGTAATTATATATATATAAAAGCTATAAAGGGCGATGGATTTCCAATCTCATGCCCGAAAAGAATATATATATATATATATATATATATATATATATATATATATATATATATATATATATATATATATATATATATATATATAAGCGGTAAAGGGCGACAGATTTTCAATCCAGGTCCGGACAGAAATATAAATATATATATATATATATATATATATATATATATAAGCGGTAAAGGGCGACAGATTTTCAATCCAGGTCCGGACAGAAATATAAATATATATATATATATATATATATATTTATATATATATATATATATATTTATAAAAGCCTTAAAAGAGCCACAGAATAATCAAGCTTGACAGAATGAATATATATATATATATAAGAGCTGTAGAAGAGCCACATAATAATCTAATCTTAACAGAATGTAAATATATATATATATATATATATATATATATATATATATATATATATATTTACAAAAGCTGTGAAAGAGCTACAGAATAATCCAAGCTTGACAGAATATAAATATATATATATATATATATATATATATATATTATATTCTGTCAAGCTTGGATTATTCCGTGGCTCTTTTACGGTAAAGAGCTACGAATTTCTCTAGGCTCAACTTGAATATATATATATATATATATATATATATATATATATATATATATATATATAAAAGCGGTAAAAAGGCCACAGATTTCGAATCCAGGCCAAACTGAAATATAAATGTTAATATATACAGTTAGTATATATATATATATATTAAAGCAATAAAGGCCACGAATTAGCAATCCAGGCCAAACGAAGTCAGAAAAGTTTATATATATATATATATATATTTATATATATAAATGTAATAACTGCCACAGATTTGCAATCCGGACTTGACAGAATTGAAAATAATTATATATATAGTCAATTATATATATAATAAAGCTAAAAAGGACACGAATCAGCGATCAAGGCCGAAACAGTTAGTACGTATATATATATATATGTATATATATATGTACATAAAAGCTAGTAAAAGCCACGGATTGACGATCCAGGCTGTGCAAATGCAAAAAAACGTGCACGTGTATAAATACGTAATGAAGTAGAAAATGAGTTTTGATCGTAAAAATACTTATAATGGACTGTTACACGGGGTTTTTAGCACTTAGTAGGCTTCAAAATTGACGTTTCCACTTGTTAATTTTTGATATGTTATAGAATATACGTATACAAACGTGTTAGAAGAATAAAATCGAAGTTTGGAGTATAAGAAGTAGGGCTAAGGGACGAAACGGGCAGAGTTTCAGAGCGTTTTCCAATTTTTATTTTTTTAGCAAGGGGGTTCTTATATTTAAAGACCCGTTGGTAGCTGGTCAACCAGCGGCTGCTGTACCTCTACCTGTGGCTCCCCATGGTGAGGCCCACCTGGTGGGTCCTGTCATCTCAAAGTACGTGCACTCTGAGCAACGCGATATCAGGTTCGAAACTTTCTAACTTTTGATCAGAGCGTTCGTTTGAGGCGTGCTATACCTTTCCAAAAAGCACTTTTTGAGAGTGTCACAATGACATGGGACTTAACCTTTTTCGAGTCTGAGAAGACGGGTTTATAACCGGATCTTCGTTTCTTCGCAGTTTGTCCGTTAAGCTGTATTGTGCTATTTCCACTCGGGATCGATGTTATGGCTCTTTCTGACCTTCATTGCATCAATTTGGCATGATTTTGACCAAATTGGCTTCAAGTTGGTAAAATAATCATTTTGCCCCACCAAGGGTTGTCTCCTGCACTGACTTGATCTTCGACTATTTTCTCAAGGTTGTCTCTGAGGTTTTGGTCCCAGCCGACTCTGTTCGTCCTCAAGGTTATCTCCGAGGTTGCTTTGGCCTCCCAAGGTTGTCTCTAAGGATGATGTGATGCTTCGGGGTTATCTTCAAAAGTTGAAGTGATCTACCGGTGTTGTTGTCAGGGCTCCTATACCTCCCGAGTTATGATCGGGGCTTGACTTGACATCCCATTGTTATCGGAGTTTGACTTGACATCCCGGTATAATGATCGAGGTTGAGCTTTACATCCTGGGGTTGTCGTCGGGGCTGCTTGACATCCTGGTATTGTGATCGGGGTTGGGCTTGACATCCCGGTGTTGTCGTTGGGGTTTGGCTTGACATCCCGGTGTTGCCGGGGTTGAGCTTGATATCCCGATATTGTAACCAAGGTTGAGCTAGACATCCCGGTGTTGTCACCGGGGCTGCTTGACATCCCGGGGTTGTCGTTAGGGTTTGACTTGATATCCTGGTGTTATCTCCAGGGTTTCACTTGAGATCCCGGTGTTGTCGGGGTTTAGCTTGACATCCCAGTGTTTTCGGGGTTGAGCTAGACATCCCGGTGTTGTCGCCGGGGTTACTTGAAATCCCGGGGTTGTCGCCGTGGTTAAAAGACGGTTTAATCCTCCTGCAGGGTTAGTAACAAGAACGCAAAATTTTGAGTGTCTACAGATGCCCTCTTTATCATGTTTAGGCAATGCAATGGAACGAACAGGATAAAGAATGCTATATACTGGAAAGATTACATATGCAAATGTAATGCAATACATGATGTGTTATGTTACAAATGTTAGATACCCTTGTGGTGCTAGGCTATCACCGTCTGTTTATGCCATTTTCTACTGGGGATGACGTTATCCATGATAGCCTTTTGGGGAATTCTCTTGACGCCTACCCGAATGGTGCCTTGCAAAGTCTCAATCATCACCAAAAATATCTCGATGCTACACTGGTTTGAAGCCAATGGTTTACTATGTCCGTTGATAAACATCTGTGGGGAAGATTTTTCCTTGGCTGATGCCATTGGGTATTTCTGAATTCGACGTTGGGGTTGTCGCCAACATCTTATGTCTCCAAATCAACTTGATGACTTTTCTTCCACTGGGGATGTTTCTCTTTTGCCGATTTTCCTCATTGGGGATTCTCGATGCCTATCCTGATGATAACTTTCATCGATTCACATTATTGGACCATTCCCGACACTTCTTTGAAGTTGTCGCTAACGGTTTTGATTGATGTTCTGCCGATGCTGACGTTCCAGTCAATGCCTACCCGAATGGTATTTTGCAATGGTCGGTAAATTTACCAATCTTTTCCAGTGCTCCCGCTGGGGATTTGTATAATAGACTCCATCATTTGTCATCTGTGGGGATAAATTTCTACATGATTTTCCTCACCGGTTCATTCCCGATGCTTCGCTGGAGTTGTCATTCAATCTAACCCTCGCTGAAGTAGCTTTCAATGGATTAACCACCGGATCGTTCCCGATGCTTCGCTGGATTTGTCGCCAACGGCTGATTGTGTCAGAACCTGTGACCTTTGCTGAAGTAGCCTTCAACGGCTTCACCACCGGATCATTCTCGATGCTTCGCTGGGGTCGTTGCCAATGGCTGATATTGTCAGACCCTCTGACCTTCGCTGAAGTAGTCTTCAACATCTTCACCACCGAATTGTTCCCGATGCTTTGTTGGGGTCGTCGCCAACGGCTTATAATGTCAGACCTTCTGACCTTCGCTAAAGTAGCCTTCAACGGCTGATACCACCGGACCGTTCCTGATGCTTCGCTGGAGTTGTTGTCAACGGCTAATAGTGTCAGACCCTCTGACCTTCGCTGAAGTAGCCTTCAATGGTTGATACCACCGGATCGTTCCCGATGCTTGGATGGGGTCGTCGTTAACGGCTGATATATCAGACATAATCGATCTCGATGTGGGGATACTCTTTATGATAAATCACACCCTCAGATCAATCTGGATGCCTTGACATACTCAAAACCTGCCGGTCATACCGTCGGACCTTCCCGATGCTCTGACAGAGGTAATTTTTAGCAGTTTTTCACAGTTTTTCAGCAGTTTTCATCATTGGCTCCTGAATATCACTTCAGGATCTTAACCAATGGCTTACATGAAGTTTCTTCCTTCGTCAGGCACTTGCCGCTTATACGCAGGATTTCAGGCCAATCCGCTCAATCGCGTAGCAATTTTTTTCCAGATTGAACTTTTCAGCATCTGTAAACTGCATTTCTACTCGAAATGGACCGAATCGTAGGAGGTGGGCCCCACCTTAGGGTGTCGTAGGTTGGGGTGCGGTAGCCACAGGTGGGGTTGCTCCCTCCTGCGATTTATAACTTGGATCCCGTGGCTTTTCAAATTCATTTTCAAGTTTGAGTTCTAAAGAAATTCGATTTTCTTCTTCAGATCTACGGAGTTCGGGCAGATTTTTTCAAATTTCATCACCGCACAAACATTTTGCACATCTCCGGTAACGTTTACGTATTTTCTTTTCCAATTTTGACCGTTAGAATGTTATAAACCACATAGTATGCTTTTAAGCACAATGTATGGAATAGGCGTGCCTATATGACTTGATAAAAATTATCAGACTTAGTAAATATGCATATTTTACTGTGATGAACGTTTTGATGTAAAAAAATTTGAATTCTTAGACAGTCAATTGATGCCCTTTTTGATCAGTTTACTCGTCCTTTTTGAGGCCAAGTGATTCTGGATTTTCAACTAAAAATGCCTGTGGTAATTTAGCTGCCATAGGGAGTTTATTTTTGATTTTTTCATAAATATAAACAGTTTCTATTTTTGGGTAGGTGTGCTATTGAATGGCCACCTAGTCATGCCTATGTGCATGCGGACAGTCCATTTTACAAAGGAGACTCTGGCGAAATTTTTTCAAAAGCCTGAGTATTTAATAAACATGCAATTTTGACTCTACTGGGGATTTTTGTTAACGAAAGCATGTTTTAGGACTTAAAAATGTATAAAGCAATGATTTAATTTAATAAGCCTCAGTTTTAAGGCTTACATCACCCTTTCTGAGGTGATTTGGAGATTTTGTCCAGGTTATGGAGCTAGATAGACCCGACAGTGCTAGCAGAGTCACTTCAGGAGTTAGTTGGAGGAGAGTCTCTGATGTTCCTCAGCCACGTCCAGCCCGGTCGCCTCGCCGTTTGACTGAGTCTGTGATTCGTCCCATCCTGGCTGAGCCGCCGGTTGATGTGGACGATAAAGAGGTCCCATTTGTTGATCCTGCCCCAGCTCAGGCTCCACGTGGGGAGCTTCCAGCCATTGTGGTGCCACTTTAGGAGCTTCTGGGAGATTTGAGGCGCCATCCATAGAGATACCTTCATGCCAACGAGGTGACTGAAGTTTTTCTTTTGGATTCTCTTTCTTTCTTTTGCCATTTTTAGGGCATAGGTTTGATCTAGACTGGCTATTTAATGCAGGTTCCCGACTTTACACAGCCTAGGGGGAACTGGTTCAATGTCCATTCTTTGTACCATACTCTACATCCGGAGTATTGGGCCATTGTTGACACCTGGGAGTTTCAGGCGTTCTTTTCTATCCCTCCCTGCCGTTGCCCCTGGGGTTATCTGAGGGCTTTGTCTGAGCGCTGGTTCCATAATACCCAGTCTCTTCATTTGTTGGACTGCGAGGTGATGATGACGCCTATGGACTAGAGGTTCATCACCGGGATAGAATTTGCAGGTGAGCCAATGTCGGTTGTGGCTGACATTTCACCTACTGTCGTTCGGGCCCTCTTAGGAGTTCTTGCGACGGCCATCAGGGTCGGACGGTCCATTCTGGTCCCCTGAGCGTAGATGCCCAAAGTGGGGCTTAGACTGAGCCTCTGCCTGATGATCAGAGGGTTAGAGATCGCATCCTTTGGCGACTATTTTTGGTGATCATCAGGGGTTGTTTCCTTGCAGACAACTCCTCGACGGTGTCCTTTGCCCTAGTTAGCGCTACTCGATGGAGCACCTAAGTGATTTCAGTTGGGGTACCTACACCTTTGCCTATTTTCTCCGAGGGATGCGCATGCGCTCGGAGGGCGTGATGGAGGCTTGGCTAGGTTTTTGCCCATTCCTGATGGTGAGTACATTTCTCTTGCACCTTTTTGATGTCCTCATTTGTGTTTGTCAGTCTTTATAACAGAGGACTTTTAATATTTTCATGGCCAGTTTTGGGCATATGAGAGGCTCCCTTGCCTATGCCCATCCACTACTTTGGGCCTGGAGACCTACCCTAGGGGACGACGCTGGCATCACTCCACGTTGATGGAGGTCCCTGTAGCCGAGGGATTCACCCACTCCCGTCTGTAGCTAGAGCTATTGACGGCCGAGTCGATCTCGTGCATCCTGTATACCTCAAACTTTTTGATAGTCAGGTTTGAGGACGGCTTTCCCACTGGCCAGGAGTTTGCATTGCCCACCCGCCAAGTTCTATTTTTGACAGAGGGAGGTTGGGAGATCTATTTAGGAGAGCGTGCTATTCGGATCACCACGGGAGATATCCGCATTCCCTTTGTTCCTCCTGCTTGGCATCATTAGCCATTAGCTCAGCTACTTACAGACATTCCACTGGTGGGCATAGATGGCTTCACCCTGTCAGAGGGTCCTTACTGTGATACCCCCAAATTCGGGTACTTCAATTTTTATGGGATTTAGTGTTCACTGTACAAATATCATCTATCTATCTACCCATAATAAATACCAACCATGCAATAGATATAAATAAATCCATCATCTCCCCTTATGGGGTTACAACATCTGAATAATTAATACATAATAAATCGCAGGTCAAACTAACCTTAAACATCTGTGCGGAAACATAAACAAATAATAAGTCTTACACAACTTTAACATAAGTCTTTAAACATAAACAAATTAAATAAATAACAAGTCTTCATCACTTATTGACCTTACCCTTGCCTTTGCTAGTAGAAGGCTCGCCAGACTTTTCGTTCTTAACTGCAATGTTATTATTACGCAAAAGTGAGCATAATTGCCCACAAGTATAAAAATATAACAACAATATAATAACATGTGAGTGAATCAAAGACTTCTGAGTAAGAAACTCGGCTTTTGAATCAAGAATGAATAACAAGAATCAAAAGATCATCTGAGGGTTATAAGACCTCGAACTATGTCCTAGGCTATCAAGTGTTTATACTTAAAACCTTTAACAGTCATAAGACTATGGACTCTACTTCTCATACATCTGAGGGTCCTAAGACCTTGAACACTGTCCTAGGTTGTCGAGTATTTTCACTTTAAACCTTTAACAGTCATACTAAGACTATAGACCTTACTTCTCGTACTTAGGGGGATCAGCCCTTAGTACCAATACTGTGCACAATATCTCAATGCTAAAGCATCATCAATCCCCTATCAAAAGGGTTGTTCATCTCAGTTTGACATCAGAGTCCGCACTAAAGGAAGTTTGGTTTGGATAAACTCAATAACAGTTCTAGAATTTAAAACGCTCATCAACTGTGGACTAGTTGAATCAATAATGGTTCGCTAGTCTTACAAGGTTCAACAATAAACGATATTCAAATTGAATAATAACTTCTCAAGAGTATACAATCGAATAAGTATTGTATAACAGGAATCATGCTTTTAAAGGTATTATAATATCTCATATAGAATCTCAACTTGATTAACAAGTATAAGAACTGGCATCATGATAGTATTTCAAGAATAGAAAACTTGCTCAATAAAAGTAAACTTTGAATTTAGTAACTTGCTTGACATAAGAATAAGGAATAGCACGCTTATTCAAATTAAAAAGTTTAGATAAGAAACTTGCTTAACGATAATAAGTTAGGGATAGAATACTTGCCTCGTGCGCAAGCTACAAATATAGTTACAATTTAATTCCTCAACGTCCTACACATTACATTATGCATACGATGTCGATTAGTTTCATAACTTCTATGTTCAACTGTTGAACCTTTCATTTAAGTTTAACTTAAAACTTGGTTCCTAGTGTTAACTTATTAACCAACCACATAACATGAGTATGAATTCACAATATGCATATTATATAGGTATAATCCTTCAAACAATCATAATCAAGTTTTACAATCACAATATTCAAGTTCACACTTAGTTTATTAACTTGAACTTTAAATCATATAATATGTGTTAATAACATGTTATAGAAGAGCATTACATGTTCATCAAGTCCTCAAGTATGTTATAGCATAGTATTACACTTGGCACGACGTTTCGACATTCATTCGTCGCACGCCCGGCTCGTCCCTCTTCCGTACGCTTAACATGCTCATACAATTTGTCTAAAACATCATTTATTAATGTTAAACATCATTATATTTTATAATATTCATGTTTTATAACTTATAACAACATCTTTTATCGTCGAGAGCACTACACTTGCGTACGTGCATGTCTGACGCCCTCCGATTGCCTCCGAATACGTATCAGTCACAAAGATGGCCATTTTGACCCTTGACAACGACTTTAAATCAAAAAACTTAAAGAATGAAAGTTGTAGGTCTACTCGTTATCTTTCTGAATCATCCTAAATCGCCTTTATCGGAGTTTATGAAGAAGTTATGCTTATTTTACTACAGGAGGTCAAAACAGTCTTAAAAATTTCTCAGACACCAAGCAAGGTCCTGGACAGCACCCACCCCCGCTGGGACAGGGCTTTATTCCTGTGAGGACCCGCTGGGGCCGAGCCCTCTGCTGGTGGAACTCTGGTTCGCGATTTTTGACATATCGTAGGCCAATTACTGCAATTAAATGCAAATTAAACTAGTACCGTGATTTCTATGAAGTATAAACTTCATAATAACATCATACAGTGTTATTAACATATTTTTAACATCTTAAATCATGCAATAACTCGAATTAAATCATGAAATTTCACTGTTCTTGGTGTTCTTGACCGTTTTGAAGAAAAACACGAAATTTGACGTCACGGATTCGTTATAACTCCGAATCCATCCGTTCAAAGTTTGTTCTCTTTGGTTTAACATATATTACTATAATTTACTAACAAATTTAAGTTAAATAACAATTCATGGCATACAATTGTTCGTAAGGGCCATAAGGGCAATATATACAACTTTTATACTTTGTAACTTTTGAAAAACCCAATTAAAACATAATTACATGAAATTGATGGTTTGAAAACATACATAGATGGTAGAAAACATGTTATGATTATATCTTAACATTTATATGCACATTAATCATCAATTCATGCATTGATCACAAAATAATTATTTTACAGAGAACTCAAAATAGTCGTTAATGGAAAACTCTGATTATAGCATGTCTGTATGAAATTGGTTACTTTAACACATGAATACATGATATAAACCATATAATATACATATACTAACATATATATCATCATATACCCACCAATTATAAATTTCTTCAATCACAGAGGACTTGAATAGTTTTTCATAAAAATATAAGAACGTAAAAAAAAGTTTGGGTTGAAGAGATTACCCTGCTAGTCCGTGTATATGATTCAACTGCTCTTCTTCTCTCAATATTCAATCTCTCTCAATTAACTCTCAATCTCTCTCAACTTCTCTAAGTTTCTCTCTTCTTTTTCTTCTGATATGAATATGAAATAGAACTGGTGTATATATGATATATGTATATAATGTTTACGTGAAATCATGGGTCGTCAGTTAACTCCCACTATGGGTTAACTGACCAACCTCCTATAAGGTCATGTTTGGCTAGCTTAAAGAGTCCCTTTCTCATTTATTTTAATTCATTCTTATTATATAGTTAAATAATGTCACACCCAATTAATCATAAAATCTTATTTAAATCAATTAAATAAAATAGAATAATTCCACATTAAATCACTAGTCACATAATTAAATTTCTCATGTATTAATTATGTCAAATCATTAAATCTCTAATTAATTATTAAATTAATTAGAATAACATTATGCTTATTAAATAATTCATTTAATCAAATAAGCTCAATTAAATACATACTTTGAATAATAAAATTCTTCACATTAATTTAATTAATGTAACACATATAATTAAATTAATCTACCACAAATTCATCAATTAACTATTTAACTCAATAATTAAATCATCAAAAAAATATTTATTTAATTCAATAAATATTTAAATAAATTATAAAATCTCGTTCGTCACATCTTTCCCCCCTTAAAAGGATTCTGTTCCCATAATCACGGTATAATTAAAATTTCGCCCCGTTACATTCTCCCCCCTAACAAAGATTCTGTCCCCAGAATCGCTTACACATAAATTAAGTAAATAACTGTGGATAATTTTTTATCATATGCTCTTCAAGTTCCCACGTAGCTTCTTCAGCGTTGTGGTTCCTCCAAATTACGTTAACAGAAGGTATAACTTTATTTCTGAGAACTTGCTCTTTCATGTCAACAATCTGAACAGGAATTTCTTTATAAGATAAGTCTTTCTCAAATTGTAGGGGTTTATATTCAATCATATGTTTGTAATCGGGTTTGTAGGGTCGTAAAACTGAAACATGGAAGACGTTGTGGACATTCTCTAGCGCTGGAGGTAAGGCTACCTCATATGCAACTTCTCCAATCCTTCGCAGAACCTCAAAGGGTCCAATGAACCTCGAGCTCAATTTCCCCTTCTTACCGAATCTGATCTTTCCCTTCCAGGGAGAGACTTTCAAAAATACAAAGCTACCCGATTCAAATCCAACATTCTTATGGTGTGGATTGACTTATTTCTTCTGCCTATCTTGAGCTGCTACCAGTCTTGTTCGGATCACTTTGACTATCTCTGCTGTTTGATGTACCATCTCTAGTCCTAGTAATTGCCTCTCGCCAACTTCATCTTAGTACAGTGGAGTTCTACACTTTCTTTCATACAAAGCTTCGTAAGTTAGCATACCAATACTAGCGTGGTAACTGTTGTTGTAACCTAATAAAACGAGTGGTAAGTGATCATCCTAATTTCTATTGAAATCCATGATGCACGCTCTCAACATATCTTCCAAAGTCTGGATCGTTCTTTCACTCTGCCCGTTTATCTGAGGGTGATAAGCCGTACTCATTCTTAATTGTGTTCCCATGCACACCTATAGTCGCTTCCAGAAGTTTGATGTGAAGCGCGGATCCCTGTCAGAAATAATTGACACCGAAACTCCATGTCTCGAAACAATCTATGTCACATATAACCTTGCCAACTGGTCTAAGTTGAATCTAATTCTGATTGGAAGGAAGTGTACGGATTTCATCAATCGGTCAACGATAACCCATATTGCGTCGTAGCCATTCTAAGTCGTCGGGAGACCAACCACGAAATCCATCGTAATGTGTTCCATTCCCATTCTGGGATCTCTAAAGGTTGTAGCAACCCACTCGACCTCTGATGTTCTGCTTTCACTTTCTGATATGTCAGACACTTGGCAATACAATCGGCAACATCGCATTTCATATTCAGCCACCAGAAATGATGTCGGAGATCTTAATGCATCTTGGTACTACCGAGGTGAATCGAATACCGCGAGCTATGAGCCTCGCTCAAAATATCCTTCTTAATCTCTGGTACTGGCGGTACCCAAACTCTTCTCTTAAATCTCAATAGTCCCTCACTGTCTATCTTGAATCTCGATTCGGTTCCTTCAGATATCTTCTTCTTCACATTCTCACATTCTTCGTCCTGAAGTTGAGCTTCTTTAACTTTGCCCAGCAAAGTTGTTCCAGTTTACATCTGGAACAGCTTCTCGTCAATCTCCATCGGATACTTCACTTCCAATTCTATATTCTCCATCACTGAAATTAGCTCATCCTGAGCATTCAACATCATCAATTTCTCTCGACCCTTTCTGCTTAAGGCGTCGGCAACCATATTTGCTTTACCCGGATGGTATAAAATCTCGCAGTCATAGTCCTTTATTAACTCCAACTGTGATACCCCCAAATCCAGGTACTTCAATTTTCACGGGATTTGGTGTTCACTGTACAAATATCATCTATCTATCTACCCATAATAAATGCAACTATGCAATAGATAGAAATAAAACCAACATCTCCCCTTATGGGGTTACAACATCTGGATAAAAATACAAAATCAATCCCAGGTCATACTAACCTTAAATCTCAAATGCTGAAACATAATTAAATAAATAGTCTTACACAACTTTAACATAAGTTTTAAACAATGACATATCAAATAAACAACAAGTCTTCATCACTTGTTGACCTTGCCCTTGCCTTTGCTAGTAGAAGGCTCATCGGACCTTTCGTTCTTAACTGCAATGTTATTATTACGCAAGAGTGAGCACGATTGCCTACAAGTATAACAATATAACAACAATATAATAAAATGCGAGTGAATTAAAGACTTCTGAATAAGGAAAACTCGGCTTTTGAATCAAGAATGAATAACAAAAATCAAAAGAACATCTGAGGGTCATAAAACCTTGAACTATGTCCTAGGTTGTCAAGTGTTTATACTTGAAACCTTTAACATTCATAAGACTATGGACTCTACTTCTCGTACTTAGGAGGATCAGCCCTTAGTACCATACTATAAACAATATCTTAACGCTAAGCATCCTAAATCCCCTTTACAAGGTTGTTCATCTCAGTTTGACATCGGAGTCCGCACTAAAGAAAGTTTGGTTTGGATATGCTCAATAATAGTTCTAAAATTTAGAACGCTCATTAACTATGGACTAGTCGAATTAATAAGGGTTCGCTAGTCTTACAAGGTTCAACAATAAAGATATTCAGATTGAATAACAAATCTCAAGAGTATACAATTTAGAAAATATTGTATAACTGAAGTAATACTTAAAAAAGGTTATAATATCTCATCTGAAATATTGAACTTGAATAGTAAGAACAAGAGCTTGATTGACATAGAATTATAAGTATCGAACTTGCTTAATCGAAGAATTTAGAATTTAAAGAAACTTGTTTAACAATAATAAGTTAAGGATATAATACTTGCTCAATGTAAAAGTAAGGCTTAGAAACTTGCATAATCGTAAATGAGTTAGCGTAAGGAAACTTGTCTCGTGCGCAAGCTACAAATCTAGTTACAATTCAATTCCTCAACATCCTACACATTACATTATGCATACGATGTCGATTAGTTTTCATAACTACCATGTTTAACTGTTGAACTATTCAGTTAAGATCAACTTATAACTTGGTTTATAATATTACTCGATGACTAACCACATAACATGAATGTAAACTCACAACATGCATATCACACATGTGTAACCCTGTAAACAATTATAATCAAGTTTTACAATCACAATATTCTAGTTCGCACTTAGTTTGTTAACTTGAACCTTCACATTATCTTATACATGTCAATAACTTAGTTTATTAATCATAAACTTCAAATCATATAATATTCATGTATGTAACTTAGAACAACATCTTTTATTGTCTAGAACACTACACTTGCGTACATGCATGTCCAACGCCCTTTGATTGCCTCGGAATACACATCAGTCACAAAGATGGACATTTTTACTTGTTTTAGCGACTTCAAATCCAAAAACTTAAAGAATGAAAGTTGTAGGTCTACTCGTTATCTTTTCGAATCATTCTGAATTGCCTTAATTGGAGTTCGTATGAAAACGTTATGCTTATTTTACTATAGGAGGTCAAAACAGAATTTTTTTCTCTGCACTACCCTTCCTGGGGCGGGGTTTAGGCCCGCTGGGGCAGGTAAAATTTGCATGGGACCAGATGGGGCGGGCATAAAGCTAGCTGGGGTGGGCATGCCCCTGCGGTTCAACAATAGTTCGCGATTTTGATAGTTTTTTGCCCAATTAAATGCAAATTAAACTAACACCGTGATTTCTATGAAGTATAAACTTCATAGAAACATCATACCATGTTACTAACATGTTTTTAACATCTTAAATCATGCAATTACTCGAATCAAATCATAAAATTTCATTGTTCTTGGTGTTCTTGACGGTTTTAAAGAAAAACACGAAATTTGACGTCATGGATTCGTTATTACTCAGAATCTGTCCGTTTAAAGTTTATTTTCTTCGGTTTAACATGCATTATCATAATTTACTAACAAATTTAAGTTAAACAACCAATTCATGTCATACAATTGTTCGTAAGGGCCATAAGGGCTATATATACAACTTTTATACTATGTAACTTTTGAAAAACCCAATTAAAACATAATTACATGAAATTGATGGTTTGAAAATATATATAGATGGTAGAAAATATGTTATGATTATATCTTAACATTTATATACACATAAGTCATCAATTCATGCATTGATCACAAAGTAGGTTTTTTCAGAGAACTTTAAAACACCCGTTAATGGAAAAACTCTGAAAACTTAAATTTGAAAACTTAGGAGGAGGGAATTACCCTTGCTAGTTTGTGAAGATGATGATACAGAACTCTTCTTCTTCTTTGATTCTTCAACCCCTCTTCCTTAAACTCTCAATCTCTCTGAAACTTCTCTAAGTATTCAGAGCTTCCCTCACAGATATGATATAAAATATGAATGTGAATATAAGATATACGTATATAATATATAACTGATAATGTCATGGGTCGTCAGTTAATCGCATAATGGGTTAACTGGCCCCAACCCCCACTGAGGCCTTGTTTGGCTAGCTCTTTATTCTTACTTTTGCTTTA
Organism: Panax stipuleanatus; assembly: GCA_020205555.1. NCBI lineage: Eukaryota > Viridiplantae > Streptophyta > Magnoliopsida > Apiales > Araliaceae > Panax > Panax stipuleanatus. The sequence continues at coordinate 99,066,869 of CM035116.1, read as the reverse complement.
TTTTAATTATATGCTTTATAATATAGTTTAATGTCACACTTTTAATTAGTCAAATAATCTTATTTAAATCAATTAAATAAAATAGAATAATTTCACATTAAATCACATAGTCACATAATTAAAATTCTCATTTATTAATTATGTCAATTCATTAAATCTCTAATTAATTATTAAATTAATTAGAATAACATTATGCTTATTAAATAATTCATTTAATCAAATAAGCTCAATTAAATTCATACTTTGAATAATAAAATTCTAGACTTTAATTTAATCAATGTAACACATATAACTAAATTATTCTACCACAAATTCATTATTTAATTATTTAATTCAATAATTAAATCATTGAAAAATATTTATTTAATTCAATAAATATTCAAATTAAATTACAAAATCTCGTTTGTCACATTTTTTCCCCCTTAATAGGATTCTGTCCCCAGAATCACGGTTCAATTAAAATTTTTATCCCGTTACATTCTCCCCCCTAACAAAGATTTTGTCCCCAGAATCGCTTACACATAAATTAAGTAAATAATTGAGGGTAATTCTTCATCATATGCTCTTTGAGTTCCCACGTAGCTTCTTCAGCATTGTGGTTCCTCCAAATTACCTTAACAGAAGGTATAACTTTATTTCTGAGAACTTGCTCTTTTCTGTCAACAATCTGAACAGGAATTTCTTCATAGGATTAGTCTTTCTCAAATTGTAGGGGTTCATATTCAATCACATGTTAGTAATCGGGTTTGTAGGGTCTTAACACTGACATATGAAAGACGTTGTGGACATTCTCTAGCGCCGAAGGTAAGGCTACGTCATATGCAACTTCTCCAATCCTTCGCAGTACCTCAAAGGGTCCAATGAACCTCGGGCTCAATTTCCCCTTTTTATCGAATCTGATCTTCCCTTTCCAAGGAGAGACTTTCAAGAAAATAAAGCTACTGGATTCAAATTCTACATTCTTATGGTGTGGATCGGCGTATTTCTTCTGCCAATCCTGAGCCGCTACCAGTCTTGTCCGGATCATATTGACTATCTCTACTGTTTGTTGTACCAACTTTGGACCGAGCAATTGTCTCTCGCCAACTTCATCCCAGTATAGTGGAGTTCTACATTTTCTGTCGTACAATGCTTCGTAAGGCAGCATGCCAATACTAGCGTGGTAACTGTTGTTGTAACTGAATTCAACAAGCGGTAAGTGATCATACCAATTTCCTTTGAAATCCATGATGCACGCTCTAAACATATCTTCCAATGTTTGGATCGTTCTTTCACTCTGGCCGTCTGTCTGAGGGTGATAAGCCTGTACTCATTCTCAACTGCGTCCCCATGCACTCCTGTAGTCTCTTTCAGAAGTTCGATGTAAAACGCGAATTCCTATCGAAAACAATTGACACCGGAACTCCATGCCTCGAAACAATCTCTTTCACATATAACCTTGCCAACTGGTTTAAGTTGAATCTAATTCTGATTGAAAGGAAGTATGCGAATTTTGTCAATCGGTCAACGATAACCCATACTGCGTCGTAGCCTTTCTGAGTAATCGGGAGGCCAACCACGAAATCCATCGTAATGTGTTCCCATTTCCATTTTGGGATCTCTAAAGGTTGTAGCAACCCACTCGGCCTTTGATGGTCTGCTTTCATGTTCTGACATGTCAGACACTTTGCAACACACTCTGCAATATCTCGTTTCAAATTCGGCCACCAAAAATGTTGTCAAAGATCCTGGTACATCTTGGTATTACCGGGATAAATCGATTATCGTGAGCTATGAGCCTCGCTCAAAATGTCTTCTTTAATCTCTGGCACTGGCGGTACCCAAACTCTGCTCTCAAATCTCAGCAGTCCCTCACTGTCTATCTTGAAACTCGGTTCGGTTCCTTCAGATATCTTCTTCTTTACCTTCTCACATTCTTGGACCTGAAGTTGAGCTTCCTTAACCTTATCCAATAGAGTTGTACTAGCTTGCATCTGGAACAACTTCTCATCAATCTCCATCGGATACTTCACTTCAAATTCGAGCCTCTCCATTGTTGAAATTAGCTCCTCTTGAGCAGTCAACATTATCAATTTCTCCAGACCCTTTCTGCTTAAGGCGTCGGCAACAACGTTTGCTTTACCCGGACGGTATAAAATCTCGCAATCATAGTCCTTAATCAATTCCAACCATCTTCTTTAGCACATATTTAGGTCCTTCTGTGTAAAAATATATTTTAGACTTTTGTTATTTGTATATATTTTACACTTCTCCCCATAGAGATAGTGTCTCTTGATTTTTAAAAAAAATACCACTGCAGCTAACTCTATGTCATGGGTCGGATACCCCTTCTTATAGTCCTTCAATTGTCGTGACGCATACGCAATAACCCTGCCATTTTGCATAAGCACACAACCAAGTCTTTTATGTGACGCATCACTATAAACCATAAAATTTTCTGTGCCATTGTGAAGAGATAACACAGGCGCTAAACTCAACCTTTTGTTAAGCTCTTGGAAGCTTTCCTCACACTTCTCCGTCCAAACAAATTTCACCGATTTCTTAGTCAAATTTGTCAGCGGAGTTGCTATCTTGGAAAAATCCTGAATGAATCTTTTGTAATAACCTGCCAATCCAAGAAAACTTCTCACTTCTGTCGGCGTTTTCGGCTAATCCCAGTTCATCACAACTTCGACTTTAGAGGGATCTATCAAAATTTCGTCCTTATTGCTCACATCTCTAAGAAATTGCACCCTTTCAATCTAGAATTCACATTTTAAAAATTTGGCGTACAACTTCTCTCTTCTCACGCCTCTAGTGTTAATTTCAGATGCTCTACATGTTCTTCCATAGTCTTTGAGTATACCAAAATGTCGTCTATAAAGACCACCACGAATTTGTCCAAAATTGGCTTGAACACTCCGTTCATTAGGCCCATAAATGCTTCAGGAGCATTCGTTAGACCAAATGACATCATTAAAAATTCATAGTGACATATCGAGTCCTAAACGCTGTCTTCGGAACATCCTCTGGCCTCACTTTCAGCTGATGATAACCACTCCTCAAGTCTATCTTTGAAAAGTATCTCGCTCCCTTCAATTGATCAAACATGTCTTCGATCCTTGGTAATGGATATCTACTCTTAATGGTGACCTTGTTTAACTCTCTATAATTGATGCAGAGCAGCATCGTCCCATCCTTCTTCTTCACAAGCACCAGCGCTCCCCACGGCGATACGCTCAGTTGTATGTAATTCTTGTCCAGTAGTTCTTGCAGTTGTACCATAAATTCTTTCATCTCTATCGGAGCCATCCGGTATGGTGCCTTCGAAATTGGTGCTGTTCCTGGCACCAAATCAATCACAAACTCAACTTCTCAGTTTGGCGAAAGTCCTGGCAGATCATCCAGAAATACGTCTACGAAGTCGCTCACGACTGGTATCTCCTCTATCTTCGGGTTTTCATTACTACTATCGACTATGTTGGCTAAATATCCTATACAGCCTTGTCTTAATAACTTCTTGGCCTGCATCATCGTTAGACAACTCGCTTATCTAGGCGACTTGCTGCCACAATACACAACCTTTGACGGAGTCATAAGGTTAATACATTTCTTCTGGCAATCAATTACAGCACCATAACTGAATAGCCAATCCATTCCCAGAATAACGTCAAACTCCCCAAGTCTAATCGGGATAAGATCCACGTTCATAATGTTACCCTTAATATCCACCCTACAGTTCTTGTGTACGTTCTTAACAGGGATCACTTCTTTATTCGCAATTTCTATGTTCATAGGGTATTCTAACTCATCCTTATGCAATCCTAAGTTCTTAGCAAAGTCATCGGATATAAATGAACAAGTAGCACCCGAATCAAATAATATATAAGTATTAACTTTATTGATCAGAATGATACCTGACACCACATCGCGAGACTGCACAGCATCCTGCACTGTCATATTGAACGTCCTGACAGTCGGTTAGTTAGTTGCGGTTGGTCCCGTGATAGTTAGAGCATTGCCACCGCTGTTTCCCTTGTTCCCCCCGTTCCTACCCCTCCAGATCCTTTCTTAGGACAGTCCCTAGCCAAGTGATTCTTTGAGCCGCAAGTGAAGCTGGCGCCCTTCTTTGGGTTAGGACAGTTAGGTGCTACGTGGCCTTCCTGACCAAAATTGTTGCACACCCGTTTCCCTTTATACAGATCCCCGTGTGAGCTTTCCCGCAGGTCTGACATGCTTCAGTTCTCTTCTTCTGACCTCCTTGCTGACTACCAATTGACGAGTTATTAGTCCACCTCTTCTTCTGATTGTTATTTCCTCCCGTGTTGCTGCCACTAGTCTTGGTATTTCCTTCACTCTCATTCTTCTTCTTCTTCTGATCCTGGTTATACATGGTCACGGCGTCATTACCACCTTCAGCTAGGATGGCCTTCTCCAGTACCCCAGCAAAAGTGTTCAATTAGAACGTTGACACTTTGCTATACAACTACGGCTTCAGGCCCTGTTCAAACCTCCTTGCCTTCCTCTCATTGGTGTGCACTTGATACGTGGCAAACCTAGACAACTCATTGAAATTCGCCGCATAGTCTGGTACCGACATATTCCCCTGCTTGAGCTCCAGAAATTGTAGTTCCATCAGGTTTTATGAGATGGTCGGGAAATATATCTCGAAAAACATTTCTTTAAACCTCTCCCAAGTTAATACGGCTTCTCCTCCTCGAACCTTGTTTGCCTGCCACAAAAAGCTGGCTTCTAATTTTAACATGAACGTTGCGTAGGCGGTCTTCTGGTCCTCCCTGACTCTGGCGACGTTGAAAACTTTCTCCATCTCCATAACCCAAGTCTGAGCTTCTATCGGGTTCATGGAGCCTTTAAACTCTGGCGGTCCTACCGCTTAGAAGTCCTTAAAAGAGGTATGTGGTGGAGCTTGAGGTTGATTGTTAATTGCTCCTGAGCAGTATGTTCACCATTTGCTGCACGGGGTTAGCATTAGCATTGGCGTCGTTGTTGTTCGTTGACCCTTCTTGGGTCGATTGACGGGTTGGTCTTCTTCTCGGCGGCATATTTCTGTTTAAGATATACGCTGATTAGATCTTTATTCAATCCTTTAAATATTTAAGGCTTAACTTAAACATTTAACAAAATCACTTAACACATAATCATCTCAAATAACTCTGATATTTTATTTAATCAAAAGTTTTAACAAAATATGATAGCATCACTGCTATTTACATCAACTATCCCGAGAAAAAGAATCTCCAGGATTTAAATCATCAAAATATTCCTCTGTTTATAACCACATCGAAATTTACATTATTAACTACCAGATAGGTTTGCACATAATCAAACTGTTCCTATCACTGCCTGCTAAGGCGTCGAACAACTTTGCTACGCTCTTCTTCCATAATACGGGACAACGTCCTGCGATCTAGCATGTACCACGGTAGACCTTCGAACTGAACTAGATATATCATAACCCGATTCTGGGCCTCATCAATTGCATTTTGAAATATATAGCCCGTCTCTTCAATCTTTGCTCTCTTTGCATGGACATTATCCTCTGCAAGATCGGCACGTCGTGAATCTCTCACCCAAGCTTCCTCCGTTATGGCAAGCCTTGCTGATTTCTCTTTCAACTCATTCTTCAATTTCTCTATCTCCTCTGACTTCTACTCAACATGGCCCTTTTCATGGACTAACTCCCACTCTACGTCTCCAAAACGTGTGTGAAGAGCCTCAACTTCAACATCCTTCTTCTCAATGGTAGACTGTTGAGTAACCGTCTGCTCCCTTAGCTCCTGAACAGTATCTCGTAACTCTATGTTACGGTCATACAGTTTGTCATACATCTCAGCACTGATAGAGTTTGATGGGAACTCTTCAGGGTCTTCTTCATCCTCCTTAGCTGCCTCAGCCTGAATCTCTATATTCTTAGAGTCCTCCTCTGAATCGAACACCGGCTCATGTTCCCGACCAATGACTGTGATCAAAGGAGATAGCTCTCGTCGAATCAACTGCTCCCAGACTGTGTGAATGTCTCGGGGCTCCTCCTCCCTAACTTCTCAGGGTACAACGTCCCTAGGCTGACTGGGTTCTCCAGCATCCGACATCCTAACAAATCAAATTTTAAGTCTTAGTTATTACATGATGCTAATCAATACTCTGATACCAACCTGTGACACCCCCAAATTCGGGTACTTTGATTCCACGGGATTTGGTGTTCACTGTACAAATATCATCTATCTATCTACCCATAATAAATGCAACCATGCAATAGATAGAAATAAAACCAACATCTCCCCTTTTGGGGTTACAACATCTGGATAAAAATACAAAATCAATCCCAGGTCATACTAACCTTAAATCTCAAATGCGAAAACGAAAACAAATAAATAATCTTACACAACTTTAATATAAGTCTTAAACAATGAAATATCAAATAAATAACAAGTCTTCATCACTTGTTGACCTTGTCCTGACCTTTGCTACTAGAAGGCTCGTCAGACCTTTCGTTCTTAACTGCAATGTTATTATTACGCAAGAGTGAGCACGATTGCCCACAAGTATAACAATATAACAACAATATAATAACATGCAAGTGAATCAAAGACTTCTGAATAAGAAAAACTCGGCTTTTGAATAAAGAATGAATAATAAGAATCAAAAGAACATCTGAGGGTCATAAGACCTTGAACTATGTCCTAGGTTGTCAAGTGTTTATACTTGAAACCTTTAATAGTCATAAGACTATGGAATTTACTTCTCGTACTTAGGAGGATCAGCCCTTAGTACCATACTATGCACAATATCTTAACGCTAAGCATCCTAAATCCCCTTTATAGGGTTTTTCATCTTAGTTTGACATCAGAGTCCGTACAAAAGGAAGTTTGGTTTGGATATGCTCAATAATAGTTTTAAAATTTAGAACGCTCATCAACTATGGACTAATCAAATCAATAAGGGTTTGCTAGTCTTACAAGGTTCAATAATAACGATATTCAATTTGAATAACAAATCTCAAGAGTATACAATTTAGGAAATATTGTATAACTGAAGTAATACTTAAAAAAGTTATAATATCTCACCTGAAATCTTGAACTTGAATAGTAAGAACAAGAACTTGATTGATATAGAATAATAAGTATCGAACTTGCTCAATCGAAGAATTTAGAATTTAAAGAAACTTGTTTAACAATAATAAGTTAAGGATAGAATACTTGCTCAATGTAAAAGTAAGGTTTAGAAACTTGCATAATCGTAAACGAGTTAGGGTAAAGAAACATGCCTCGTGCGCAAGCTACAAATCTAGTTACAATTCAATTCCTCAATGTCCTATATATTACATTATGCATACGATGTCGATTAGTTTTCATAACTACCATGTTTAACTGTTGAACTATTCACTTAAGTTTAACTTACAACTTGGTTTATAATATTACTCGATGACTAACCGCATAACATGGATGTAAACTCATAACATGTATATCACACATGTGTAACCCTCTAAACAATTATAATCAAGTTTTACAATCACAATATTCAAGTTCACACTTAGTTTGTTAACTTGTACCTTCACATTATCTTATACATGTCAATAACTTAGTTTATTAATCATGAACTTCAAATCATATAATATTCATGTATGTAACTTAGAACAACATCTTTTATTGTCTAGAACACTACACTTGCGTACGTGCATGTCCAACGCCATTCGATTGCCTCCGAATACACATCAGTCACAAAGATGGACATTTTTACCCATTTTAACGACTTCAAATCCAAAAACTTAAAGAATGAAAGTTGTAGGTCTACTCGTTATCTTTTTTAATCATTCTGAATTGCCTTAATTAGAGTTCGTATGAAAACGTTATGCTTATTTTACTATAGGAGGTGAAAATAGATTTTTTTCTCTACACTACCCCTACTGGGGCGGGGTTTATGCCTGCTGGGGCGGGTAAAATTTTCATGGGACCAACTGGGGCGGGCATGCCCCTATGGTTCAGCAATAGTTCATGATTTTGACAGTTGTTTGCCCAATTAAATGCAAATTAAACTAACACCGTGATTTTTATAAAGTATAAACTTCATAGAAACATCATACAATGTTACTAACATGTTTTTAGCATCTTAAATAATGCAATTACTCGAATCAAATCATAAAATTTCACTATTCTTGGTGTTCTTGATTGTTTTGAAGAAATATACGAAATTTGACGTCACGGATTCGTTATTACTCCGAATCCGTCCGTTTAAAGTTTATTTTCTTTGGTTTAACATGTATTATCATAATTTACTAACAAATTTAAGTTAAACAACCAATTCATGTCATACAATTGTTTGTAAGGGCCATAAGGGCCATATATACAACTTTTATACTATGTAACTTTTGAAAAACCCAATTAAAACATAATTACATGAAATTGATGGTTTGAAAATATACATAGATGGTAGAAAACATGTTATGATTATATCTTAACATTTATATACACATAAATCATCAATTTATGCATTGATCATAAAGTAGGTTTTTTCAGAGAACTATAAAACACCCATTAATGGAAAAACTCTGAAAACTTAAATTTGAAAACTTAGGAGGAGGGAATTTCCCTTGCTAGTTTGTGAAGATGATGATGTAGAACTCTTCTTCTTCTTTGATTCTTCAACCTCTCTTCCTTAAACTCTCAATCTCTCTGAAACTTTTCCATGTATTCAGAGCTTCTCTCACAGATATGATATAAAATATGAATGTGAATATAAGATATACGTATATATTATATAACTGATAATGTCATGGGTCGTCAGTTAATCCCATAATGGGTTAACTAGCCCCAACCCCCACTAAGGCCTTGTTTGGCTAGCACTTTATTCTTACTTTTCCTTTATTTTAATTACATGCTTCATAATATAGTTTAATGTCACACTTTTAATTAGTCAAATAATCTTATTTAAATTAATTAAATAAAATAGAATAATTCCACATTAAATCACATAGTCACATAATTAAAATTCTCATTTATTAATTATGTCAAATCATTAAATCTCTAATTAATTATTAAATTAATTGGAATAACATTATGGTTATTAAATAATTCATTTAATCTAATAAGCTCAATTAAATTCATACTTTGAATTATAAAATTCTCCACTTTAATTTAATCAATGTAACACATATAACTAAATTAATCTACCACAAATTCATCAATTAATTATTTAATTCAATAATTAAATCATTGAAAAATATTTATTTAATTCAATAAATATTCAAATTAAATTACAAAATCTTGTTCGTCACATCTTTCCCCCTTAATAGGATTCTGTCCCCAGAATCACGGTTCAATTAAAAATTTTGTCCCATTATATTCTCCCCCCTTATAAAGATTCTGTCCCCAGAATCGCTTACACATAAATTAAGTAAATAATTGAGGGTAATTCTTCATCATATGCTCTTCGAGTTCCCACGTAGCTTCTTCAGCATTGTGGTTCCTCCAAATTACATTAACAGAAGGTATAACTTTATTTTCTGAGAACTTGCTCTTTCCTGTCAACAATCTGAACATGAATTTCTTTATAGGATTAGTCTTTCTCAAATTGTAGGGGTTCATATTCAATCACATATTTGTAATCAGTTTTGTACGGTCTTAACACTGACACATGAAAGACGTTGTGGACATTCTCTAGCGCCGGAGGTAAGGCTACCTCATATGCAACTTCTCCAATCCTTCGCAGTACCTCAAAGGGTCCAATGAACCTTGGGCTCAATTTCCCCTTCTTACCGAATCTGATCTTCCTTTTCCAAGGAGAGACTTTCAAGAAAACAAAGCTACTGGATATAAATTCTACATTTTTACGGTGTGGATCGGCGTATTTTTTCTGTCTATCTTGAGCCGCTACCAGTCTTGTGCGGATCACTTTGACTATCTCTACTGTTTGTTGTACCAACTTTGGACCGAGCAATTGTCTCTCGCCAACTTCATCCTAGTATAGTGGAGTTTTACACTTTCTTCCGTACAATGCTTCGTAAGGCAGCATGCCAATACTAGAGTGGTAACTGTTGTTGTAACCGAATTCAACAAGCGGTAAGTGATCATCCCAATTTCCTTTGAAATTCATGATGCAAGCTCTCAATATATCTTCCAATGTCTAGATCGTTCTTTCACTTTGGCCGTCTGTCTGAGGGTGATAAGCCGTACTCATTCTCAACTGCGTCCCCATGCACTCCTGTAGCCTCTTTCAGAAGTTCGATGTAAAAAGCGGATCCCTATCGGAAATAATTGACACCGGAACTCCATGCCTCGAAACAATCTCTTTCACATATAACCTTGCCAACTGGTCTAAGTTGAATCTAATTCTGATCAGAAGGAAGTGTGCGAATTTTGTCAATCGGTCAATGATAACCCATACTGCGTCATAGCCTTTCTGAGTCATCGGGAGGTCAACCACGAAATCCATCGTAATGTGTTTCCATTTCCATTTTGGGATCTTTAAAGGTTGTAGCATCCCACTCGGCCTCTAATGTTCTGCTTTCACGTTCTGACATGTCAGACACTTTGCCACACACTCTGTAATATCTCGTTTCAAATTCGGCCACCAGAAATGTTGTCGAAGATCCTGGTACATCTTGGTACTACCGGGGTGAATCGATTATCGTGAGCTATGAGCCCCGCTCAAAATATCTTCCTTAAACTCTGGCACTGGCGGTACCCAAACTCTGCTCTTAACTCTCAGCAGTCCCTCACTGTCTATCTTGAACCTCGGTTCGGTTCCTTCAGATATCTTCTTCTTTACCTTCTCACATTCTTGGACCTGAAGTTGAGCTTCCTTAACCTTATCCAATAGAGTTGTACCAGCTTGTATCTGGAACAGCTTCTCGTCAATCTCCATCGGATACTTCACTTCAAATTCCAGCTTCTCCATTGCTGAAATTAGCTCCTCCTAAGCACTCAACATCATCAATTTCTCCCGACCCTTTGTTCTTAAGGCGTTAACAACAACGTTTGCTTTACCCGGATGGTATAAATTCTCGCAATCATAGTCCTTAATTAATTCCAACCATCTTCTTTGGCACATATTCATGTCCTTCTGTGTAAAAATATATTTCAGACTTTTGTTGTCTGTATATATTTCACACTTCTCCCCATAGAGATAGTGTCTCCAGATTTTCAAAGCAAATACCACTGCAGCTAACTCTAAGTCATGGGTCGGATACCTCTTCTTATAGTCCTTCAATTATCGTGACGCATACGCAATGACCCTGCCATTTTGCACAAGCATATAGCCAAGTCCTTTATGTGACGCATCACTATAAACCACAAAATTTCATGTGTCATCCGGAAGAGATAACACAGGCGCTGAACTCAACCTTTTCTTAAGCTCTTGGAAGCTTTCCTCACACTTCTCCGTCCAAACGAATTTCACCGATTTCTTAGTCAAATTTGTCAGCGGGGTTGCGATCTTGGAAAAATCCTGAATGAATCTTCTGTAATAACCTGCCAATCCAAGAAAACTTCTCACTTCTGACGGCGTTTTCGGCTGATCCCAGTTCATCACAGTTTCGACTTTAGAGGGATCTACCGAAATTCCGTCCTTATCGATCACATGTCCAAGAAATTGCACCCTTTCAATCCAGAATTCATATTTTGAAAATTTGGCATATAACTTCTCTCTTCTCAACGCCTCTAGTGTTAATTTCAGATGCTCTACATGTTCTTTCTTAGTCTTCGAGTATACCAAAATGTCGTCGATAAAGACCACCACGAATTTATCCAAAAATGGCTTGAACACTCCGTTCATTAGGTCCATAAATGCTGCAGGAGCATTCGTTAGACCAAATGACATCACCACAAATTCGTAGTGACCATATCGAGTCTTAAACGCTATCTTTGGAACATCCTATGGCCTCACTTTTAGCTGATGATAACCACTCCTCAAGTCTATCTTTGAAAAGTATCTCGCTCCCTTCAATTGATCAAATAGGTCATCAATCCTTGGTAATGGATATCTACTCTTAATGTTTACCTTGTTTAACTCTCTATAATCGATATAGAGCCGCATCATCCCGTCCTTCTTCTTCACAAATAACATCGGCGCTCCCCACTGTGATACGCTCGGTTGTATGTACTTCTTGTCCAGTAGCTCTTGCAGTTGTACCATCAATTCTTTCATCTCTACCGGAGCCATCCGGTATGGTGCCTTCAAAATTGGGGCCGTTATTGGCGCCAAATCAATCACAAACTCAACTTCTCTGTCTGGCAGAAGTCCTGGCAGATCGTCCAAAAATACGTCTGTGAAGTCCCTCACGACTGGTATCTCCTCTATCTTCGGGTTTTGTTTACTACTATCGACTATGTTGGCTAAATATCCTATACAGCCTTGTCTTAACAACTTCCTGGCCTGCATTATCATCAGACAACTCACTTGTCTAGGCGACTTGCTACCATAATACACAACCTTTGACGAAGTCATAAGGTTAATACATTTCTTCTGGCAATCAATTAAAGCCCCATAACTGAATAGCCAATCCATTCCCAGAATAACGTCAAACTCCCCAAGTCTAATCGAGATAAGATCTACGTTCATAATGCTACCCTTAATATCCACCCTATAGTTCTTGTGTACGTACTTAACAGGGATCACTTCTCTATTCGCAATTTCTATGTCCATAGGGTATTCTAACTCATCCTTATGCAATCCTAAGTTCTTAGCAAAGTTATCGGATAGAAATGAACAAGTAGCACCCAAATCAAATAATACTTAAGCAATAAATTTATTGATCGGATTGATACCCGACACCACATCGCGAGACTGTACAGCATCCTGCACTGTCATATTGAACGTCCTGGTAGTCGGTCGGTTGGTTGCGGTTGGTCCCGTGATAGTTAGAGCATTGCCACTGCTGTTTCCCTTTTTCCTTCCTGTTCCTGCCCCTCCAGATCCTTTTATAGGACAGTCCCTAGCCAAGTGATCCTTTGAGCCGCAGATGAAGCAGGAGCCCTTCTTTAGGTTAGGACAATTAGGTGCTATGTGGCCTTCCTGACCACAATTATAGAACACCCATTTTCCCTTCATACAGATCCCCATGTGAGCTTTCCCGCATGTCCGACATGCTTCAGTTCTCTTCTTCTGACCTCCTTACTGATTACCAGTTGATGAGTTATCAGTCTACCTTTTCTTCTGATTGTTATTTCCTCCCGTGTTGCTGTCACTAGTCTTGGTATTTCCTTCACTCTCATTCTTCTTCTTCTTCTGATCCCGGTTATACTTGGTCATGGCGTCGCTACCACCTTCAGCTAGGATGACATTCTCCAGTACCCCAGCAAAAGTGTTCAATTGGAAGATTGACACTTTGCTATACAACCAGGGCTTCAGGCCCTATTTAAACCTCCTTGCCTTCCTTTCATCGGTGTGCACTTGATACGTGGCAAACCTAGCCAACTCATTGAATTTCACCGCATAGTCTGGTACCGACATATTCCCCTGCTTAAGCTCCAAAAATTGTACTTCCATCAAGTTCTGTGAGCTGGTCGGGAAATATATCTCGAAAAACATTTCTTTAAACCTCTCCCAGGTTATTACGCCTTCTCCTCCTCGAACCTTATTTTCCTGCCACCAAAAGCTAGCTTCTGATTTTAACATAAACGTTGCATTAGCGGTCTTCTGGTCTTCCCTGACTCTGGCGACGTTGAAAACTTTCTCCATCTCCATAACCCAAGTCTGAGCTTCTATCAGGTTTGTGAAGCCTTTAAACTCTGGTGGTCCCACCGCTTTGAAGTTCTTAAATGAGGTATTTGGTGGAGCTTGAGGTTGATTGTGAATTGCTCCGGCCGGTAAGTTGACCAACTGCTGCACGGGGATAGCATTAGCATTGGCGTCGTTGTTGTTCGTTGACCCTTCTTGGGTCGGTTGACGGTTTGGTCTTCTTCTCGGCGATATATTTCTGTTTAAGATATATGCTGATTAGATCTTTATTCAATCCTTTAAATATTTAAGGCTTAACTTAAACATTTAACAAAATCACTTAACACATAATCATCTCAAATAACTCTGATATTTTATTTAATCAAAAGTTTTAACATAATACGATAGCATCACTGCTATTTACATCAACTATCCCGATATAAATAATTTACAGGATTTAAATCATAAAAATATTCCTCTATTTATAACCACATCGGAATTTACATTATTAACTACCAGATAGGTTTGCACATAATCAAACTGTTCCTATCACTGCCTGCTAAGGCGTCGAACAGCTTTGCTACGCTCTTCTTCCATAATACGGGACATCGTCCTGCGATCTAGCATGTACCACGGTAGACCTTCGAACTGAACTAGATATATCATAACCCGATTCTGGGCCTCATCAATTGCATTTTGAAATATATAGCCCGTCTCTTCAATCTTTGCTCTCTTTGCATGGACATTATCCTCTGCAAGATCGGCACGTCGTGAATCTCTCACCCAAGCTTCCTCCGTTATGGCAAGCCTTGCTGATTTCTCTTTCAACTCATTCTTCAATTTCTATATCTCCTCTGACTTCTACTTAACTTGGCCCTTTTCATGGACCAACTCCCACTTTACGTCTCCAATACGTGTGTGAAGAGCCTCAACTTCAACATCCTTCTGCTCAATGGTAGACTGTTGAGTAACCGTCTGCTCCCTTAGCTCCTGAACAGTATCTCGTAACTCTATGTTACGGTCATACAGTTCGTCATACATCTCAGCACTGATAGAGTTTGATGGGAACTCTTCAGGGTCTTCCTCATCCTCCTTAGCTGCCTCAGCTTGAATCTCTATATTCTCAGAGTCCTCCTCTGAATCGAACACCGGCTCATACTCCTGACCAACGACTGTGATCAAAGGAGATGGCTCTCGTCGAATCAATTGCTCCCAGACTCTGTGAATGTCTCGAGGCTCCTCCTCCCTAGCCTCTCGGGGTACAACCTCCCTAGGCTGACTCGGTTCTCCAGCATCCGACATCCTGACAAATTAAATTTGAAGTCTTTGTTATTACGTGATGCTAATCGATACTCTAATACCAACTTGTGACACCTCCAAATCTGGGTACTTCGATTCCACGGGATTTGGTATTCACTGTACAAATATCATCTATCTATCTATCCATAATAAATGCAACCATGTAATAGATAGAAATAAAACCAACATCTCCCCCTATAGGGTTATAACATCTGGATAAAAATACAAAATCAATCCCCTGTCATACTAACTTCAAATCTCAAATGTGAAAACGTAAACAAATAAATTGTCTTACACAACTTTAACATAAGTCTTAAATAATAACATATCAAATAAAAAACAAGTCTTTATCACTTGTTAACCTTGCCCTTTCCTTTGCTAGTAGAAGGCTCGTCGGACCTTTCGTTCTTAACTACAATGTTATTATTACGCAAGAGTGAGCACGACTGCCCACAAGTATAACAATATAACAATAATATAATAACATTCGAGTGAATCAAAGACTTCTGAATAAGGAAAACTCGGCTTTTGAATCAAAAATGAATAACAAGAATCAAAAGAACATCTGAGGGTCATAAGACCTTGAACTATGTCCTAGGTTATCAAGTGTTTATACTTGAAACCTTTAATAGTCATAATACTATGGACTCTACTTCTCGTACTTAGGAGGATTAGCCCTTAGTACCATACTGTGCACAATATCTTAACGCTAAGCATCCTAAATCCCCTTTACAGGGTTATTCATCTCAGTTTGACATCAGAGTCCGCACAAAAGGAAGTTTGGTTTGGATAAGCTCAATAATAGTTCTGAAATTTAGAACGCTCATCAACTATGGACTAGTCGAATCAATAAGGGTTCACTAGTCTTACAAGGTTCAACAATAAAGATATTCAATTTGAATAACAAATCTTAAGAGTATACAATTTAGGAAATATTGTATAACTGAAGTAATACTTAAAAAAGGTTATAATATCTCATCTGAAATCTTGAATTTGAATAGTAAGAACAAGAACTTGATTGATATAGAATTATAAGTATCGAACTTGCTCAATTGAAGAATTTAGAATTTAAAGAAACTTGTTTAACAATAATAACTTAAGGATAGAATACTTGCTCAATATAAAAGTAAGGTTTAGAAACTTGCATAATCGTAAACGAGTTAGGGTATGGAAACTTGCCTCCTACGCAAGCTACAAATCTAGTTACAATTCCATTCCTCAACGTCCTATACATTAGATTATGCATACGATGTCGATTTATTTTCATAACTACTATGTTTAACTGTTGAACTATTCACTTAAGTTCAACTTACAACTTGGTTTACAATATTACTCGATGACTAACCACATAACATGAATATAAACTCACAACATGCATATCACACATGTGTAACCCTCTAAACAATTATAATCAAGTTTTACAATCACAATATTCAAGTTCACTTAGTTTGTTAACTTGAACCTTCACATTATCTTATACATGTCAATAACTTAGTTTATTAATCATGAACTTTAAATCACATAATATTCATGTATATAACTTAGAACAACATCTTTTATTATCGAGAACACTACACTTGCGTACGTGTATGTCTGACGCCCTCCGATTGCCTCCGAATACACATCACTCACAAATATGGACATTTTTACCCATTTTAACGACTTCAAATCAAAAAACTTAAAGAATGAAAGTTGTAGGTCTACTTGTTATCTTTCCGAATCATCTTAAATCTCCTTAATCGGAGTTCGTATCAAAATGTTATGCTTATTTTACTATAGGATGTCAAAATAGAATTTTTTTCTCTACACTACCCCCGCTGGGGCTAGGTTTGGGCCTGCTGGGGCGGGTAAAATCTGCATGGGGCCAGCTGGGGCAGGCATAAAGTCAGCTGGGGCGGTCATGCCCCGACGATTCAACAATAGTTCGCTATTTTGACAGTTTTTTGCCCAATTAAATGCAAATTAAACTAACACCGTGATTTCTATGAAGTATAAACCTCATAGAAACATCATACCATGTTACTAACATGTTTTTAATATCTTAAATCATGTAATTACTCGAATTAAATCATAAAATTTTACTGTTCTTAGTGTTCTTGACGGTTTTGAAGAAAAACACAAAATTTGACGTCACAGATTTATTATAACTCCGAATTCGTCCGTTCAAAGTTTTTTTTCTTTGGTTTAACATGTATTATCATAATTTACTAACAAATTTAAGTTAAACAACCAATTCGTGTCATACAATTGTTCGCAAGGGCCATAAGGGCCATATATACAACTTTTGTACTCTTTAACTTTTGAAAAACCCAATTAAAATATAATTACATGAAATTGATGGTTTGAAAACATACATAGATGGTAGAAAACATGTTATGATTATATCTTAGCATTTATATACACATAAATCATCAATTCATGCATTGATCACAAAATAGGGCTTTTTCAGAGAACTTTAAAACACCCGTTAATGGAAAAACTCTGAACCTCTTCTTAAGTTTTTGGAAGCTTTTCTCACGCTTCTCTGTTCAAACGAATTTCACAACTTTGACTTTTGAGGGATCTACCGAGATTCCGTCCTTATCAATTACACGCCCAACAACTTTACCTCTCTATCTGTCAGAAGTTCTGGCTAATCATCTGGAACTGCATCCACGAAATCTCTCACGACTGGTATTTCTTCTAAGTTCGAGTTCTCTTTACGACTATTGACTATGTAGGCTAAATATCCTATTCATCCTCGTCTCAATAACTTCCTGGCCTGCATCATCATCAGACAACTCGCTTGTCTAGGAGACTTGCTGCCATAAAACACAACCTTTGACGGAGTCATAAGGTTAATATACTTTCTTTGGCAATTAATTATAGTCCCATAATTGAATAGCCAATCCATTTCCAAGATATCGTCAATTTTTCAAGTCTAATCAGAGTAATATCTACGCTCACATTACCCTTAATATCCACCCTATAGTTCTTGTGTACGTACTTAACAGGGATCACTTCTCTATTAGCAGTTTCTATGTTCATAGGGTATTCTAACTCATCCTTAGGCAATTCTAAGTTCTTAGCAAAGTCATTGGATATAAATGAACAAGTAGCACCCAAATTAAATAATACATAAGCATTAACTTTATTGATCGGAATGATACCTGACACCACATCGCGAGACTGCACAGCATCCTGCACTGTCATGTTGAATGTTCTGGTGGTAGGTTGATTTGTTGCGGTTGGTCCTAAAATCGTCAGGACGTTGCCATTGTTGCTTCCCATGTTTTCTCCTGCTCCTGCCCCTTTTGACACCTTTTGAGGGCAATTCTTTGCCAGATGCTCCTTTGATCCACATGTGAAACAGGCGCCCTTCTTAGGGTTAGAGTAGTTAGGTCTTATATGGCCTCCCCGACCACAATTGTAGCAAATCCTTTTTCCTTTCATACAGACCCCCAGGTGATTCTTCCCGCAAGTCTAACATGCTTCTATCCTTTTCTTTTGGCTTCCTTGCTGATTTTCGATCGATGTGTTATCTCTCCCCCTTCTCTTTTGACTGTTACCTTCTCCACTGTTACTGCCACTGGCCTTGTTGTTACCCTCACCTTCACTCTTCTTCTTCTTCAGCTCTTGGTTATACTTTGTCATAGCATTGCTCCAAGCTTCAGCAATGATAGCCTTTTCCAATACTTCCGCAAAGGTGTTCAACTGGAACGTCAACACCTTGCTATACAACCAGGGTTTCAGTCCCTGTTTGAATCTCCTAGCCTTCCTCTCATCAGTATGCACTTGGTACGCGGCGAACCTAGACAACTCATTAAATCTCGCAGCATAGTCTGGCACAGACATATCACCTTGCATTAGCTCTAGAAATTGTACCTCCATCTGGTTCTGTGAGCTCATCGAGAAGTACATCTCGAAAAATATTTCTTTAAACCTATCCCAAGTTATTACACCTTGTCCTCCTCGTACCTTGTTTGCCTGACACCGATAGCTGGTTTTTGACTTTAAGATAAACGTTGCGTAAGTCGTTTTTTGATCTTCACCCACTTTAGCGACGTGGAAAACCTTTTCCATTTCCATAACCCAAGTCTGCGCCTCAACTGGGTTCATGGTTCCCTTAAATTCTGGCGGTCTTACTGCCTTGAAGTCTATAAATGACGTAATTGATGGAGCTTGAGGCTGGTTATACATTTCTCCTGACAACAAGTTCACCAACTGCTAAACAGGGTTCGTGTTGGCATTGGCGTCGTTGTTATTCATTGACCCTTCTTGGGCTAGCCGACGGTTAAAGCGTCCTCTCGGCGGCATATTTCTATTCAAGATATATGCTTATTAGTTCTCTATTCCATTCGTAAATATTTAAGATTCAACTTAAATACTTTAAGATAATCACTTAACATATATCTTCTCAAATAAACTCTGATATTTTATTTAATCAAGAGTTTTAAGCAAAACAAGATAGCATCACTGCTATTTACATCAACTATCCCGAGATAAAGAATCTTCAGGATTTAAATCAGCAGAATATTCCTTTGTTTATAATCACATCGGAATTTACATTATTAACCATTAAATAAATATTCACATAATCAAACTGTTCCTATCACGACCTACTAAGGCGTCAAACAGCTTTACTGCTCTATTCTTCCATAATGCGGGACTTCATCATGTGATCTAGCATATACCAAGGTAGATCCTTGAACTGAACTGGATAGTTCATTATCCGATCCTGGGCCTTATCAATCGCATTCTCTGCTATGACACACTTCGCTGATTTCCTCTTTAATGTCATTCTTCAGTTTCATTATATTTAGCACACTTCGAGTCTCTAACAGTATTCAATATAGTATACTAAGTGGTTTCCCACAAACAACTAACAAACTAGTTTCCCGTCTCGTCTACATTGTCTTTCACAGTGAGTTAGATCAGTTGCTAGTTTGTATTAACTGCCGCTCTCTGACGGAATCGTTTAGCCCAAATACTATATCGCTACCATTACAGACTACGACTATACTAAATTATAATCTTAACTTATTCGAAACATTAATTTTCATGACCAAAAACTAGCTCATGCTCCTAAACAGTATCCTGTAACTCTATGTTACGGTTATACAATTCATCGTACATCTCAGCACTGATAGATTTCGATGGGAACTCTTCAGGGTCTTCATCCTCCTCCTCGGCTGCTTCAGCCTAAATCTCAATCTCTTCAGAGTTCTCCTCTAGGTCAAACACCGGCTCATGCTCCCGACCAACAACTGTGATCAAAGGAGATGGCTCTCATCGAACTAACTACTTCTAGACTATATGAATGTCTCGGGCTCTTCCTCAATAACCACTCAGGTACAACCTCCCTAGGCTGGCTGGATCCTCCAATATCCGACATCCTGATAAATCAAATTTTAAGTCTTAGTTATTAAGTGATGCTAATCGATACTCTCGCAAGTATATAAGTATAAGCACGTAGCACATAAGTTATTTTATTATCTTCCTTAGAACTCGATAAGAGTTTATCATTACTATGTTTTCGATCTCTTAAAAGGCTACTACCCTAAGGTTTTCCCCCACCTAAGGTTCATAACCTACAACTTTGATACCAACCTGTGACACCCCCAAATCCGGATACTTTCATTTCCACGGGATTTGGTGTTCACTGTAAAAATATCATCTATCTATCTACCCATAATAAATACCAACCATGCAATAGATAGAAATAAATCCATCATCTCCCCTTATGGGGTTACAACATCTGAATAATTAATACATAATCAATCCCAGGTCAAACTAACCTTAAACATTTGTGCGAAAACATAAACAAATAATAAGTCTTACACAACTTTAACATAAGTTTTTAAACATAAACATATTAAATAAACAACAAGTCTTCATCACTTATTGACCTTACCCTTTTCTTTGCTAGTAGAAGGTTCGTCGGACTTTTTGTTCTTAACTGTAATGTTATTATTACGCAAGAGTGAGCACGATTGCCCACAAGTATAATAATATAACAACAATATAATAACATGCGAGTGAATCAAAGACTTCTGAATAAGAAACTCGGTTTTTGAATCAAGAATGAATAACAAGAATCAAAAGAACATCTGAGGGTCATAAGACCTCGAACTATGTCCTAGGTTATCAAGTGTTTATACTTGAAACCTTTAACAGTCATAAGACTATGGACTCTACTTCTCGTACATCTGAGGGTCCTAAGACCTTGAACTCTATCCTAGGTTGTCAAGTATTTTCATTTTAAACCTTTAACAGTCATACTAAGACTATGGACCTTACTTCTCGTACTTAGGGAGATCAGCCATTAGTACCAATACTGTGCACAATATCTCAACGCTAAAGCATCATCAATCCCCTATCAAAAGGGTTGTTCATCTCAGTTTGACATCAGAGTCCGCACCAAAGAAATTTTGGTTTGGATAAACTCAATAATAGTTTTAGAATTTAAAACGCTCATCAACTACGGACTAGTCGAATTAATAAGGGTTCGCTAGTCTTACAAGGTTCAACAATAAGCGATATTCAAATTGAATAATAACTTCTCAAGAGTATATAATCGAATAAGTATTGTATAACTAGAATCATGCTTTTAAAGATATTATAATATCTCATATGGAATCTTAACTTGATTAACAAGTATAAGAACTGGCATCATGATAGTATTTTAAGAATAGAAAACTTGTTCAATAAAAGTAAACTTTGAATTTAGTAACTTGCTTGACATAAGAATAAGGAATAGAACGCTTATTCAAATTAAAGAGTTTAGATAAGAAACTTTCTTACCGATAATAAGTTAGGGATAGAATACTTACCTCGTGTGCAAGCTGCAAATATAGTTACAATTCAATTTCTCAACGTCCTACACATTACATTATGCATACGATGTCGATTAGTTTCATAACTTCTATGTTCAACTGTTGAACCTTTCATTTAAGTTCAACTTACAACTTGGTTCCTAGTGTTAACTTATTAACCAACCACATAATACGAGTATGAATTCACAATATGCATATCATATAGGTATAATCCTTCAAGCAATCATAATCAAGTTTTACAATCACAATATTCAAGTTCACACTTAGTTTATTAACATGAACTTCAAATCATATAATATGTGTTAATAACATGTTATAGAATAGCATTACATAGTTCATCAAGTCCTCAGGTATGTTATAGCATAGTATTACATATGGCACGACGTTTCGACATTCATTCGTCGCACGCCCGACTCGTCCCTCTTGCGTACGCTTAACATGCTCATTTAATTTGTCTAAAACATCATTGATTAATGTTAAACATCATTATATTTTATAATATTCAAGTTTTATAACTTTTAACAATATCTTTTATCGTTAAGAGCACTACACTTGCGTACGGGCATGTCCGACACCCTTCGATTGCCTCCGAATATGCATCAGTCACAAAGATGGCCATTTTGACCCTTGATAATGGCTTCAAATTGAAACAATTACAAATTAAAAATTTTAGGTCTACTCGTTATCTTTCCGAATCATCCTGAATCGCATTAATCGAAGTTTGTAGGAAGAAGTTATGCTTATTTTACTACAAGAGATCAAAACAGTCTCAAAAATTTTCTCGAACACCAAGCAAGGTCCCGGACAGGACGCACCCCCATCGGGGTGGGGCTTTATGCCTGTGAGTACCTACTGGAGCGGGCCCCCTGCTAATGGAACTCTGGTTTGCGATTTTTGACATATCGTAGGCCAATTACTCCAATTAAATTCAAATTAAACTAGTACCGTGATTTCTATGAAGTATAAACTTCATAGAAACATCATACAATGTTACTAACATGTTTTTAAAATCTTAAATCATGCAATTACTCGAATCAAATCATGAAATTTCACTGTTCTTGGTGTTCTTGACGGTTTTGAAGAAAAACACAAAATCTGACGTCACGGATTTGTTATAACTCTGAATCCGTTCGTTCAAAGTTTGTTTTATTTAGTTTAACATATATTATCATAATTTACTGACAAATTTAAGTAAAAAAAACAATTCACGGCATACAATTATCCGTAAGGGCCATAAGGGTAATATATACAACTTTTATTCTCTGTAACTTTTGAAAAACCCAATTAAAACATAATTACATGAAATTGATGGTTTGAAAACATACATAGATGGCAGAAAACATGTTATGCTTATATGTTAACATTTATATACATATAAATCATCAATTCATGCATTGATCACAAAATAATTATTTTACAGAGAACTCAAAATAATCGTTAATGAAAAACTCTGATTATAGCATCTCTATATGAAATTGGTTACTCTAACACATGAATACGTGATATAAACCATATAATATACATATAATAACATATATATATCATCATATATCCACCAATTATAAATTTCTTCAATCACAGAGGACTTGAATAATTTTTCATAAAAATATAAGAACGTAAATAAGAGTTTGGGTTGAAGAGATTACCCTGCTAGTCCGTGTATATGATTCAAGTGCTCTTCTTCTCTCAATCTTCAATCTTTCTCAATTAACTCTCAATCTCTCTCAACTTATCTAAGTTTCTCTCTTCTTTTTCTTCTGATATGAATATGAAATAGAATTGGTGTATATATGATATATGTATATAATGTTTACGTGAAAAGAATTCGTGAAATCATGGGTCGTCAGTTAACTCCCACTTTGGGTTAACTGACCAACCTCCTATAAGGCCATGTTTGGCTAGCTTAAAGAGTCCCTTTCTCAGTTATTTTAATTCATTCTTATTATATAGTTAAATAATGTCACACCCAATTAATCATAAAATCTTATTTAAATTAATTAAATAAAGTAGAATAATTCTACATTAAATCACATAGTCACATACTTAAATTTCTCATTTATTAATTATGTCAAATCATTAAATTTCTAATTAATTATTAAATTAATTAGAATAACATTATGCTTATTAATAATTCATTTAATCAAATAAGCTCACTTAACTACATACTTTGAATAATAAAATTCTCCACATTAATTTAATCAATGTAACACATAATTAATTTAATCTATCACGAATTCATCAATTAATTATTTAACTCAATAATTAAATCATTAAAAAATATTTATATAATTCAATAAATATTTAAATAAATTATAAAATCTCATTCGTCACATTTACAGCTAGGAGGCATTTTATAGCTAGTGGAGTCCTCGTACCATTGGGGCTCAGACTCGTGCTAGCCAGTTTTTGGCAGAAATGGTGCCAGGGTCTGTAAAAATGACAGAGTGGATAGCTTGCCTCCGAGATCCGACTCATTTGGACCAGATTAAAGGACTGACCCAACAGTTGGAGAGGGCTCATTTATTCATTAGGCACCTTAGCCGGGATCCATCCGAGGCAGATTATTTTGATCCTTCTAGATCTAGAGCTGGCCATTCCACAGGTCCATTTTCTAGCAGTTTTTCAGGTGCTGATCCTCCCTTAAATCAACCGGACATTCCCACTGGCCGAGATTTTGTGACTCGGGAGGAGCTGGAGCAGGTTAATAGCCTGGAGACAGATATTCTAGATCTCTTCAGATAGCTTTTCTTGCTATATCTTTTGATAGGCCTCTGTTTAGCTATTGGGCGGCTGTACCACATTTCTCGCTATATCTTTTGATAGGCCTCTGTTAGTAGTTTGGTGATTGTGCCCCATTTTCCTGTAATTTTTATTTTATATTTTATTTAGTAGACAGAGATGATGCTTGCAGTAGATAGTTTATTCTATATATGCATGATATTTCCTATCTATCGCATCATTTTTATCATTGTCATTATGCATGTATTATGTCATGGATATGCATTTAGACAGGTGAGTTTAGATTTAACCATTGGATGGTCTTATGATAAGGTGATATAGATGTCGTCATCCACCGTCAGCCATATTGAGCATTCGCCGCCATCTTCGGTGGCATCTTCGTTACGGTCATGGTATGATAGTCTGCCTCTCACAGCCAGAGGGACAATAGACCAGATGTTAGGGCATTCTTTAGCTTTTCTAGCTTTCTAGGTTTCGTATGGATTTATGGATGGCATCTTATCATGCTGGATACCTGAGCGGCAGGCTTTCTATTTTGACCTTCATGAGTTGACTCCTACCTTAGAGGAGTATGAGCGCCTCACAGGTTTGGCACTGGATCTTTCTTGTGCCTGGATAGCTATCAGTGACATGAGGAGACCATTTATGACTATGTCGGGTCTAAGACGCAGAGTCATCACTGAGGAAATCATTGCAAGACATGTGATATCCATTGACTTTTTGATCGATCGCTTTGGCCGGCTAGACAACTACGAGCGACATTCTGGAGATTTCACCTTCTCGCAAATGAGTGGCAGTTTGCCCGTGTAGATGTTTTGCTGATGTATGCATGCCACTATACATGGACCACTTGGATATTGGCTTGATGGTAGTGGTTCGTGCCCTTAGATAGGGTTGTACGATTTTACCGATGATATTAGCAGAGACCTTAAGGTCGGCTACATTTCGTAGTACCCATCTAGAGGGGTTTTTTAGAGGTAGCTCTGTTCTGCTATATGTGTGGCTCATGACGCATTTGAATCTAATCGGCACCATCAGACACCATGGGTACTGCATTACCCATGAGATAGCCATGTCCTACTCCTTCCAGCCAGCCGAGTGTTCAGATGCAGAGACATTGTTGGCCTTTTTATCAGATATTGAGCATCTTTTTTAGATCTTACCATGTTTAGGGCTTGTCTCCCCTTACAGATTCATCACTCATGCAGTCGACATGGATTATTTGCCCTTGGCAGGTTTGAGGGGGGTGATCACTTACCATCCGTTGACAGTCATGGGTCAATTTGATCAGTTTCAGAGCCTCCACCAGTTTGAGGGGGCTACGGATCAGCAGATATTAGCTTCATCTTTGTCGTCAGTTGACCTGATCAGGATTTACGAGTGTTGAACTCATAGGGAGAGTGCTGAGTTCTCTACTAGCCATCCAGATCGTTCTCTTGAGTATTCGGCATGGTTGGAGTTTGATATTCCATTGGTTGCGGCTATCTAGTCAGCTCCGAGTGGTGATTCAGATGTAGAGGAGCCTATGGAGGATCCTGATTGTCCCACGGAGGATGATTTGTTTACCGGTTTGACAACGGCTTTAGTTAGTGACCCTCCGAGCATTCCCGCCGGGACTGATCCAGTTATGGTTGATTCACTAGCTCGGATGACTTTCTAGAGAGATCAGGCTAGGGCATTGATGTTGACAGGCCTTTCTATCAGGGATATAGCCTTTACCTCTAGAGACGAGGCTCGAGCTACTAGGGATGCTGCATTGGTTGATAGAGACGAGGCATGATCTACCCGAGATGCAGCTTTTGAGGAGATTAAGGAGGTCTTAGTTGCCCGGGATGTCGCTTATGTAGAGAGGGATGAGGCCATAGCTACTCGGGATATATATATGGCTGACAGTACGGCACTCAGATCGTATACCCACAACCTGGTTGTATATATAAGCACTTTCATAGATGGTCACAACAGCACTATGTAAATAGTTGTGGATGTTCTTGCTCGTATGGAGACTGAGGGTATTGAGCTTGCAGCTGCTCCTCTATCTTTAGAGAGGGATACCATGGTGGCACTGCTATCCCGCTTGTCCACGGGTTCATAGACTAGCTTTATTTTTCCTGCACATACTAGATCAACCATTTTTGTCATGAACAGGACACCATGTATATATTAAATAGTATTAAATATCAGAGAAATATATTTTGATTCACTTCCCTGTTGGATATGTATTGTCATTACTGAGTGATTACCACTTATTTCATGACTTGCTGTTGTTGATGTATTATAAGCTTTTCCTTGATGGATTGACATTGAGATTTCGGAGAGTTTCTCAGACGGGCCTGTTGACCAGGGAGACTTGATAAAAATTTGGGTTTTATTGGGTTTCAGTGTCTTGGGACTAGTTCTTATTGGGTTATTTGTTCTTTCTTTGAAGGTCACACTGCACCATGAATGGCTGCCTATGTAATCCTGCGTGGAGGGAGATCAGGTCATTCGTAGTTCAAGTTTTGTGTGAGAGGTTTGAGAAGTGTCTCTTTTGAGTTTGGTTTGATGGGTTTTTGAACTCTTTGTTTGGTTTAACCCTACCAGGAATGGCTGCCTACATACTCCCGGGTGGAGGGAGATCAGGTCATTCATAATTCGATCTTCTAGTGAAAACTTGAACTGATTTGATCGATTTATAGAACCAGAATTATATGGTAGGCAGGTTCTTTAGACATAGTACCTTTTTACGGAATCTGAGTTGATGAGTTGGGGAAATTCGCTCCCATCCATCTCTTATAATCTGATAGCTCCTCCTGTCAACACTTCTTTGACAATGACTTCCCAATTCGGGGTGAACTTTCCTTTGGCTTCATCTTGATTGGCCAGAACTTTCTTCAATACTAAGTCGTTTTCTTTGAATTATCGGATTCAGACTTTCTTGTTGTATGATCGAGCAATCCTTTGCTGATATAACTGCCCGTGGAAAATGGTTGTAACCCTCTTTTCGTCTATCAGAGACAGTTGGTGGTACCGCTCTTGCAACCACTGATCCTCTTCCAGCTGAGCGTCTATTAAGACTCGCAAGGACTCCATTTCTACTTCTATGGGAAATACTGCTTCCATGCCATAGACCAATGAATAGGGGGTAGCCCAAGTAGAGGTACGCATTGACATCCGGTATGCTAACAGAGTCAGAGGCAATAGGTCAGGCCATCCTTTGTGATTGGCATCCATTTTCTGTATGATCTTCATGATGTTCTTATTGGCCACTTCAACAGCACCATTCATCTTGGGTCGATAGTTGACGGAATTGAGATGCTTGATATAAAAATTACTATATAAATCTCTCATAATCTTTTTTTTAGGTTCTTGGCGTTGTCTGATACGATCACCTCCGGTTGTCCGTATCGACAGATGACATTATTTCTGATGAAACTAATGATTACCTCTTTGGTGACTTTGGGAAAAGAGGTAGCTTCAACCCACTTGGTGAAATAATCGATCATGGTGAAGAAGAATCAATGTCCGTTGCTTGCTTTGGGTTATATCATCCCAATCACATCCATTCCCCACATGGAGAAAGGCCACGATGAACTCATATTGTGTAGCTCATTTGGAGGAGCGTGAATAGCATTTTCGTGGACTTGGCATTGGTAACATCTCCTGACGTGATCATCACAGTCAGCTTTGAGAGAGACCCAGTAATGTCTTGTTCTCAATATCTTCTTAGCCAGCAAATGACCGCTCATGTGTGGACCATATAATCCACTGTGGACTTCATCCATCAATCTATGGGCTTGCTCTTTATCAAGACATCTTAAAAGGCCTATTCCATCATCCCTTTTCTAAAGTGCATCTCCATTTAGATAGAATTTTATAGCCATTTTGTGAATTCGCTTCTTTCCTGCTTGGTTTGCCTCAGCGGGTGTAGATCCATCTCGGAGATATTCATTTAAGTCTTGATACCAAGGCTATTTTATAGGAGGTATTTCATCTGATACTTCTACAATGTAATTCCCATATGTCGGGGCCCTTTGGTTTGTGAATTTGATGTCGGGAATTCCCCTCCTAACCGATACGTTGATTAAGGAAGCCAACGTTGCTAATGCATCAACAAAGTCGTTCCTTCCTCGAGGGATGTGGATGAAGGTTATCTCTTCAAAATCCATGGATATGTTGATAACCTGTCAGTGATAGGGCAGCAAATGAAATTCTTTGGTATGATATGCCCCAATGGTATGTCTGATAACAAACTCAGAATCTCCAAAGACTAATAGATGTTGGATACCCATGGACTGGGCTAGTTTTAACCCCATTATGCATCCTTCATACTCAGCCGTGTTGTTGGTGTTAACAAACTGCCGCTTGGTAGCTACAGGATACTGTTCTCTTGTACCAGAGACAAGGATTTCCCCAGCTCCAGCACCGTCTATGTTCACTGCTCCATCGAAATACATTTTATAGGGTTTGACTGTATTCTCCTGAGGTATTTGTTGAATTGCCATGATTCCATCATCCGGGAAATATGTTTCCAATGGCTCAAAACCTCTGGAGGGTGCTTCGGCTAGTTGATCTGCAATGCCCTAACCTTTGATGGACTTTTGAGTCACGTAGACAATGTTGAATTATTGGAGGATCAAATGCCATTTAGACAATAGATAATTCAACATTGGTTTGCTGAATAAATACTTCAGTGGATCTAGGCGGGATATAAGATAAGTCGTATGCCCATGCAGATAGTGCTATAATCTTATGGCGGCCCATGCTAATGTACATAATGTCTTTTCAATCAGGGTGTACTTCTGCTCACCGCTGCTGAATCTTTTGCTGATGTAGTAGATAGATCTCTCCTTGCTACTATCATCTTTCTGTCCCAGCATATGATCCATTACATTGGCATTGACAGACAAGTATATAAACGGGGGAACTTCATCCCTCAAGGGGACCAAGACAGGCGCGCTTCGATTAGCTACTTTTTGATGTCAAGGAAAGCTTTTTGGAAATCCTCATTCCATTTCGTGGAGGAATTCTTCCTTAGTAGCTTGAAGATGGGTTCACACATCGTGGTAAGTTGAGAGAGGAACTGGCTTATGATATTGATCCTCCCTAGGAACCCGCGCATCTCCTTCTCTATTCGGGATACTGGCATCTCCGTGATGGCTTTAATCTTAGCGAGATCCAGCTCAACGCCTCTATTGCTTACCAGAAATAACAACTTGCTCGATTTAACACCGAAAGAACATTTGGCTGGATTCAGCTTGAGGTTGTACTTACGCAACTTGTTGAACAGCTTTTTAAGATGGCTGATGTGATCATCCTCCTTCTAGTATTTAACGATGATGTCATCCACATAAACCTCTATCTCTTTGTGCATCATGTCATGAAACAGGGCCATCATGGCTCGCTGATAAGTGGCACCAGCATTGATGAGGCCGAATGATAAACTGTCTACAGCAGAAGGTTCCCCAAGGAGTGATGAAGGATGTCTTCTCCCTATCCTCTTCAGCGACCATGATTTGATGGTAACCAGCAAAGCAATCCACAAAAGAATACATGCCATACTATGCTTTATTATCTATCAGGATGTGGATAAAAGGTACCAGGAAGTTATCTTTTGAGACAAGCCTTGTTCAAATCCTAGTAATCCACGCACACCCATACCTTCCCTCTGGGCTTAGGCACGTGAAGTATGTTCGACAGCCACTCTGAGTATGTTGATACCATGATGATACCGACTTTGAATTTTTTAACAACCTTTTCTTTGACTTTTAGACTCCACTCGGGTTTTAATCGCCTGAGCATCTACTTGACTGGCTTGAATCCATCTTTGATGGGAAGTTAATGGATGACAATGTCAGTGGACAAGCCGACCATGTCTTCATGCGACCATACAAACACATCCTGGAACTGAGTTTAGAGTTCAATCAGGTCAGTTTTTTGGCCTGGGGTGAGGTCTAGGCCTATCTGGATTACTTTTGAGGTTTTCTGAGGTTCCGATATTGACAGTGGTGGTTTGATCAAGGTTTGGTTTAGGTTTATCTTTGACCCATTCTTTGATCTCCTCGGCCACCTCATAGTCAGTTGTCTCCTCTTGATCAATTTCCATCAAGTCGAAGTTCAGTTCTACATCAAAGTTGTAGTCACTGTGACAGTTTGACATCTCATCAGCAGTGACAAACAAATCCAATTCTGAAGTCCTGAAAACAAAATTCTTTCACTTTAATATATGAAATTGTTTAAACATACAAAACATTTAGCAAAAGCATGACAAAAGTTACTGTTATAGCTGTGCAATAAAATAAGTAGTAAATGAAACCATGTTCCAGGGCAGATGTACTTTTTGCCCTTTTACCCTTTTTGAATGAGGCAAGGGATGCTGCTCCAATTGTCCAATGTCAGGTCCTCATGAATAGAGAGGACAAAGGATTTATGGCTGTCTGCCTCATCTATGATGATGACTGAGACATCCTATATATTTGGGCCATGGTTTTTCTTTGAACTGCCACCCTTCCCCTTCTTGATACAAGGAATTCGGATCTGATCCTCTTCATCACTGTCTGGGATATAATCGTTTATACCCTCATAGTGCATCAGAAAGTACATGTTAGCAAATGGGTCTCGTCCTCTATGCAGGAACTTTTCTTTTCCCTTTTTATTTTCCCCATCAAGCTCTGGGGCTTTCCTCTCACTGATTGGTTTGATTGGAGGAAACAACATGGCTGACACAACAACATGAATCTTCTTCATTGGCTTCATAAATCCGGTATCAGTGAGGTTTGGCAATAATATAGTGGAAGCAAGAACCTTTGGATGCTTGTGTGGGTTTTGATGGTTTGACCCGAATGAATAGCCCAATCCGACTTTCCTTAATTTGCTCGAGATTTGCACCGGACTCTTGATTCCTAGCTAATTTTTCCCTAACCCTCCTCCTGAGCAGAATCCAAGGGATATCATTTTTTGACCGACAGTCATTACTTCATGGGAAACCTTTGGTTTCAAGGATGGTGTCCCAACAGGTAGGTACTGCGTATTGCTCACCTCCAAAGCTTGAAAAGTAGCAGGTTCAATCCCTTCATCCAGACTGATCACCGGCATGTCTCCTTATATATAGACAGGGTATTCTGGTTCGGCATTCACCGTGATTAGGATTTCATTGATAATGTACTTGAGCTACTAATGGAGGGTGGATGGAACTGCTCTTTCCATGTGGATCCACGGCCTTCCCAGCAACAAATTGTATCCGATGGTAATGTTGAGTACTTGAAAGGATACATAAAAAGTGTGGGGACCAATCTCCAGTAGAAGCTCAATCTCTCCCACATCTTCTCGGCGGGACCCATTGAAAGCCCGGATAACGGCATGACTGGTACGGATTCAGTTTGGGTTGATCTTCATTCTCTCCAAGGTATCATAGGGATAGATGTTTAGGGACGATCCTCCATCTATAAGCACACCTCCAATCATATACCCTGATGACATCACTGCTATGTACAGTAACTTACAATGGCTCGTCCCCTCTGCTGGTATATCATCGTCATTGAAAGATATCGCATTATTGTTGAAGATGTGTTCTATCACATGACGGAATTTCTCAACATCCACTATCCTTGGCAGATGGGCTTCCACCAGTACTTTCACTAGAATGTTGCGATGATCCACCAAGGATAAAACCAGGTCTAAGATGGATATTTGTTTTGGTGCCTCTTTCAAGCTTTGCACCACCTTGATCTAGTTATGCCCCATTTTGTTGAGGAATTCTTTGATTTTCTCTTCAACTACCTTCCCTTTAGCTTTGATAACCGAATTGATCACCCGCTGAGGTAGATACAATGGATTTTCCTTAGATATACTGACAATGTTATTTGAGGTCAGATCTTCATCATTCCCATAGTTCCATGGGACTCTTTTAAGACTGATAACTGGATATTGCGGTCTGAAAAGTAATATTAAAGGTTCGGGTGCAGCTACCTTCATAGGATTTAGTGCTTCTTGGACCCCTTTCCTAAGCAGTATTAAGGGTGTCCCAGCTAGCTCCTTCTCACATGAAATAACAGCCACTGTCTCCTGATTCCAAGCCATGGGAATAAAGAGTGCTTCCTCACTAGGATAGCCGTAGTCTTGATTTGCTTTTATCAGCTCACCATTTGTAATTATAATCTGAATCAGGTGACGAAGTCCCCAACAGTCTTCGGTGTCATGACCGGGTGTATTTGAATGATACTGACAGACCTGGTCAGGCTTGAACTTTCTGGATCGAGGGTTCACTGGGGGTAACAAATCTATAACCATCCCCTCATTGTTCAGCAGCTGGAGGATTTCCTTCATCGGCTGGTTCAAATTAGTGAAGTTCCTCTGGAAGGCGAATTCCCTATCATCTTGGAACTTCTCCTCCTTGGTCACCTTGTTAGCCCAGGGTTCATGCTCATGAAATCGGTAATGATCCCTCATAGCAATGGGGCTAATTTCTGGTGTGGAAGGACTTGATTCATGCTAGTTGGTCTGATTTATCAGCTGTCTGGTTACCTGATGTTGATACACGACCAAATTCGCTAACTGTCCAATCTGTTCCTTAATGGACTTGATGTTTTGTTCCATCAGGAACTGCCTTTCTGAGAGCTCCCAACTGTCTAGACTATTGGTACTTGATTGAGTTGACTCTCCAACATAACGAAGGTATTTGGATCCTTCTCCACTCTTCGTGCTAATCATGTTGATACTCTCCTCTTTGTGCTGAGGGAGGGGGTTTTTATCCACATGCGGTTGCTCTAGTTTGGTTACCATAATCTCTCTGTTGTCTATTAAGTCTTGGATTTTGTGCTTGAGAGACCAATAGTCTTGTGTTGATGGCCCGAGGATCCGGAATGGAATTCACACTTTTTTCTTGGGTCAAAATTTCGTCCACCGGTACTAGTTGGTGGAAGGAGTTGAACAATCTTCTTCTGTGGTGTCAATAGTTTTAGCACATTCTCGAGTGAATCCTCTAAAGGGGTGAACGTTCTCCAACGTCTGGCCTCTGCAGTTTTTTGAAATGGAGGATTAGAAGGTTGGGCTAGAGCTTTAAAAGGGGAATAGTTCCTCCTTTGAATGGGCATACTACTCGAATCGCCCCTCTGATTCTGTCCTTGCAGTACTAAGGACACCTCTTCTTCTTTCTTCTTGTGGGCTCTCCGGGGATTACTTCCATAACTCGCAAATTGGATATGCTAAGCAACAGCTTCTAAGGCGATAAGATCTTTTATCTTCCCAGATTTCAGCCCCATTTAAGCCATTTCTCCGTGTTTGCTCATTTCCGAGAATGGTTTTCCTATGCCTGCTAGGAAACTTTCGTAATACGGAGCTTCTTGAATGTCGATGAAGGTCATGAATAACTCAAACTCAGTCATAGGCGGAGTGACTTGTGCTGCCACCCGCCTCCATCGTTGGGCATATTCTCTGAATGACTCGGTGTTTTGCTTTTTGATTTTGGTGATTTAATATATGTCTGGAGCCATCTGGGACTGGAAGCTATATTAATTCAGGAAGGCATGTACTAACACTTCCCAGCTGTGAATTTTGGAGTTATCCAGACGAGTATACCAAGCTCTAGCCTCTCCGGTCAAACTCTTCTGCAATCTGAGCTTCTTGTCCTCTACATAGGATCCAAGCTCTCCAAAGAATACCTTCAAATGGGTGGAGGGATCTCCTAATCCATCATATTTCTCAAAATCAGGGACTTGAAATTTTTTCCAGGTAACGAGCCCCTTGGAATATACACAAGTCTGAGTAATTGACACTTCCAAATGCCCCAGTCCCTTTGATGGACTGGATGGTTTCTTCCATCTGTTGGACCTTCTTCAAAATATCACCAGATTTCTGCTCTTTATTGAGGTTGGTGGTTTCAGGGTTTTTTTTGGTCATATCCTAATTCTGGGGTTCAGGAATCTGAGTGTCTTTCTTCCTGGTATCTTGACTGCCACCGGGTGTAGATGGTTCTGTATGACCGATTGTTTATTTCCCTTGAAGACCTTTACTATGTTCTTTCAAAAAAAATAGCCAATTCGGCTATCTGGTTCTTTAATCCTTCAAACTCTTCCCTAGAAATAGGGGTGGATTCTGGTTGAGCACTTGAAGTCATGTCTGAAGATGGCCTTAGTGCTTTCTTAGATTTTGACCTGGTAACGGGACCAATTTTTACCTACAACAAACATAGGTGTGTTAATCTATGATGTAGGTATCAGTTGGATGTATGCTATGCAAAGTGTTTATTTTTGAGGTTTTTTAATCTTATCCTGTAAAACAAAGGTCAGTTGTTTTGATGACAAGATAGTATGACAGGATTCACAATGAAATGTATATTTATATTGAATCTTGAAATTTACATTGGAATTGGAAAATTTTACATTGGAATTGAAAGGTGAAGGCATCAAGAAGCTTTCCTGCGAATTTGGTTAATCAGAGACTGACCTATCTTAAGCTACTCTCGCGGCTTTTCGGCATGAAGGCCCCCAGATTTTCGCAATTTACTGGAGGGGAAATTAATCCGATCTTTTAATTGGAGCGGATCTGAGTGGTGCCTTTCCTGAGCCTCGTAGGATTAGTCTCCTTTGAGTCCAGTAATCAAACACCAACGGGTTTGCCTCCTGGTGGAGGAATCACACAGTATACATTCACATACATCGTGTCTCACCGTATGAAATGATGACATTGTACAAAGCACTAATATAAAGCAGTAAAGCATTCATTCACATTCATTCAATGTAAAAATGCAACATCTTCACACACACAGATATAAAAGGAAATTTAAAAAAGATTTGAACGCGGCCTAAGCCCTCTATTATCCCCAGCAGAGTCGCCACCTATCGACGTCGGGAAAAAAATCAGTCAGCTTTGGACCCGATCTTTCTCTCTTCCTAAGTCTTTTATTTTCTACCCTTTTGCCTTATCTGTTTTATGAAGGGTGAAGTTTTTTTAGGAAAAGGCCAATATGTATCATGTCGATGATTTGAAAGGTTTTATAGTGTCGCCAGTGATAGATTTGAAATGGTTGTACCAACTCAATCGAGTTTTGTTTGTAAGTAGGCCCAAGTACTGGACACTGTCGAAGCTTAATCTTGAAACCGAAATTCTAAAGTTTGGGTGCTTGGTTAAGTGGGGTGAGGTTTTAGGCACCCCCCAACTCCCGTGAAAATACGGTACCATATTTTTTCAATATTTCCCTTTTTATTTGCAATGTGTGTGTGGATGCTGGAAGAAATTGGGCCTACATTTATTTTATTTGAAAGTATTGTCGTGCTTCATTGAACCTATATACGAAGGGTTTGATTTGATTTGCAAAAGTCTTTTTTTAGACAAGATATGAAAATGATGTTTTGGAAATGTGGTTTTTCAAACCCTTACGCTTATGTAGGAATTAAAGCATGTTGATACTTCCATTTTAGCCTTCAGCTCGATTTGGATGGTGATTGTTGGGCTGCGAGGCATTCTCGACCACAAAATATAGACAAGTACTGGTCTTTTCATGGGCATGACAGCCATCGGAGTGACTCTAGCACGACAAATCATATTTCATTATGTTTGAGACCTTAAACCCGAATAACCGTTTTAAGGTCTTTCGGATGTACATTTTTACAGAAAAATTGGCAGGGTACATTTGTAATGTGGAGTTTGTCCATCGTGGGAATCAGATTCAGATCAGTTTGATCATGAATCCCACGATTCCTAGGCTCACAGAAGGAGGCCAAGAAAACCTGCACATCACAGATATTTACAGAAAATGTATATTTACATCTAGACGTCGCAAGACTAAGGATTCAACAGTCAAATCCTTGCATAAGCGTAGCCAAAGCTCCTCGTTCCCACTAGATAGGGATCTAAGGGTCGCGAAGTTGCTTTAATATTTAACAAAACTAGAAAGAAAACTAGATTTAAATAAATTTTAGCCATTCTAGCTTCCCGGTTCTGGTTGGACCTATCTTTGAACCGTTTGAAACGTAGAAAGGGCTAGATTTAAAGAAATCTAAACCATCAAATTTATATTAAAATAAATTCATATCAAATGAATAATTACAACAGATATTTAATCACAATGAATAAAATATATATATATATATATATATGTAATTATATATATATATAAAAGCTGTAAAGGGCGACGGATTTCCAATCTCAGGCCCGAACAAAAAATATAAATATGTATATATATATATATATATATAAAAGCTGTAAAAAGCAAGGATTTCCAATCCCAGGCCCGGACAGGAATATATATATATTTACAAAAGCCGTAAAAGAGCCACAGAATAATCCAGGCTTGACAACATGTAAATATATATATACACGATAAGGATCTTAGGCTCACCCAAGTAAAAAGCTCACCCAACTCACCCCCTTTAGCGACAGACCGGGCGACGGTTTGGTCCGTCGCTATATATACAACCGTCGTTTATATGTTGTCCGTAGCTATATGTTATCCGTCGCTAAAAGCTAAGACAACGGTTGTATATATAGCGACGGACCAAACCGTCGTCTGGTCCGTCGCTAAAAGGGGTGAGCTGGGAGAACTTTTACTTGGGTGAGCTTAAGTCCGGACCGTATATATATTTATAAAAGCTGTAAAAGAGCCACAAAATAATCTAGGCTTGACAGAATGTAAATATATATATTTAAAAAATGGTAAAGAGCTACGAATTTCTCTAGGCACAACTGGAATATATATATATATATATAAGTGATAAAAAGGCCACGAATTTCCAATCCAGGCCAAACTGAAATATAAATGTTAATATATACAGTTAGTATATATATATTAAGCAATAAAGGCCACAAATTAGAAATCCAGGCCAAATGAAGTCAGAAAAATTTATATATATATAGTTATATATATAAAAGCAATAACTGCCACGGATTTGCAATTCGGGCTTGACATAATTGAAAATTAATATATATATATATATATATATTCAATTATATATATAATAAAGCTAAAAAGTCCACGAATCAGCGATCCAGGCCGAAATACTTAGTACGTATATATATATATATAAGCGAGTAAAAACCATGGATCGATGATCCAGGCTATGAAAATGCAATATATATATATATATATATATGTACTAAAATATACTAAAAAGTAAGCAAAACGGCCATAGAACTGAGTTTCGGGCAATACCAAGAGTTAAAACTTTATGTGCACGTGTATAAATACGTAATGAAATAGAAAATGAGTTCTGATCTTAAAAATACTTACAATGGACTGCTACTCGTGCTCTTTGCCACTTAATAAGCTTCAAATGGACTGTTTCCATCGGTTAATTTTTGATATGTCATAGAATATACGTATACAAACGTGTTAGAAGAATAAAATTAAAGTTTGGAGTATAAGAAGTAGGGCTAAGGGACGAAACGGGCGGAGTTTCAGAGCTTTTTTCTATTTTTATTTTTTTTGGTAAGGGGGTCTTATATTTAAAGACCCGATGGTAGCGGGTCTACTCGCGGCTGCCGTACCTCTATCTGCGAATCCCCATGGTGGGGGCCACCTGGTGGGTCCCGTCGTCTAGAAGGAGATGCACTCCGAGTAACGCGATGTTAGGTTCGAAACTTTCTAACTTTTGATCAGAGCGTCCATTTGAGGCATGCTATACCTTTCCAAAAAGCCCTTTCTGAGAGCGTCATAATAACATGGGACTTAACCTTTTCCGAGTCCAAGAAGATGAGTTTATAACCGGATCTTCATTTCTTCGCAGTTTATCCGTTAATCTGTATTGTGTTGCTTCCACTCGGGATCGATGTTATGGCTCTTTCTGACCTTCATTGCATCAATTTGACATGATTTTGACCAAATTGGCTTCATATTGGTAAATAACCATTTTACCCCTCCAGGGGTTGTCTCCTGCACTGGCCCGATCTTCGACTATTTTCTCGGGGTTGTCTCCGAGGTTTTGGTCCCAGCCGACTCTAATAGTCCTCAGGGTTATCTCTGAGGTTGCTTTAGCCTCCCAGGGTTGTCTCTGGGGATGATGTGATGCTTTGAGGTTGTCTCTGATTGTTGAAATGATCTCCCGGTGTTGTTGTCGGGGCTCCTGTACCTCCTGAGTTGTGATCGGGGCTTCACTTAACATCCCGGTATAGTGATCGGGGTTGAGCTTAACATCCCGGGGTTGTCGCCGGGGCTGCTGACATTCCGATATTATGACTGGGGTTGAGCTTGATATCCCGATATTGTGACAGGGGTTAGGCTTGACATCCCGGTGTTATCGTCGGGGTTTGACTTGACATCCCAGTGTTGCCTTGTAATCGGGGTTGAACTAGACATCCCGGTGTTATCGCCGGGGCTGCTTGACATCCCGGGGATATCACTGTGGTTTGACTTGACATCCCGGTGTTGTCGTCGGGGTTTCACTTGACATCCCGGTGTTGTCGGGGTGGAGCTAGACATCTCGGTGTTGTTGCCGAGGCTGCGTGACATCCCGAGGTTGTCGCCGGGGTTAAAAGATGATTTTGCCCTCTTACAGGGTTAGTAACAGGAACGCAAAATTTTGAGTGTCTACAAATGCCCCACTTTATCATGTTTAGGCAATGCAATGAAATGAACAGGATAAAGAATGCTAGACACTGGAAAGATGATATATGAAGATGTAATACAATGCATAATGTGTTATGTTACAAATGTTAGATACCCTTGTGGTGCTAGGCTATCACCGTCTATTTACGCCATTTTCTGCTGGGGATGACGTTATCCATGATAGCCTTCTGGGAATTCTCTTGACGCCTACCCGAATGGTAGCTTGCAAAGTCTCAATCATCACTGAATCTTTCTTGATGCTACACTAGTTTGAAGCCAATGGTTTACCATATACGTTGATAAACATCTATGGGGAAGATTTTTCCTTGGCTGATGCCATTAGGCATCCCTGAATTCGACGTTGGGGTTGCCACCAACATCTTATGTCTCCAAATCAACTTGCTGACTTTTCTTCTGCTGGGGATGTTTCTCTTTTATCTAGTTTCCTCATTGGGGATTCTTGATGCATATCTTGATGATAACTTTCACCGGTTCACATTATCGGACCTTTCCCGACACTGCATTGAAGTTTTCGCCAACGATTTGGATTGATGTTTGGCCGATGCTGACGTTCCAGTCAATGCCTACCCAAATTGTATTTTGCAATGGTCGGTTGATTTACCAATCTTTTCTAGTGCTCCCACTGGGTATTTGTATAACAGATTCTGTCATCTGTCATCTGTGGGGAAAAATTTCTACACGATTTTCCTCAGCGGTTCTTTCCTGATGCTTCACTGGAGTTGTCACCAACGGCTGATAGTGCCATTCAATCTAACCCTCGCTGAAGTAGCTTTCAATGGCTTAACCATCGTATCGTTCTCAATGCTTCGCTGGAGTTGTCGCCAACGGCTGATAGTGTCAGAACCTCTGACCTTCGCTAAAGTAGCCTTCAACGGCTTCACCACCGATCATTCCCAAAGCTTCGCTGGGGTCGTCGCCAACGGCTGATATTGTCAGACCCTCTGACCTTCGCTAAAGTAGCCTTCAACGGCTTCACCACTAGATTATTCTCGATGCTTCGCTGGGGTCGTCGCCAACGGCTGATAGTGTCAGACCTTTTGACCTTCACTGAAGTAGCCTTTAACGGCTAATACCACCGGACCGTTCCCGATGCTTCGCTGGAGTTATTGCCAATATCTGATAGTTTCAGACCCTCTGACCTTCGCTGAAGTAGCCTTCAAAGGCTGATACCAACGGATCGTTCCCGATGCTTCGCTGGGGTCGTCGCCAATGGATGATAGTGTCAGACCCTCTGACCTTCGGTGAAGTAGCGTTTAACGGCTGATACCACTGGATCATTCTCGATGCTTCGCTGGGGTCGTCACCAACTGCTGATAGTATCAGACCTTCTGACCTTCGCTGAAGTAGCCTTCAACGGTTGATACCAACGGACCATTACCAATGCTTTGCTAGAGTTGTCACCAACGGTTTCACCACCGGATCGTTCCCGATGCTTCGCTGAAGTCGTCGCAAACAACTGATTGTGTCAGACTCTCTGACCTTCGTTGAAGTAGCCTTCAACGGCTGATACCACCGGACCGTTCCCGATGCTTCGCTGGAGTTGTTGCCAACGGCTGATAGTGTCAAAACCTCTGACCTTCACTGAACTAGCCTTTAACGGTTGCACCACCAGATCATTCCCGATTCTTTGCTGGGGTCGTCGCCAACGACTGATCGTGTCAGACCCTCTGACCTTCGCTGAAGTACCCTTCAACGGCTGATACCACCAGACCATTCCCGATGCTTCACTGGAGTTGTTGCCAGCGGCTGATAGTGTCAGACCCTCTGACCTTCACTGAAGTAGCCTTTAACTTCTGATACCACTGGATCATTCCCGATACTTTGCTGGAGTTGTTGCCAATGGCTGATAGTGTCAGACCCTCTGACCTTCGCTGAAGTAGCCTTCAACGGCTGATACCACCAAATTGTTCCCGATGCTTCGCTAAGGTCGTTGCCAATGGTTGATATATCAGGCATGATCGATCTCGATGTAGGGGTACTCTTTCTGATAAATCACACCCTCAGATCAATCTGGATGCCTTGTCACACTCAAAACCTGTTGGTCATATTGTCGGACCTTCTCGATGTTCTGACAGAGCCAGTTTTCAGCAGTTTTTCTGCAATTTTTTAGAAGTTTTCATAATTGGCTCCTGAATGTCGCTTCAGGATCTTAACCAATGGTTTACATGAAGTTTTTTCTTTCGGAAAGCACTTGCCACTTATACGCAGGATTTCAGGCCAATCCGCTCAATCGCGTAGCAGGTTTTTTCAAGATTTGACTTTTCAACTTCTGTATACTCCGTTTCCACTCGAACTGGACCAAATCGGAGGAGGTGGGACCCTTCTTTGGGAGCCGCATGTAGGAATGAAGCAGCCATAGTTATTGGTGCAGCAGCCGCAGGTGGGGTTGCTCCCTCCTGCGATTTATAACTTGGCTCCCGTGACTTTTCAAATTCATTTTCAAGTTTGAGTTCTAAAGAATATCAGATTTTCTTCTTATGATCTACAGAAGTTCGGGCAGATTTTTTCAGATTTTGTCACTGCACAAATGTTCTGCATATCTCCGGTAACGTTTACATTCTTTTTTTTCTAGTTTGACCGTTAGAATGTTATAAACCATATAGTATATTTTTAAACACAATGTATGGAATAGGCGTACCTATATGACTTGATAAAAAATTTCAGACTTAGTAAATATGCATATTTTACTGTGCTGAATGTTTTGATGTAAAAAAATTTAAATTCTGAGACAGTGAATTGACGCCCTTTTTGATAAGTTTACTCGTCCTTTTTGAGGCCAAGTGAGCCTGGATTTTCAACTAAAAATGCCTGTGGTAATTTAGCGGCCATGAGGAGTTTATTTTTTAATTTTTTTCATAAATATGAACTGTTTCTATTTTTGGGTAGGTGTGCTACTGAATGGCCACCTAGTCATGCCTATGTGCATGCGGACAGTTCATTTTACAAAGGAGACTCTGGTGAAATTTTTTCAAAAGCCTTAGTATTTAATAAACATGCAATTTTGACTCTACTGGGGATTTTTGTTAACGAAAGCATGTTTTAGAACTTAAAAATGCATAAAGAAATGATTTAATTTAATAAGCCACAGGTTTAAGGCTTACCTCACCCTTTCTGAGGTGATTTGGAGACTTTGTCCAGGTTATGGAGCCAGATAGTGTGACACCCCCAAATCCTGGAACTTCAATTTCCACGGGATTTGGTGTTCACTGTACAAATATTATATATCTATCTACCCATAATAAATACAAACCATGAAATAGATAGAAATAACTCCATCATCTCCCCTTATGGGTTTACAACATCTGAATAATGAATACAATCTCAGGTCATACTAACCTTAAACATCTGTGCGAAAACATAAACAATTAAAAGTCTTAAATAACATCAAGTCTTAAACATAAAAATTCTCAAATTAAATAAAAAGTCTTCAACACTTGTTAACTTTTCCCTTGACTTTGCTAGTGGAAGGCTCATCAGATCTTTCGTTCTTAACTGCAATTTTATTATGCAAGAGTGAGCACGATTCTCCCACAAGTATAACAATATAATGATAATAATAACATGCGAGAAATCAAAAAAGTCTGAATAACAGAAAGATTGGCTTTTGAATCAAGAACGAATAACAAGAATCAAAAGTACATCTGAGGGTGATAAGACCTTGAACTGTGTCCCAAGTTGTCAAGTATTTCTACTTTAAACCTTTAACAGTCATAAGACTATATGGACTCTACTACTCGTACTTAAGGGGATCATCCCTTAGTACCATACTGTGCACAATATCTCAACGCTAAAGCGTAAATAATCCCCTATAACAAGGTTGTTCATCTCAGTTTGACATCAGAGTCTGCACCAAAGGAGGTTTTGTGACACCCCCAAATCCGAGTACTTCGTTTCCACAAGATTTGGTGTTCACTTTCTAAATATAGCATACATCTATCCAATAATAAAGATTTGCAAAGTAATTACAACCTCCATCAAAACATAAATAAGAATCTTCCTTGAAAAAGGATTACAACTTGTCCAAAATAAAATCCCAGGGTTATCTAAACCTTAACATCAATCAAAATAAATGTGGAAATAAAACATCATCAACTAAGTCTTATTACAAACAATATTAAAGACAACAAGTCTTCACTTGCTCATCTTTCCTTTTCCTTTACTTGTTGACGGTACGTCAACATTCTCGGCCTTAATTGCAAAGGGTTATAAAATATGCAAGAGTGAGCAAACAAAAGCTCACTTAAAATACAACAGTGATATGACATAACCGAACAACTTCAAAAAGGGTTTGAATAACTTTACTTTCATCAAGAATA
Organism: Panax stipuleanatus; assembly: GCA_020205555.1. Taxonomy (NCBI): domain Eukaryota; kingdom Viridiplantae; phylum Streptophyta; class Magnoliopsida; order Apiales; family Araliaceae; genus Panax; species Panax stipuleanatus. The sequence goes on along the minus strand of CM035116.1, from coordinate 99,023,511 downwards.
AAGAATTGAATAATAATTTTTTCATCATTTCTAAAGTTCGAATATAGAGTTTATTTGAGGGTCATACGACCTTGAACTATGTCCTAGGTTATAAATACTTCTATTCAAAACCTTTAACAGTCATTGAGTCTATGGACCTTTAACTCGTACTTAGGGGATCAGCCCTTCGTACCATGTATTGTGCACAACCATCTTAATGCTTTCGCATAAATGTCCCCTAATAAATAAGGTTGTTCATTCTCAGTATTTGAATACAAGTCCGCACCAAAGAAAGTTTGGTTTGGATAGATAAAGGAACTTTGGAGTTTCAACTATCATCAACTAAGAAGTAGTTGAATTGACTCACAATACTTTAATAGTTCGATAATATAAGAATTATGAATCAAATGTAAGATACAACAGTAGATTTCATGATAACTAGGCATGCTTTGGAAATAACTTAAAGCATTCGGTAGATAACGTATATCTTGCTTGAACAACTAAGTCAGGATCACATTACTTAAATAATACTTCCATACTTATGCTTTACAAATATTTGAATACAGTATAACTTCTACAATACATAACAAGTTAAGAAATGGAAATGAACTTTCATGATATATTGATCAAGGGTTAGAGAACTTACACAATGAAAAGATACAATGAAAAAGCTTGCATAGCGTACAAGAATGGTTTAGAAAGCTTGCACAAAATAAATAACAAGTTTAAAGATAGGAAACTTGCATAACGTAAAAGAATAAGGATTTGAAAACAAGCTCAAGTAAAAGATAAGGAGTAGAGAACTTGCTTCAAGCGCAAGCTACACTTTAATAATTACAATCACTTCCACAATTACCTTACACATTACATTACGTTTAAAACGTCTATTAGTATCCAACTACAACGTTTAAATCATCGAACTTCTTACTCAAGTCCAACCTAGCAACATGGTTACGACGTACGTCGATACTAATACACATAAGTGAGGCTAAACTCACAATCAAGCACCTCATACACACATAGTAGTTTTACTATCATATTGCATCTTACGGTAATAATATCCAAGAACACATATAATATAACAACATAAGACTTCAATCTATCTTAAACACATCAAAAGTATGTTATCTCATTACCTATTACACTTAACAAGTCATAAAAATAAGTTAGCTAAACAAACGAGGCATGAAAACTCAACAAAGCAAAACAACATTTCCCGGATAGCAAGGTGCCTCGCTGGGGCGGGTCCTGCAAGGGTTAAAGCTCTGCTGGGGCGGGGCCCACTTTTGGTGGGAATCCTCAGTTTGTGAACGGCAGAAAAATAAGCCAATTTGGCTTATTTCTTCATACTGAATCCGATTTTTTTTCAACATGATGAACATGAAACTTGATAACAACAAAATTTTGGACTCTTTAACATGATTATAACATATAAAATCCTTACAAAACATAATCAAAACCAAGTTTTCATGATTTTCAAAGAAAACAACAATATCACACGTTCTTGACAAAAAAATTACTATTACGAATTCGTTTTTCAATCAATCCATGTAATTCCAATTGCAATAACTCTAATTCTTAACATATTAACATAACCCATGATCAATTTAAACAATAACCCATAATCAAACACTAATTTGATAGTTCAAAGGCTATTATTTAAAAATTAGTTTACAGTAAATTATTATGAACATAATTTCTTCTTGTTTATCGAAATTACATGGATTGAATTGTTAAAACAACCTTATAACTCATATAATAACATCAATATATATATATATATATATATACATCACATATATACATCATGATCACATAATTTACAGAAAAGGCTTTTACAAAGAAGTTCTTTTATGAAGAAACATAGAATATGTAAAACACAAAATAGAGAAGATTTAAGCATGGAGATTATACCCTTTTCTAGCTTGGATAGGAGAAGAGATGGAGATGATGATGGTGTATTGTTCTTCTCTTGCTTTCTCAAAGCTTCTCTTCTTCTTCTCTGAGTATTCTCTTTAACTCTCTCTGTTTTCTTTCTTTCTTGTTTTCTAAAACTAAGTATCCTTTGTATAACATATATATCTGATATACATATATTATACATATAACTATATAAAACATATAACTTCTATATATTAATTATATACACTAACTACCATTAAGGGTAAGGGTGTAAACGAGTCAAAACGAAGCGAACAGAAAGCTACTCGAATTCGACTCTAAATGATAAATTCGTACTCGAATTCGACTTGTATTTGAATTGTATTTGAAAATTTTTACTCAGATTCGACTCGACTCGAATATTTACTACTTGAATTCGATCCGAATCGACTCGAATATTTATTCAAACTACTCGCGAGCTTCAAATTTAAGCTCGAATTCGAGTCTCCACATAATAACTAGTTTTATAATAAATATAATTATAAATTAAATTTATTATTTTACTTAGAAATGATAAAATATATTTACTATTTCACTTTACAAATATAAAATCATAATTAAAATTAAGATTAAAAACAAAAAAAAACAATAATTAATTATCCTAATTTGATTTGTATTTGTATATATTGTGAGAGAATGTATCGAACATCTAATCGAATCTGTATCAACCGAGTATATATCGAATCACAATCAATAATTCGAGTAGTTTGAATCTTAAATGAGTCGAATATAACCTTGCTCAGATTCTACTCATATTTTTATTCGAACTATTTTTAATGCTCAAATTTGGATCATATTATTAACGAATTCGAGTCTCGCCTGTTTTTTTTTTGTAGTCGAGCCTGGACTGTGTTGGCTCGTTTACAACCTTAACTACCATTTAATATATAGGTTATAAGAATTTGAAAAGTCTAAGGCCATGTTTAACAAAACAAAATTATTTTAAAAGCAAATTCTTTTATTAACTAAGGCCATGTTTGGTAAAACTAGTTTAAAACAAAAGTAAGGGCCTTGTTTGGTAGAATCAATTAAAACTCCTTTTCAATTCTTTTAATAAATCTTTAATCCATAGATTGAATGCTACACTTATTTAATTAAATTGCAACCTTCTAATTTAATTAAATATAAACTAACATTCATTAATTAATTAAAAATGCACATAATACTCAATTGTCACACTTGCAATTCTCTTATTAAACATAATTCATGTAACAATTAGTAAATTACTATACACACTTAGCACATAATATTATATCTAATTTAATTAATCTCAATTAAATTAGAATTATGCTACACCATTACTTACATATCACTTTAATTAATTCTATCGCACTTAATTAAATTAATCCACAACAATCACACAATTGATAAATTACATAATTTATTTATTTAGCTCAATAAATAAATTCAATAAAATATTTATTTAATCCAATAAATATTTACAATTAATATATAAAATTCTCATTCGTTACAAGTTTGGTTTGGATAAGCTCAATAATAGTTCTAGAATTTAGAACGCTCATCAACTGTGGATTAGTCGAATCAATAAGGGTTCGATAGTCTTACAAGGTTCAACAATAAACGATATTCAAATTGAAATATAAATCTCGAGGGTATATTATAGAATAAGGATTGTTTACTGAAGTAATACTTTACAATGTTTATAATATCTTATACAAAATCTTAACTTGAATAAACAAGAATAAGAACTTGATTGATATAGAGTCATAGTATAGAACTTGCTCAATTAATAACTTTGTATTTAGAAAGCTTGCTCAATGGAAGTAAAGATTAGGAAACTTGCTTAACAATAATAAGTTAGGGTTAGAACACTTGCCTCGTGCACAAGCTACAATTACTATTATAATTCACTTCCTCAATGTCCTACACATTGCATTACGTTTATAATATCGATTAGTTCCATTACCATTACGTTTAACTGGTGAACTTTTCACTTGAGTTCAACTAAACAACTTGGTTCACAATTCTTAACTTGTAATTAACCACACAACGTGAGTCTAAACTCACAACATGCATAACACACGTATATAACCTTTTAAACCATCATAATCATACCTTATGATAACAATATCCAACTCACACATAACTTGTTAACATGAAGCATCTAAATATCTTATACATGTCAACAACATGTTATATTATTGTTTCATATACTTAACATATCATTAGGTTCATTACATTTAATTAGTTCATCATGTTAGGACTTAAAAGACACAAAACCAATTTTGGACAGTATGAAACCCTGCTGGGGCGGGTATTACCTCGCTGGGGTGGACGTTACCCCGCTGGGGCAGGTTTTACTAGGCCAAAAGTCCGCCGGGGCGGGTTCGTCGGCTCGACGAGTTGCAACTTTGTGAAAAATTTCAGAAAAAGCCAAATAAATCAAATTTAAACTAACACGATGATTATTACTGTTACCCATTAAGTATAAACTTCATAGAAACATCAAACAATGAATCTAGCATGCTTTTAACACTTTAGATCACGTAATTACTTAAATTAAAACACGTAACTTTACTTTTCTTGGTATTTTGAAAAGTTTCGAGAGAAATCATGAAATTTAACGTTACGGATTCGTTATAACTCTGAATCCATCAGTTTAAAATTCTTTCTCTTTGTTTTAACATGTATAATCATAATCTACTGTCAATTTCATGTTAACTAACTAATTAAAACTTGCAATTTGTACATAATGGTCATATTCGTATGTTCATGCTCTTTAACTCATGAAACTTTGATTTAAAGCATATTTGCATGAAATTATTTGTTTTAAAACATGAATACATGATAGAAAACATGTTATGCACAATTAGTAACACATATATCATCAATTTATGTATTAATCACAAACTAAGTTTTTACAGAGAACTTAAAGATACGTTAATGGAGAAACATATGAATTTAAAACTCAGATAAAGGAATTACCCTTTGCTTCTTGATTCAAATTACTAGAGTCTCTCTTTGTTTTCTCTAACCTTTAATCTCTTCGAACTCTCTCTCTCTCTATAAATTCTCTCTAAGTTTCTCTCTGATGGAAGATATGAATATAGGAATACTGATATATAATCTATGTGCATAGATATGCAATATACATATATGTATAATATAATATAAACTGACGATGTAGTGGTTAGTTAATCTCATTATGGTTAACTGCCCAACTCCTTCAAAGGCCTATTTTGGCTAGCTCCTTATATCTCTTTTCCATTTAATTTAATTAACTTATTTAGTATATAGTTAATATTGTTACACTATTAATTAATCAAACAATCTTATTTAAATTTAATTAAATAAAATATAATAACTCCACATTAAACCACATTATCACATAATTAAAATTCTCCTTTATTAATTATATCAAATTATTAAATCTCTAATTAATTATTGAATTAATTAGAATAACATTATGCTTATTAAATAATTCATTTAATCGAATAAACTCAATTAAATACATACTTTGAATAATAAAATTCTCCACATTAATTTAACCAATGTAACACATATAATTAAATTAATCTAACACAATTCCATAAAATAATTTTTTAATCTCAATAAATAATTCATCAAAAATATTTATTCAATTCAATAAATATTTAAATTAAATTACAAAATTCTCGTTTGTCAAAGATAGACCCGACAGTGCTAGCAGAGTCACTTCAGGAGTTAGGTGGAGGAGAGTCTCTGATGTTTCTCAGCCATGTCCAGCCCGGCCGCCTCGCCGTTTAGTCGAGTTTGTGATTCGTCCCATCCGGGCTGAGCCACTGGTTGATGTGGACGATGAGGAGGTCCCATTTGTTGATCCTGCCCTAGCTCAGGCTCCACGTGGGGAGCTTCCAGACATTGTGGTGCCGCTTCAGGAGCTTCTGGGAGATTTGAGGCGCCATCGAAGAATTGGTGGACGAGAGTCGGACTACCATCCAGCAGCGGGACGAGACCATCGAAGAACTGGATAGTGAGCTAGGAAACGCGAAGTGGGATCTAGTTCACGCAGAGAGTGATAGGGACGAAGCATGGGCTGAACTAGCAAAGCTAAAGAACGACATCCAAGAGGAGTCAGCAAAGCGCGCCAGAGCGAAGGAAACAAGCTTGAGGGCTATTCAACGAGCCGATCGAGCTGAAGACGAGACTCAAGCAAAGAGGGCCAAACTGAGGGAAACAAAATACGCTTTCCACACGGCTATAGATAGAGCACAGGATCGTGTCTTTTATTACCCCGCTTAGTTCCAAGGTTTACCATAGTACGGGGTGGACCGAAGAACAGTGTTTTGGGTGATGGAGGAAGAACGCAGAGACGCTGTGCGACGTCTTAACATGCTTAGACAGTAGAGTCTTTACTTATATGTAATAAATAAATGTAAATCCCAGAGTTGAGATAATAATGGGATAAGTTAATAATGTAATCCTGTAACTTTTTCAGTTTAGTAAAGAGGATGTAATGGCAGAAATGCTATCTATGTTATGTTTAAATAAAACTATGATGAATAAAAAAAGTTTATTGACGTGTTATGTGTTTTATTTGAGTTGAGTTATTTAAATGTTTAAAGTTGAACTAGAATAATTAAGAAATGAGTAAGGGAGCTAATAAGAATATTTCTTAACAGAAAATAACTCCGAGAAAAAAACCTATACGGCAAAACCCAGAGGGATCAACGAACAATAACGATGGGCCAAATCCCAATTCGATTCAGCAGTTGGTGAACTTACTGACGGGAGCACTTGCAAATCAGCTGCAAGTGTAGGGCACGACTTTTAAAGAGTTTAAGGCAGTAGGATCGCCTGAATTCAAAGGATAGGTAAACCCGATAGATGCCCATACGTGGGTAATGGAAATAGAGAAGGTCTTCGACGTGGCTAGGGTTAGCGAAGATCAGAAGACAGCATTCACGACTTTCATGTTAAAGTTGGATGCTAGTTTTTGGTGGCAAGCCAATAAGACCAGAGAGGGTGAAGGAATGATACCGTGGGAACATTTCAAAGAGATGTTATTTGAGATGTACTTTCCCGTTAGTTCGCATGACCAGATGTAGGTCCAATTTCTAGAGCTTAAGTAGGGAGGGATGACGGTGTAGAAGTATGCCGCAAAGTTGAACGAGCTGGCCAGGTTCGCTGCGTACCAGGTCAGTACAGACGCTAGGAAGGCGAGTAGTTTTGAGCGGGGACTGAAGCCCTAGCTCTATAGCAAGGTCTCCATGTTCCAGCTGAATACGTTTGCAGCAGTGCTAGAAAAGGCCATACTCACTGAAGGGGGAAGCGACCCCGTGACCAAATTCAATCAACATAAGAAGAAGAAGAATGAGACGGAGAACAAGGCTGATGGTAGCGGGGCTATCAACCAGAAAAAGAAGTGGAACGACAACACCTCAGCTGGGAGTCAGTAGGGAAGCCAGCAGAAGAGGAAGTTCAAAGCATGTGCTACATGCGGGAAGAATCACACTGGAGTGTGCATGAAGGGGAAGCGGGTGTGCTTCAACTGTGGTCAGGAAGGCCACATTGCGCCTAATTTCCCGAACCCGAAGAAGGGAGCTTGCTACGCATGTAGATCCAAGGATCACATGGCTCATAACTACACGAAGAAGCCAGCAGCAGGGTCAATAGGGAATGGAGGAAATGGCAGCGGCAGCACTCTGACTATCGCTGGACCACTGCAGGCTGTTCGACCCATTGCCCAGACATTCAACATGACGGTGCAGGATGCTGTGTAGTTAAAAGATGTGGTGTCAGGTATTATTCCGGTCAATAGTATAAATATATATGTATTATTTGATTCGGGTGCTACTTGTTCATTCATATCTGATGATTTTCTAAGACCCTAGACTTACCTAAAGAGGAATTAGTTTATCCCTTGAACATAGAGATTGCGAATTGGGAAGTTATTCCTATTAGGTTTGTATACAAGAACTGTAGATTGGACATTAAGGGTCAGGAGCTGAGGGTAAATTTGATTCTAATAAAACTTGGGGAATTCGATGTGATTTTGGGTATGGATTGGTTGTTCAACCATGGGGCGGTAATCGACTGTCAAAAGAAGTTGGTAAACCTTACAACTCCGTTGAAGTTAGTGTTCCATGGTAGCAAATCGCCTAAACAAGCGAGTTATCTGATGGTTATGCAAGCCAAGAAACTTTTGACGCAAGGTTGTGTAGGATATTTAGCCTACATAGTAGATACGCGTAAGGAGAGCCCGAAGATAGAAGAGATAGCAGTGGTTAAGGAGTTTGTGGACGTGTTTCCAGACGGTTTGCCAGGAATTCCGCCAGACAGAGAGATAGAGTTTGTAATCGACTTAGCGTCGGGAACTGCTCTGATTTTGAAAGCTCTGTACAGAATGGCTCCAGTCGAGATGAAGGAACTGATGGTTCAACTGCAAGAATTATTGGACATGAAGTATATTCAGTCGAGCGTTTCACCGTGGGGAGCACCAGTATTATTCGTGAAGAAGAAGGATGGATCGATGCGGTTATGCATTGATTATAGGGGGTTGAACAAAGTTATGATAAATAATAGGTATCCTTTACCTAGGATCGATGACTTATTTGATCAACTGAAGGGTGCTAGATACTTCTAGAGAATTACTTTGAGAAGTGGGAATCATCAGTTGAAGGTGAGAAGGGAAGATATACCAAAGACAGCTTTTAGAACTCGGTATGGTCATTACGAGTTCTTGGTGATGTCCTTTAGTCTAAAAAATGCCCCAGCTGCATTTATGGACTTAATGAATAGAGTGTTTAAGCCATGCTTAGATAAGTTCGTAGTGGTGTTCATAGATGACATCCTGGTTTATTCCAAAACTGAGGAGGAACACACTGAACACTTAAGGCTGACCTTAGAATCGCTGAGACGAGAGAAGCTTTACGCTAAATTCTCAAAATGCAAATTTTGGTTGGAATGTGTGCAATTTCTTGGCCACATGATCGACAAGGATGAGATTTTGGTAGATCCATTGAAGGTTGAGGCTATAATGAATTGGGATCAACCAAAGATGCCGCCTGAAGTGAGGAGTTTCTTGGGATTGGCAGGTTATTACCAGAGATTTATCCAAGACTTTTCAAAGATCGCAACTCCGTTGACAAATTTGACTCATAAAACAGTTAAATTTGTTTGGACAGAAAAGTGTGGGGAAAGTTTCCAGGAGCTGAAGAAGAGGTTGAGTACTGCACCTGTGTTGTCTTTACCAGACAGTACGGGAAATTTTGTGGTATATAGTGATGCCTCACATAAGGGATTAGGCTGCGTGCTAATGCAGAATGGCAAAGTCATTGCCTATGCGTCACGTCAGCTGAAGGATTATGAAAAAGGGTATCCGACCCATAACTTGGAGTTGGCGGTAGTAGTGTTTGCTCTGAAGATTTGGAGACACTACCTATATGGAGAAAAGTGTGAGATATACACAGATCACAAGAGTCTGAAGTACATCTTTACACAAAAGGATTTAAACATGCACCAAAGGAGATGGTTGGAACTGATCAAGGATTACGACTGCGAGATACTTTACCATCAGGGTAAAGCCAACGTCATCGCCGACGCCTTGAGCAGAAAGGGTTGGGAGAAGCTAAATATGTTAACTAATCAGGACCAATTGATAGAAGAAATGGCTAGATTGGAACTGGAAGTGAAGTATCCGTAGGAATCGGATGAGATGTTATTTTAAGTAACTACTAGTTATACTCTGGTAGACAAGGTGAAAGAGGCACAACTTCACACGATGAAGAATAAGAGAAGATCCAGAAAAGAATAGCCGATGGTGAAGAAATCAAGTTCAAGATCGATAGTGAAGGACTACTATAATTTGAAGGAAGAATCTGGGTACCGCCAGTACCAGACGTCAAAGAGGAGATTTTGAGTGAAGCTCACAGTTCAACATATTTGATTCACCCTGGGAGAACGAAGATGTACCAGGATCTCAAGCATCATTTTTGGTGGCCGAATATGAAGAGGGACGTTGCTTAATGCGTTGTGAAATGCTTGACGTGCCAAAAAAATTAAAGCAGAACATCTAAGACCTAGTGGATTGCTGCAACCGCTAGAGATTCCGGAATGAAAGTGGGAGCATATCATGATGGATTTCGTGGTTGGTCTTCCAGCAACTCAGAAGGGTTTTGATGCGATATGGGTTATTGTGGATCGACTGACGAAGTCATCCCATTTCCTACCGATCATGATTAAGTTTAACTTGGATCAGTTAGCGAAACTGTACGTTAAGGAAATCATTTCTCGACACGGTGTTTCGGTGTCGATTGTGTCCAACAGAGATCCGCGTTTCATGTCGAATTTCTGGAAACGATTACAAGAGTGTCTGGGAATGCAATTACGAATGAGTATGGCATACCATCCTCAGACTGATGGCCAGAGCGAGAGAACGATTCAGACGTTAGAGGATATGCTGAGAGCTTGCGTTATGGACTTCAAAGGAAGCTGGGATAATCATCTACCATTGGTGGAGTTCACCTACAACAATAGTCATCATGTGAGTATCGACATGCCGCCTTACAAAGAGTTGTACGGCAAGAAATGCAGAACCCCATTATGCTGGGATGAAGTCGGTGAACGTAAACTATTGGGACCAGAATTGGTACAACAAACAGCTGAAATTGTGATGCTGATCAGAACCAGATTGGTTGCTGCTCAAGACCGATAGAAGAAGTATGCCGATCAACATCGACAGAACCGAGAGTTTGTAGCAGGAAGCTTCGATTTCCTGAAGGTATCGCACTGGAAAGGAAAGATTTAATTATGTAAGAAGGGGAAGTTGAGTCCCCGATTCATTGGACCTTTTGAGATACTGCGAAAGGTTGGCAAAGTGGCTTACGAGGTTGCGTTACCTCTAGAGCTACATAATATACACAACGTCTTTCACATTTCTGTGTTGAGACCGTACAAGCATGACTACAAGCATGTAATAGAATACGAGTCTTTACAATTTGATAAAGACTTAACATATGAAGAAGTTCCTGTTCAAATAGTTGATAGAAAAGAACAAGTACTTAGAAATTAAGTGATACCTTCTGTTAAGGTAATCTTGAGGAACCACAGTGCTGAAGAAGCTACGTGGGAACTCGAAGATGTAATGATGAAATCGTATCCCCAATTATTTGTGTAACCCCTTATATGCCGATTCTAGGGACAGAATCTTTTTATGGAGTGAAGAATGTAATAGATGAGTTTTTTTTTATGTTGTGATTCTGGGGACAGAATTCTTTTAAGGAGAGAAGATTGTAACGAATAAGAATTTATATATTAAATTTAAATATTTATTGAATTAAATAAATATTTTATGTGATTTATTTATTGAGTTAATAAATAAATTAGGTAATTTTATGGAGTGATTTAATTAAGTGTTATATATTAATTAAATGAATATTTAATATTTTATTTAATTGATGTATATTGATTTTATAGTATAGTTCTAATTTAATTGAGATAATTAAATTAGATGAAGTTATGTGATAATTGTTACATGAAATTATAATTAGCGAGTAATTATAATTTGTTATGTGGCATTTTATGTGATTAATTGATGTTAGCTTTTAATTAATTAAATAAGAAAGTTAAAGATTTAATTTATGAAAGGGTAACATTTAAACTATGTGTTAAATGATTTATTAAAGTAAAGAAAGGAGTTTTTAAATTTGTTTTACCAAACGAGGCCCTTACTTTTGGTTTAAAAGGTTTTTTCCAAACAGGGCCGTAACTATCAAAAAACTGTTTTTCTAAATTAAGTGGTTTTGCCAAACAAGTCCTAGTGGCTTTTGATTTTCAAAATTTTATAACTGATGTAGTTATTAAGTGAGTTAATTATCAGTTATATATTATATTTATATCCTATATCTATTAGTATACGTATATAGTTTTACGTTAGTATTATATCAATGTTAGAAGAATATCAGTGTTAGAGAAGAGAGAAAAGAATATACAGAGAAGTCAGAGAAGAAAAGAAAGAAAGAAGAAGAAGGGGGAACTTTGCTAAATCAAAAGAAGTCACCATACTTGTCTTCTTCCTCTAGAACTAAAAAGGGTATAATCTATAATCTCTAACCTTGTATTTGTAGACTTCAGTTTATATGTTCTTCGTATTTCATTTTCTGCCAAAATAAGTTTTCATGAAAGTGATGTAAACATGATTTCATATGCTTAAGGTATTCATAAACTGTTTATAATTGAATTGTATGCTGTAAATGATTTGCAGAAATCAAATTGTTGTAAAAACATGTTTTAAATGGAGAATTTGTGTTCTTGTGAAATTTTCATGTTTTGGTAGAGTTTGAGAATGAAAATTTAGGAGTTACTTATATGTTAAATTGCAAATTTAGAATTTTGTGAGATACTATCTTCAATAATGAAAACAATACATGTATTATAAATGGAATCGATGGAGAAGTGAATTTATGATGAATTATTTTGTTAAAAGTATGAGTTTTATGAAAATAGCAAAATTAGATTTCTAAAACTTTTGATTCTTGTTGCTTAGATGATTTCTGTGATTATAATCATGTTATACATATGTATTATTGCATGTGTATGCCTTATGTTGTTTGAGTTGCTGTGAATTGCCGATTGTTGGCGTGTTGGGGAAAGGCGGTGAAGCAGAGTGCCGACTGCACTGTTTCTGTCCGCCTTCTGGCGCAGCTGCGCCGGTAAAAAAGGCAAAAACGGCGCAGCTGCGCCTGTTGAGTTTTTCAGAATTGAGCACCAGCGCAGCTGCGCCGGTGCCAAGGCTTAAGGTAGCGCAGCTGCGCCAGGACCTGAGCAGAGGCAGTGCACTTTAGTTGTTTGTTCAAAGTTTTTTTAAAACCCAAGTTGAATTGTTTCAACTATAATGATCATGTGTATCAAGTTGCAATAACATATTAATGATATAAATATTGACGATTTCAAAATAGAAAAGAAAGAAGGTTGTGAACCTTAAATTATTATTTGATAATTATGAATTGTAAATTGTTTAATTATGTATGATTTAGTTGATTAATTATAAATTATGATTTGTTTAATTATAATTTAATTAAAATGTGATTATAATTTAAGTAATTATAATTAAAGTAAATGTTTAAATTATAATTTATTTAATTATGATATAATTAATATGAAGTACATAATTATTATTTGATTTAATTATATGAGCATGTAATATGACTATGTGATGTGATTAATTATGTGTAATTAATTGATTAAACAATAATGAGTTAACCTAGACGGGTTAACTAATTATGTGAATTAGTTACGTATTAACTAATTTAGATTATTGTGGTTAAATATATATGTGTAGGATTTGTTAAAGAACGTGATAGTAATTATAGCTTACGCTTGAGGCAAGTTTTCTATCCCTGAACTCGTTAATTTTATACAAGTTCTTTAAATTCAAATATTCATTGTATTAAGATTGTCCTTTTATTTCTGCAACGGACAAGTACTTAATTAAAGTTCATGATTTAATTAATGTGATCTTGACTTATTGTTCAAGCAAGGTCTATATTGTCTTTTAAATGCTTTAAGTTAAATTCTAAAGCAAAAATTATTCACAATATTTTATTCATGAATTATTCTAAGTCATTGTAAATCGATTCAACTACTCCTTAGTTGATGAGAGTTGAACTCCAAATTTCTTTTAAGCTTATCCAAACCAAACTTTCTTTGGTGCAGACTTGTATTCAAATATTGAGATGAACAACCCTATTTATTAGGGGAGGTTACTATACGAAAGAGTTAAGATGTTTGTGCACAATACATGGTACGAAGGGCTGATCCCTCTAAGTACGAGTTAAGGTCCATAGTCTAAATAACTGTTAAAGGTTTTAAATAGAAATGTTTATAACCTATGACAAAGTTCAAGGTCTTACGACCCTCAGATGATTTCAACATTTGAAATTCTAAATATTAATGAAAAGAATTATTGTTCAATTCTTTATTGTTGATGAAAGTAAAGTTATTCAAAGCTGTTGAAGCTATTCAATTATGTCCTTATTATTGTTGTATCCCTAGTGAGCTGTTGTTTGCTCACTTTTGCATATTTAATAATCCCTTGCAATTAATGTCGAGAACGTTGACGTACCGTCAACGAGTAAAGGAAAATGCAAGATGAACAAGTGAAGACTTGTTATCTTTTAATATTGATGGTAAAAGGACTTTATGTTATGTTTTTGTTTCAGCAATATTATTTATGTTAAGGTTAGATAAACCCTGAGATGATTTTGGATAAGGTTGTAATTCCTTTTTAAGGAAGATTTTATTATTTATTCAAGGTTGTAATTTATTTTACATTCCTTATTGGGTAGATGTATGTTTATTTAGAAAGTGAGCACCAAATCTTGTGGAAACGAAGTACCCGGATTTGGGGGTGTCGCAAACTGAACCTCTTCTTAAGCTCTTGGAAGCTTTCCTCGCACTGATTTCCTAGTCCAAACGAATTTCACTGATTTCGTAGTCATGTTCGTCAGCGGAGTTGCGATCTTGGAGAAATCTTGAATGAATCTTCTGTAATAGCCTGCCAATCCAAGAAAACTTCTCACTTCCGACGGTGTTTTGGGCTGATCCCAATTTATCACAGCTTCGACTTTTGAGGGATCTATAGAGATTCCGTCGTTATTAATTACATGCCCAAGAAATTGCACCCGCTCAATCCAAAATTCACATTTCAAAAACTTGGCGTACAACTTCTCTCTTCTCAAGGCCTCCAAGGTCACCTTCAAATGCTCTACATGTTCCTCCTTGGTCCTTGAATACACCAGAATGTCGTTGATAAACATCACTACGAATTTGTCCAAAAATGTCTTAAACACTTAATTCATTAGGCCCATAAATGCTGCAGGTGCATTTGTTAGACCAAATGACATTACCAAAAATTTGTAGTGACCATATCGAGTCCTGAACGCTGTCTTCGTAACATCCTCTGACCTCACCTTCAACTGATGATAACCACTTCTCAAGTCTATCTTCGAGAAGTATCTCGCTTCCTTCAATTGATCAAATAGGTCGTCAATCCTCGGCAATGGATACTTATTCTTTATCGTGACCTTGTTTAGCACTGTATAATAGATGCAGAGCCACATCGTTCCATCCTTATTCTTCACAAATAACACTGGCTCTCCCCAAGGCGGTACGCTCGGTTGTATGTACTTCTTGTCCAAAAGCTCTTGTAGCTGCACCATCAATTTTTTCATCTATACCGGAGCCATATGATACGGTGCCTTCGATATTAGAGCCGTTCCTGGTGCCAAATCGATCACAAACTCTACTTCCCTATCTGGCGGAAGTCCTTGCAAATCGTCCGGAAACACGTCTACGAAGTCTCTCACGATTGGTATTTCCTCTAACTTCGGACTCTTTTTACTACTATCAACTATGTAGGCTAAATATCCTACACAGCCTTGTTGCAACAACTTCCTGGCCTGCATCATCGTCAGACAACGCGCTTATCTAGGCAACTTGCTGCCATAAAACATAACCTTTGACGTAGTCATAAGGTTAATACATTTCTTCTAGCAATCAATTACAACCCCATAATTGAATAGCCAATCCATTCCCAGAATGATGTCGAATTCCCCAAGTCTAATCGGGCTAAGATCCACATTCATAACGTTACCCTTAATATCCACCTTACAGTTCTTGTGTACGTATTAAACATGGATCACTTCTCTATTAGCAATCTCTATATTCATAGTGTTAGTTCCCAGAGGCACAATAGTTATCTAGAAGGAGGGTTGAATAGATATTTTAAAACTTTTTCTTTTTCAAAATACTTGTCAATAAAGATTAAACAGACTGTAGTGGAATATTTGATTGTTCCCCTTAAGATAATACAATAATAGTTTGATATGCAATTATGGCGGTTATAAAAGATATAGCAGTTATAGCAGTTAATGAGACATAGTGATTTTAAGTGATTCAGAGCAATCAAGGCTCCTAGTCCACTCTTCTACTCCACGAATAGGAAATCCACTAAGGATATCATTACAACTTTGAATCACTAAGATTCCTTCAAGATCAACAATATTGGAACTTCTTTAGTTCACTTAGAACTCTTCAAGTCCAGTAGACTTGGTACATTTAGTTTGAGAGTTGAATTCTAGGGTGTGCTACTCAGTTGCATTTAAGCATCAGTTTTGAAAAATAGAGTAGCAAAGAAAGTTTCTCTTCAGGATCGTAGTGTTTGGACGTTGAGTGTTCTTGAGCTTTTTCGTTCTTTGCTTGCTTACTTGCCTAGACTGAATCCTTGTCTGATTTGCTTATGAAGGAGCCTTCAAAATATTTCCGTTTGAAAGCATCCGTTGTAGCATTAAATGCTTTAGATGTTTCTAAGCACTGATGTTGACTTCCTACAAATCTACTGTACAGCCGTCTGGCCCACTGACACAGCAGACTGCTTTCTCACCTAACACCTGAAAAGGTATTTTAAGCAGGTATGCAGTCCTTTCCTTAGCTTCTTCAATACGCTTCTTCGATTCATACTAAGGATGAATGTAGAATCATTGGGACTATCAAATTGTCAACGTCTATAAGCCTTTCCTTATTTGTTGCTCTCCCTCCTTCATTAGAAAGACGAACTTTGATGCTGACAGGAGGGTCACCACGATCGTGGTCTTTGAACCATGATCGTTGTGTGTTATCTTGCACAGGCTGGACTCAGTCTTGATCGTAGAGAACACTACAATTTCTCTTAAGCTGTTTGATAGACTATGATTTCCACTTACTTGTCTTGCAGACTTCATCTTTCCGAGAGCACACTGCGATTCTTGACTTGGCTCGACAGGCGCTCGGATCATCTCCACGATTTTGAATGTGGCTGTCAAGACAGACTACGATCTTTGGACACATTTATTGAAGCTCCACGATACTGCCTTGGCTTCTGCATACTGGCTTTGGCAGACTACGATTCTATCAAGGCCTAACATTTACATCTCAAAATAAATCAACCTAACAGTTTTGATCTCTCTTCTATACATTCATTTACAGAATGATAAACATTAAAGCACAGATCAACCTAACAATTTTGATCAATCATCTAAGTCCTTGTACATATGTTCTTTGAAGGACTTTACACTTAAGCATTTATATTTACTTTCAACAAAAAATTTAAATATGCAATTCCCAACAATCTCCCCCTATTTGATGTTGACATAACCAAGGAGATTTACATCATCTCATTAATTTCTAAATGCAGAATGTTAGAATGTAAATATAACTTAATATTTTAATAAGTAGTTGAAATTTCTAGAGAATAATCATGAATTTATTGATGTTTGAAAAAGATATTACAATCTAGCATAGATACATCAATAAGAAAACAAATCATAACTTATCTCTATCTTCTTTGCCTCTTGCTCTTCGAATGTTTGGCATACTTAGTAGCTCTCCTTCTTCTGGTTTGCTCATCTCTCTATATAATGTCTTCAAGCTCCTCTTTGCTCAACATTTCTGAATGATCATATCTATTCATGAAGATAGGATCTCCAACTGGCATGTTAAGACCAGTAGAGGATACTCCTTGTGATCTAGGAGCTTGACCTTTACTTCTTTCATATGGTTTACCAATGAAAGGAGGTGGACGGATCTGCTGTTGTTGATCAATTTGAGGAGGCTGATAGATAGAACTTCTGGGGTTTCTCCTCGATGATTGACCAATGTGAGTTACTTTACTTTGCCTCTTCCTCTGCTTCTGTCTCCTTCCTTATTATTCTCTCCCTTTATGTTAGCATCAAGGGTTCAAATGTCTTCTGATAGGCGATTGACATCTTGCACCAGCTCATACATCTGAGAGCGATTTTGGGTAATATCACTACGATTTTTTGCGACTATAGCCTCAGTATTTCTTCGCTGTTGCTGAAGTCGCTCCATGGCTTCAGTAGTTTGTTGTACTTGAGTCATGGCAAAGCTTTGGAACTCTCGTAGTGTGAGGCACAACTTTTGAATCTGTTTGGTCATGAGAGCATTTTGAGATTCTTGAGTCTTCTGAAGAATCTCCATAGATTCCTTATGCTTTTTCATAGCTGCAAAGTGAATAGCATCCCTCAGGCTGAGGCTGTCACCCATTTCCTTTACAATCTCCCTCAGCTTCTTTGACAGCTCAGTTGCCAAGTTCCCTGGTAGAGTCTTGACAGAATCGATTATATGATCGAATCTTTTATGAAGAGCGAGTGAGTTTGCTTTAAGAATCTCCTCTGTCTCTAGAGCCATATGGCTTGTCAAATCAGCCAGCTCCTCTTTCGTTGGCAGTAGGGACAGATGATCAAGAATTTGCTGAGCATCAAGAGGAGGGGTCGTAGTGTATTCACCTATCCTTGACATGCTTGCAAGAGCAAATGTCATATCAAAGTATTCATTGTTGGAGGAAGATGGAATGTCTGACTGTGTAATGGGGGCTTGTGTTTGGTGTATGGGAGAAGTGTTTGGTTCAGGGTTTGGTATATGTGGTTTGTTGATTTGTTCTTGACACTCTACGATTTCAGTGTCAGGTTGTTCAACAAGCATGAATCGTAGTTCGTCATCCAAGTTTGGTGTCTCAATAGTTGAGGTTTCAAGCATTTTCTAGACTATTCTGGTTATTTTCTCGAGAACCATTGGATCATTGACAGTTTGTTCCATATGTTGGGTTTGTATGTAACGCAATCATGCAATCAAATCACATAAATAGGGCGGAAGCGTAAAAACTAGGTTTTCAAAATTTATACAAACCCATAACCATGATCATGCTTTGTGCTTGTTATCAATAACAGAAAAGAGAGAACATGGAATTATACCTTTGAAGATCTAAGCTTCCTCAGGTACAAGTTCTACTCCTTTGATTCCTTTGATTCCTCTGATAGTGGCTCCTTCCCTTGAATAATGTCAGCCACCCAAATGTTTGGCCTCTAACGGTGATCCACCAAGGAAGATGAAGAACTCAAGAAGATGGGTTATTGGCTTAACCCTTGTTTCTATCTCTATAGAATATGTGTACTCCCAACTCTTGGAAAATTTCACATTCCTTATTTCTGATATAAGACTCTCTTATATAGATATTAGGTTAACCCTCCTAATCTAATTAGAATAGGGTTTTATTTAATTAATTAATTAAATACTTTTAATTAATTTATATCCTAATCTTTATTAGGATTGAGAGAGAGTACTGATATTATATTAATTCCTAAACTCCTTTAGAATTAAAATAATAATAATAATAATAATATTAATAAGACTCCTCTTATTAATTTATATTTAATATTTCTAA
This sequence comes from Panax stipuleanatus, assembly GCA_020205555.1. Taxonomy (NCBI): domain Eukaryota; kingdom Viridiplantae; phylum Streptophyta; class Magnoliopsida; order Apiales; family Araliaceae; genus Panax; species Panax stipuleanatus. Next base: position 99,004,373 of record CM035116.1, on the reverse strand, counting down.
AATATTAAATAATAAACATTAAGCTATTTATTTAATTCTATCATCATAGATTAAATTAATTATACTTAATGCATTATTACTATCATGCCATTTTCTTCTTAAATAATTCTTCTTCCTTTTATGGTGTGACCCTTTAGGTTCTCCATATTAAACCGGTTGTGAATAAATCAATTAGAACAATTCTAATCTTATTTAAATAAACAAATTAAACTAATAATCTATTTAAATAAATAACATTTATTTTACAATAGGGATAAGCCTCCCTAGCGATCAACGACTTTCCAGATAATATAGATTTCAACATTAATCATAAAAGAACCTGTGAGTTAATAGTTACCGTACAATTCAATCCTTCCACCAAACAATGTCCCAATTAAATATAAGACATGGATTTACTGTCAAGTCTTAATTTATTTAATCATATGTATTTCGATTAGAAAATGCACAACTCCAAATAATGCAAATTAGAAACCTCTTTCTAATTTCATTCTACCTTGGCCAAGGATTCCTGGGTTGTCATTTAACGAATCACATAGGACATATCTCCTCTTTTACTAGAGGTGGTAGATTCTTTATTGATCATTCATTATCTCCATATGTAACTCATTACACCCAAGCATACCCTATATATGCCTTAAAAGGCCTTAAGGAATTAGTCAAAGTATAATTTGTTACATACAAGATACTATGATGATCTCAAGTCCAAGGATCACATGTACTACTATCACATTAGGAATTCCTATTGACAGGCGAGTAAAACTCCATTAGGTATTCCATAGCGAGTCACGTTCAGTGAACTTATTCTCCAATAAGCACCTACATACTTGCTTTAGTGTCTCCACACAAATGACCATGAGATCAGTCATCCTCATCCAATGAGCAAGCAACATATGTACCAATCTATCCGGATTTACTAATCCCCTTTTTAGTAATCCCACGATTGGGAACTATTTTAGTTTTAAAGCTTTCTAAGAATTTAGATCTCATTAGCATGATCAACATCATGATTCTAAAAGCATTGCTTAAAACTATGGGTTATTTACATATTATAAAAACAGCACCATGTAGATAATTAAATGCCTTTAATAAATAAATATTTTATTAATAAATAAATAAGATTGTTTACAAAGTATGTGCTTTATCATCATACATGATTGGCTTGTATGCACACTACTATCAATCTCCCACTTGCACTAAAGCCAATCGCCATGGTATCTCATACCCATCTTCTCTAAGTGACGATCAAACTGCTGTTGTGTTAAAGCTTTAGTAAATGGATCTGCAATGTTGTCTTGAGAGTCTACACGCTCCAAGGTGACGTCTCCTCTTTCAATGATCTCCCTGATCAAGTGAAATCGCCGCAACACGTGTTTAGATTTCTGATGAGACCTGGGTTCCTTAGCCTGTGCAACCACTTCAGTGTTGTCATAGTATACGGGAACTGCTTCTCCAATTCTAGGAACCACACCAAGTTCAGTTATGAACTTCTTCATCCAAACAGCTTCCTTTGCAGCTTCACTTGCAGCTATATACTCTGCCTCTATCACTGAATCAGCAACCGTTTGCTGCTTGGAACTCTTCCAACTCACTGCACCTCCGTTCAAGGTAAACACATACCCTGAAATAGATTTACTGTCATCTTGGTCTGTTTGAAAACTTGAGTCCGTGAATCCCTCGAGTTTTAATTCAGACCCACCGTAGACAAGAAAAATATCTTTAGTCCTTCTCAAGTACTTTAGGATATTTGTCACTACCTTCCAGTGCTCTTCTCCTGGATTCGACTGGTATCTGCTTGTTACACTAAGTGCGTGAGCAACATCCGGTCTAGTACATATCATACCGTACATGATAGATCCTATTGCAGAAGCATAAGGGATCTTACTCATACGGTCTCTCTCCTCAGGTGTCTTTGGGGCCTGTTTCTTGGAGAGATTTATTCCATGGCTCATCGGCATGAGACCTCTTTTGGAATCTTCCATGCTAAACCTCTTTAGCATCGTATCAATGTACGTTCCTTGGGATAAGCCGAGCATCCTTTTAGATCTATCTCTATAGATCTTTATCCCCAAAATATAGGATGCTTCACCTTAGTCCTTCATGGAGAAGTTTTTAGATAACCAGATTTTAATGGATTGTAACATAGGAATGTCATTCCCTATCAGTAATATATCATCAACATATAATACAAGGAATGATACTGCGCTCCCACTAACCTTCTTGTATACACATGGTTCATCCTCGTTTTTGATAAAATCAAACTCTTTGATTGTCTCATCAAAACGAATGTTCCATCTACGAGAAAGCTTGCTTCAACCCATAAATGGATCGTTGTAGCTTACAGACTTGATTTGTTCCAACTTTTGAAATAAATCCCTCTGGCTGTGTCATATACACATCCTCCTCAAGTTTCCCATTGAGGAAGGCCGTTTTCACGTCCATCTGCCAGATCTCATAGTCGTTGTAAGCTGCAATCGCAAGCAAAATCCGAATGGACTTGAGCATGGCTACTGGTGAGAAGGTTTCATCATAGTCAACTCCTTGTCTTTGTTTGAAACCTTTTACAACCAGTCGGGCCTTATAGGTCTCTACCTTTCCGTCTGCTCCAGTCTTTTTCTTAAAAACCCATTTATACCCAATAGGTTTAATACCTTCAGGTGGTGAAACCAAAGACCATACTTTGTTTTCATACATGGAGTCCATTTCAGATTTCATGGATTCAAGCCATTTCCCTGAGTCTTTATTACTCATAGCCTGTTCGTAATTCAATGGATCATCATCATTCATGATGTGTACCTCATCGTCATCCTCTATAACGAATCCATACCTCTCAGGTATCTTCGGTACTCTTCCAGATTTACGAACATGGTGTGGTACAGTAGGTTCTTCTACTTGGTTAGGTACCTGACTTTGGTCCGTGGTAACTTGTGGTTCTTGAACTTCTTCAAGATATATCTTACTCCCACTGACCCCTTCATGGATAAACTCTTTCTCCAAGAAGGTAGCATGTTTCGCAACAAACACCTTTTGATCAGTTGGATGATAGAAATAATACCCTACGGTTTCTTTAGGGTATCCCACAAATCTACACTTATCGGATTTAGTCTGTAGCTTATCATTTTCAAACTTTTTGACATAAGCTGGACAACCCCAAGTCTTAACATGCTTAAGATTTGGTTTCCTCCCTTTCCACATCTCATATGGAGTCTTTGGGGCGGATTTGGTAGGTACCTTGTTAAGTAGGTATGCAGCCGTTTCTAGGGCATATCCCCAGAAGGAAATTGGAAGGTTGGTAAAACTCATCATGGATCGAACCATATCCAACAGTGTTCGATTTCTCCTTTCAGATACTCCATTTAACTGTGGTGTACCTGGAGGAGTCCATTGTGAGATTATACCATTTTCTCTGAGACAATTGAGAAACTCACTGCTTAAGTATTCTCCACCTCGATCTGATCGAAGTATCTTAATACTCTTGCCCATTTGTTTCTCTACTTCACTTCTGAACTCTTTGAACTTTTCAAATGATTCTGATTTGTATTTCATTAAATACACATATCCAAATCTTGAGTGATCATCAGTGAAAGTAATAAAATAAGAATACCCACCCCTTGCACTTGTTGTCATAGGTCCACAAACGTCTGTGTGAATCAATGCCAACAACTCTGTAACTCTCTCCCCTTTTCCACTAAAAGGAGATTTAGTCATTTTACCCATGAGACAAGATTCACAAGTTGGATATGATTCATAATCAGATAGCTCGAGGAGCCCATCTTTATGCAACTTGGATAATCTTGTTTCATTGATATGACCGAGTCTACAGTGCCACATATAGGTATAATTAATATCATCTCTTTTCCTTTTCTTAATTTGTTCAATTTGAAATATATTTTCTTGCAAGTCAAGTGTATAAAGTCCATTTCGCAAATTTCCAATACCATATAAAACATCGTCTTTATAAATAGAACAACCATTATTCTTTATAATAACGTCAAAACCTTCCATATCCATTACAGAAATTGAAATAATGTTTTTAATAATATTCGGAACATAATAACAATTATTAAGATAAATGGTTTTGCCCGAAGGCATTGCTAAACAATAAGTTCCTACAGCTAATGCAGCAACCTTTGCTCCATTCCCCACTCGTAGGATCACCTCATCATTGTTCAGCTTTCTACTTCTGACCAGTCCCTTCACATTATTACATATGTGAGAACCACAGCCGGTATCCAATACCCAAGTAGAATTTTGACTTTCTGAAAAATTAATTTCAATCATGAACAAACCTTGATTGGAAGTCGAAGCTTCTCCAAGCTTCTTCTTTGCCAGAAACTTCTTGCAGTTCCTCTTCCAATGACCCGGCTTGTTGCAATGGAAGCACATTCCTTTGCTAGCTGGATCAGATTTCTTTTGTTCCTTTATGTTCACTTTGCCCTTGTTCATCCGAGATCGGAAGAGCTCCTTAGATATCTCATATCTAGCAGTCCTACTTTGTTCACCATACAACTCCTTGAGGTGAATCAACATAGTAGGAGCATCCATGTTTTCGTGCTGACGCTGAAGCTCGTTATTCATGGATGCGAGCATGATGCATTGAGCCACAGATGCATCATCTTGCCACTTATTGAAAGTGGCAATCTCTTCCTCAGAGGCTGTTTCTGAAACAGATTCAGGGATAGTGGAATTTAGGACATAAGAAATCTTTTCAGCAGTGAGAACAATTCTCAGATTTCTTAGCCAGTCCTCATAATTCGGGCCGGTAAGCTTATTTACATCAAGTATGCTTCGTAGTGAGATTAGTGATTTTGACATTTTTTTAAAATTCTGCATGTGAAAAGACAACATTTTAGCAAACATTCATTTTATTAACTTTGCATACCAAAATAAATTTAGGTCTTTATTTTAAATTGGTATCTCCCACTATTTTCATCAAACTATATTATCCTCACTCATATAGTTCGGCAACATCTAATTAAAGATTTGCTAGTGAGATTAAGGATCCCATTTCAAATGTATATAACCTTGTGGATAGCACAACAAGCGATATACAAATAAATAGGTAGACAACTCTTGTCAATTACATCACCATGTAACTCCTTTTATTTTGCCTCTTAAATCATAATGGTCATGTGTGTGCACATCCGAACTAAAATGATTTAAGTTAAGTCCAGCCTAGCACTTCCATAAATTCAAAAAGAAAAATTTCCGTCCTTGTGGATAGCACAACAAGACTAGATCGTTCAATTTTCTTGATAAGCATCAAATGTGATTAATTAACATCTTAAATATTCAATACTCGCCTTGTGGATAGCACAACAAACTCATATTAAATATTTAATACTCTATTAACTAATCATGCTAGAAGGCGGCGTTCGATATTCCAAATATCATTTGAACGCTTCAGACTTAATATTATTTCTTTGAGGGGTTTGTTATTATTTGTCTCATCTTTTAAGCGCATACACATATATATATAAAATACGCGTCATTTTATTAAACATGCGAAGCATGTTTGTATAAAATATAATATATATAATATTTAGCATGCGATATAGAATACTATATTCTACCCGGATTGATTATGGACTTTTATTCTAGTTTGGTTCACTAGAGCCACCAAGTGAACTAAAAGGTCAAACCTAGGAGTGCAAGAATTTAAATTTTAAATGTAACTATTACATTTAAACCCGGGCTCCATACAAACGGGTCTTCACGCGCTCCTCGCTCCTTGGTCTCCAATTTCTTCAAAATAATTCTAACTATCTCTATTACATTAACTTATTTTAAAATTAAATAGAAACCTTGATCAGCAGTCAAGGGGAAGTACATAGAAAGGAGATAGAATTTACATCGAGAATAAAACTAGAGAAGACGAGGTACGCAGACCCCATTTTATAAAACCCATACATTCAAGCATTCATCCAAAATAAAATCCAATCACATTGGTCATTGTCCATAATCAATCCCATTTATTATCATACACATCAACATATGCATCAATAAATATCCATTCATCTCATGAATAACAATGCTATTCCATATATGGATCGATGTTATTTAATGGACAAAAGTTTTGCAAAATTTTATTTTTGAAACAAAATAAACTCTTTTATTTTAATCAAAAATAAATCCAAATTAAACTCCTTTAATTTTAGCATTCTGAAATCATATTTCAGATAAAATAAACTTCTTTATTTTAAAACTTTATCGATTAAATAAACAATTTACTTAATTAATTAAAATCAATTTTCAGGGTCTGTCCAGGTACCGGCGCAGCTGCGCCAGTAATGAACTGGGAATCTGCGCAGCTGCGCAGGTAGACGGTAGCAGCAGTTTTTGCAGACCGGCGCAGCTGCGCCAGTAATGAACTGGGAGGCTGAGCAGCTGCGCCGTTCGCCGCAGAAACTTGCAGAAAATGATTTTTGTCCAGAAAAACGATCAAATTCTCACATCAATTCATACATGGAATTATAAAATTGATAATTAGCATAAAGTTAGGCTCTGATACCACTGTTGGGTTTGTATGTAACGCAATCATGCAATCAAATCACATAAATAGGGCGGAAGCGTAAAAACTAGGTTTTCAAAATTTATACAAACCCATAACCATGATCATGCTTTGTGCTTGTTATTAATAACAGAAAAGAGAGAACATGGAATTATACCTTTGAAGATCTAAGCTTCCTCAGGTACAAGTTCTACTCCTTTGATTCCTTTGATTCCTCTGATAGTGGCTCCTTCCCTTGAATAATGTCAGCCACCCAAATGTTTGGCCTCTAACGGTGATCCACCAAGGAAGATGAAGAACTCAAGAAGATGGGTTATTGGCTTAACCCTTGTTTCTATCTCTATAGAATATGTGTACTCCCAACTCTTGGAAAATTTCACATTCCTTATTTCTGATATAAGACTCTCTTATATAGATATTAGGTTAACCCTCCTAATCTAATTAGAATAGGGTTTTATTTAATTAATTAATTAAATACTTTTAATTAATTTATATCCTAATCTTTATTAGGATTGAGAGAGAGTACTGATATTATATTAATTCCTAAACTCCTTTAGAATTAAAATAATAATAATAATAATAATATTAATAAGACTCCTCTTATTAATTTATATTTAATATTTCTAAAATATTAAATAATAAACATTAAGCTATTTATTTAATTCTATCATCATAGATTAAATTAATTATACTTAATGCATTATTACTATCATGCCATTTTCTTCTTAAATAATTCTTCTTCCTTTTATGGTGTGACCCTTTAGGTTCTCCATATTAAACCGGTTGTGAATAAATCAATTAGAACAATTCTAATCTTATTTAAATAAACAAATTAAACTAATAATCTATTTAAATAAATAACATTTATTCTACAATAGGGATAAGCCTCCCTAGCGATCAACGACTTTCCAGATAATATAGATTTCAACATTAATCATAAAAGAACCTGTGAGTTAATAGTTACCGTACAATTCAATCCTTCCACCAAACAATGTCCCAATTAAATATAAGACATGGATTTACTGTCAAGTCTTAATTTATTTAATCATATGTATTTCGATTAGAAAATGCACAACTCCAAATAATGCAAATTAGAAACCTCTTTCTAATTTCATTCTACCTTGGCCAAGGATTCCTGGGTTGTCATTTAACGAATCACATAGGACATATCTCCTCTTTTACTAGAGGTGGTAGATTCTTTATTGATCATTCATTATCTCCATATGTAACTCATTACACCCAAGCATACCCTATATATGCCTTAAAAGGCCTTAAGGAATTAGTCAAAGTATAATTTGTTACATACAAGATACTATGATGATCTCAAGTCCAAGGATCACATGTACTACTATCACATTAGGAATTCCTATTGACAGGCGAGTAAAACTCCATTAGGTATTCCATAGCGAGTCACGTTCAGTGAACTTATTATCCAATAAGCACCTACATACTTGCTTTAGTGTCTCCACACAAATGACCATGAGATCAGTCATCCTCATCCAATGAGCAAGCAACATATGTACCAATCTATTCGGATTTACTAATCCCCTTTTTAGTAATCCCACGATTGGGAACTATTTTAGTTTTAAAGCTTTCTAAGAATTTAGATCTCATTAGCATGATCAACATCATGATTCTAAAAGCATTGCTTAAAACTATGGGTTATTTACATATTATAAAAAATAGCACCATGTAGATAATTAAATACCTTTAATAAATAAATATTTTATTAATAAATAAATAAGATTGTTTACAAAGTATGTGCTTTATCATCATACATGATTGGCTTGTATGCACACTACTATCACCATAATGGCAAGTTGGTTATTTGGTTCATCAGTTTCAGAATTTTGGGACTCTGTAACTGGAAATTGGTTTAGTGGGTGAAGGACCACTTCCAACCATCTTGGCAATTCGTAGAACTGATTGAAGTGTGATGAGGGACAGTGGTTGATAATGAAAGAGAGGGGTGTGAAATAAACCTCATGCTCAGTCTCTGAAGATGGACCATTTGTGATCAGCTTTCGAGCAAAGTTAAGGTTCCTTAGGAAACCATGGGCTAGTACTGATATTGCTGGATAAGCCTTGAAGGTCCAAAATATGTGATCCCAGGAGTTGAGAATCATGGTTCTATGATAGGACATCATAGGCAAGTAGTTGAACAGCTGATTGTAGCTAGTTATCCTTTCTCCATTCCTGCCCACAGCCAGAATCTCAAGATCATCATCCTCTTCTTCATCTCCATCTTCATCATTTTCATCAGGAACATCCACCACATCTATCATCTAATCATCATCAATATCCACCATTTCTTCATTAGTAGACTCTACGAACTCTTCACGGGCTGCGAGGACTTCATGATCATCTATTGGTAGCTCCCCCTCTCCTTCTACATACTTTGGTTCTTGTGCTTCTAACAGCTCCCCCTCAGCTATAGCACTTTCTTGAACAGGAACTTCCAGAGTCTCTTCTTCAACATTATCAGGGCTTAACACAATTATTTCTAGCATAACTTTTTTAGAGTTAGCCATACCTTCTTCCTGAACTTCCTCAGTATGAACAATTTCTTCAGGCAGCTCCTCCTAAGCATGGTCCATAGCTTGATCAAGTGCAGTAGTGTTTTCTACCTGACTGATGTAGGCTAACACATCTTCTATGATTCTGGTTTCTTCCAAGGTTGGACCAGATGCTTGAGGCTCAATGGTTCGTTCATCCTTCTCAATAGCCCTTCTTCTTTCATGTTCCTTCATCACTTCCTTATTTTCTAGGATATACTTCTTGACAAGCTTATTCTTTATTTTCTTTGGCTTGGACACAGCGTTATCACTTCTTTCAGCTTCAGCCTTGATAGTTTGTTCAGGTTGAGAGGCTGTTGCAGCATCCTTCTCCTGAGAGGTGGCAAGTCTGAACTCCACGATTGGTGAGGACTCCACAATCATAGTGAGTGAAGACTTATTTGATCTATGGCTACATTTCTTCTTCTTTTGAGGCTCAGAGCTTCCTTCAGCCTTGTCCTTGCTTGAATTCCTCTTCTTCTTCTTCTTCTTCTTCTTTTTCTCATTTTTCTTCAGAACTTCTTCTGGTGATTCGGTTGCCTCAAGGGTAAGTTCCCTGTCAGTGATAAGACCCCAAATCCCAGTACTAGAACCAGAACCCCCTTGAGGTGCATCAGTAGTTGATCCTTGAGGCTCCTTAACTTCATTTACCTTCCTCTTCCCTTTGCTCTTTCTGATCAGAGCCAAGGGTTCTTCTTGGTTGACTTCTTCTTCCTCCCCAGTTTCCTTTACAGAAGATGAAATTGCAGTCATCATCTTCACATTTTCTACTGGATTCCTCTTCCAATTCTGAAATAGCTGCTAGGTCATCTTTTTGTTGGGATTGATAGAAGCACCTTCTTTATCCTCAATCTTGTCACCCAGAGTAGACTTTAGGTTTATGCTGATGAACCTCCCATAGAGCATCTTGGCAGAGCTCTTAGTCTTCTTTGGGCTGAGCATCCACTTCCTAATCCATTCCATCATCAAAGCCCCATAGTTGAGTTAAATTCTGAAATAGATGGATGTCATGAGCTTCAGTTGCTTCTCATTGACAGAATCGTAACTAGAGCCCTTGCAACATATGCATTTTCTAACAATATCAGCAAGGAACTCATACTTTTGGGGAAACTCTTTCTTCTTGTAGCCAATTTTTCCTTCAATCTTAGAGTAGTGCATCTTTTGTAGACCTTCATGGAAATCGATGACATTCATTAGCAGAAGACCTTTAGATTTAAAACCTAGGGCCAGGTTTACGCTTTCAGCGTTGAGTCGAATCTGTACGCCCTTGACTTTGGTAGTGATGACGTCGCCTTCAAAGACCCCATTGCAGTAAAACTCCTTCACTAGCTTTGGGTAAATCAGTGTGCTGGTGCTCAGAGCTTATTCAAGGCCAGTTCTCTTTAGAAGTGATAGAATCTTGTGAAACTCAGGGTCAGCATTCTTGAACTCATCAAAGCATAGCTGGTATCCAGAAAAAATGTTTGAAGCAGCCATTGATTTTGTTGATTAACTTGTGACTAACAAATTTGGCTTAGCTTTCTGAAGCTTAGGGTTTCATTTGAGAAAGAGAGAAAGAGAGAGATGAACTGTTGAAATTCAAAGATGAACTCTCAAAAAGCAGTTCAAAATGAAATTATAACTCCCCTCTATATGATTTGCAAAGTGGGACACGTGTTAAGTTCTGCAGGACTCCACAGTTTTAAGTCATATGGAAAGTTCAGTTCTGCCCTTAGCTCCCCCTGAGCTAGTGAGTCCTTTTGAGAGGACTACAATTACCGAGAACCACTCCATGATTGTTGAGTTCCATGCTAAGCTTGCTCCTTGACCATTGACTCTACGGTTTTCTGTGATGCATCCTGAAATAGCATCCCTTCTTGGTTAAGGTTGCTCAGGAAGGGGGAACCTCTTAGATGTACACTAAGGATCAGTTTTGTCCCTGAGGTGCTTATCGGAAGGATTGATTAGCTTGATTATGTTGTCACCACAGTGAGATTTTCTGCCATGTCTAGATCACTCCATGATCGTGATTTCTCTTAGTCATCTCTATGATTTTGACTTAGCATTTCTATCTGCATGGTTAGCACCAACTAGAGTATAGAATTCATGGTTGTAGATTTAACATACCTAACTCACCTATTAATTTATTAAATCTGGATTCATCTAAGGGTTTTGCAAAAACATCATCAAGTTAGTTTTCAGTAGGGATGTAATGCAGAGAAATAGTTCTATTTTTAACATGATCCCTAATAAAATGATATCTTATCTCTATATGCTTAGTCCTAGAGTGCATGAAAGGATTATGTGTTATTGCTATGAAACTTGTGTTATCACAGTGAACAGGTATAGATTTGAAATCAAACCCATAGTCTGCTAGCTGGTTCTTCATCCATAAGATATGAGCATAACAGCTGCCTGCAGCAATATATTCAGCTTCTGTTGTTGAAGTTGAAACTTAGTTTTACTTCTTGCTGAACCAGGACACTAGTCTATTTCCTAGCAATTGACAAGTGCTATTGGTACTTTTTCTATCTATTTTGCATCCTACAAAGTCAGCATCTGAATATCCTATTAGTTCAAAAGAGGACTCCTTGGAATACCAAAGTCCCAAGTAGGGTGTACCTTTGAGATACCTGAAAATCCTTTTTACAGCAATTAAGTGTGTTTCCTTAGGATTAGCTTGAAATCTAGCACATATACATGTTGCAAATATTATACCTGGTCTACTGGTAGTTAAGTATAGAAGGGAGCCTATCATACCTCTGTATTGAGTAATGTCAACACATTTACCTTTCTCATCTTTGTCGAGCTTAGTTGCTGGAGCAATATGTGTTTTCATGGGAGAGGCTGATTCCATGCCATACTTTTTAAGTAAGTCTTTGATGTACTTGACTTGGTTAATGAAGATACCTTCATAAGTCTGTCTCACTTGCAGTCCAAGGAAGAAATTCAGCTCACCCATCATGCTCTTTTCGAACTTGCTCTGTATAAGCTTGGCAAATCTCTTGCACATATTTTCATCAGTAGAACCAAAAATAATATCATCTATATATATTTGAACTAGTAAAACTTTATCTTTGTGCTTCCTAAGAAATAATGTAGTGTCTACTCTACCTCTAGTGAATCCTATTTCAATAAGAAAGTTAGTCAGTGTTTCATACCATGCTCTAGGTGCTTGTTTAAGTCCATATAAGGCTTTGTCTAATCTATAGACATAATTAAAGAGAGTTGGATTCATAAAACCTAGAGGTTGTTCCACATATACTTCTTCTTGAAGTTCACCATTCAAAAATGCACTTTTAACATCCATCTGGAAGACTTTGAACTTCATGTGGGCAGCAAATGCAAGAAATATTCTGATAGCTTTAAGTCTGACAACAGGTGCAAAGGTCTTATCGTAGTCAATGCCATCTTGTTGAGAATAACCTTTAGCCACCAGTCTTGCTTTGTTTCTTGTGATCACCCCATCTTCATCCATATTGTTTCTGAAAACCCATTTGGTGCCAATGACTGGGTGATTCATTAGTCTAGGAACTAATCTCTAGCCTTTGGTTCTTTCAAACTGATTCAGCTCCGCTTGCATGGCTTCTATCAAGATTGAATCTTCCATTGCATCATCTATCTTCTAGGGTTCCATTTGAGACAGAAAGCTAAAATAGAAACACTAATTCTGAGTCGCAGACCTAGTCCTGATCCTGGCAGTTAGATCTCCAATTATCAGGTCTTGAGTGTGATCTCCTGCCCATCTGTTCCCTATTGGAACATCTGTTCTGGTGCCTTCTTGTCTGAACTCTTCAAGATTAATTTCTGGTTCTTGTCGAACATAATCATCGTCTGGTGCAACTCTGTCTACGATTTCTTCTTCAGCCTCTACGATTCCACCTTCTGGAACTACGGTCGTGGTGTTGGGCTCGACCACCTCATTCGTGATGTCTGAATTGTCATTCGCAGTGCCTTGTGGTGCAGACTTGTCTGAGTCTGTTTCATCAAAGATAATGTGGATCGAGACTTCAACACTTAGCGTCTTCTTATTGAACACTCTATAGGCTTTGCAGTCTGTGGCATATCCAAGAAAGATTCCTTCGTTTGACTTGTGTGGGAACTTAGTCAGATATTGCTTTCCATTATTGAGAATGTAGCATACACAGCCGAATACATGGAAATAACTGACATTTGGCTATCTCTCTCCACAGTACGTAGGGAGTCTTCTTCAATGTAGAGTGAACAAGAGACCTGTTTTGAGTGTAGCATGCAGTGTTGATGGCTTTTGCCCAAAAGTATTTAGGCAAATGAGATACTGCTAGTAGAGTTCTTCCTGCTTTGATAAGCGTTCTGTTCTTCCTTTTAGCTACTCCATTTTTCTGTGGAGTTCGTGGAGCTGAGAAGTTGTGGCTGATGCCATTGTCTACACAGAACTGATCCATTTCTGAGAAGTCAAATTCTCTACCATGATCACTACTTATTGTCTTGATTGTCTCTCCTTTTTCATTCATCACCAGCTTGAACATCTTGATCAGTTGGGAGATTGATTCATCTTTAGAGTTAAGAAAGAACACCCATGTGAATCTGGTGTAGTCATCCACTACGACCAGTGAGTATCTCTTTCCTCCGAGGCTCACAGTTGGAATTTATTCTGAAATGATCCATATGAAGTAACTGAAGGGGCCTATCAATTGAGTTGACTGATTTGCCTTTGAATGAGCTCCTTATTTGCTTTCCAAGCTGGCAGGCGTTGCATGGCCTTTCTTTGAGGAAGCTGAACTTGGGTAAACCTGCTACAAGATCTTTGGAGGCAAGTTTTGACATTCTCTTGAAGTTGAGATGGGATAACCTCCTATGCCAAATCCAGCTTATTTCTTCAGAGGCTTTAGCGAGAAAGCATACTGCCTCATCAGATCTTAGTTGAGCAAGATTAACAGTGTAGACATTTTCTTCTCTTGTTCCGGTCAGCTTAATAGAAGATGTCTCCAGATCTCTGACTTGACACTGATTGTTGAGAAAAGTGACTTGATGGCCTTTGTCGCAGAGTTAGCTGATGCTAAGAAGGTTGTGCTTTAGTCCATCTACATAAGCCACTTTGTTGAAGGACACAACACCATTCCCAGCTGAGCCATATCCTTTTGTCTTGCCAGAGTCGTTATCTCCAAAGATAACTGTTGGTCCCTCCTTCTCCGTGTAGTCAGACAGGAGGGCTTTGTTCCCTGTTATGTGCCTTGAGCAACCACTGTCCAGATACCATATTGTGATCGTGGTGCTCAGTCCCTGCAGACAGGTTAAGCTTTCATATTGGTACCCAGACTTGCATGGGTTCTACGATGTTAGTACCCTTGGGAACCAAAATCTGCTTGACTTTGGGCCTTCCATACAGAGTGTTATGATATTATATTGCAGCTTTATGACAATTTCTACCACATACAAAGCATCTAATATAATGCATGCTTGTGTGTGTGTGGATTCTTTCTCTATTTGGACTTTTGTGGATACTTGGTAGCCTTACCCTTATATTGATTCTTCTTTTTCCATGCAACATTAGGATTCATGGTTTGTGCTTAGTGAATCTCAACACCACGATTCCTTCCTGGTTGGTTCTTGAAGTCATCTTTTCTTGACTCCAAGATCCTTCGAGGTTAGATAGTGGTGACTGAGTTACTCTTCTCTTTTCTGAATCCCAGACCAGCATGGGTTCCGTTGTGCCTTGGAACATTACTTGGATCAGAAGAGTATAGTTGCACTAGATCTTCCTTTTATATGGATTTCACAATGCTTCTATTGAAATTAGAAACACTACTATGTTAGTATCCTTTATCTTTTTCACATTTGGTTCTGGGGTAGATTCCCTAAAACCTAGACCTGTTCTATCAGAAGCACTTCTCTGACTGGAGATGAGGGAGTCCATGGATGAGGAAGACCTATTCCATATAGCGATAGTCTTTTCTAGCTCCTCAATCTTAGAGGTTAGTTTTGACTCTCTTTGTGTGCTCAGTTCATTGGTCTATCTTAAGATTTTATTCTCAGCTTCAAACTTAGAGAGAGAGGCAGAACTGAGTAGAGCTATTTTCAGTTCTTTCTGAACTTTCTCTTTCTCTTTTTGAAGACCAGAATAATCTTTAGACAAAACTCTGAACCACTTCATGTATTGATACAGATCAGATGTTATGTCATATAGTGCAGTTCTTAAATAATCAATATCTACATCAGGAGAGTTAAAGTCAAATACCTCATCTATCTTAACTCAGTACTTTTCTTGTTATTTGCATCTTTGGCCATCAGACATAAGTTGGCTACTTGAGGTTCTTCATCATCTTCAAACTCAGCATTGGTGTTGTTGTCTGAGTCACTCCATGAACTTCTAGCCACAAGACCTTTGTCTTTCTTCTTATGCTTTTTGTAGCCTTTGAACTCCTTCTTTGGATTTGTCTTTCTTTTCATCTTTTCTCTGATAGGTTTGTTATAGTTTGCAATGAAATGGCCAGGCTTCTTGCAATTGTAGCATAAGTCATTGATCTGCTCCTGGCTGCTATTGTTGTTGAATCTGTTAGGTCTGCCGCTTCTTCCTTTGCGCATGAACCTTCTAAGTCTTCTGACCAGCATTGCTACTTCTTCATCATCATCTTCCTCAGATGCAGATTCATGTTCAGCATGAGCTTTGGAGATCTCTTTTGTTGCTTTGAGAGCAACTCCTTTATCCTTCTTTCTTCTTTCAGATAGAGTTTCTGCTCATTGAGTCAGCTCTAGTTCGTAGGTAAGAAGGTTGCCATAGAGTTGTTGGACAGTTATTTCATGCAGGTTCTTTGATTCTCTGATTGTAGTGGTTTTGGCATCCCACTTGCTTGGTAAGGACCTCATGAACTTGAAGATAAGATCTTTGTTGGGATAGATATTTCCAAAGGCTCGAAGAGTGTTGAGCAACAAGTTGAATCTCACATAAGTGAAAGTGACGTTTTCTCCTGGAACATGGGTAAACATCTCATACTGTTGAGTGAGTAGAGATTGCTTGTTTTCTCTGACTTCTTCAGTTCCTTCATGCATGATGAGCAGAGCTTCCCAGACGTCCTTGGCATTTTTGCAGTTAACCACGTTCTCAAACAGATTATCATCTAAAGACTGGAATAAAATGTTCTTAGCCTTTTTGTCTAGCTGGACATCTTTCTTCTCGTTGTCAGTCCATTCTGCTTTGACCTTGACCACCACTCTGTTTGGATCTTTTGGAGTTGGTGCAAGCCTTGTTGGAATATAGGGCCCATTCAGAATGGTTTCAAATAGATCATCATCTATTGAATCCATGTAGGCTTACATTAGAACTTTCTAGTTGGCAAATTTGCCTCTGTTGCACATTGGTGGCTTGCTACCTCCACCAGTCTTGGTCTCGCTTATCAGATGTGCCATTGGATCTACTCAAGCTTTATAGGCTAGTTGAGAGAACTTGCTCTGATACCAATTGTTAGTTCCAAGAGGCACAATAGTTATCTAGAAAGGGGGTTGAATAGATATTTTAAATCTTTTTTTTTCAAAATACTTGTCAGTATAGATTAAACTGACTGTAGCGGAATATATGTTTGTTCCCCTTAAGAAAATGTAATAATAGTTTGATAAGCAGTTATGGCAGTTAATGAGACACGGTAATTTTAAGTGGTTCAGAGCACTTAAGGCTCCTAGTCCACTCTTCTACTCCACGAGTAGGAAATCCACTAAGGATATCTCTACAACTTTGAATCACTAAGATTCCTTCAAGATTAACAATCTTAGAACTTCTTTTGTTCACTTAGAACACTTCCAGTCCAGCAGAATTAGTACACTTAGTTTGAGAGTTGTATTCTGGGGTGTGCTACTCAGTTGCAATTAAGCATCAGTTTTGGAGAACTGAGTAGCGAAGCAAGTTTCTCTTCAGATCGTAGTGTTTGGACATTGAGTGTTCTTGAGCTTTTTCGTTCTTTGCTTGCTTACTTGCTTAGACTGAATCCTTGTCTGATTTGCTTATGAAGGAGCCTTAAAAATATTTCCGTTTGAAAGCATCCGTTGCAGTATTAAATGCTTCAGACGTTTCTGAGCACCGACGTTGACTTCCTGCAAATCTATTGTCCAGCCGTCTAACCTACTGGCACAGCAGACTGCTTTCTCACCTAACACCTGAAAATGTGTTTTCAGCAGGCATGCAGTCCTTTCCTTAGCTTCTTCAATACGCTTCTTCGATTCATACTACGGATGAATGTAGGATCATTGGGACTATCAAATTGTCAACGTCTATAAGCCTTTCCTTATTTATTGCTCTTCCTCCTTCATCAGAAAGACGAACTTTAATGGTAATAGGAGGGTCACCACGATCGTGGTCTTTCAACCATAATCATTGTGTGTTGTCTTGCACAGGCTGGATTCAGTCTTGATCGTGGAGAACACTACGATTTCTCTTAAGCTCTTTGATAGACTATGATTTCCATTTGCTTGTCTTGCAGACTTCATTCTTCCGAGAGCACACTGCGATTCTTGACTTGGCTCGGTAGGCGCTCGGATCATCTCCACGATTCTGAGTGTGGCTGTCAACACAGACAACGATCTTTGGGCACATTTATTGAAGCTCCACGATACTGCCTTGGATTCTATAAAATGGCTTTGACAGACTACGATTCTGTCAAGGCCTAACATTTACATCTCAAAATAGATCAACCTAACAGTTTTGATCTCTCTTCTATGCATTCATTTCTAGAATGATAAACATTAAAGCACAGATCAACCTAACAATTTTGATCTATCATCTAAGTCCTTATACATATGTTCTTTGAAGAACATTACATTTAAGCATTTATATTTACTTTTAACATTAAATTTGAATTTGCAATTCCCAACACATAGGGTATTCTAACTCGTCCTTAGGCAATTCTAAGTTCTAAGCAAAATCATCGGATAAAAATAAACAAGTAGCACCCGAATCAAATAATACATATGCATTAACTTTATTGATCGGAATGCTACCTGACACCACATAGCGAGACTACACAACATCCTGCACTGTCATATTGAATGTCCTGGTAGTAGGTCGATTCGTTGCGGTTGGTCCCGTGATAGTTAGAGCATTGCCATCGCCGCTTCCCCTATTTCCTCTTGTTCCTGTCCCTTAAGATACCTTCTTGAGACAGTCTCTTGCCAAATGGTCCTTCGAGCCACACGTGAAACAGGCGCCCTTATTAGGGTTAGGGCAGTTAGGTGCTATGTGGCCTTCCTGACCACAATTATAGCAAACTCTTTTACCCTTCATACATACCCCCAGGTGGTTTTTTCTGCAGGTCGGGCACGCTTCAACCCTCTTCTTCTAGCTTCCTTGCTGATTTCCAGTCTGTGTGCTGTCATTCCACCTTCTCTTCTTATTATTGCTTCCTCCCGCGTTGCTACCACTAGCCTTGTTTTACCTTCTCCTTTCGCTCTTCTTTTTGTTTAGATCCTGGTTGTATTTTGTCACCGCATCGCTCCCACCTTCAGCAAGGATAGCCTTCTCCAATACTCCAGTAAAGGTGTTCAGCTGGAACATCCACACCTTGCTATACAACCAGGGCTTCAGTCCCTATTCAAATCTCCTAGCCTTTCTCTCGTCAGTGTGCACTTGGTATGTGGCAAACCTAGCCAACTCATTAAATCTTTTGTATAGTCTAGTACAGACATATTGCCCTATTTTAACTCCAGAAACTGCACTTCCATCTGATTTTGTGAGCTCATCGGGAAGTACATTTTGAAAAACATTTCTTTGAACCTCTCCCAGGTGAGCTCCTCTAACTTTGTTTGCCTGCCACCAATAGCTGGCTTCTGACTTCAGCATAAATGTAGCATAAGCGGTCTTCTGGTCCTCACCAACCCTAGCAACGTCAAAAACTTTTTCCATCTCCATGACCCAAGTCTGTTCTTCAATCGAGCTCATGGATCCTTTAAATTTTGACGGTCCCACCGCCTTGAAGTCTTTGAACGACATATTTGGTGGGGCTTGTGGTTGGTTGTTCATTTCTCCCGTTAACAAGTTCACCAACTGCTGAACAGGGTTGGCGTTGGCATTGGCGTTGTTGTTGTTATTCGTTGACCCTTCTTGGACTGGTTGACGGTTGGGTCTTCTTCTCGACGACATATTTCTGTTAAGATATACGCTTATTAGATCTATATTCACTTCTTTAAATATTTAAGGCTTAACTTAAATACTTTAACATAATCACTTAACACATATCTGATAGTAGTGTGCATACAAGCCAATCATGTATGATGATAAAGCACATACTTTGTAAATAATCTTATTTATTTATTAATAAAATATTCATTTAAGGCATTTAATTATCTATATGGTGCTGTTTTTATAATATGTAAATAACCCATAGTTTTAAGCAATGATTTAGAATCATGATGAGATCATGCTAATGAGATCTAAATTCTTAGAAAGCTTAAAAACTAAAATAGTTCACAATCGTGGGATTACTAAAATGGGAATTAGTAAATCCGGATAGATTGGTACATATGTTGCTTGCTCATTGGATGAGGATGACTGATCTCATGGTCATTTGTGTGGAGGCACTAAAGCAAATATGTAGGTGCTTATTGGAGAATAAGTTCACTGAACGTGACTGGCTATAGAATACCTAATAGAGTTTTACTCGCCTGTCAATAGGAATTCCTAATGTGATAGTAGTACAAGTGATCCTTGGATTTGAGATCTTCATAGTATCTTGTATGTAATAAATTATACTTTGACTTATTTCTTAAGGCCCTTTAGGTTATAAATAGGGTATGCTTGGGTATAATGAGTTACATATGGAGATAATGTATGATCAATAAAGAATCTACCACCTCTAGTAAAAGAGGAGATATGTCCTATGTGATTCGTTAAATGACAACTCAGGAATCCTTGGCCAAGGTGGAATGATATTAGAAAGAAATTTCTAATTTGCAATATTTGGAGTTGTGCATTTTCTAATCGAAATACATATGATTAAATAAAATAAGACTTGACAGTAAATCAATGTCTTATATTTAATTGGGACATTGTATGGTGGAAGGATTAAATTGTACGGTAACTATTAACTCACAGGTTCTTTTATGATTAATGTTGAAATCTATTTTATCTGGAAAGTCGTTGATCGCTAGGGAGGCTTATCCCTATTGTAGAATAAATGTTATTTATTTAAATAGATTATTAGTTTAATTTATTTATTTAAATAAGATTAGAATTGTTCTAATTGATTTATTCACAACCGATTTAATATGGAGAACCTAAAGGGTCACACCATAAAAGGAAGAAGAATAATTTAAGAAGAAAATGGCATGATAGTAATAATGCAGTAAGTGTAATTAATTTAATCTATCGTGATAGAATAAATTAAATTTCTTAATGTTTATTATTTAATATTTTAGAAATATTAAATATAAATTAATAAGAGGAGTCTTATTATTATTATTATTATTATTTTAATTCTAAATAAGTTTAGGGATTAATTTAATATTAGTACTCTCAATCAATTCTAATGAGATTAGGAGACAAATTAATTAAAAGTGTTTAATTATTTAATTAAATAAAACCCTATTCTAATTAGATTAGTAGGGTTAACCTAATATCTATATAAGAGAGTCTTATATCAGAAATAAGGTACGTGAATTTTTCCAAGGGTTGGGAGTACACATACTCTATAGAGATAGAAACAAGGGTTAAGCCAATAACTCATCTTCCTGAGTTCTTCGTCTTCCTTGGTGGATCACCGTTAGATTCCAAGCATTTGGGTGGCTGACATTAATCAAGGGAATGAGCTACTACAGAGGAATCAAAAGAGTAGAACTTGTACCTGAGGAAGCTTGGATCTTCAAAGGTATAATTTCGTTTACTCCTTACTATATTGACTGATAATTGATGCACAAGAAAGATCATGGTTAAGGGTTTGTAAGAAATTTTTTAAATTCTGTTTTTCGTTCCTTCCGCTGCGTTTATATAATTTGATTGCATGCTTATGTTTCTAGCAAACCCAACAGTGGTATCAGAGCCGATCTTGTGCTAATTATCAGTCTATGTGATTCCATGAATGTATAATATGTGATTGGATCGAGTTCTTGGGCAACATAAAATTTTTTATTTCTGCGATGCTGTGCAACTTCACCGGTGCTAGCTCTTCTTGCTGCGCAGCTAAGCCAGTGTCGAATCCCAGTTTTTGTGCTGCGCAGCTGCGCCAGTTCGCTATGCTTTCCTGGCGCAGCTGCGCCCCTAGACAGATACAGATTTTTTTTCTTTAATTAAATAAATAGTTTATTTAATTAATAAAAGTTAAAAATAAAGATGTTTATTTTATATGAAATATGATTTCAGAATTGCTAAAATTAAAGAGTTTAATTTGGATGTGTTTTTGAATGAAATAAAGGAGTTTATTTTTTCAAAAACAAAGTTTAGCAAACTTTTGCATATTAACTGATATTAATACATATATGGAATGAATTTACTTTCATGAGATGAATAATTTTTATTGATACGTATGATGATATGTATGTTAATAAAAAGGATTGATTATGAACTATGACCAATGTGATTGAATTTTATTTTGGATGAATGCTTGAATGTATGAGTTTTATAAAATGTACCTCGTCTTTTTTGGTTTTCTTCTTGTTGTAAATTCTATCTCTCTCCTCTGTACTTTCTCTTGACTGTTGATCAAGGTTTCTATTTAAATGAAATAGTTTATGTAATAGGATTAGTTAGAATTTTTTGAAGAACCAGAGATCAAGGAGCAAGGAGCGCTTGAAAATCCATTTGTTTGGAGCTCGGGTTTAAATATAATAGTTACATTTAAATTTAAATTATTGCACTCCTAGGTTTGACCTTTTGGTTCACTTTGTGGCTCTAGTGAACCAAACTAGAATAAAAGTCCATAATCAATCCGGATAGAATATAGTATTCTATATTGCATGCTAAATATTATATATATTATATTTTATGCAAACATGCTTCGCATGTTTAATAAAATGACGCGTATTTTATATTTATATGTGCATGCGCGCTAAATAATATGACACAAATAATAACAAACCCCTCAAAGAAATAATATTAAGTCCGAAGCGTTCAATGATATTTGGAATATTGAATGTCACCTTCTAGCATGATTAATTAATAGAGTATTAAGTATTTAATATGAGTTTGTTGTGCTATCCACAAGGCGAGTATTGAATATTTAAGATGTTTATTAATCACAGTTGATGCTTATCAAGAAAATTGAACGATCTAGTCTTGTTGTGCTATCCACAAGGACGAACATTTTTCTTTTTTGAATTTATGAAAGTGCTAGGCTGGACTTAACTTAAATCATTTTAGTTCGGATGTGCACACACTTGACCAATATGATGTAAGAGGCAAAATAAAAGGAGTTACATGGTGATGTAATTGACAAGAGTTGTCTACCTATTTATTTGTATATCGCTTGTTGTGCTATCCACAAGGTTATATACATTTGAAATGGGATCCTTAATCTCATTAGCAAATCTTTAATTAGATATTGTCGAACTATATAAATGAGAGTAATATAGTTTGATGAAAATAGTGGGAGATACAAATTTCAAATAAAGACCTAAATTTATTTTGGTATGCAAAAATTAATAAGAATGAATGTTTGCTAAAATGTTGTCTTTTCACATGCAGAATTTTAAAAATGTCAAAATCACTAATCTCACTACGAAGCATACTTGATGCAAATAAGTTTACCGGGCCGAATTATGAGGACTGGCTAAGAAATCTGAGAATCGTTCTCACTGCTGAAAAGATTTTTTATATCCTAAATTCAACTGTCCCTGAATCTGTTTCGGAAACAGCCTCTGAGGAAGAGATTGCCACTTTCAATAAGTGGCAAGATGATGCATCTGTGGCTCAATGCATCATGCTCGCATCCACGAATAACGAGCTTCATCATCAGCATGAAAACAGGGATTCTCCTGCTATGCTGCTTCACCTTAAGGAGTTGTATGGTGAATAGAGTAGGACTGCTAGATATGAGATATCTAAGGAGCTCTTCCGATCTCGGATGACCGAGGGCACTGCCATCAAGACTCATGTCCTAAAGGTGATCAATTTGATTGAACACCTTGGACAGCTTGGGTTCGTCATGGATGGGGAGTTGAGTCAAGACTTGGTCTTGCAGTCACTCTGTGAGACCTTCTCGCAGTTTGTGGTTAATTTTCACATGAATAAGCTAGATGTCAGCTTGCCTGAGCTGCTTAATAATGCTGAAAACTGCAGAAGGTCACTTCCCATCCAAGAAGAACCATGTCTTGTTGGTGGATTCTTCTAATAAAAGGAAGAGGCTCAAGGTATCTTCTGAAAAGATGAAATCCAAGAAGGCTAAGGGAAAGGGGCAAGAAAAAGAACAAAAGAAACCTGAACCAGCTAAAGGAATGTGCTTTCATTGCAACGAGCCGGGACATTGGAAGAGGAACTGCAAGAAGTTTCTAGAAGAGAAGAAGCTTGGAGAAGCTTCGACTTCCAATCAAGGTTTGTTTATGATTGAAATTAATTTTTCTAAAAGTCATAATTCTACTTGGGTATTGGATACCGACTGTGGGTCTCACATATGTAACACTGTGCAGTGACTGGTCAGAAGTAGAAAGCTGAACAATTATGAGGTGATCCTATGAGTGGGGAATGGAGCAAAGGTTGCTGTATTAGCTATAGGAACTTATTGTTTAGTCCATTTATCTTAATAATTGTTATTATGTTCCAAATATTATTAAAAACATTATTTCAATTTCTGTATTGGATATGGAAGGATTTAACGTTGTTATAAAGAACAATGGTTGTTCTATTTATAAAGACGAATGTTTTATATGGTATTGAAAATTTGCGAAATGGACTTTATACACTTGACTTACAAGAAAATATATTTCAAATTGAACAAACTAAGAAAAGGAAAAGAGATGATATTAATTATACCTACATGTGGCACTGTAGACTCAGTCATATCAATAAAACAAGATTATCCAAGTTGCATAAGGATGGGCTCCTAGAGCTATCCGATTATGAATCATATCCAACTTGTGAATCTTGTCTCATGGGTAAAATGACTAAATCTCCTTTTAGTGGAAAAGGAGAAAGAGTTACAGAGTTGGTGGCATTGATTCACACAGATATTTGTGGACCTATGACAACAACTGCACGGGGTGGGTATTCTTATTTTATTACTTTCACTGATGATCACTCAAGATTTGGATATGTGTATTTTATGAAATACAAGCCAGAATCATTTGAAAAGTTCAAAGAGTTCAGAAGTGAAGTAGAGAAACAAACGGGCAAGAGTATTAAGATACTTCAATCAGATCGAGGTAGAGAATACTTAAACGGTGAGTTTCTCAATTGTCTCAAAGAAAATGGTATAATCTCACAATGGACTCCTCCAGGTACACCACAGTTAAATGGAGTATCTGAAAGGAGAAATCGAACACTGTTGGACATGGTTCGATCCATGATGAGTTTTATCGACCTTCCAATTTCCTTCTGGGGATATGCCCTAGAAACGGCTGCATACCTACTTAACAAGGTACCTACCAAATCCGCCCTAAAGACTCCATATGAAATGTGGAAGGGGAGGAAACCAAATCTTAAGCATGTTAAGATTTGGGGTTGTCCAGCTTATGTCAAAAAGTTTGAAAATGATAAGCTACAGACTAAATCTGATAAGTGTAGATTTGTGGGATACCCTAAAGAAACTGTAGGGTATTATTTCTATCATTCAACAGACTAAAAGGTGTTTGTTGCGAAACATGCTGCCTTCTTGGAAAAGTAGTTTATCCATGAAGGGGTCAGTGGGAATAAGATATATCTTCAAGAAGTTCAAGAACCACAAATTACCACGGATCAAAGTCAGGTATTTGACCAAGTAGAAGAACCTACTGTACCACACCCTGTTCGTAAATCTGCAAGAGTGTCGAAGATACCTGAGAGGTATGGATTCGTTATAGAGGATGACGATGAGGTACACATCATGAATGATGATGATCCATTGAATTACGAACAAGCTATGAGTAATAAAGACTCAGGGAAATGGCTTGAGGCCATGAAATTCCGAAATGGACTCCATGAAAGTAAACCAAGTATGGACTTTAGTTTCACCACCTGAAGGCATTAAGCCTATTGGGTGTAAATGGGTCTTTAAAAGAAAGACTAGAGCAGACGGGAAGGTAGATACCTATAAAGCCCGACTGGTTGCAAAAAGTTTCAAACAAAGACAAGGAGTTGACTATGATGAAACCTTCTCACCAGTAGCTATGCTCAAGTCCATTAGGATTTTGCTTGCGATTGCAGCTTATAACTACTATGAAATCTGGCAAATGGATGTGAAAACGGCCTTCCTCAGTGGGAAACTTGAGGAGGATGTGTATATGACACAGCCAGAGGGATTTGTTTCAAAGGTTGGAACAAATCTAGTTTGTAAGCTACAACGATCTATTTATGGGTTAAAGAAAGCTTCTCGTAGATGGAACATTCGTTTTGATGAGACAATCAAAGAGTTTGATTTTATCAAAAACGAGGATGAACCATATGTATACAAGAAGGTTAGTGGGAGCGCAGTATCATTCCTTGTATTATATGTTGATGATATATTACTGATAGGGAATGACATTCCTATGTTACAATCAATAAAAATCTGGTTATCTAAACAATTCTCCATGAAGGACTTGGGTGAAGCATCTTATATTTGGGGATAAGGATCTATAGAGATAGATCTAAAAGGATGCTCGGCTTATCCCAAGAAATGTACATTAATACGATGCTAAAGAGGTTTATCATGGAAGATTCCAAAAGAGATCTCATGCCGATGAGCCATGGAATACATCTCTCCAAGAAACAGGCCCCAAAGAAACCTGAGAAGAGAGACCGTATGAGTAAGATCCCTTATGCTTCTGCAATAGGATCTATCATGTACGATATGATATGTACTAGACCGGATGTTTCTTATGCACTTAGTGTAACAAGTAGATACCAGTCGAATCTTGGAGAAGAGCACTGGAAGGCAGTGAAGAATATTCTAAAGGACTTGAGAAGGACTAAAGATATTTTTCTTATCTACGGCGGGTCTGAATTAAAACTCGAGGGATTCACGGACTCAAGTTTTCAAACAGACCAAGATGACAGTAAATCTGTTTCAGGGTATTTGTTTACCTTAAACGGAGGCGCAGTGAGTTGGAAGAGTTCCAAGCAGCAAACAGTTGCTGATTCAGTGACAGAGGCAGAGTATATAGCTGCAAGTGAAGCCGCAAAGGAAGCTGTTTGGATGAAGAAGTTCATAACTGAACTTGGTGTGGTTCCTAGCATTGGAGAAGCAGTTCTCGTTTACTGTGATAACACCGCAGCAGTTGCACGGGCTAAGGAACCGAGGTCTCATCAAAAATCCAAACACGTGTTGCGGCGATTTCACTTGATCAGGGAGATCATTGAAAGAGGAGACGTCACCTTGGAGCGTGTGGACTCTCAAGACAACATTGCAGATCCATTTACTAAAGCTCTAACACAACAACAATTTGATCGTCACTTAGAGAAGATGGGTATGAGATACCATGGCGATTAGCTTTAGTGCAAGTGGGAGATTGATAGTAGTGTGCATACAAGCCAATCATGTATGATGATAAAGCACATACTTTGTAAACAATCTTATTTATTTATTAATAAAATATTCATTTAAGGCATTTAATTATCTACATGGTGCTGTTTTTATAATATGTAAATAACCCATAGTTTTAAGCAATGATTTAGAATCATGATGAGATCATGCTAATGAGATCTAAATTCTTAGAAAGCTTAAAAACTAAAATAGTTCCCAATCGTGGGATTACTAAAATGGGAATTAGTAAATCCGGATAGATTGGTACATATGTTGCTTTCTCATTGGATGAGAATGACTGATCTCATGGTCATTTGTGTGAAGATACTAAAGCAAGTATGTAGGTGCTTATTGGAGAATAAGTTCACTGAACGTGAATCGCTATGGAATACGTAATTGAGTTTTACTCTCTGTCAATAGGAATTCCTAATGTGATAGTAGTACAAGTGATGGTTGGACTTGAGATCATCATAGTATCTTGTATGTAATAAATTATACTTTGACATATTCCTTAAGGCCCTTTAGGTTATATATAGGGTATGCTTGGGTATAATGAGTTACATATGGAGATAATGTATGATCAATAAAGAATCTACCACCGCTAGTAAAAGAGGAGATATGTCCTATGTGATTCGTTAAATGACAACTCAGGAATCCTTGGCCAAGGTGGAATGAAATTAGAAAGAAGTTTCTAATTTGCATTATTTGGAATTGTGCGTTTTCTAATCGAAATACATATGATTAAATAAAATAAGACTTGACAGTAAATCCATGTCTTATATTTAATTGGGACATTGTATGGTGGATGGTTTGAATTGTACGGTAACTATTAACTCACAGGTTCTTTTATGATTAATGTTGAAATCTATTTTATCTGAAAAGTCGTTGCTCGCTAGGGAGGCTTATCCCTATTGTAGAATAAATGTTTTTTATCTAAATAGATTATTAGTTTATTTTATTTATTTAAATAAGATTAGAATTATTCTAATTGATTTATTCACAACCGGTTTAATAAGGAGAACCTAAAGGGTCACACCATAAAAGGAAGAAGAATAATTTAAGAAGAAAATGGCATGATAGTAATAATGCATTAAGTGTAATTAATTTAATTATCGTGATAGAATAAATTAAATAGCTTAATGTTTATTATTTAATATTTTAGAAATATTAAATATAAATTAATAAGAGGAGTCTTATTATTATTATTATTATTATTATTATTATTTTAATTATAAAGGAGTTTAGGGATTAATTTAATATTAGTACTCAATCAATCCTAGTGAGATTAGGAGACAAATTAATTAAAAGTGTTTAATTAATTAATTAAATAAAATCCTATTCTAATTAGATTAGTAGGGTTAACCTAATATCTATATAAGAGAGTCTTATATCATAAATAAGGTACGTGAATTTTTTCAAGGGTTGGGAGTACACATATTCTATAGAGATAGAAACAAGGGTTAAGCCAATAACCCATCTTCCTGAGTTCTTCGTCTTCCTTGGTGGATCACTGTTAGAGGCCAAATATTTGGGTGGCTGACATTGATCAAGGGAAGGAGCCACTACAGAGGAATCAAAGGAGTAGAACTTGTACTTGAGGAAGCTTGGATCTTCAAAGGATTAATTCCGTTTACTCCTTACTATATTGACTGATAATTGATGCACAAGAAAGATCATGGTTAAGGTTGTAAGAAAATTTTAAATTTTGTTTTTCATCCCTTCCGCTGCGTTTATGTAATTTGATTGCATGCTTATGTTTCTAGCAAACCCAACAATATCATCTCAAATAACTCTGATATTTTTTATAATCAAAAGTTTTAAACATAATAAGATAGCATCACTTCTATTTACATCAACTATCCCGAGATAAAGAATCTTCAGGATTTAAATCATCAAAATAATCCTTTGTTTATAAACACATCAGAATTTACATTATTAACTATCAAATAAATATCACACAATCAAACTGTTCCTATCACGGCCTACTAAGGTGTCGAATAGCTTTACTGCGCTCTTCCTCTATAATGCGGAACATCGTTCTGCGATCCAACATGTACCAAGGTAGATCCTCGAATTGAACTGTATAGCTCATAACTCGATCCTGGGCCTTGTCAATCGCAGTCTAAAACATATAGCCTGTCTCCTAGATCTTAGCCTTCTTTGCCCGACTGTTATCTTCAGTAATCTCTGCACGTCGTGAAGCCCTCATCCATGCATCCTCTGCTATGGCAAGCTTCGCTAATTCCTCCTTCAAATCATTCTTCAGCTTCTCTATCTCAGCTGACTTTTCTTCACCGTGGCCCTTCTCATGGACCAACTCCCACTCTACGTCTCCAAGACGTGTATACAAAGTCTCAACCTCACCATCCTTCTGTTCGATGGTAGACTGTTGAGTAACGGTCTGCTCCTTCAGCCCCTAAATAGTATCTCGTAACTCTATGTTACGGTTATACAGCTCATCGTACATCTCAGCACTAATAGATTTCGGTGGGAACTCTTCAGGGTCTTCATCCTCCTCCTCGGTTGCCTCAGCCTGAATCTTAATCTCCTCAGAGTCCTCCTCTGAGTCAAACATTGGCTCATGCTCCTAACCAATAACTGTGATCAAAGGAGATGGCTCACGTTGAACTAACTGCTCCCAGACTTTATGAATGTCTCGGGGCTCCTCCTCAATAGCCACTCGGGGTACAACCTCCCTAAGATGACTGGATCCTCCAACTTATGACATCGTGACAATCAAAATTTTAAGTCTTAGTTATTACGTGATGCTAATCGGTACTCACGCGAGTACATAAACATAAACACATAGCATATAAGGTAATTTATTATCTTTCTTAGAACTCGATAAGAGTTTATCATTACTATGTTCTCGAAGGCTACTACCCTAATTCCCCACCTAAGGTTCATAACCTACAGCTTTGATACCAACTTGTGACACTCCCAAATCCGGGTACTTCAATTTCCATGAGATTTGGTGTTCACTGTACAAATATTATATATCTATCTACCCATAATAAATGCAAACCATGAAATAGATAG
Source organism: Panax stipuleanatus (assembly GCA_020205555.1). Lineage (NCBI taxonomy): Eukaryota > Viridiplantae > Streptophyta > Magnoliopsida > Apiales > Araliaceae > Panax > Panax stipuleanatus. The sequence goes on along the minus strand of CM035116.1, from coordinate 98,974,704 downwards.
AAATAACTCCATCATCTGCCCTTATGGGGTTACAACATCTGAATAATGAATACAATCCCAGGTCATACTAACCTTAAACATCTGTGCGAAAATATAAACAACTAATAAGTCTTAAATAACATCAAGTCTTAAACATAAACATTCTCAAATTAAATAACAAGTCTTCAACAGTTGTTAACTTTTCCCTTGCCTTTGCTAGTGGAAGACTCGTCAGATCTTTCGTTCTTAACTGTAATGTTATTATGCAAGAGTGAGCACGATTGTCCACAAGTCTAACAATATAATGATAATAATAACATGCGAGAAATCAAAGAAGTCTGAATAATAGAAAGCTCGGCTTTTGAATCAAGAATGAATAACAAGAATCAAAAGTACATCTGAGGGTCATAAGACCTTGAACTGTGTCCCAGGTTGTCAAGTATTTCTACTTTAAACCTTTAACAGTCATAAAACTATATGGACTCTACAACTCATACTTAGGGGGATCAGCCCTTAGTACTATACTGTGCACAATATCTCAACACTAAAGCGTAAATAATCCCCTATAATAGGGTTGTTCATCTCAGTTTGACATCAGAGTCCGTACCACAGAAAGTTTGGTTTAGATAAGCTCAATAATAGTTTTAGAATTTAGAACGCTCATCAACTATGGACTAGTCGAATCAATAAGGGTTCGATAGTCTTATAAGGTTCAACAATAAAGGATATTCAAATTGAAATATAAATCTCGAGGGAATACAATAGAATAAGGAATGTATACTGAAGTAATACTTAACAATGCTTATAATATCTTATACGAAATCTTAACTTAAATAAACAAGAATAAGAACTTGATTGATATAGAGCCATAAGTATAGAACTTGCTCAATGAATAACTTTGAATTTAGAAAGCTTGCTCAATGGAAGTAAAGATTAGGAAACTTTGTTAACAATAATAAGTTAGGGATAGAACACTTGCCTCGTGCACAAGCTACAATTACTATTACAATTCACTTCCTCAACGTCCTATACATTGCATTACGTTTATAATATCGATTAGTTCCATTACCATTACGTTTAACTGTTGAACTTTTCACTTGAGTTCAACTAAACAACTTGGTTCACAATTCTTAACTTGTTAATTAACCACACAACGTGAGTCTAAACTCACAACATGCATAACACACGTATATAACCTTTTAAACCATCATAATCATACCTTAAGATAACAATATCCAACTCACACATAACTTGTTAATATGAAGCATCAAAATATCTTATACATGTCAACAACATGTTATATTATTATTTTATACACTTAACATATCATTAGGTTCATTACATTTAATTAGTTCATCATGTCAGGACTTAAAAGACACAAAACCAATTTTGGACCTTATGAAACCCTGCTGGGGCCGACATTACCCCGCTGGGGCTGGTTTTACTAGGCCAAAAGTCTGCCGGGGCGAGTTCCTCGGCTGGACGAGTTGCAGCTTCGCGAAAAATTTCAGAAAAAGCCAAATAAATCAAATTTAAACTAACACGATGATTATTACTTTTACCCTTGAAGTATAAACTTCATAGGAACATCAAACAATGAATCTAGCATGCTTTTAACACTTTAGATCACGTAATTACTTAAATAAAAACACGTAATTTCACTGTTCATGGTATTTTGAAAAGTTTCGAGAGAAATCATGAAATTTAACATTACGGATTCGTTATAACTTCGAATCCATCAGTTTAAAGTTCGTTCTCTTTGTTTTAACATGTATAATCATAATCTACTATCAATTTCATGTCAACTAACCAATTAAAACATGCGATTTGTATATAAGGGTTATATTCGTATGTTCATGCTCTGTAACTCATGAAACTTTGATTTAAAGCATAGTTGCATGAAATTGTTTGTTTTAAAACATGAATACGTGATAGAAAACATGTTATGAACAATTAGTAACACATATATTATCAATTTATTTATTAATCACAAACTAAGTTTTTACAGAGAACTTAAAGATACGTTAATGGAGACACATATGAATTTAAAACTCAAATAAAGGAATTACCCTTTGCTTCTTGATTCAAATTACTAGAATCTCTATTTGTTTTCTCCAACCTTTAATCTCTTCAAACTCTCTCTCTAAATTCTCTCTAAGTTTCTCTCTAATGGAAGATATGAATATAGGAATGCTGATATATAATATATGTGTATAGATATACAATATACATATACGTATAATATAATATAAATTGTCAATGTAGTGGTTAGTTAATCCCATTATGGGTTAACTGCCCAACTCCTTCTAAGGCCTTGTTTAACTAGCTCCTTATATCTCTTTTCCATTTAATTTAATTAACTGATTTAGTATATTGTTAATTTTGTCACGCTATTAATTAATCAAATAATCTTATTTAAATTTAATTAAATATAATATAATAACTCCACATTAAATCACATTATCACATAATTAAAATTCTCCTTTATTAATTATGTCAAATCATTAAATCTCTAATTAATTATTGAATTAATTAGAATAACATTATGCTTATTAAATAATTCATTTAATCGAATAAACTCAATTAAATACATACTTTGAATAATAAAATTCTCCACATTAATTTAACCAACGTAACATATATAATTAAATTAATCTACCACAATTCCATCAAATAATTATTTAATCTCAATAAATAATTCATCAAAAATATTTATTCAATTCAATAAATATTTAAATTAAATTACAAAATTTTCGTTTATCACAGATAGACCCGGCAATGCTAGCAGAGTCACTTTTGGAGTTAGGTGGAGGAGAGTCTCTGATGTTCCTCAGCCACGTCCAGCCCAGCCACCTCGCCGTTTGGCCGAGTTTGTGATTCGTCCCATCCGGGCTGAGCCACTGGTTGATGTGGACGATGAGGAAGTCCCATTTGTTGAACCTGCCCTAGCTCAGGCTCCACGTGGGGAGCTTCTAGACATTGTGGTGCCGCTTTAGGAGCTTCTGGGAGATTTGAGGCGCCATCCATCGAGATACCTTCATGCCAACAAGGTGATTGAAGTTTTTCTTCTGGATTCTCTTTCTTTCTTTTGCCATTTTCAGGGCATAGGTTTGATCTGGACTGGCTATTTGATGCAGGTTCCCGGCTTTACATAGCCCAGGGGGAACTGGTTCAATGTCCATTCCTTGTACCATACTCTGCATCCGGAGTATCGGGCCATATCCGATCTCATGGTGTTTTCATGTTGCCTTATCTATTTTATAAAGGGTGAAGTTTTTTAGGAAAAGCCAACATGTATCATTTCGACGATTTGAAGGGTTTACAGAGTCACCAGTTGGTAAATTTGAAATGGTTGCACCAACTCAACCGTGTTTTGTTTACAACTTGCCCCAATTACTAGCCACTATCGAAACTTGATCTTTAAAATTGAAATTCTAAAGTTCGGGGGATTAGTTAAGTGGAGGAAAGGTGTTAAGCATCCTCCAACTCTCGTGAAACACGGTACCGTATCTTTTCAATATTTCCCTTTTTATTTGCAATGTGTGTGTGGATGCTGGAAGAAATTGGACCTACGTTTGTTTGATTTGAAAGTATTGTTGTGCTTCGTTGAACCTATATACAAAGGGTTTGATTTGATTTGCAAAAAGTCCTTTTAGATAAGATATGAAAATAATGTTTTGAAAAGGTTGGTTTTCAAACCCTTATGCTCATGTAGGAATTGAAGCATGTTGATACTTCCATTTTATTGTTTTTAGCCTTTGGCTCGATTTAGATGGTGATTGTTGAGCTGCGAAGCATCTTCGACCATAGAATTTATATACAAGTGTCGGTCTTCTAATGGGCATGACAGCCATCAGAGTTTATCTGGCACGACAAATCATTATTTCATTATGTTTGAGACCCTGTTCCCGGATAACCGTTTTAAGGTTTTTCGGATGTATAATTTTACAAAAAAATTGGCAGGGTACATTTGTAATGTGGAGTTTGTCCATCGTGGGAATCAGATTCTTATCAGTTTAATCATAAATCCCATGATTCCTAGGCTCACAGAAGGAGGCCAAGAAAACCTGCACAGTACAGATAATTACAGAAAAATGTATATTTACATCTACACATCGCAAAAACGAAGGATTCATCAGTCAAATCCTGGCATGCGCGTAGCCAAAGCTTCTCGTTTCCACTAGATAGAAATCTGAGGGTCGCGAGGTTGCTTTCATATTTAACAAAACTAGAAAGAAAGCTAGATTTAAATAAATCTTAGTCATTCTAGCTTCCCGGTTCTGGTTGGACCTATTTTGAACCGTTTGAAAGGTAGAAAGGGCTAACTTTAAAGAAATCTAAACCACCAAATTTATATTAAAATAAATTCATATCAAATAAATAATTAAAAAAAATATTTAATCACAATGAATAAAGAATATATATTTGTATATGTAATTATATATACATAAAGGTTGTAAAGGGCGACAGATTTCCAATCTCAGGCCCGGACAAAAAATGTAAATATATATATATATATATATAAGCGGTAAAGGGCGACGAATTTCCAATCCTAGGCCCTAACATAAATATAAATATATTTATTTATTTATTTATTTATTTATAAAAGCTGTAAAAGAGCCACGGAGTAATCTAGGCTCGACTTGAATGTAAATATATATATATATATATATATATATATAAAAAGCTGTAAAAGAGCCACAGAGTAATCCAGGCTTAACAGAATGTAAATATATATATATATATATATATATAAAAGCGGTAAAGAGCCACGAATTTTTCTAGACTCAACTGAATATAAATATATATAAAAGCTGTAAAAAGCCACGAAATGATCCAGGCTCGACAGAATATATATTTCTAAAAGCGATAAAAAGGCCACAAAATTCCAATCCAGGCCAAACTAAAATATAAATGTTAATATATACAATTAGTATATATAAATTAAAGCAATAAAGGCCACGAATTAGCAATTCAGGCCAAACGAAGTCAAAAAAATTTATATATATAAAAGCAGTAACTGCCACGAATTTGCATTTCGGGCTTGACATAATTGAAAATTAATATATATATATATATTCAGTTATATATATAATAAAGCTAAAAACGGCCACGAATCAGCGATCTAGGCCGAACAAGTTAGTATATATGTATATATATATATATATGAAAGCGAGTAAAAGCCACGGATCAACGATTCAGGCTATGCAAATGCAAAAAATGTATATATGTACTAAAATGTACTAAAAAGTAAGTAAAAACGAATACAGAACTGAATTCCGGGCAAAACTAGAAGATGAAACTTTTCGTGCACCTGCAAATATACGTAATAAAGTAGAAAACGAGTTTTGATCGTAAAAATACTTACAATAGACTGCTATACGGGCTTTTTGTCACTTAGTAGGCTTCAAATGGATGTTTCCACCAGTTAATTTTTGATATGTCGTAGAATATACATATAAAAACGTGTTAGAAGAATAAAATCGAGGTTTGGAGTACAAGAGTTAAGGTTAAGAGACGAAATGGGTGGAGTTTTAGAGTGTTTTCCTATTTTTTTTCTTCTTTTTTTGGCAAGGGAGGGGTCTAATATTTAAAGACTCGATGGTAGCGGGTCTACCCGCAGCTGCCACATCTCTACATGCGGCTCCCCATGGTGGGACCCACCTGGTGGGTCCCGTCATCTCAAAGTAAGTGCACTCCAAGCAACGCGATGTCAGGTTCAAAAGTTTTTAACTTTTGATAAGAGCGTCCATTTGAGGCGTGTTATACCTTTTTGGAAAGCCCTTTCTGAAAGCGTCACAATGACATGAGACTTAATCTTTTTCTAGTCCAAGAAGACAGGTTTATAATCGGATCGTTGTTTCTTCGCAGTTTATCCGTTGAACTGTATTGTGCTGTTTCCACTCGGGATCGATGTTATGGCTCTTTTTGACCTTCATTGCATCAATTTGGCATGATTTTGACCAAATTGGCTTCAAGTTGGTAACATAACCATTTTTTCCCTCCATGGGTTATCTCCTGCACTGGCTCGGTCTTCGACTATTTTCTCAGGGTTGTCTCCGAGGTTTTAGTCCCAGCCGACTCTATTCGTCCTCAAGGCTATCTTTGAATCTGCTTTGTCCTCTTAGAGTTGTCTATGGGGATGATGTGATGCTTCAGGGTTGTCTCCGAAGGTTGAATTGATCTCCCGGTATTGTTGTCGGGGCTCCTGTACCTCCCGGGTTGTGACTAGGGGTTTTACTTGACATCCTGGAGTTGACGGGGTTTGACTTGACATCCCGGTATAGTGACAAGGGTTGAGCTTGACATCTCGAGGTTTTCAACGGTGCTGCTTGCATCCTGGTATTGTGACCGGGGTTGGGCTTGACATCCCGGTGTTGTCGCCGGGGTTTGGCTTAACATCCCGGTGTTGCCAGGGATGAGCTTGACATCCCGGTATTATTACTGGGGTTCAGCTAGACATCTCGGTGTTGTCGTCGGGGCTGCTTTACATCTTGGGGTTGTCGCTGGGGTTTGACTTGACATCCCGGTGTTGTTGTCGGGGTTTCACTTGACATCCCGGTGTTGCTAGGGTTTGGCTTGACAACCTGGTGTTTTCGGGGTTGAGCTAGACATCCCGGTGTTGTCTCTGGGGTTAAAAGACAGTTTTGCCCTCCTACAGGGTTAGTAACAGGAACGCAAAATTTTGAGTGCCTACAGATGCCCCTCGTTATCATGTTTAGGCAATGCAATGGATTGAACAGGATAAAGAATGCTAAACACTAGAAAGATGACATATGAAAATGTAATGCAATGCATGATGTGTTATGTTATGAATGTTAGATACCCTTGTGGTGCTATGCTATCACCAGTCTGTTTACGCTATTTTCTACTGGGGGATGACATTATCCATAATAGCCTTCTGGGAATTCTCTTGACACCTATCCGAACGGTAGCTTGCAAAGTCTCGATCATCACCGAATCTTTTTTGATGCTACATTAGTTTGAAGCCAATGGTTTCTTATGTCCATTGATAAACATCTGTGGGGAAGATTTTTTCATGGCTGATGCCATTGGGCATTCCTGAATTCGACATTGGGGTTGTCACCAACATCTTATGTCTCCAAATCAACTTGCTGACATTTCTTCCACTAGGGATGTTTCTCTTTTGCCGAGTTTCCTCATTGGGGATTTTTGATGCCTATCCTAATAATAACTTTCACCGGTTCAAATTATCGGACTATTCCCGACACTCGTTTAAGTTGTCTCCAACGGTTTGGATTGATGTTCGGCCGATGCTGACGTTCTAGTCAATGCCTACCCGAATGGTATTTTACAATGGTCGATTGATTTACCTATCTTTTCCAGTGCTCCCACTGGGAATTTGTATAACAGATTCCATCATTTGTCATCTGTGGGGATAAATTTCTACATGGTTTTCGTCACAGATTCATTCCTGACGCTTCGATTGAGTTGCCACCAAGGACTGATAGTGTCATTCAATCTAACCCTCGCTAAAGTAGCTTTCAATGGCTTAACCACCAAATCGCTCCTGATGCTTTGCTGGAGTTGTCGCCAAAAGCTGATAGTGTCAGAACCTCTAACCTTCGCTAAAGTATCCTTCAATGGCTGCACCACCAGATCGTTCACGATGCTTCGCTGGGGTCATCGCCAACGGATGATAGTGTCAGACCCTCTGACCTTCGCTGAAGTAGCCTTCAACAGCTGATACCACCGGACCGTTCCCGATGCTTCGCTGAAGTTGTTGCCAATGGCTGATAGTGTTAGACCCTCTGACCTTTGCTAAAGTAGCCTTCAACTGCTGATACCACCGGATTGTTCCCGATGCTTTGTTGGAGTTGTTGCCAATGGCTGATAGTGTCAGACCCTCTGACCTTCGCTGAAGTAGCCTTCAACGGCTGATACCATTGGATCGTTCCCGATACTTCCCTGGGGTCGTCGCCAATGATTGATATATCTGATATGATCGATCTCGATGTGGGGGTACTCTTTTTGAAAAATCACACCCTCGAATCAATATGGATGCCTTGCCACACTCAAAACTTGTCGGTCATACCGTCGGACCTTCCTAATGCTCCGACAGGGGCAGTTTTCAGCAGTTTTTTGCAATTTTTTAGCAGTTTTCATCATTGGCTCCTAAATATCATTTCAGGATCTAAACCAATGGTTTACATGAAGTTTTTTCCTTCTTCAGGCACTTGTCGCTTACACGTAGGATTTCAGGCCAATCCGCTCAATCGCGTAGTAATTTTTTTCCAAATTTGATTTTTCAGCTTCTGTAAACTCCATTTCCACTCAAACTGGACCCAATCAAAAGAGGTGGGCCCCACCTTAGAAAGTCGTAAGTAGGGGTGCAGCAGTCGCAGGTGGGGTTGCTCCCTTCTGCGATTTATAACTTGGCTCCCATGGCTTTTCTAATTCATTTTCAAGTTTGAGTTCTAAAGAAAATCTGATTTTCTTCTTCAGATCTACGGAGTTCGGGCAAATTTTTTCAAATTCCGTCATCGCACAAACGTTCTGTACATCTCTGGTAAAGTTTACATCCTTTTTTTTTCAGTTTGTCCGTTAGAATGTTATAAACCACATAGTATGCTTTTAAACACAATGTATGGAATAGGTGTGCCTATATGACTTGATAAAAAATTTCAGACTTAGTAAATATGCAGTATTTTACTTTGCTGAATGTTTTGATATAAAAAAATTTAAATTTTGAGACAGTCAATTAACGCCCTTTTTGATCAGTTTACTCATCCTTTTTGAGGCCAAGTGAGCCTGGGTTTTCAACTAAAAATGCATGTGGTAATTTAGCTGCCATGGGGAGTTTATTTTTGTATTTTTGTATAAATATAAATTGTTTCTATTTTTGCTAGATGTGCTACTGAATGGCCATCTAGTCATGCCTATGTGCATGCGGACAGTCCATTTTACAAAGGAGACTGGCGAATTTTTTTTAAAAGTCTGAGTATTTAATAAACATGCAATTTTGACTCTATTGGGGATTTTTGTTAACAAAAGCATGTTTTAGGACTTAAAAATGCATAAAGCAATGATTTAATTTAATAAGTCATAGGTTTAAGGCTTACCTCACCCTTTCTGAGGTGATTTGGAGACTTTGTCTAGGTTATGGAGCCAGATAGACCCGGAAGTACTAGCAGAGTCACTTCAGGAGTTAGGCAGAAGAGAGTCTCTGATGTTCCTCAGCCACGTCCAGCCCGGCCACCTCGCCGTTTGGCCGAGTTTATGATTCATCCCATCCGGGCAGAGCCGCCTGTTGATGTGGACGATAAGGAGGTCCCATTTGTTGATCCTGCCCTAGCTCAGGCTCCACGTGTGGAGCTTCCAGACATTGTGGTGCCTCTTCAAGAGCTTCTAAGAGATTTTAGGCGCCATCCATCGAGATACCTTCATGCCAACGAGGTGACTAAAGTTTTTCTTCTAGATTCTCTTTCTTTCTTTTTCCATTTTTAAGGAATAGGTTTGACCTGGATTGGTTATTTGATGCAGGTTCCCAGCTTTACACAACCCAGGGCCAACTAGTTCAATGTCCATTCCTTATATCATACTCTGCATCCGGAGTATCAGGCCATTGTCGACACCTGGGGGTTTCAGGAAATCTTTTCTATCCCTCCCCGCTGTTGCCCCTGGGGTTATCTGAGGGCTTTGTCTAAGCCCTGGTTCCACCAGACCCAGTCTCTTCATTTGTTGGACTATGAGGTGATGATGACGCCTATGGACTGGAGGTTCATCACCGGGATAGAGTTTACAGGTGAGCCAGTGCCGGTTGTGGTTGACATTTCACCCACTGCTGTTCGGTCCCTCTTGGGTGTTCCTGTGACGGCCATCAAGGGTCGGGCGGTCCATTTTGTTCCCTTGAGAGTAGATGCCCAGAGTGGGGCTTTGACTGAGCCTCTGCCCGATGATCAGAGAGTTAGAGATCGCATCCTATGGCGACTATTTTTGGTGATCATCAGGGTTTATTTCCTTGCAGTCAACTCCTCGACTGTGTCCTTTGCCCTGGTCAGCGCTACTCGATATGTGGAGTGCCTCAGTGATTTCGATAGGGGTACCTACACCTTTGCCTATTTTCTACGAGCAATGCGCATGCGCTCGGAGGTCGTGACATATGTTTGGCTAGGTTTTTACCCATACTTTATCACTGAGGACTTTTAATATTTGCATAGCCAATTTTGGGTATATGAGAGGCTCCCTTGCCTATGCCCAGCCACTACTTTGGCCTAGACACCTACCATAGGCGACGGCGCTGGCATCACTCCACGTTGACGGAGGTCCTTGTAGCCGAGGGATTCACCCATTTACGCCTGCAGCTAGAGCTTTTAACGGCCGATTCGATCTAGTGGGTCCCGTATACCTCAGACTTTTTGACAGTCTGGTTTGAGGATGGCTTTCCCACTGGCCGGTGTTTTCATTGTCCACTCGTCGAGTTCCATTTTTGATAGAGGGAGGTTGGGAGATTTATTTAGGAGAGCGTGCTATTCAGAGCACCACGAGAGATATTCGCATTCCCTTTGTTCTTCCTTCTTAGCATTAGGCCATTAGCTCAGCCACTCACAGATAGTCCACTTCTGGGCGTAGATGGCTTCACCTTGTCAGAGGGTCCTTACAACCAGGAGGCATTTCACAGCTGGTGGAGTCCTCATACCATTGGGGCTCATATTTATGCTACCCAATTATGACAGACATGGTGTTAGGGTCTGTGATGATGACAGACTGGATAGCTTGCCTCCAAGATCCGACTCATTTGGACCAGATTGCAGGACTGACCCAGCAGTTGGAGAGGGCTCATTTCTTCATTAGGCACCTTGGTTGGGATCCATCCGAGGTAGCTTCTTTTGATCCTTAAAGTTCTAGAGCTGGCCCCTCCACAAGTCCATTTTCTAGCAGCATTGCAGGTGCTGATCCTCCATTGTATCTACCGAACATTCCCACTGGCCGAGATTTTGTGACTCAGGAGGAGCTGGAGCAGGTTAATAGCCTGGACACAGATATTCTAGACCTCTTCAGATAGCTTTTCTCGCTATAGCTTTTGATAGACCTCAGTTTAGCTATTGGGAAATTATGCCCCATTTCCCTGTACTTTTTATTTTGTATTTTATTTAGCCGACAGAGATGATGCTTGTAGTAGATAGTTTATTCTAGATATGCATGATATTTCCTATATATTGCATCATTTTTATCATTATCATTATGTATGTATTATATCATCGATATGCATTTAGACAGGTGAGTTTAGACTTGACCCCTGGATGGTTCATATGATACGGTGATATAGATGTCTTCATCCACCGTCAGTCGTATTGAGCATTCACCTCCGTCTTCGGTGGCATCTTCGTTACGGTCATGGTATAATAGTCTGCCTATCATAGCCAGAGGGACAATAGACCAGATGCTAGGGCATTCTCTAGCCCTTCTAGTTTTCTATGTTCCGCGTAGATTTGTGGATGGCATCTTATCATGCTGGATACCTATGCAACAGATTTTCCATTTTGGCCTTCATGAGTTGACTCCTACCTTAGAGGAGTATGAGCGTCTTACAAGTTTGGCACTGGATCTGCCTTGCCCCCGAACAGCCATTAGTGATATGAGGAGAACATTTATGACTATGTCAGGTCTGAGACGTATAGTAGTCACTGAAGAGATCATTGCAAGACATGTGATATCCATTGACTTTTTGATCGATCGCTTTGGCCAGCTAGACAGCTACGAGCGACATTCTGGAGATTTAACCATTCCTGCGGATGAGTGGCAGTTTGCCTGTGTAGACGTTTTGCTGATGTGCTTCACAACTTATGTATACATGTCACTATACTTGGACCACTTGGATATTGGATTGATGGTAGTGGTTCGTGCCCTTAGACAGGGTTGTAAGATTTTGCCGATGATATTAGCCGAGACCTTGATGTCGACTATATTTTGCAGTACCCATCCAAAGGGGTTTTTTAGAGGTAGCTCTGTTCTGCTGTATGTATGGCTCATGACGCATTTAAGTCCGATCGGCACCTGTAGACACCATGGGTACTGCTTTACCTAAGAGATAGCCATGTCCAACTCCTTCCAACCACCAGAGTGTTCAGATGCAGTGACATGGTCGTCCTTTTTATCAGATATTGAGCATCCCTTTTCGATCTTACCATGCTCAGGGCTTGTCTCCCCTTATAACTTCATCACTCATGCAATCGGCATGGACTATTTTCCCCTAGTAGGTTTGAGGGGGGTGACCACTTACCATCCGTTGGCAGTTATGGATCAATTTGATCAGTTTCAGAGCCTCCACTAGTTTGAGGAGGCTACGGATCAACAGATATCAACTTCATCTTTGTCGTCAGCTGACCTGATCAAGATTTATGAGTGTTGGACTCACAGGGAGAGTGCTAAGTTCTTTACTAGCCATCCAGATCGTTCTCCAGAGTATTCGACATGGTTGGACTCCGATATTGTATTGGCTGCGGCTATCCAGTCTGCTCTGAGTGTTGATTCAGATGCAGAGGAGCCTATGGAGGATCCTAATTCTCCCACGAAGGATGATTTGTTTACCGGCTTGACAACGGCTTTAGTTAGTGACCCTCCGAGCATTCCTGTAGGGACTGATCCTGTTATGGTTGATTCACTAGCTCGGATGACTTTCGAGAGAGATTAGGCTAGTGCGTTGATGTTGACAGCCATTTTTAGCAGGGATACAGCCTTTACCACTAGAGACGAGGCTCGAGCTACTAGGGATGTGGCATTAGTTGAGAGAGACGAGGCTCGATCTACCCGAGATAAAACTTTTGAGGAGATTGAGGAGGTCTTAATTGCTCGAGATGCCGCTTATGTAGAGAGGGATGAGGCCATAGCTACCTGGGATATATATATATATGGCGGACAGTACGGCACTCATATCGTATACCCACAGCCTGGTTGCATATATGAGCACTTTCATAGATGGTCACAATAGCACTAAGTAGATGGCTGTGGATGTTCTTGCTCGCATGGAGACTGATGGTATTGAGCTTGCAGCTGCTCCTCTATATTCAGAGAGGGATGCCATGTTGGCACTGCTATCCCGCTTGTCCACGGGTTCAAAGACTAGCTTTGTTTTTCCTACATATACTAGATCAACCATTTTTATCATGTACAGGACACCATGTATATATTAAATAGTATTATATATAAGAGAAATATATTTTGATTCAATTCCCTGTTGGATATGTATTATCGTTGCTGAGTGATTACCACTTCTTTCATGACCTTCTGTTGTTGATGTATTATTAGCTTTTCCTTGATGGATTGACATTGAGATATCAAAGAGTATCTCAGACGGGCCTGTTAACCAGGGAGACTTGATAAAAATTTGGTTTATATCGGGTGTCGATGTCTTGGGACTAGTTCTCATTGGGGTTTTTATTCTTTCTTTGAAGGTCACACCTCACCATGAATGGCTTTCTACGTACTCCCGGGTGGAGTGAGATCAGGTCATTCGTAGTTCAAGTTTTGTATGAGAGGTTTGAGAAGTGTCTCTTTTGAGTTTGGTTTGATGGGTTTTTGAACTTTTTTGTTACGTTTGACCGCACCAGGAATGGTTATCTACGTACTCCCGGGTGGAGGGAGATCATGTCATTTGTAGTTCGATCTTCTAGTGAAAACATGAACTGATTTGATCGATTTGTAGGACCAGGATTATGGTAGGCATGTGCTTTAGGCATAATACCTTTTCACTGTGTCTGAGTTGATGAGTTGGGGAAATTCTCTCCCGTCCATCTCTTATAATCTGGTAGCTCCTCCTGTCAACACTTCTTTGACAATGAAAGGCCCTTCCCAATTCGGGGTGAACTTTCCTTTGGCTTCATCTTGATTGGCCAGAGCTTTCTTCAATACCAAGTCATTTTCTTTAAATATCGGATTCAAACTTTCTTATTGTATGACCGAGCAATCCGTTGCTGATATAACTGCCTGTGGACAATGGATGTAGCTCTCTTATCGTCTATCAGGGACAGCTGGTGGTACCGCTCTTACAACCACTGATCTTCTTTTAGCTGAGCATCTATTAAGACTCTCAAGGACTCCACTTCTACTTCTATGGGCGGTACTTCTTTCATGCCATAGACCAATGAATAAGGGGTAGCCCCAGTAGAGTTACGCATTGATGTCTGGTATACTAAAAGAGTTAGAGGCAACAGGTCAGGCCATCCTTTGTGATTGGAAGACATTTTTTGCATGATCTTCTTGATGTTCTTATTGGCCGCTTCAACAGCACCATTCATCTTGGGTCGGTAGATGACGGAATTGAGATGCTTGATATGAAAGTTACTGCATAAATCTCTCATCATCTTATTATTTAGGTTCTGGGCGTTGTCTGAGACGATGACCTCCGGCTGTCAGTATCGATAGACGACATTGTTTCTGATGAAACCAATGATTACCACTTTGGTGACTTTGGGAAAAGAGGCAGCTTCAATCCACTTGATGAAATAATCGATCATGGTGAAGATGAATCGATGTCCGTTGCTGGCTTTGGTTTCTATCTGCCCAATCACATCCATTCCCCACATGGAGAAAGGCCATGGCGAACTCATATTGTGCAGCTCATTTGGATGAGCGTGAATGGCATTTTCGTGGACTTGGCATTTGTAGCATCTCCTGACGTGATCATCACAGTCAGCTTTAAGAGAGACCCAGTAATGTCCTGTTCTCAATATCTTCTTGGCCAGCAAATGACCGCTCATGTGTGCGCAATATACTTCACCGTGGACTTCATCCATCAATCTCTGGGCTTTCTCTTTATCGAGACATCTTAAAAGGCCTATTCAAGCATCTATTTTGTTGAGTGTGTCTCTGCTCAGATAGAATTTCATAGCCATTTTGAGAATTCACTTCTTTCTGGCTTGGTTTGCCTCAGCAGGTGTAGATCCATCTCTGAGATATTCCTTGATGTCTTGATACCAAGGCTGTTTCATAGGAGGTATTTCATGTGATACTTTTTCAATGTAATTCCCATATGTCGAGGCCCTTTGGTTTGTGAATTTGATATCGGGAATTCCCCTCCTACCCGATACGTTGATTAACAGAGCCAACATTGCTAATGCGTCAGCAAAGTCATTCCTGCCTCGAGGGATGTGGATGAAGGTTATCTCTTTAAAATCCATAGATATGTTGATGACCTGCTGGTGATAAGGCAACAAATACAATTCTTTGGTATGATATGCCCCAGTGGTTTGTTTGATAACCAACTCAGAATCTCCAAAGACTAATAGACGCTGGATACCTATGGACTGGGTTAGTTTTAACCCCATTATGCATCCTTCATACTCAACTGTGTTGTTGGTGTTAACAAACTATAACTTGGTAGCCACAGGATATTGTTCTCCTCTACTAGAGACAAGGACTGCCCCAGCTCCAGCACCTTTCATGTTCACCGCTCCATCGAAATACATTTTCTAAGGTTGGACTGTATTCTCCTGAGGTATTTGTTGAATTTCCATGATTCTGTCATTCGGGAAATAAGTTTCCAACGACTCAAAACCTCCAGACGGTGCTTCGGCTAGTTAATCTGCAATGCCCTAACCTTTGATGGCCTTCTGAGTCACGTAGACAATGTCGAATTATTGGAGGATCAACTTCCATTTGGACAATCAATAATTCAACATTGGTTTGCTGAATACATACTTCAGTGGATCCATGCGAGATATGAGATAGGTCGTATGCCCATGTAGATAGTGTTATAATCTCATGGCAGCCCATGCTAATGCACAACATGTCTTCTCAATCAGGGTGTACTTCTTCTCGACATTGTTGAATCTTTTGCTGATGTAGTAGATAGATCCCTCCTTGCTACTATCATCTTTCTGTCCCAGCATACAGCCCATTGTATTGGCATTGACGGACAAGTACATAAATAGGAGAACTTCATCCCTCGGGGGCACCAAGACACGTGCTTCAATCAGCTGCTTTTTGATGGCAAGGAAAGATTTTTGGCAATCCTCATTCCATTTCATGGAGGAATTTATCCGTATTAGCTTGAAGATCACACGTCACGGTAAGTTGAGAGATGAACCGGCTTATGAAATTGAACCTCCCCAGGAACCTGCGTATCTCCTTCTTATTCGGGGTACTGACATCTCCATGATGGCTTTAATCTTGGCGAGATCTAGCTCAATGCCTCTATTGCTTACCAAAATCCCAACAACTTGCCCGATTTGACACCGAAAGCACATTTGGCTGAATTCAGCTTGAGGTTATACTTACGCAACCTGTTGAACATCTTTCTGAGATGGATGATGTGATCATCCTCCTTCCAGGATTTAACGATGATGTCATCCACATAAACCTCTATCTCCTTATGCATCATATCATAAAACAGAGCCATCATGGTTCGCTGATACGTGGCACCGGCACTGATAAGGCCGAATGATAAATGTTTATAGCAGGAGGTTCCCCAGGGAGTGATGAAGGCTATCTTCTCCCTATCCTCATCAGCGACCATGATTTGATGGTAACCAGCAAAGCAATCCACAAAAGAATACATGTCATACTGTGTTGAATTTTCTATCAGGATGTCGATAAAAGGTACTGGGAAGTTTGTCTTTGAGACAAGCCTTGTTCAAATCCAAGTAATCCATACATACTCGTACCTTCCCTTCGGGCTTAGGAACAAGAACTATGTTCGATAGCTAGTCCGGGTATGTTGATACCATGATGATGCGACTTTGAATTGTTTAACAACCTCTTCTTTGACTTTCAGACTCCACTCAGGTTTCAATCGCCTGAGCTTCTCCTTGATTGGCTTGAATCCATCTTTGATGGGCAGTCGATGGATGACAATGTCAGTGGACAAGCCAACCATGTCTTCATGTGACCATGCAAACACATACTAGAACTAAGTTATGAGTTCAATCAGGTTGGCTTTTTGGTCTGGGGTGAGGTCTAGGCTTATCTGTATTTCTTTGAGGTTTTATGAGGTTCCGATATTGACAGTGGTGGTTTGATCAAGGTTTGGTTTAGGTTTGTCTTTGACCCATTTTTTGATCTCCTCGGTCACCTCATAGTCATCTGTCTCCTCTTGATCAATTTCCATCAAGTCAAAGTTCAGTTCTACATCAAAGTTGTAGTCATTGTGACAGTTCGGCATCTCATTAGCAGTGACAAACAAATCCAATTCTGGAGTCCTGAAAACAAAATGCTTTCACATTAATATATGAAATTGTTTAAACATACAAAGCATTTAGGAAAAGCATGACAAAAGTTACTACTATAGCTATGCAACAAAATAAGCAGTAAATGAAACTATCTTCCAGGGCAGATGGACTTTCAGCCCTTTTACCCTTTTTGAATGAGGCAAGGGACGCTGCTCCAATTGTCCAATGTCAGGTCCTTATAAATAGGGAGGACAAAGGATTTGTGGTCGTCTGCCTAATCTCTGATGATGACTGAGACATCCTTTATATTAGGGTCGTGGTTTTTATTTGAACTGCCACCCTTCCCCTTCTTGATACGAGGAATTCAGATCTGATCCTCTTCATCACTGTCTGGGATATCATCGTTCATACCCTCATAGTGCATCAGAAAGTACATGTTAGCAAATGGGTCTCGTCCTCCATGTAGGACCTTTTCTTTTCCCATTTTGCTTTCCCCCTCAAGCTTTGGGGCTTTCCTCTCACTGATTGGTTTGATTGGAGGAAACAACATGGCTGACACAACAACAAGAATCTTTTTCATTGGCTTCATAAATCCGACATCAGTGAGGTTTGGAAATAATATAGTGGAAGCAAAAACCTTTGGATGCTTATGTAGGTTTCAATTGTTTGACCCGAATGAATAGCCCAATCCGGCATTCCCTGATTGGCTCAGGATTTACATCGGACTCTTAATTCCTTGTTGATATTTCCCTAACCCTCCTCTACAGCAGAATCCAAGGGATATCATTTCCTGACCGACAGTCATTACTTCAGGGGAAACCTTTTGTTTCAAGGTTGGTGCCCCAACAGGTAGGTACTGAGTATTGCTCACCTCCAAAGCTTGAAAACTAGCAAGTTCAATCCTTTCATCCAGACGTATAAACGGCATGTCTCCCTGTATGTAGATAGGGTATTCTGGTTTGGCATTCACCGTGATTAGGTTGGCATTGATAATGTACTTGAGCTGCTGATGGAGGGTGGATGGAACTGCTATTGCCATGTGGATCCACGTCCTTCCCAGCAACAAATTGTATCA
The DNA here is from genome assembly GCA_020205555.1 of Panax stipuleanatus. Taxonomy (NCBI): domain Eukaryota; kingdom Viridiplantae; phylum Streptophyta; class Magnoliopsida; order Apiales; family Araliaceae; genus Panax; species Panax stipuleanatus. The sequence continues at coordinate 98,956,521 of CM035116.1, read as the reverse complement.
AGTGGTAATGTTGAGTACCTGGAAGGATATATAGAAAGTGTGGGGACCAATCTCCAGTGGAAGCTCAATCTCTCCCACAGCTTCTCGGTGGGACCCATCGAAAGCCCGAATAACTACATGACTGGTACGGATTCGGTTTGGGTTGATCTTCATTCTCTCCAAGGTATCGTGGGGACAGATGTTTAGGGATGATTCTCCATCTATAAGCACACCTCCAATCACATACCCTGATGACATCACTGCTATGTGTAGTGACTTGCAATGGCCCGTCCCCTCTGCGGGTATATAATCCTCAGTGAAAGATATAACATTATTATTAAAGATGTGTTCTATCACATGACGGAATTTCTCAACATCCACTGTCCTTGGCAGATGTGCTTCCTCCAGTACTTTCACCAGAATGTTGCGATGATCCACCGAGGATAAAACCAGGTCTAAGATGGATATTTGTTTGGGTGCCTCTTTCAAGCTTTGCACCACCTTGATCTCGTTATGCCCTATTTCGCTGAGGAATTCTTCGATTTTCTTTTCAGCTACCTTCCCTTTAGCTTTTATAACTGAATTGATCACCCGCTGAGGTAGGCACATCAAATTTTCCTTATATATGTTGGCAATGTTATTTGAGGTCGAACCTTCATCATTCCCATAGTTCCATGGGAACTCTTTTCAGACTGATCACTGGATATTGCGGTCTGAAGGGTAATATTAAAGGGGTCGGGTGCAGCTACCTTCACAGGATTCGATGCTTCTTGGACCCCTTTCCCAGGCAGTATTAAGGGTGTCCCAGCTAGCTCCTTCTCATAGGAAATAACAGCCATTGTCTCCTGATTCTAAGACATGGGAATAAAGAGTGCTTCCTCACTAGGATAACCGTAGTCTTGATTTGATTTTATCAACTCACCATTTTCAATTATATTCTGAATCAGGTGACGAAGTCCCCAGCAGTCTTCGGTGTTATGACCGGGTGCATTTGAGTGATACTGACAGATTCTGTCAGGCTTGAATTTTCTGGATCGGGGGTTCACCGGGGGTAACAAATCTGCAACCATCCCCTCATGGATCAACATTTGGATGATTTCCTTCATCGTCTGGTTCAAATTAGTGAAGTTCCTCTAGAAGTAAATTCCTTATCAGCTTGGAACTTCTCTTCCTTGGCCAGCTTGTTAGCCCAGGGTTCATGCTCATGAAACCGATAATGATCCCTCATACTAAATGGGGCTAATTTTTGGTGTGGAAGGACTTGATTCATGCTCGCTGGTCTGATTTATCAGCTGTCTAGTTACCTGGTGTTGATACACAAGCAAATCCGCTAACTGTCTAATATGTTCCTTAATAGATTTGATTTCCTGTTCCATCAGGAACTGCCTTTCTGAGAGCTCCTAACTGTCTGGGTTATTGGTACTTGATTGAGTTGACTCTCCAACATAATGAAGGTATTTGGATCCTTCTCCACTCTTCGTTCTAATCATGTTCACACTCTCCTCTTTGTGCTGAGGGAGGGGGTTATCTTGCACATGCGGTTTCTCTGGTTTGGTCACTATAATCTCTCCGTTGTCTATCAAGTCTTGGATTTTGTGCTTGAGAGACTAACAGTCTTGTGTATCATGGCCCGGGGATCCGATATAGGATGCACACTTTTTGCTTGGGTCGAAATTCCGTCCACTGGTACTGGTTGATAGAAGGAGTTAAACAATCTTCTTCTATGATGTCAATAGTTTCAGCACATTCTCGAGTGAATCCCCTAAAGGGGTGAACGTTCTTCGACTGTCTGACCTCCGCCATTTTTTGAAATGGAGGATTAGAAAGTTGGCTGGATCTTGAAAAGAGGAATAGTTCCTCCTTTGAATGGGCATACTGCTCGAATCGCCCCTCTGATTCTGTCCTTGCAGTACAAAGGACATTTCTTCTTCTTTCTTTTTGTGGGCTCTCCGGGGATTACTCCCATAACTCCCAGATTGGATATGCTCGGCAACAGCTTCCAAGGCAGTAAGATCTTTTATCTTCCCAAATTTCAACCCCATTTCGGCCATTTCTTCGTGTTTGATCATTTTCAAGAATGGTTTTCCTATGCCTGCTAGGACCCTTTCGTAATACGAAGCTTCTTGAATGTCGATGAAGGTCATGACTATCTTAGACTCAGTCATAGGCGGGGTGACTTGTGCTGCCACCCGCCTCCATCATTGGGCATATTTTATGAATGACTCGGTGTTTTGCTTTTTGATTTTGGTTATTTGATATCTGTTTGGAGCCATCTGGGACTGGAAGCTGTATTGATTTAGGAAGGCGTGTGCTAACTCTTCCCAATTGTGAATTTTGGAATTATCCAGACGAGCATACCAGGATCTAGCCTCTGCGGTCAAACTCTTCTGGAAAAATTGCATTCTGAGCTTCTCGTCCTCTGCATAGGATCCGAGCTCTCTAATGAATACCTTTAAATGGGTGTATGGATCTCCTAATCCATCACATTTCTCAAAATCAGGGACTAGAAATTTTTTCGGGTAACGAGCCCCTGGGAATATACACAAGTCTGAGTAATTGACACCAGTCCCCATAATGGCCGTGGATCCACATGGCAGGAGCAGTTCCATACACCCTCCATCAGCAGCTCCAGTACATTATCAATGGCAACCTAATCATGGTGAATGCCAAACCAGAATACCCTATCTGCATACAGGGAGACATGTCGGTGATTAGTCTTGATGAAGGGATTGAACCTGCTAGTTTTCAAGCTTTAGAGGTGAGCAATACTCAGTACCTACCTGTTGGGGCACCAGCCTTGAAACCAAAGATTTCCCCTAAAGTAATGACTTCCGGTCATGAAATGAAATCCCTTGGATTCTACCCAGGAGGAGGGTTAGGGAAAAATACCAAGGAATCAAGAATTCGGTGCAAATCCCGAGCCAATTAGGGAAGGCTAGATTGGGCTATTCATTCGGGTCAAACCATCGAAACCCACAAAAGCATCCAAAGGTTCCTGCTTCCACTATATTATTGACAAACCTCACTGATGCCGGATTTGTGAAGCCAATAAAGAAGATTTTTGATGTTGTGTCAGCCATGTTGTTTCCTCCAATCAAACCAATCAGTGAGAGGAAAGCCCTAGAGCTTGAGGGGGAAAGCAAAAAAGGAAAAGAAAAGTTCCTACATGGAGGACGAGACCCATTTGCTAACATGTAATTTCTGATGCACTATGAGGGTATGAAAGATGATATCCCAGACAGTGATGAAGAGGATCAAATCCGAATTCCTCATATCAAGAAAGGGAAGGGTGGCAGTTAAAAGAAAAACCACGGCCCTAATATAAAGGATGTCTCAGTCATCATCAGAGATGAGGCAGACGACCACAAATCCTTTGTCATTCCTAGTTATGAGAACCTGACATTGGACAATTGAAGCAGCGTCCCTTGCCTTATTCAAAAAGGGTAAAAGGGCAGAAAGTCCATCTGCCTTGGAACATGGTTTTATTTACTTCTTATTTTGTTGCACAGCTATAACAGTAACTTTTGTCATGTTTTTGCTAAATGCTTTGTATGTTTAAACAATTTCATATATTAAAGTGAAATCATTTTATTTTTAGGACTCCACAATTGGATTTGTTTGTCAATGCTGATGAGATGCCAAACTGTCACAGTGACTACAACTTTAATGTAGAACTGAACTTTGACTTGATGGAAATTGATCAAGAGGAGACAGATGACTATAAGGTTCCCAAGGAGATCAAAGAATGGGTCGATGACAAACCCAAACCAAACCTCGATCAAACTACCACACTCAATATCAGAACCTTAGAAAACCTCAAAGAAATCCAGATAGGCCTAGACCTTACCCCAGACCAAAAATCCGACCTGATTGAACTCCTAACTCAGTTCCAAGATGTGTTTGCATGGTCGCATGAAGACATGGTTGGCTTGTCCACTGACATTGTCATCCATCGACTACCCATCAAAGATGGATTCAAGCCAGTCAAGCAGAAGCTCAGGCGATTGAAACCTGAGTGGAGTCTGAAAGTCAAAGAAGAGGTTGTTAAACAATTCAAAGTCGGCATCAACATGGTATTAACATACCCGATGTGGATGTCGAACATAGTTCCCATGCCTAATCCCGGAGGGCAGGTACAAGTATGCGTGGATTACCAGGATCTGAACAAGGCTTGTCTCACAGATAACTTCCCGGTACCTTTCATCCACATCCTGATAGATAATACAGAACATTATGGAATTTATTCTTTTGTGGATTGCTTTGTTGGTTACCATCAAATCGTGGTCGCTGAAGAGGATAGGGAGAAGACAGCCTTCATCACTCCCTGGGGAACCTTCTGCTATAGACATTTATCATTTGGCCTCATCAATGTCGGTGCCACGTATCAACGAGCCACGATGGCCCTGTTTCATGACATGATGCATATGGAGATAGAGGTTTATGTGGATGACATCATTGTCAAATCCCGGAAGGAGGATGATCACATCAGCCACCTCAAAAAGTTGTTCAACACGTTACGTAAGTACAACCTCAAGCTGAATCCAACCAAATGTGCTTTTGGTCTCAAATTGGGCAAGTTGTTAGGATTTCAGCTAAGCAATAGAGGCATTAAGCTAGATCCCGCCAAGATTAAAGCCATCACGGATATGCCATTACCCCGAATATAGAAGGAGATATGCGGATTCTTGGGGAGGATCAATTTCATAAGCCGGTTCATCTCTCAACTTACCGCGACGTGTGAACCTAACTTCAAGCTACTAAGGAAGAATTCCTCCACGAAATAGAATGAGGATTGCCAAAAAGCTTTCCTTGCCATCAAAAAGCAGCTGATCAAAGTGCCTGTCTTGGTGCCCCCGAGTGATGAAGTTCCCCTGTTTATGTACTTGTCCGTCAATGCCAATGCAATGGGCTGTATGCTAGGACAGAAAGATGATAATAGCAAGGAGAGAGCTATCTACTACATCAGCAAAAGATTCAGCAGCGGCGAGCAGAAGTACACCTTGATTAAGAAGACATGTTGTGCATTAGCATAGGCTGCCATGAGATTACAGCACTATCTGCATGGGCATACGACCTATCTCATATCTCGCCTGGATCCACTGAAGTATGTATTCAGCAAACCAATGTTGAATTATCGATTGTCCAAATGGCAGTTGATCCTCCAATAATTCGACATTGTCTACGTAACGTAGAAGGCCATCAAACGTCAGGGCATTGCAGATCAACTAGCCGAAGCACCGTCTGGAGGTTTTGAGCCTTTGGAAACTTATTTCCCGAACGACGAAATCATGGAAATTCCATAAATACCTCAGGAGAATATAGTCCAATCCTGGAAAATGTATTTCGATGCAGCGGTGAACATAGAAGGTGCTGGAGCTGGGGCAGTCCTTATCTCTGATACAGGATAATAGTATCATATGGCTACCAAGCTGTAGTTTGTTAACACCAACAACACAGCTGAGTATGAAGGATGCATAATGGGGTTGAAACTAGCCCAGTCCATGGGTATCCAGCGTCTATTAGTCTTAGGAGATTCTGAGTTGGTTATCAGACAAACCACAGGGGTATATAATACCAAAGAATTGCATTTGCTACCCTATCACCGACAGGTCATCAACATATCCATGGATTTTGAAGAGATAACCTTCATCCACATCCCTCGAGGAAGGAATGACTTTGCTGACGCATTAGCAATGTTGGCTTCCTTAATCAATGTATCGGGTAGGATGGGAATTCCCTACATCAAATTCACAAACCAAAGGGCCCCGGCATTTGGGAATTATATTGGAGAACTATCAAATGAAATACCTCCTATAAAATAGCCTTGGTATCAAGACATCAAGGAATATGTTCGAGATGGATCTACACTAGCTGAGGCAAACCAAGCAGGAAAGAAGTGAATTCACAAAATGGCTATGAAATTCTATCTGAGTGAAGACGCACTATACAAAAGGGATGCTGGAATAGGCCTTTTAAGATGTCTCGATAAAAAGTAAGCCCAGAGATTGATGGATGAAGTCCACGGTGGAGTATGTGGTTCACACATGAGCGGTCATTTACTGGCCAAGAAGATATTGAGAACAAGACATTACTGGGTCTCTCTCAAAGCTGACTGTGATGATCACATCAGGAGATGCTACCAATGCCAAGTCCACAAAAATGCCATTCACGCTCCTCTAATGAGCTGCATAATATGAGTTTGCCATAGCCTTTCTCCATGTGGGGAATGGATGTGATTGGGCATATAGAACCCAAAGCCAGCAACGGACATCGATTCATCTTCACCGCAATCGATTATTTCACCAAGTGGGTTGAAGCTGCCTCTTTTCCCAAAGTCACCAAAGAGGTAATCATTGGTTTCATCAGAAATAATGTCGTCTATTAATACGGACAGCCGGAGGTGATCGTCTCAGACAACGCCAAGAACCTAAACAATAAGATGATAAGAAATTTATGCAACAAGTTTCATATCAAGCATCTCAATTCTGTCATCTACCGTCCCAAGATGAATGGTGCTGTTGAAGCGACCAATAAGAACATCAAGAAGATCATGCAGAAAATGTCTGCCAATCATAAAAGATGGCCTGACCTATTGCCTCAGACTCTGTTAGCATATCGGACATCAATGTGTACCTCTACTAGAGCTACCCCCTATTCATTGGTCTATGGCATGGAAGCAGTATTGCCCATAGAAGTAGAAATGGAGTCCTTACGAGTCTTAATAGACGCTCAGCTGGAAGAAGACCAGTGGTTGCAAGAGCGGTACCACCAGCCGTCCCTGATAGATGAAAAGAGGGCTACAACCATTTTTCACGGGCAGTCATATCAGCAAAGGATTGCTCAGTCATGCAACAAGAAAGTTCGAATCTGATAATTCAAAGAAAATTACTTGGTATTGAACAAAGTTCTGGCCAATCAAGATGAAGCCAAAGGAAAGTTCGCCCCGAATTGGGAAGGGTCTTTCATTGTCAAAGAAGTGTTGACAGGAGGAGCTATCAGATTACAATAGATGGATGGGAGCGAATTTCCCCAACTCATCAACTTAGACACTGTGAAAAGGTACTATGTCTAAATCACTTGCCTACCATAATCCTGGTCCTGCAAATCGATCAAATCTGTTCGAGTTTTCACTAGAAGATCGAACTACGAATGACCTAAACTCCCTCTACCCGAGAGTACGTAGGCAGCCATTCTTGGTGCGATCAAACCAAACAAAAAGTTCAAAAACCCATCAAACCAAACTCAAAAGAGACACTTCTTAAACCTCTCACACAACACTTGAACTACGAATGACCTGATCTCCCTCCACTGGGGAGTACGTAGGCAGCCATTTATGGTGCGATGTGACCTTCAAAGAAAGAAAAAAAACCAATAAGAACCGGTCCCAAGACATCGAAACCCGATAAAACCCAAATTTTTATCAAGTCTCCCATTCAACAGGTCCGTCTGAGATACTCTCCGACATCTCAATGTCAATCCATCAAGGAAAAGCTCATAATACATCAACAAGAGCTGGTCATGAAAGAAGTGGTAATCACTCAGCAATGACAATACATATCCAACAGGGAAGTGAATCAAAATATATTTCTCTGATATATAATACTGTTTAATATATACATGGTGTGCTGTACATGACAAAAATGGATGATCTAGTATGTGCAAGAAAAATAAAGCTAGTCTATGAACCCGTGGACAAGCGGGATAGCAGTGCCAACATGGCAGCTACAAGCTCAATACCATCAGTTTCCATACGACCAAGAAAATCCATAGCCATCTGCATAGTGCTACTGTGACCATCTATGAAAGTGCTCATATCTGCAACCAGGCTGTGCGTATACGATCTGAGTGACGTACTGTCTGCCATATATATATTCTGAGTAGCTATGGCCTCGTCCCTCTCTACATAAGCGGCATCCCAGGCAACTAAGACCTCCTTAATCTCCTCAAAAGCTGCATCTCAGGTAGATTGAGCCTCGTCTCTCTCAACCAATGTCGCATCCCGAGTAACTCGAGCCTCATCTCTAGCAGTAAAGGTTGTATCCCTCTAGAAAGGGCTGTCAACATCAACGCCCTAGCCTGATCTCTATCGAAACTCATCCGAGCTAGTGAATCAACCATAACTAGATCAGTCTCGGCGAGAATGCTCGGAGGGTCACTAACTAAAGCCGTTGTCAAGCCGGTAAACAAATCATCCTCCGTGGGAGAATTAGGATCTTGCATAGGCTCCTCCGCATCTGAATCAACAATCAGAGCTGACTTGATAGCCGCAGCCAATGCAATATCAGACTCCAACCACGCCGAATACTCTGGAGAATGATCTGGATGGCTAGTAGAGAACTCAGCACTTTCTTGTGAGTCCAACGCACATAAATCCTGATCGGGTCAGCTGACGACAAAGATGAAGCTGATATTCACTGAACCATAGCCCCCTCAAACTAGTGGAGGCTCTAAAACTGATCAAACTCACTCACCTATGACTGCCAACGGATGGTAAGTGGTCACCCCCTCAAACCCGCTAGGGGAAAATAGTCCATGCCGACTGCATGAGTGATGAAGTTGTAAGGGGATATAATCCCTGAGCATGGTATGATCGAAAAGGGATGCTCAATATCTGATAAAAAGGTCAACCATGTCGCTGCATCTGAACACTCAGCTGGCTGGAAGGAGTAGGACATGGCTATCTCATGGGTAAAGAAGTACCCATAGTGTCTGAAGGTGCCAATCAAACTCAAATGCGTCATGAGCCATACATACAGCAGAACAGAGTTACCTCTAAAAAACCCTTCTGGATGGGTACTGCAAAATGTAGTCGACCTCAAGGTCTCGGGTAATATCATCAGCAAAATCGTACAACCCTATCTAAGGGCACGGACCACTACCATCAATCCAATATCCGAGTGGTCCAAGTATAGTGACATGTATACATAAGTTGTGAAGCACATCAGCAAAACGTCTACACGGGCATACTGCTACTCATCTGCAGGAATGGTAAAATCTCCGTAGTGTCGCTCGTAGCTGTCTAGCCAGCCAAAGCGATCGATCAGAAAGTCAATAGATATCACATGTCCTACAATAATCTCCTCAGTGACGAATCTGCATCTCAGACTCGACATAGTCATAAATGGTCTCCTCATGTCACTGATAGTTGTCCGGGAGCAAGGCAGATCCAGTGCCAAACCTATAAGGTGCTCATACTCCTCTAAGGTAGGAGTCAACTCATGAAGGTCAAAACGGAAAACCTGTCGCTCAGGTATCTAGCATGATAAGATGCCATCCACAAATCCATGCAGAACCTGGAAAGCTAGAAGGGATAGAGAATGCTTTAGCATCTGGTCTACTGTCCCTCTGGCTGGGAGAGGCAGACTGTCATACCATGACAGCAACGAAGATGCCACCGAAGATGGCGGCGAATGCTTAATATGGCTGACGGTAGACGACGACATCTGTATCACCGTATCATAAGACCATCCAGGGGTCAAATCTAAACTCACCTGTCTAAATGCATTTCCACGACATAATACATGCATAATGACAATGATAAAAATGATGCTATAGATACAAAATATCATGCATATCTAGAATAAACTATCTATTACAAGCATCATCTCTGTCTGCTAAATAAAATATAAAATAAAAAGTACATGGAAATGGGGCACATCCGCCCAACTACTAACAAAGGCTTATCAAAAGATATAGCGAGAAATGGGGCGCAGCCGCCTAATAGCTAAACAGAGGCCTATCAAAAGATATAGCAAGAAAAGCTATCCAAAGAGATCTAGAATATCTGTCTCCAGGCTATTAACCTACTCCATCTCCTCCTGAGTCATAAAATCTCGGCCAGTGGGAATGTTCGGTCGATACAAAGGAGGATCAGCACCTGCAAAGCTGCTAGAAAATGGACCCATGGAAGGGCCAGCTCTGAAGTTGGAAGGATCAAAAGAATTTGCCTCGGATGGATCCCGACCAAGGTGTCTGATGAACAAATGAGCCCTCTCCAACTGCTGGGTCAGTCCTATAATCTGGTCCAAATGAGTCGGATCTCAGAGGCAAGTTATCCAGTCTATCATCATCACAGACCCTGGCACCAAGTCTGCCATAAATTGGGTAGCACGAGTTTGAGACCCAATGGTACGAGGACTCCACCAGCTGTGAAACGCCTCCTGGCTATAAGGACTCTCTGACAAGGTGAAGCCAACTACGCCCACCATATCTGTGAGTGGCTGAGCTAATGACCAGTGAATGCTAAGAAGGAGGAATAAAGGGAATGCGGATCTCCCCCGTGTTGCTCCGAATAGCACGCTCTCTTAAGTAGAGCTCCCAACCTCCCTCTGTCAAAAATAAAACTCGACGAGTGGACATTGCAAGCTCCCGGCCAGTGGGAAAGCCGTCCCTAAATCCGACTATCAAAAAGTCTGAGGTATACGGGACCCACGAGATCAACTCGGCTGTCAATAGCTCTACCTACAGGCGGGAGTGGGTGAATCCCTTGGCTACAGGTACCTCAGTCAACGTGGAATAATGCCAACGTCGTCCCCTTGGATAAGTCTACTTGCTCAAAGTAGTGGTCGGGCATAGGCAAGGGAGCCTCTTATATGCCCAAATCTGGCCATGTAAATATCAAAAGTCCTCAGTTATCAAGACTGACAAACACAAATGAGGAAATCAAAAAGGTACAAGAGAAATGTACTCACCAGCAGAAATGGGTAAAAATCTAGCCAAGCCTCCGTCACGCCCTCTAAGCGAATGCGCATCCCTTAGAGAAAATAGGCAAAGGAGTAGGTACCCCAATCGAAATCACTGAGGCGCTCCACGTAGTGAGTAGCGCTAACCAGGAAAAAGGACACCGTCAAGGAGTTGTCTGCAAGGAAATAACCCCTGATGATAACTAAAAATAGTCGTCGTAGGATGCGATCTCTAACCCTCTGATCATCAGGCAAAGGCTAAGCTAAAGCCCCACTCTGGGCATCTACGCTCAAGGGATCAAAACGGACCGTCCGACCCTTGATGGTCATCGCAGGAACTCCCAAGAGGGACCGAACGACATTGGGTGAAATGTCAGCCACAACCGGCACTGGCTCACCTGCAAACTCTATCCCGATGATGAACCTCCAGTCTATAGGCGTCATCAACACCTCGCAATCCAACAAATGGAGAGACTGAGTATGGTGGAACCAGCGCTCAAATAAATCCCTCAAATTACCCCAGGGGCAACGATGGGGAGGGATAGAAAAGAATGCCTAAAACCCCCAGGTGTCGACAATGGCCCAATACTCCGGATGCAGAGTATGGTATAAGGAATGGACATTGAACCAGTTCCCCTTGGGCTGTGTAAAGCCAAGAACCTGCATCAAATAGCCAGTCCAGATCAAACATGTGCCTTCAAAATTGCAAAAGAATGAAAAAAAATCCAGAAAAACTTCAATCACTTCGTTGGCATAAAGGTATCTCGATAGATGGCGCCTCAAATCTCCCAGAAGCTCCTAAAGCGGCACCACAATGGCTGGAAGCTCCTCACGTGGAGCTTGAGCTGGGTCAGGATCAACAAATGGGACCTCTTCATCGTCCACATCAACTGGTGGCTCTACCTGGATGGGACGAATCACAAACTCAGCCAAATGGTGAGGCGACCGGGCTGGACGTGGCTGAGGAACATCAGAGACTCTCCTCCGCCTAACTCTTGAAGTGACTCTGCTAGCACTGCCTGGTCTATATGTCTCCATAACCTGGACAAAGTCTCCAAATCATCTCAGAAAGGGTCAGGCAAGCCTTAAACATGTGGCTTAATAAATTAAATCATTGCTTTATGCATTTTTAAGTCCTAAAGCATGCTTTTGTTAACAAAAATCCCTAGTAGAGTCAAAATTGCATGTTTATTAAATACTCAGGATTTTGAAAAAATTTCGCCAGTCTCCTTGGTAAAATGGACTGTCCGCATTGAAAGTAGTATGCATACAAGCCAATCATGTATGATGATAAAGCATATACTTTGGAGGCAATCTTATTTATTTATTAATAAAAATATTTATTTATTAAAGGCATTTAATTATCTACATGGTGCTGTTTTTATAATATGTAAATAACCCATAGTTTTAAGCAATGCTTTTAGAATCATGATGATGATCATGCTAATGAGATCTAAATTCTTAGAAAGCTCTAAAACTAAAATAGTTCCCAATCGTGGGATTACTAAAAAAGGGATTAGTAAATCCGGATAGATTGGTACATATGTTGCTTGCTCATTGGATGAGGATGATTGATCTCATAATCATTTGTGTGGAGACACTAAAGCAAGTATGTAGGTGCTTATTGGAGAATAAGTTCACTGAACGTGACTCGCTATGGAATACCTAATGGAGTTTTACTCGCCTGTCAATAGGAATTCCTAATGTGATAGTAGTACAAGTGATCCTTGGACTTAAGATCATCATAGTATCTTGTATGTAATGAATTATACTTTGACTTATTCCTTAAAGTCCTTTAGGGTATATAAAAGGGTATGCTTGGGTATAATGAGTTACATATGGAGATAATGAATGATCAATAAAGAATCTACCACCTCTAGTAAAAGAGGAGATATGTCCTATGTGATTCGTTAAATGACAACCCAGGAATCCTTGGCCAAGGTAAAATGAAATTAGAAAGGAGTTTCTAATTTGCATTATTTGGAGTTGTGTATTTTCTAATCGAAATACATATAATTAAATAAAATAAGACTTGACAGTAAATTCATGTCTTATATTTAATTGGGACATTGTATGGTGGAAGGATTGAATTGTATGGTAACTATTTACTCACATGTTCTTTTATGATTAATGTTGAAATCTATATTATCTGGAAAGTCGTTGATCGCTAGGGAGGCTTATCCCTATTGTAGAATAAATATTATTTATTTAAATAGATTATTAGTTTAATTTATTTATTTAAATAAGATTAGAATTGTTCTAATTGATTTATTCACAACCGGTTTAATATGGAGAACCTAAAAGGTCACACCATAAAAGGAAGAATAATTATTTAATAAGGTAATGGCATAATCGTAATAATGCATTAAGTGAAATTAATTTAATCTATGGTGATAGAATAAATTAAATAGCTTAATATTTATTATTTAATATTTTGGAAATATTAAATATAAATTAATAAGAGGAGTCTTATTAATATTATTATAATTATTATTATTTTAATTCTAAAGGAGTTTAGTAATTAATTTAATATTAGTACTCTCATTTATTCCTAATAAGATTAGGAGACAAATTAATTAAATGAATTTAATTAATTATTTCCCATGTGGTGGGAAGCCTAAATTAATTAAAGGAGTTTAATTAATTAAAAGAAATCCCATGTCTAATAGGATTAGAAGGGTTGACCAATATCTATATAAGAGGATTCTTATAATAGATATTACTTGATGCAATTCTAATTGTTGGAGAGTACTCCTTTTCTATAGAGGATAGAAAACTAAGCCAACCACCCTCCTTCTTGATAATTCATCTTCCTTGGTGGATCGCCTCTAGAGGCCAAACACTTGGGTGGCTAACGTTGATCAAAGGAAGGAATCTAATCCGGAAATTCAAGGAGATCACGAAGAACAAGGAGTTGAACTAGTACCTGTGGAAGCTTCGTTCAACAAGGGTATGATTCCATAACTTCTTATTTATCGTTTTAAATTAATAATTTGCATAAAGGATGATCCGGGTAATGGTTTTTTAGAAATTTTTTTAAACTCTGATATACCATGCTTCCGCTAATTTTTGCAATATGATTGCGTCACGATTTCGTACAAACCCAACAGTGGCATCAGAGCCAAACCTTTATGCAATTATTAATTTATTTTTGATTTCATATACATATGGGTATATATTTAAAATAATTTATTGGGCATAATTTTATTGTATAAAATTATTATTTTTAAGAAAAAAAAATGTCGTTTTTTTTTTTTTTTGGGACGAATCACAATTTTTTTTTTTTGGGTGCTAATCTTGAATTCTGCAAAGAAAAGGTGTTGTCTCTTTCTTACTCCAAAAAGAAGGTGACCCATCAGGAAATGACTCTTTTAATAAACCTGCAGGACTCTTTTAATAAAAGAAGGTGACTTCTTTTTTAAAAAATAAATATGATATATTTATATATTATATTCTAAATAATTTTATAATTAAAATAAAGAGTTTATTTTAATCTTGAAATTGGATTTCATGCAATTTAAAATTGCCCATTAAATGATACTCATATATATGGAATGTTTTAATTCATGAGATGAATATTTATTTATTGATATATATGGTGATATGTATGATAATAAATGGGGATTGATTATGGACTATTTGACCAATGTGATTGGATTTTATTTTAGTTGAATGCTTGAATGAATGGGTTTTATTAAATGGGGTCTGTGTACCTCGTCTTCTCTAAATTTTTTTTTCGTGATGTAAAATTCTATCTCCTTCCTATGTACTTCCCCTTGACTGCTGATCAAGGTTTCTATTTAAATTAAATAGTTTAATGTAATAGAAATAGTTAGAATTATCTTTAAAAAATTGGAGACCAAGGAGCAAGGAGCGCGTGAAGACCCGTTTGTATGGAGCCCGGGTTTAAATGTGTGACGCCCCCAAATCCACGTTCCTTCGAAACCTCGGATTCGGTGCATTCACGATACTACTAACGCCAAACTATTATATCTTTTATTCATTACTAAAAGAATACATCTTTACTTATTACAATTTAGAATATAAACTCTATTTATATCCAAGATCTCATCTTTACATCATGTTCGATAATACTAAAATGCGGAATAATTTAAACTTTTCAATCCTCCTTGAATAAAATCTTTTATTGATTTCATAACTTGAATCAATTACAACCCTTGAATCAATTATAAAATATGATTCATTATATTTGAGTTATCGTATAACGTTTACAACTCGACTTGATATCCTCTATGTATTAACTAATACATCTTTACAACACAACCTATATTAAACAGTGTAAACAACTATCAAGTAATACTTCTAGAATCTAAACAGGGTTCAAGCAATAATCTAAATAGTACTTCTTCAATTCGATACTATCTATCTTTATCAATCAAGAAGCACGAAGTCTTTATCGTAAGTCCTTAACCTGCAAAAGTGGTTATTTGCAAGAGTGAGCTCGACAGCTCAGCAATTCTAACAGTTTTCATGCATCACATAGCATACAACATTATACTCAGTTCATGCATTTATAAACAATTTATATTTACTACGCATGTTACTTTTCACATAACAAGTATATCATCAAAGATCAACTTTCAATCTCATTTATATCTCATATACAATTCATATATAAGTTCACATTATCACAGCATAATATAATTCAACTAACAGTTATTGAATTCATATATCAAATAGGAACTGAAAGACTTGCCTGATTCGTAGTTTAACAACTACGACTTAACTGCTTAAAGCTATCTGCACTTCGTGTATTCCTACACAGTTATATAATCATGGATTTACATCCATCAGTCATACATTTCATATGCTCTTAATAGAATAACAATTCGTATATCGTTTTCTAATCTTGGTTTCGTTTCACTCTATCTTAGGATAACCACGATGTTACAACATCATACCTTCATACTTATTCTATAGAAACCATTCTATTTCGGTCCTTAGGGTCCTTAAGGAAAATAACTTAGGACCAGACAGTTAACAAACTGTTCTTGGCAGCTCTGCAACACGGCGCGGCCGCGCGGCAATTAAGCTTGGGAGTGGCGCGGCCGCGCGACTCCCTGCCAGAACCAGAACTTAGATTTCATAAACTTAGTTTGGTCCTAACATATCATGCATTCTGATATATATTATACACACACATTAAGTAGGCATACTCGTGCTTATACTACACATGTATACTTAATCACATAGTCTATGCTTTTGAAATTCATTTTCTCGAATATGCGTGCATAGGTGAAATCCATGTTTCATCACATGATGATTATGTCAACATGTCTATAGGCATAATGAATCCTAATATACATGCTCGTGTGATCATAATGTAACTCACTCCGTGTTTGATGCTATCATCTTACACATTCTAAACATTTCATAAAAATCGCTTTAAGTCAACAAAGGTAACTAAGTATATGCAAAGTACCTTGTAGTCATGATTATCATGTATTAGAACACATATATAAGTCATCTATACATGCTCAATGATCAGAACGTGGACATCCTATATATATGTCCAAAAACTCTAAGTTTGTCTTTTGAAATCATTTTAAATTTAAACAATGTGTTCTAGTTAATGCTCAATACCTTCGACTCACATATCATGCATATCTAAACCATATAATCATGCTTAAAAAGTCAGAATATAAACATGACTTATATACGCCAAAATTCATTTATAAAACCTTAAGTTTTCATTAAAAACTCCACTACAACAAGGTATAATTGTTTACTATTAGCCAAGGTAATTAATCAACAACTACCTTCATACCCATTGATACACATAACCAAGACACTTACACATGTCTCAAAAGTCCGACTCAAAGAACACAAAATTCGTCAAGTCTCATTTTCAAAACTTTACGTTTTCTTTTCGAAAATCGTGTTAAACCAACTAATACAACTTACTACGTGCATGAAAATCTTAGTACGCATGTCAGACCCCTTTATGAAATTATTAGAGTCTAACTAGTATGCTTAACCAACCAGAAAACACAAAATCACCAAGAGTTTCTGCAGAGGGCGTGGCCGCGCCCCATTTGTACTAGGGAGACGCGCGGCCGCGCGTCCCCGTTTCCAGACCAGAAACTTTTCTGCTAAAACAGAGCTTCAGCTAATCCTTTTCTTACTTCATGTAACAAGCTTGAAAGCCATCATATTGTATCTATAACATATATTTAGACTCTACTTAACATGTTAACATCATCTTACATATCAATTGTTCACTAATTCATGAAACCTCTACTAAATTATCAAATTCAAGACTAAAAATTCAAAGTTAGAGTTATACCTCTTGGAGCCTTGAATTACTAAGCTTCCTTCCCAAATCAGTTTTCTCACATAACTCTCATCACCATATTCTCTATATCAACTTAGCAATAAATTCAAGTAACTAGAATTGTGAAGGGAAGGGTCTCTATTTATAGAAAAACTCTTACCCAATTCATAGCTTTGCCCAACAATTTAAACCAAAGGAAAGAAGGAGAAGATAATGGGCAAAAAGGAGTTGGTGAAGCATACTATTTGAGCCACTCCCCCCACCATTATTGAAATCATTGCCTAGCCATCATCAACCTCTTGCTAGCCCTTTTTAATTTTCAGCAATGTGAACTATGATAGGCCAAAGGCTATTCACGTGTATGAAGAAAAAATGACACTCAATTTGGGACACTCTCTCTTAAAACTCAGCATTTAGTAAGATGGGTGTAAGCATACTAAGTTTTATTTCTTTTTGGACTATACAAGTCACACTTTAATACTTAATGTTGCTACATCAATATTAGTTATGGTCACATATACACCACTCTTCATAAATGTACACCCATATATAAACAAGTATACTTATAATTTAAATATACATCAATACGTATTATAATGTAACTCATGTACATTGTTTTAACTCAATTAATATCTTAATTGGACTAGATATAAAATAGTTGAGTATTCTCATACCATAATTTTTCATAAAATTATTATCATAAACATACTCAAATATTATAACGATAATTAATATCAACCATTCATTCTCTTCTAATACTTCCAATTAAATCCCCTTGATTTAACTTCATTATTTATGTCACACAAGGCATAATTATGTGAACTTAGTACTTAATAGTCCACAAGCTTATAATAATATAATCTCCTAAAATAATATTATACTCAATGTTACATCTTATAATATGTTCATAAAGTAATACCATTACATTACTAATTTACATGTTCTCTATTATAATCAATCTATTACCCTCCTATGGGTAATACCCAATGGTCAAAGAGGAGTTGGTGGCTAACTCCACCAACTACTACTATTCCTGGTCCTTCCTCATCATTACACCTTATAACATGCTCATGGTGTAATTACATTTCTTATTATATTCTTTCTTAGCAACAATGTAGTAATTGAATTAACAAACTCTACACACTAATGTATTGCATCTATTCATTATCAAGCTATTATTCTCCTATGGTTATTACCCAAAGGGCAAAAGGGAAGTTGGTGGCTAACTCCCACCAACTACCACTATTCATGTACCCTAACCACTTAATTGACCATTATTGTTCTCACATGGACTAATTTGCAAGCTTATATCTAATAACTTAATGTTATTACCATATGATATGATAGGGTCACACATACACCCAATCATATAATCCATGTACATTTGACAATACCGAATATATTTTAATTGAGTAGTGTCACACCCCATTATTGTAACTTTATTATTACACTTAATCATATAGTTTCCTATATTATATAGTTTTCTTGAAGTGTCACACTTCATTCCATATTATATAGATGTATCTACTATATAACTTATAATTACACATCATTGCACATAGGAATTTATTCATATAATAATAATAATTAATTCCATTAATTATTCATTCATTAATTTATTTAATGAATGTTTATTCCACCACTTTGCCACACTAGGCATATCTCACAAGCTTACCTTAAGCTTATTATCACTCCCATCACACTTTAATATTCTTTTAATATAAGGTTTGTGTGACACATGCACTTTAATGCTAAATTATTTAGCTACCTTGAACAATTATATGTATAACCTTTACACTAAAATAATTAATATTTACTCTATTAATTATTATAAAATCTACGATAAAATAATAACTTAAGTTATTTAATATATTGAAATAACTTAGTTTTCTTTCATTAATAAACTTTCTTGAAAATACATTAGGAATTATGTATTTTGCCATAACATAAAATATTATGTTTTCTCCAAATAAAGATATTCATTGTTAGAAAATAATTTACTTATTGTCTCAAGATATTATTCTTAATATAATATCTACTAAAATAATTACATGTATGGCACATGTACATACATTATATATAGAAAATAGGTAATAAGTTTATTTTCTATTATAATAATTTATTTCCATCAATTTATTTATATATAGCAAATATGTTTTAATGTATTTACCATATTAAGTAATCACACTTATTACATCATACCAAAAACATATAGGGTAATATTATTATTCAAAAATAATATTTCCTCCTTTATTAAAATAATTCAATATTAGAATTTATTTTAATATCCTTTATAATAATTATTTCTCTTTCTTTTCTATAAATTGTTCCCAAAACAATTTCTTCAAATATTTATTTAAAGATATAATGATTTCCATTTCTCTTTAATAACGTATATATTTATTAACGTTATTCGCACATTAGACTTTCTCACATATTACCATTCTAAGTAATATATAGAAGGTACTAATTATAATCATATATTCAACATATATATTAATTCACTCCTTTACTTAAGTAAATTAAACCTTGTGCCATATTACCTTAGTTAATTAAGGTTCAATATTCACATTATATTATTCCATAATATAACTCTCAACTTAAATTAACCAATATTTATTCTTATTAGTTAACTCCTTAACTAACTCATGCTTCACTATCCAAACCTATTCACGGATAGCTTAAGTGCTATTAATAACCTATATTATAAACATACGAGTTATTAGTACACATACACAAGAATATGGTGATTCTACATTAAGGATATTTAATGTCACCAACTTACTATGATAAAATAATTCTATAAATTATTTAATATCGATAGGAATTTATCCACTTCCTTTACCTCAATTGAATCGTCTCTAAAATAAATAACAAATATATATTAATAATATATTCATTAATCACAAAAACACATATTACATAGTCCATATTACCTTATGTAATATAATACCACATACCTCATATCACATATATATCTTTTTATTCGAACCCATCTCACGGTTTAAGAATTTTATTTATTAAATCCTTATTTAATAATTTCTGAAAATCCGGGTTCTTACAAAATGTAATAGTTATATTTAAATTTAAATTCTTGCACTCCTAGGTTTGACCTTTTGGTTCACTTGGTGGCTCTAGTGAACCAAACTAGAATAAAAGTCCATAATCAATCTGGGTAGAATATAGTATTCTATATTGCATGCTAAATATTATATATATTATATTTTATGCAAACATGCTTCGCATGTTTAATAAAATGACGCGTATTATATATATATATGTGCATGCACGCTAAACAAGATGAGACAAATAATAACAAATCCCTCAAAGAAATAATATTAAGTCCGAAGCGTTCAAATGATATTTGGAATATCGAACGTCGCCTTCTAGTATGATAAATTAATAGAGTATTAAATATTTAATATGAGCTTGTTGTGCTATCCACAAGGCGAGTATTGCATATTTAAGATGTTAATTAATCACATTTGATGCTTATCAAGAAAATTGAACGATCTAGTCTTGTTGTGCTATCCACAAGGACGAACATTTTTCTTTTTTGAATTTATAGAAGTGCTAGGCTGGACTTAACTTAAATCGTTTTAGTTCGGATGTGCACACACTTGACCATTATGATTTAAGAGGCAAAATAAAAGGAGTTATATAGTGATGTAATTGACAAGAGTTGTCTACCTATTTATTTGTATATCGCTTGTTGTGCTATCCACAAGGTTATATACATTTGAAATGGGATCCTTATTCTCACTAGCAAATCTTTAATTAGATGTTGCCGAACTATATAAGTGAGGGTAATATAGTTTGATAAAAATAGTGGGAGATACCAATTTAAAATAAAGACCTAAATTTATTTTGGTATGCAAAATTAATAAAATGAATGTTTGCTAAAATGTTGTTTTTCACATACAAAATTTTAAAAATGTCAAAATCACTAATTTCACTGCGAAGCATACTTGATGCTAATAAGCTTACCGGGCCGAATTATACGGACTGGCTAAGAAATCTGAGAATAGTTCTCACTACTGAAAAGATTTCTTATGTCCTAAACTCACCTGTCGCTGGAACTGTTCCAGAAACAGCCTCTGAGGAAGAGATTGCCACCATTGTAAAGTGGCAAGATGATGCATCTGTGGCTCAATGCATCATGCTCGCATCCATGAATAACGAGCTTCAGCGTCAGCACGAAAACATGGATGCTCCAACTATGTTGATTCACCTCAAGGAGTTGTATGGTGAACAAAGTAGGACTGCTAGATATGAGATATCTAAGGAGCTCTTCCGATCTCGGATGACCAAGGGCAAAGTGAACATAAAGGAACAAAAGAAATCTGATCCAGCTAGCAAAGGAATGTGCTTCCATTGCAACGAGCCGGGTCATTGGAAGAGGAACTGCAAGAAGTTTCTGGCAAAGAAGAAGCTTGGAGAAGCTTCGACTTCCAATCAAGGTTTGTTCATGATTGAAATTAATTTTTCAGAAAGTCAAAATTCTACTTGGGTATTGGATACCGGCTGTGGTTCTCACATATGTAATAATGTGAAGGGACTGGTCAGAAGCAGAAAGCTGAACAATGATGAGGTGATCCTACGAGTGGGGAATGGAGAAAAGGTTGCTGCATTAGCTGTAGGAACTTATTATTTAGCAATGCCTTCGGGCAAGTCCATTTATCTTAATAATTGTTATTATGTTCCGAATATTATTAAAAATATTATTTCAATTTCTGTATTGGATATGGAAGGATTTAACGTTGTTATAAAGAACAATAGTTGTTCTATTTATAAAGACGATATTTTATATGGTGTTGGAAATTTGCGAAATGGACTTTATACACTTGACTTACAAGAAAATATTTTTCAAATTGAACAAACTAAGAAAAGGAAAAGAGATGATATTAATTATACCTACATGTGGCACTGTAGACTCGGTCATATCAATGAAACAAGATTATCCAAGTTGCATAAAGATGGGCTCTTTGAGTTATCTGATTATGAATCATATCCAACTTGTGAATCTTGTCTCATGGGTAAAATGACTAAATCTCCTTTTAGTGGAAAAGGAGAAAGAGTTACAGAGTTGTTGGCATTGATTCACACAGACGTTTGTGGACCTATACAACAAGTGCACGGGGTGGGTATTTGGAAGCTGTCGTTTACACTCCTAAATTAACCTCACTTTTACTTTACGAATTCAAACAATTAGCACAGTAGTAAGCAAGGATCGATCCCACAGAGAGTGATTTATTTTATATTTATCCTATGATTTCTAATAAAAATGGGGTTTTGAATTGATTAAACTAAATTGTCAAGAATAAAGTAATAAGAATTAACAATGAATAAAAAGCTTCAGTTCTTCAGTTCAGTATCACCTTTTCACAATTATGGATTAACCAAGTATAACATTATTTATCCTTCAATGAAATTAATAGCCCTAGGTAACAACAAGCTCTGCTACCCGAAACTCCCCTTAGATTGTCACTCAATGAAACAAGCTCTTCACAAGATTCTAACCATTATATAACCTAGAACAAGCTCTCTAGATTTAATATAACAGCAGCATTAAGAACTAGGGAATTAGACTATTCCAAGCAACAAACACATAAGCTCGATTTGTTTAACTTGTTTTCTAATAATCATAGCAATACTCAAAAGCTTGTCCACAATCAGGTATTACTAATTACTACTTGTGATGAAGACAGATATCAATTACACGTAATACCAATCTTAATCTAGCAGATGATATCAATTCACTAATTTAATCCTGCAGAATCACGTTAGTAAATTGAATAGCATACAAGAAATTAAAGTAGATTATCAGAATAAATCTCATGCAAGAAGGAATAAATAAAATAAACTTGCTCAAACCATTAATTATGAATAAGGTTCAACATCCCTTCCGAACTGAATTGAAAGAATTAATTCATAACTCCAAATAAACCTAACTCTAATATGAAAGAAAATTAATAAGATTTATAAAACAAGGAAAAGGATCCCCTATTTATAACATTAAAATCCGTAGCCCTTGTCTTCATGTTATTGCACCAATTGCCGAATAGGAAAAGGAAAATGATGGCCCTGTGCCGCCTCCCCTTTCATGTGCTGAAGCCGTGGCAAGTTAGTAAAAGGAATTGAAATTGCAAGCTGCTCCTTTATTTTGTAAGTCAAACACGTGAGCTTCCACTTGCTATATGGAATTCCTCTTTGCAAACTTGCTACACCACGTGGCCCCCATGTACACTACACTAGCCCACATAATAATTTGTCTTGCTTTAGTAATCCTTGACCTGCTAGGATTTGGAAAAAGAATGCATGTGCTATCTAAACCATGGGCCCCATTAAAATCCTAAGCTGCTGCCCACATGCTTTAATGTAATGATGCCCACCAACTAGGAACCCGTGGCCCACATCTTGTTGTGAAT